>JADMNI010000002.1:614296-1228592 GCA_016097105.2 Sporothrix variecibatus | reverse complement strand
GGGAGATGACGGTTGGCCCGGTGCCTGGGCTGTGGTAGCTGTGGTATAATATGCATCCCATGAGCTAGGATCATCGGGCACGCGGACGAAGCGCTTTGTAGAAGACACTCCATGACCACTCTGGTAGGCGCGCATGGCAGCCAGTTCAGTGCTTTCGCTTGCTCGCTTTGCAAGCTCGTCACGTTCGAGAGGCGATTCGTGGTTACCTAGGTCCATCTGCATGATACCAAAGTTGCCACTAAGGTTGCCTGTATGGCCCTTGAGCTTCTTTGGTATTGGGTCTTTGATGCGTGCATCACGGTACTCTGTGGCCGAGGATGAACCAACGGGCACAATGCTGCCATCGTTGGAGGTGGGAACAACTGTCGAGGCATGGTCGACGGCAGCGATGGCAGACAGTGGGGGGAGCCCCATAGTCGGTTGGAAAGACGACATGTTGGGTAAAAGTCTCTGCGACCGAACCTTGTGTCACTGTGGTCGACCGCAAGTGTCGTTTAGCGGGCTGTTCTGCGGCGGCCGCCGACTCGGCGGCTGCAAAGCAAGAGATCCGTCAAATCCCGGTAAACAGTTGCATAATCGCGCTCAGGGTTGGAATGGCGAGCCAATATAGAAAGTATATGAGCCGATGATTCCTGCGGAGCGAAAGTCGAGACTGTCGACGTTGCGATCCTAATCGACACGAGTCAAGAATCGACAATATATAGAGTATACCCGGCTAAGCTGAGAGCACGACGTTGGTGAAGTGAGGCGAGTCGGATGAGGTATAGAAGAAGAATGTCGTGACAGCTCGTGGCAGCTCGTGGCAGCTCGTGGCAGCGAGCTCGTGGCAGTGCACGTGGTCGGCGAGAGAGCCAAGGCTCTGGACGCCGGGAGAGGCGGGGAAGGGTATCGACTTTGCGGGTTTGCAGGTTTGCGAGCTTGCGGGCGGTGGAAGCAAAAGGCAAAGGAGAGGCTGTTGTGTTCGAGTCAGAAGCCGGCCACTAGCACGGCGGATCGAGGAGTGCGAGAGCGACACGAGCAAGTCGAGCTGGAGGAGGAGCGATGAGCCGTCGGAGGGAAGAGGCAGAGGAGAAGGAGCACTCGGTAAGAAACAAGAGCAACGAAGGGCACAGGGTGGCGGTCACGAGATAGCTCTTTGCACCTTTGCAACGGGGCGGTCGACGTTCCTAAATTGGGTTTCCGATTTGATTTGCATGCACAACAGTCCCGAGTGTGCGACGACGGGGAGGGGTGCCAGCAGCCAGCACCTGGCACCGAGTCCGCCAGCAAAACAGAAGAAAGCACTGCAAAGGTGGTATGTGAGGCACGGACGCGCAGGGAATCAAGATGTGTCCAGGAGAAAAGGGAGACGAAGCACCAGACGAGGAGACGAGGTCGAAAAGTGAGGCAGGAAGCACCCGTTGGACGTCCGTGTTTGGGGTCTAGACGATTTTTGAAAAGTACCCAGTACATGGTCGAGGTGGTCCGAATGAGCTTGCAGCCTTGGGGAATCGCTTTGGGCGGCGCAAGGGGCGACCGTTGTAGGCCTGTCAGGCATGAGTCGGAGGGGCTGGACTGCCTTTGGGGAGGGTGGCGGGGGGGCACGTTTGTTTTCTCGACTAGGCTGCGGTGTCAGATGGGCGGTCGGGCAGGTACTCGATACCTTGCTGCGCTTGAGCCTAGCTGCCCCACTAGCGCACAGCGCATCGCGGTCAGATCGCTGTCAGTGCAGCGCCCAGTTTTTGTGCTGTCCAGTGCCACGCCCTACCCAGCCCCCAACTGCCCCGAACAGCACACCGCTCTGTGAGGCCCTCTTGCTACTCCTCTTGCTGCCCTGGTGCCTTCTTTCGGTCACACCCACAGTCACGCTACCCAGCAACAAGCCTGCCAGCTGCCACCAGCTGCACACCCAATCAGCTTCCTTCCAAGAGAGGCAAGAACAGCTAGCTGCCTTTCGTTTATTAGAGCCGTCGTCTATCTTCGGTATCTTGTTCTATTACTCCGTACGCCCCCCCACCAATAGTGCTCTTGGGCCACTCTGACCAGGTAGCTTGAATTTCACGCAACTTGCTTCGCTTGCCTCATCTTCCAACCTGCTCATCGTTTCTCAACAAGCTCCAGCTGCACACCATTGGTTCCGAGTCCCGACGGCACATTGGCCCCCGTATACGACGCTCCGCACATCTTCTCAAGCTCACTGCCTTTTCCCGGCCGACCTTCCCCCTCGTCGGCTTGCTTGTCTGTAACCTCGACTGGTAGCGGCCGCAACAGATCAGCAGCAGCAACAGCAGCACCTATACACACACATCGGCAGCCATTGCCGACGTTTGCACCCTTCATCTAAGTCGCAGACTGTGCCATCGGACGCAAATTTCGGAACCATGCCGACACCAGCGAGATACGCCGTCATCTCCCTCCCCCTTCGTATCTTCGACTCGGGCGATCGGGAGGGAGCTGTTGCCTCTCTTCGCACGACGGTGAACCCCGAGAATGGCGCCGTCCAGCCATTCCCTATTCCTGAGTTCAAGATTGGTACTCTCGATGCCTTGGTTCAGCAGGCCGATGACCTGGCCAAGCTCGACGCCGGCTGCGAGGGCGTTGCGTCCCGTGTCGCCGACTCGCTAAGAACAATTCTCGATAATGACGAGGAGAAGCTCGCACAGCACAAGATCGTCAACGACAGTAAGGAGACCATAAGGAGACAAATATGACACACACACACACACACACACACACCGCGCCTTTGCTAACAGGCTGTTGCCATAGAGCCTACCGATCACTACTTACAGAATTTCTCGTGGAACAAAGTGCGGTACCGGACAGACCGCCCGCTCGGCGACATCATCGATACGTTGCAGAAGGTACGTTATTCTAGTGAGACAGGGTGAGGGGAGATGAGGGGGAGCAGAGGGGGTACTCCTGCGTAAACCTAAAACAACATCGTCCTCCGAATGGTTCCAGGCAGCTAACCTGTGGCATGTGCAGGAACTTGTCAACATCGACAATGATGTGAAGGGCAAATTCAACCAATACAACTCGGTCAAGTCCAATCTGGCCGCTTTGCAACGGAAGCAGACGTAGGTTTTTTTTTGGTTTTTTTTTGGGGGGGGGGGGGGTGGGGTTCTTGTTTCCTATTCTTTGTGACTTCACAGTCCCTTGGGGGATTCTCGAGCGTTAAACTAATGGTACGAATCAGTGGAAATCTTGCAACGAAGTCCTTGACTCCGATTGTCAAACCGTCGCTCCTAGTCCAGGATTCAGACTACCTCGAAACGCATCTTATTGTCGTCCCGACCGGCTCACGAAAAGAGTTTCTCCGCGAATACGAAACACTTTCCCCAATGGTCGTTCCTCGCTCCGCGACGCAGCTTGCTGAAGACGACGAGTTTGCCTTGTTTGGTGTGACGACATTCAAGAAACACAGCGCCGAGTTCTTGCAAAAATGCGTGAGCACAAGTGGACGCCGCGCCAGTACAAATATGTGGAGGGCGGCAAGGAAGAGGAGCAGCGCGAGCTGGACCGAGTCGCTCGCGAAGAGAAGAAGGTCTGGGGCGAAGCTCTGTGGCTGGCGCGCACGAGCTGGAGTGAGAGCGTCATGATCTGGATGCATGCGCTCACGCTTCGTGTGTTTGTTGAGACAGTCCTGCGATACGGCTTGCCACTGGACTACGTGAGCGTCCTAATCAAGGTAAGAACGAAAGCCCTAGGAGAAGGGGAGAGGGGGGTGGGCGCAAACAGAAAAGGCGAAAGCGGTTTTCCATCGCTCACCATTCGCATTAACTGCGTTACCTTTGGCGCAGTTTGGTTGGACAGTAAGGAGAATCATACCGCTAACAAGGACCTTACCCTCCACGAAATATAGACATCCCCCAAATCTGCGAAAAAGGTCAAGACGTCGCTTGACTCGGCATACTCATATCTCGGCGGTAATGCGTTCGGCAGAGACAAGAAGGGCAAGATCACCAAGGACGATGCAACCCTGTCCTCTGAAATCGCAGCTGCCGGTGTTGGACTTGGCGACGGGAACGAGTACATGGCATATGTGTACTATGAGTTTGAGTTTCCCTAAAGGCGCGTGCGGGCCGGCCCGACACTTTAAGAAGACGCCATGCACCTCGCTTGTGCATTATGTCTCTTTGAAATATGGGAAAGTATCCCTATTTTCATGGGTTTTTTAATCACCTGGCTTTCCCTCTCTTTTTATTTATCCCTCTATCCGCGCATTATCTGCCTTCTGTTTTCGTTTCGCCCGAGTCACTTATTTTGCAAACTAATTAATATGGCGTCCCTTACATGCCATACTGTTCTGTTTTCGTTGTTCGTACTTTGTCTATTCGGTCGAATGCTCCAGACCATTCAACCACACTCTTGTCATATTTATTCCTGCATACTAAAGGGTTTTTCTTTCTTTTTCTTTCCATTCATACTTTTTGGGTGCCCAGTGGATGTCGCGAGCCTCGTCCCACGTGCCAGACCGATTGTTTTCCAAAATTCTATGTCAGCTGTCGTTGCCACTTTGGCCATACAGTCTATACCGATGTTGCGGGCAGCAGGTTCTTGCTCTTCAGGTACTCGACGATCTGTGCCACACACTCTTCGACGGAGTTCTCGTGCGTCCGGATGGTGATCTCAGCCTCCAGTGGGGCCTCGTACGGTGCTGAGATGCCAGTAAACTCCTTAATTTCACCGGCGCGGGCCTTCTTGTACAGCCCTTTGGGGTCGCGCTGCTCGGCGACCTCGATCGGGATGTCGACGTACACCTCGATGAACTCCAGGGCATCGTTGCCTGCCTGGGCGGCCTGCGTGTGCAGCTCGCGGGCCAGCTGACGGTCTGCGCGGTAGGGGAGATGAAGGATGTTATGGCGACAGTTGAGGAGTCGGCGAACAGCTTGGCGACCTCGGCGATGCGGCGGATGTTCTCGTTGCGGTCCTTCTCGGAGAAGCCAAGATCCTTGTTGAGGCCAAAACGAACGTTGTCGCCGTCAAGGCGGTAGGCAGCGAGGCCCAGGTGCAGGAGGTGCTGCTCGAGAGCCGTGGCCACAGTAGACTTTCCCGAAGCCGACAAGCCGGTGAACCAGATTGTGTAGCCCTTCTGGCCGCGGGCCTGGTTGCGCTCCTGACGGGTCAGGCCGTCATGCCAGGTGATGTTTCTTGCGTCCTCTGTTAGCTGTGGGGTCTTCTTCACTTCCTTCTTGCTGTGGCCGGGGCTGCCCCTCTTCGTCTTGCATCCCGCGACCCCTTCTCCCCGCCATCGTCGCTTTTGCTTGGGTCTTTGTTCCTGGGGGGGGGGGGGGTTCCGGTGTCCTTATTCTGTGTCTTGTGCGGATCTTTACGTACGTAGCCATTGTAGCGTATGTGTGGTGATGCTGCTTTTAATTTTTTTTGCTGTGCTTGGTAGTGTGAATCGATCACCAGAGCTGAAGTCGGAGGTCAGAGCTGAAGTCGACACCGCGAACGGCCAGGAAAGAAAAATCAATTAAGCGCGATTATCGGGCTATCGGCCGAAGTTCGCAGAGTAGAGTCGTAGTGGGGTCTCCCCACACGGCAATAGCACGTCATTTGCGCCTGCGTTGTTAGTACGGGAGTAATTTCATGTTGTGTCGTAATACACATACGCAGTGCGCCAAATGTAGTGTAAAACGCTGGTTATCACTGTGTACGAACTAATTACTACTTACTCTGAACACTCTCCCAAATGAGCCCCGTCTTCTTCCTTTTTCTTTTTTTTTCTTTCTTTTTTGTAATATTGATTTTGTCATATTTTTGCTCAAATTTACTTTTTTCAAGGTCGGCCCTGTTCCATATATACACACAATACCAAAGACAATATCCACACGGTCTGCTGCAATCCAGCTGCTTGCAGAAACCGCAGAAGCTACGGAGGCCGCTCTCCTCACATGAACAGAGTGAAAACAATGCCGAGTCCGGCGATGGTCACCACGTTTCCCATTCCGGGACCGAACATGCCGTCGGCGCCGTTGACTGTAACGGTTCCCGTGCCGGATGCCGAAGCTGTAGCAGCGGCCTGAGTGGTTGTGGCGGTCTTCTTGCCACCGCCGCCTGCCGCCGTCGTCGTTGCCGTCGAGTTGCCCTTTGCGGATCCCGAGCCGCCAGCTGCGGTATCTGTGCCGTTGTTTGCGGCCGCTGTCGTTGTGCCTTTGGTATTCTTGCCGGTCTTTGTTGACGCGTCTTTGGTCTTCGTCTTAGTGGCTGTGGAGCTCGACTCCTAGTTTAGATTTATGTTAGCCTTCCAACGTAACCTGACACCTACGAAGTAGTAACCTAGATATAATTTAGGAACTATGTTTGGGGACATGTGTCGCCTTACCTGGGCAACAACGACAGTTGCAAGTGCGAGGACGGCAATCGAGGAAAGCTTCATAGTGCTGGAAGTGGAGGGGAAGTGATGATAAAGATTGAAAGATTAAAGACTGGGATGCGTAGTGCTGCAGCGGGATGAATGGCTGTTGAAGATGGTGTCCGCGGAACAATATATATATATATATGTTGTTGATGTTGTTGTTGTTGTTGTTGTTTTTTATATATATAGAAAAGAAAAGAAAAAGAAAAGGCAAGGGATCTGTAAGGTGCTGTGCAACTGTCTTTTTCTTCTTCTTTAGAATAAGACAAGTTAGTTGTACTGATGATGGTAGATGATGGTAGATGATATGAAGGAGAACTGGCGATGATGTGAAGAAATTGTATCTATGCCATATGGGAAGGAGCCGCGGTATTTGTATCCCATCATGCTGACCAGGTCTCTCAATGTCCTCACAGTATTGCAGGGTATCTCGAACGCGAACATTTTGGAGGCAGTCATTGAAGAAAACTGCAATGGCACTACCCCGGGCAACGTTCGTAGTGTTTGACAATGTGACTCCAGATGCTGTATGGACCTCGCGCTGGCACCTCGCGTCGGAGAAGCATTTTCTCATTTTCATGCGGCCTGTCAATACACTTGGCCAGACGGTCTGCCAGACGGTCTAAAAAAAGAAGCCAAGGCCTAGACCCTCGTCCACCGCCATGATTATCGGCCATGCTTCCCAGTGCTGATCACGAGTATCAAGAACCACACCAGAAAACAACTCATGATCGACCCTGCATTGGGTTTCCAAGGATATGCCCGTTGATTCGCTGTGCCTTTTTAGCCAGTGGACGTTTACCCAGCCTTCGGACTACTACCCTTGGAATGCGTCGTATTTCCTGGTTGAAGGCAGCCTTATCACCAAACACCCCAGCACATCCCAGCGCAGCATATCCCAGCGAAACACAACCAGCGAAACGGAACGCGAGACCATGGCAGCATGGCTACTGAGCACACGTTTCGAACCTGAGCACCCATATTCCGTACTCAGTAGTAGTAGCCAGCAAACAAGCCCTTTCACGACTGCAACATTATCCTTGGTGGAACCAGACAACTTGCGCGTGTTGTTCTGTCCTCGTCTCAAAATAGAGTACTGGCACAGGACTATCAACCGCAGTTGTGCGGTTTCTGGGCCCTTGCTGGTCTTTTTGAAAGAATGATCCTGGCTGCAGCTAGCTCGGTATCTGCGTGACATTACAGCCGAAGTGTTTACTGGAATAATGCTGAAAGCATGGCAATACGCTGTACACTACCTGTTTATAAATGCATATGTGTGTGCGTGGCTGGGTGAGGCCGAGATTCAAAAGGTGCTTTTGAGCGTCACCGCCATCATCGCCGTATACCTCATATTATTTCCAGCTTGCTAAACATATTCTTTATGTCTGGGACAAAGATATAACTCGGTCCAGGCATACGCCTACTAGGGTGCGCAGAGCATGTACCTTTAAAACAATTACGACGTACATCACAATCCGACAAGAATAGAAACATGGCAGCTTTCCACTTTTAAGCATATCCATGCAGTAGTCGGACAGTACCATCACGATGGGGTATTTTATCCTCTTCTCTTTACTTAGTACTCTGGTACTTCGTTTACTTGACGGTCGTTGTTGCGAAACTCCTTTTTTTATTTTTTAATCTTCCCCACGTGTCCTTGACATGGCCGAAATACTGACTGATCCTTGAGGTTGCCTCATACAGAGTAAGATACGCCTGTACCATGCACGATGCGCAAAACGAGTGCTCTGCTACGGCGTACAATATTACTCGGTACGTCGTACAGTGGGGAAACTGTTTTTTTTTCTTCTTCTTTGACAGGGGGCTGTGGCATGGCTAAGGAGCCAGGGTGGCTGAGACGCTTTGTCGACCTCGATCGTTGGATTACGTCGAGTTGTCTCATGCCTGGACTTGAAACGTACGCACGCAACGCAACATAGTAATACGTCGTCGTAAAAAGGTCACGTCGTTGGAAGGGTTTGGCACCTTCACCACCACTTTTTAAACCACAAAGAAAAACCCGCCAAACAAATCTATTATCGGAGCACCGAGTACGACATGATGTATGCTACTCTATGCAAGCAAACGAACACATTCCGACGTATTTCCCTCTGTTGTCAAACCCTCACCATACGCCCTGGTTTCGTATCCCTCTATTCTTCCTAAGTTATTCTTCCAAGCAGGGATCCGTAATTATATTTAGATATTCCATGTCGTCCAAGTGCCGCCGTTATGTCACACTCTGGGCCGAGATTCGGGAACTTGTAGTCTGTACGTCATACTCCGTAGTCTGTAGCGGAAATAATAAAACAATCCATCTTTGAGCTCCAGGAACGTCTGCTAAGATACCATGTTTCCCGTGTGCCCACCATTGCGTCTCAGGCACCCCGTTCAAAAATGCCCTGCAATAGCTCTCGAGGTGCCTGCAGACCGGCACTCGAATCGAGCACTTCTGCCATCCTTGCAAGAAATTGGCGTGCTTGCTTTTCATTGCCCTTCAACCTTTCGATGTCGTCCACCCGGGACTGCAAACAAACGTTCGAGAGGCCTGCACCCTGTCCAAGGAGCTTCGTGACCTGGTCAGCTCTTTCAATCACGCTCGGCGTGACCCCGCTGATCGCAGCACAGTGGCAGCCAAAGCTCTCCGTGCTTCTTCCCCCCTGGAGCACGTGGAGAAATTTCACCTTTTCATCTGGCCGCAACGCACCAGGGTTGACTGCCACACTCATATGGCACATGCCAAGACGTGGATGTTGTCTGAATCCTTTCCGCTCAAAGATCTCGTGAAAATGCGTTGCTGCCAACACTTTCGGGGCGTCGGTTTGTCCCCTTTGGAGAAAATGGTCAAGCAGTGCGTCAAACAACGCTGCGCCATCAGCCGTAGCAGTGCCTTTGCCGAACTCATCAATGAGCACGAGACTCCTTCGTGTTGCAAAGTTGATAGATAACGCCGCCTGTCGTAGGTCAACTCCGAAAGCACTTTCATCGCGCGACACGCTTTCCCGCGTAGCAATTCTGGTCAGAATCTTGTCTGTTATGCCTATAATGGCCTCTTCAGCAGGAACAAAACTTCCAACATGAGCAAGAAGAAGAATTGTCGCAACCTGCTTCAAGTAAACGCTTTTCCCAGAGTTGTTGGGTCCGGTCAAAACGATGGTGCTAGGCGTGTTCTTAGTTGTGCCCAACATATGTGAGAAAGTACGACTGGTGCCTTCCGTGCCCTCCGCGGGACTGCCCGAGCCTCCTGACATTCGACAGTCATTCGGCACGAATGCCCCAGTGCCATTCTCCTGTAGTAAGTGACGGCCCTTGCGGATAAACAGAACGTTTTCTTCGGTCATTTGAGGGCGAGTGAGGTGCAACGATTTTGCTCCGCTGGCAAGAGCGAGGATGCTATCAATATGCCCAATAGCATTTGACGCACGCAGCAGTGCATCTTCCCTTTCCAAGATCTCTGATCCCAGAGAGTAAAAAATTTCTACTTCGAGATCTGGTGCATGTTAGCGATTTTCGTTCATATTTTGCTCGGGGATGTGGCAGAAGCTAGATGGCCAGAGAGGCCTTCCGTCTAAACATACCGATAATTTGTCCTGCCAGGTCTCCAAACTCCGCATCGACGTCATTCAAGCCGGGCGTTTTGAAGTAGATTAACCCGTCTTCTTGCAAAACTTCTGCCCAGGAGCCAAAGTCGAAGTCATCTTCCATTGTGGATCTGCTGCCATTGTAGTCACAATGATGGTCACGGATAAGAGCAGATGCGACAAGAAGATATCCTCTTAGAGGGTGAAAAATACACCCCACGATATCGTCTCGTGCCTTGCTCTCGAGCCTAGACCTGTGCGCACGGCAAATCCATTCGAGGCGATTTTGGAGAAAAGCATACGAAGATTTGAGTGCATCAAGCTCTGGGCTAACTCCTTGGGCAACGACGTTACGGCCGGATGACTTGGATTCTTGAAAATCAATCGTCCTAACCAGCTTCTCTTGAATTTGGAAAATAGCCCCAGAGTCTAGCTCGCCCAGAGCCTTTGTTTCGACGTTGTTAGCTTCAAGTGTGAAGAAGAGCAGGCCATCAATCTACCACACGGTGAACGCAAATTATCAAAGCATACCTTGTCGATGATTGCGCAGGTCCCCTGTCCCACTTGCAGGAGCAGCAGAACAGTATTGCAGAAATCGCGGAGGTTTGTCCACGCGCTTTGCCTGACCGAGGAAAAATGGCCTGGAAGATGCAGCCCTCTTCGAAGGTGGGCTATCATCGGCAGTATGTTTTTAACCCTTTTCAGAGCTGCGCGAATGGCTCCCACAGCGGTTTGATTCTGCGAATCTATAAGATTTGAGATGGACTCATGTCGTTCGTTGATAAGCAAGAAGTCCGTACTTGGCCGAACAAATGCCTCGCGTAGGATCCTTCGTCCTTGTGAAGTGAGGGCTAACGAGTGGAACATATCAAAGACCGAGCGCTTGCCGGGAGATGTGCTCGCCGAGTTACTGTCCCTGCTTGTTGCTGCTGCCCTGCTATTTGCCAACCGTAGGTCTGGGCGAAAGATTTGTAGCGACAGCAACGTATCTGCTGTGACAAACATGCCGTTATTGTATGTCACAGTTAAGACAGACTGAATTCGGGTACAGTCCGTGCCTGCGGCGATAGTCATCGTGGTTTGTTCCCTTTCAAGGTCACGGATCAGCGCGCCGGCACAACCTAGCTAATATGGCGAGCAAGCAGGCGTCAGTTTTTGTCATGATAAACCTTCACTCGGCATTGAGGGCATATGTGAAAGTGAACTTACAGAAACTTGGCCATCCAGGTTTATGAGTGTGCCAAGGTGCATGGCTTTGTTCCGTGCACTGAAACCGGCCCTTGATATCGACGCGAGATTGCCGGTACGTTCATACTCCTCTGTATCTTCCACGGCGGTAGTGAAGAAAACTGACCCTTCTTGGCGGGCATAGGCACGATCCGGACGTGCCAAAAGCTGCCGTCCATGATCGGGGTCAAATTCAGATGACATGACAGAGCGCACCACAAAGCCACACCCGTCGGTCTCTTCTATGCCATCTTTATCATTGACACCACCGGAGAACCGCTCGAGAAAGTCAATAAAGGCACCTGGAGCGCGGCTTGGCACAAGGATACTCGAAGGCTGGGCTTGAAACAAAAGTGACTCAACGAGCTCGAGTCCAACGATCCGGGTGTCGTCGTGGAGGTAGAGTGTTGCTGTGGCCGCAACAAAATATGCACACCCGACAGTGCCATTCGGTTTCATTTCGAGCGCCATGTAAACACCGTCAGGCTCGGCTGCAGCGGCAGCAGCAGCATCAAGACCGCCATCCGTTGTAGGGCCATACCCACCGGGAGCCCCAGCTTTGAATGACTGGCCATCAGATATCTCACTGTCCACACCTGAGTGTGCCACCAGGTGCGCTCCTGCGGCAACAATCAAGAAGTCATTCGATGGGTGCTGCGAACTCGGAGATCTTGTAAAGCGGGCGTTGCCCCGTCCTTGGTGGCGGCTCGACTGCCACCGCGCCGATGCCACTGGTGGGGCTTTTTGACCTCTCCTGTCTGAAGCCATGGACTCACGAGACACGCAGCGATGCCGGGGATTTGGAAATGCCGGGGTTGGGCGATGTTGGCGATGTTGAAGATGTCTGCCGGTCGATTATGAAAAAGGGAGTCTGAATGACATACCGTATGAGCCTATACGCAAAGGGGCGGATCAGGGGCAGGGCGATTACCCCTTGTCCTCGTAAGGAGAAAGACCAAAGCCGGCCATGATAGGTTTCCTGACAGGGAAAGCGCAACCGGTACCATGGCGGCCACCACATTTCACCCCGTCGGCGACAGAGTTTATTCACGCCACAAAAAAAAGGCATTTATTGACGATTGATATTGAATATCTTGGCGTACAGTTGCATCTGTTTGCCCTACGGCCACACACGCTTCGTTGTAGTGCACGTCGAACATCACCCCTTACAGGCACACATGCTGCGGGCACGCGATGGGTAGAGAAAGTACATATTCTCTACGTACTAGGCAAACACGAATGGACGTATTTGCGTGATGAATGGGATATTTCGATCTGATCGGTAAAATGTTTCCTCCGTAAGAGCAGATACAACCGCCTCGCGCCGAAAAAGGTTCTCTTCTCGGGCGTAACCCAGCACATTTTGAGCCCGTCCAACACCACCAGCACCACCATAGAGAACATTACTTTCCGTCGCCGCCGTCTCGCACCCAGTCCCCGAACATTTTTCTTTGGCGGCGGATGTCAGCAAAGCCAGGTCTTGTCTCCAGGAAGCGGAACGGGTTTCCGACGTAATCCTTGCTTGTGTCCCCCTCGGCACTTTTGGTCCCTCCCGCCCCTTCCCGCTCAATCTTTCCTGCCCAAACGTGCCACTGAATCGGCTTCAGCTGCTGCGTCCCCAGCACTAGGCCCACGCTGGCGATGAGTAGTGCTGCGATAGTTTCGATGGTGATGTCGACGGGCAAAGAGGCAGAAGCTGGTTGCGATATTCCTGCAGATCGAAAGGTTTGGAGAGTCGAGAATTCTTGTGCGGAGTAGCAACTGGAGTGGTGCAACAGGATGGGGGAATTAGTAGATGCTAATGTGGTTTTTCCAATGGCCCTGATGTGCAACATCCAGGTTGATGGTACTCACGAATGGGCGAGCAAGACGAGGCCAAAGGCCGTCGTCAGTTTCGAGATCCAGGTCATTTTCCAGCTTAAAAAGGGAATGAAGAGAGAAATGATGGCTCTTTTTGGCAGGGAGCAGGGAGCGAACCCGCGTCGGCTATATCGAAATTGAAGGGAATGGACTATCGTGTCGTGGGAGAACCGATGCGTGTCGCGGGGGTGCTGTGTTGTTGCGAGGTTGGTTCTGAACTTGCTTGGTCGCACGGAGTGTGTCATACTCCGTGCAGAAAGTCAGGGGCAGAGAGTGCAACAGCTGTTACCTATCAATATGTGAACCTTGTATGTGCATAATTTGTAGTTAAGCGGTTTAGGTGCTGGTAGCCCCCACCCTACCGTCATGTTATCCCTAATACTAGTACTCTGTACTTCCGTATGGAGTACTTCGTTTTTCGTTGTGTTACGTCGCAATCTTATGTCACTATTCTAAAGATAATATACTACGGTGCATCTTGTCGATTTACTAACCCGTTAACGAGTCGGAACAGCCGAAGTATTAATAGATACATGTCGCGCAGAAGTGTGCCTAACATATGCAAATAATCAACATGAGAATAAATAAACGACCAAACAAAACAACAGAAAATCCCACATAGATCTGTGACAGTTTTTTCCCCATGAGGGTTCTGTCTAGCTAGTCGCCAATGGTCAGGAGTGGCTGAAAAGGCGGATAATAATAATAATAAACAACAGATAAGAATAAGAAGACGAAGAGAAGAAAGAAAAGGTAGAAAAGAAAAAAAAAGAAAAAAAGGAAACACAGAGACGAACGGAGTGAAACTAAACCCAACAAAATGGAGTATAAATTGAACGGCAATAAAACCGCTGCGGACCCTGCTATCTCTAGAAATCCTCACAAATGCAGACCTACCAACACCAATGAAACCAGCCAGACACCGAGCCTTAAATAACTGATTCCAGCTGCCGTGTCATGACGTCTCATGTGCCATACAGTTACAAGTACACAAATGCAGCAGTGCAAAAAGCGCCATGTAGACAATAATGTTGCGAGGAAGAGACGACACATTCCGCACGCCCGTTACGGAAGACGAAAAAGAGAACGATGATAAATTTAAACAATGCGACAGTAAAAAGAAAACAAGAAGTAAAAAGAAAAGAAGAACAAAAGAAAAAAAAAAAGAAGAAAAAAAAAACGCCAAACCATAAGACGCACCGAAAATGTCCACCCCAAATGCGCCGGTTGTCCACTGCGCAAAAGCCAGATCACTCAAGGTCCGCCCAGGCCTTGCCAATCATCGTTCTCGTTGACAGAATCGACCTTCCAGCTATTGTTGTCGCCCTGCAGATACTGCAGATGGGTTTCTGGTATTAAACTCTCCTCGACCTCGGCAAGATACGGGCCGGCATACATATCGTTTGTGTCTGTACCGCCGTGGAGGCCTGGTTGCCACTGTGAATCACCCAAGCCCCCTGACGCAAGAACAGGGTTTGACATGTCGTACTGAGGCATCCCGTCCCTGGACATGAGCGACGGGTCGATCTGTTGGCCCATACCGCCCGCAGGGTGCCCATGGGAGCGGTGGTGCGGCGCAGCGTTAGCGGGCGGGGGATGCGTCGAATACTGTGCGTTGAGATCGAAGTGCTGGTGGCCTGTCGGATGGTGGGCATGGGATAGACCCACGCCGATGTGTTGCTGTGCTGTGTTTGCGTACATCATGTTGTCGAGTTGGTGGTGATGGCCTGTAGGCAGATGGCGGTAGTGCATTCCCGGGCCGGGCCCCGCATACTCGTCCGTGTCGTACGGCGTGGGAGTGTGCCTCGATGGGTGCGCCGCATGCTGCGGATGCCGTTGGTGGTAAGCCCCGTAGGCTTGTGCATCTGGAACAGCCACCGTGGAGTATGGATACCCTCCGTACGGTCCACCGTGCGGATCCACCATAGGAGTCCTGCTTGACGCCCGGTATTTTGGATCCCGGCGGCCCGAGGCGTCCCAATCGGGTCATCCACATCCGAGTCCTCGCCGAACTCATCCTTGCCCTTCTTACGGGGCTTGGACGGGGTGAATTTGTATTCCGGGTGAGCCTTGCGATGGTTATCGCGTTCGATGACAGCCCAATCATTGAATTGCCGACGCACGTTGTCTGGTTCGATGGACCAGCTGTGACCACAGACCTTGGAGACGACTTGGTGGTTGGATTGCTGTGCCCATTTCTTTGCGCGATCTTGGTAGGCCTTTCGGTACAGCATGAATGCGTTCATTGCACGCTTGACCTTGCCAGGTACCTTCCCTCGGTCGACCTCTTCGTGGCGCTCGTCCGCGGACCGATGGACATATGCTTCGATGTCGACAATCGGCAAGTCCCAGTCCTTGGTGAGAATACTGAGCGGCTGATCGATCGTGCTGGATTCTTCGGTAGCTGTTTTGGCGGACTTCTCCTTCCGCGCCAAGGGCGGCGAGGCGGACAGGGACGGCGCCTTCTTCTTGGGTGTGATGTTCTTTGTTATGCGACCCGATTTCACGGACAGAACCTTCATCTCCTGCGTCGCTCTTTGCGGCGCAGCCATGCTGGATATGCCCGGGCTGCTTGACAGATGTTGCGGTGCAGTTGGTGGGGACGCCTCAGGCGTGTTAAGGTTGTACAGCTACAACAACACAAGTTAGTCAGTTTGGGGTGCTTCTTCTCTGCAAAAAGCTATCTCCTTCCACCAGTTCCGTAGGAGTAGGTATGACATACCTGTGGTGTGGATGCCGAATGCGCGGCCTCGTAGGTGCCGGTATCTTCCCCGGCATGAAGTGCTGGGTAGTGGAATGGCAGCCCCTGGTGGGGTTGTGTGTATGCCATGCTCGGGCTGGCGTGCCGGCGGAGGTCCCGTGGCTCTGGCGTTTGATATCTGGAGGCAGAGCGGGAGACAATCTGGACAACCTCAAAGGGCGTGCTGGAGCACCGAGGTTGAGATGCGATGCTGTGGAGCTGGGAAAGCTGGCTGAAGACGGCGGGGGAGCGTTCGCGCACGGAGGGGGTAGGAGACGGCGGTATGACACGGTCCATTGGGTGAGAACGTGCACACTTTGATTAAGTTAACGGGAGTGGGATACGACGGGATGAGAAAAAAAAGGAGCAGTGAAAGGAGAGGACAGGAGAGGAGAGGAGACGAGACGAGAAAGGAGGAGCGTATGTGAGAGAGGGAGTAGGAAGAGTCAAGAGAGGTAACGGAATTGAAAGAAAGAGCAAGGAAAGGGAGGGCCCGTCCGTGTCTTTGCGTGTGGAGAGAGACGAGGGTGGAAGACTGAGAACGGACGACGAGAATCTAGAATGTGGAAATGGACGTGAGGTGTGAAAGGTGTGTGTGAATATGGAGGGAGGAGGACGAAGAGTTGCTGTCGGACTGACAAACAGCCGTTCTTCAGCAAACGAAAGCGGACGATGAAGGCCGGTGGTGAGAGCAGTCTTTGGCCGTGACGGCCGTTTGATGGGCAAGTCGGAAGTAGTGCCTGGAAAGTGGAAAGCACAGGCGAGGGGGGTATAGGAAGCAGACAAGGCGTGCTGAGGAAGTGGCAAAGAACCGTTTCCGGTTGTGATCGGTGTCAGTCAGGCTTGAGTTCTGACTGTGTGTCCAGCCCTACTTGTTTGGGATCTACCTTTTTCTTTTGGTGTTGCTGTCAGGCCAGGTCCGAGGGAAGGTCTGGGTGGAGTGGTTCTTGAAGTGGTCCTTAAAGTCGCTCCTGGTGCGGCTCTTGGCGCTCTGGCTGTGGCAGCTGTTGTCGCTTTGGCTTATGTTCCTGGATACTTCTGGTGCTCTTGATGCTCTTGATGCTCTTGATGCTCTTGATGCTCTTGATGCTCTTGATGCTCTTGATGCTCTTGATGCTCCTGCTGTTCTTGGCTGGGGCCTTCCAGGTGGGTCAACTGCGGCGTCCCGGAACCGGATCCGGACGTGGTCTGGATCGACAGAAACTGTTCGTTTTCTCCCGCCGGCACAAAAGTGACAGCACGCCTGGTCTGGGTGACTGTGGTTCGAGGAGGAGAAGCAAAAAAAGACCCCCCCCTAAAACAACGAAAAAAAAACCCCCCCAAAAAAAACAAAAGCAGGTGTCCGTTGCAGATGTCTGTTGCAGATGTCCGTTGTAGGTGTCCGTTGTAGGTGTCCGTCACACATACACGTCTTGTCTGTAGCTGGCCGGCAGTGCCGTCTGGTGATGTTCCTGGCGTGCAAGATCAACCCGCTTTCTTCAATCTGTCAGAGGCTCTCCTCGACACCCAATCCGCCAATGTCTCTGAATTTTTTGTGTGCTCACAGCGGTGCTCTTTTCACTCTTCTTTTTCACTCTTGTCCCGACTCGTCTCTTGTATCCTGTCTCTTTCTGACTCTCCCCCGAGGATGAGTGAGGCCGCGGGCGTGTGACTTGCGGGCAGGCAGCGTGTCAGCGAGGTGTCTCGTTAGCGGCAGTGCCTAGTGATTGTTGGTTTTGCGGGATGCTCTCGGTGGAGTCCGTCTGCCAGTTGCGTCTGAGAGCGGCGGCCAGGTTGTGGTGATTTTGGTGCCGGAAGTATGGTGTCTCTGGTGTCTCTGGTGTCTCTGGCGTGTCTTGGCCGTGGCTGTCTTGCCTTATGAGACAGGTGCCTGCATGCCAGTGGTGCTTTTGGTGGTCGTGTCAGGCGCAAGCGGCGTGTCGTTCTGACAAGCTTTTTTATTTTTATTTTTATAGATGTGGCCGTTGTCTTGCTGTCTTGCCGTCTTGTCGTCGGGTTGTTCTTGCTTTCTTTTGCTGTTCTACGACGTCGTAACTGCCGTAATGTGATCCAGTTGGCCGTGAACTTTTCGATCTGTCTCTTGAGTCTCTTTGTATGTCTTAGATGTGCCGGGATGTGCCCATTATTTGTACATTCCTGGATGCTCTCGGTCCCCAGTCTCCTATTCCTGTCTCCCGTTCCTGTCTTTTGTCTCCTGTCTTCTTGTTCTTCTTGTTCTTCCTGTTCCTCTTGGCTGTCGGCCTGCCTGCCCATCTTTGCGGACTCGCCGTTGGCTCTTGTTGTCCATCCGCCAACATGGTCCTCTCGCCTTCGTCTATTCTGGCGGCGTCCTGGCTGTCTTCTGACCGCATTCTGTTACCCCCTTCTATGCTCATACCCATTCCATCCCATCCTATTCCCACTGTTCTCCAGCGGCCGCACACACCCTTCTTTTTACCTTTTGGGCTTGCTCTGGAGCTCGTTCTGGTGCTGATCGTGTTGGCTGACCAGGCCGTGGGCTCCGCTCCTTGGCCCTTTGCCTTTTGCGTTTGCGGCTTGTCTTTAGCGCTTGCCAATTGCGACCATCGCCGTTGTGCAGCCCTCCCTTTCATCGTCTTTTTACTCGTCTTTTTCTCTCTTTCGAGCCAGCCGGCTTTCTTTGTCCCTCGTCTGCGCCTTTGCCCTTGCACGCCCCTTCTGGCTCTTCTTGCCTTTCTTGCCTTTCTCCCCCTCTCCCCCTCCCCCCTTGTCCCCTTCGTGTCTTCTTGCATCTGAGTTGAGCTCGCCTGTTCACCCCCGTTTCGAAATCTTCTTTCATCTTTTTTAATCTGCTCGCCGCTGGTGTTGGGCCCCAGGTCTCCTCGCTCCCCCCTCTTTTCCCACTACTCCTCCTTATCCTTATCCATTTCCTACTGCTCACTCCCCCTCCTCCCTCCTCCCTCCTCCTGTCTATCCTCTTATTGTTGTTGTCGTTGTTGGTGGTTGGCTAGGCCTTTATTGCGATTCTTGTTGGCTTTGCCCCTGCAGCCGCAGCTAATGCACAACTAATGCGCGGCGGACCTGACCCTGTCACTACCGTTTTCGGCGTTGCAACAAACAGCCGCTAGCACCAATGCGCACATTCAACCCCACAGGCCACATGCGCTAACAAAACCCGCCCAGGTGCAGGCGCGCTAGCTGGCTTTCACCACATCAGCAACACACACCCACACCCGAGACACCCACATTCGCAGAGGTTTGCGTTGCTTGAGTGCTCTGGACCACATGCGGAGCAAATGTCTAGACGAACTCTCTCAACTCTTGGTAAGATACACAATGCCCTGCACCGTAATACTCTCAGGACTCTGCAGCACACGTACCCGACTGATTGGGGAGGTTATGTGCCGTTCGTCGACAAGCGACGTATTGCAGTGCGTGCGCTGTACGCTGGAATATTACGGCATATGCTGTATCTTTACACAGTAGTTGCATCTTTAGACAGTAGCTGTATCTTTAGACAGTAGCTGTATCTTTAGACATATCTTACAGCCCGCATGCTCTAACTCCGTAGGCGCCTGCCGGAAATGGCCTGCTCAGCAGCCTGGCAAGCCTAGCTCGTTGGCCCTTTCCGGAGCGAGCGTTTTAGCGGGCGCTGTTCTCTGCAAGTACGGAGTATTTTGTTACAGTACTGACGCCCTCCGTATTGTACCATTCGTCCCTCTCTTTCCCCCTCCCTTTATGCCTAGCGAGCGTAGGGTGCTAATTGGTGGCTAGTTGGCGCAGAATACGGAAGTAGACAATAGTAAACAGACTCGACAGACGATTGTTAGATATTCAGTCAGGCTGGCGTACAAACAGACAGACGCACAGACAGGCGCGACAGGCTCACGGACAGAGATTCACAAACCACGGGCAGATCTCCGGCAGATGGGCGAATCCAGCAGGTCTGGGCTCTCTGCAAAAGTACCTGTACACATCTGCAGGGAGCATCTAGCGTGTAATTGCTGCATGCCTAGTGTAAGAGGAGGTACCTGCTACAATCCATATGCGGCAGACATACTCCACTCCATATGATCGCCAGCCCCGGTGCGCTGAGCTCTGCACATCTTGTCCAGGGAGCCAGGATTTCGTTCCCAAGACGCGCTGATGTGATATTTGTACTTGTGTTGACTCTCATGTATCTTAACTGCGCACTCCCAACCCTTGTAGCTTATGTATTGCACGTCGTTTGTCGCATACTTGCAACTACTGTTCTTTGTACTTCTGGTATCTTCAAGACAAATCTACGGCGCACATTCTCAGGAGTTGTTTCCTGTCGAGCGATACTGTTATTAGGTCGCCGAGTACTTGAAGTTGTGTATGGTATGTGACTTGCAAGGCTCGTGAGCAGAGTGTGCACATATCACTCTGTAACACTCTCTATGACACTCTGTATGATTCTACATTGAGTACGGCAACTTGTGCGCGTGGAATCAGTTTGTTCCTTGCACACCGAAAATTGACTAACTACACAGACCTCACTAGTACTGCATCGATAGCCTCCTCCTCTTTCCGGCCAAAAAAAAAAAGACCACTAAAATAAACACGCCCAAAATTAACCTGCTGGAATGTGCACGGTTGCCGCCGGAAACGTAACGTCTACAGTCTAATACACCTTGCCTCGACCTCCCCCTTTCAACTGACTCCGAGATAATGTACATACGGCCCCATGTTGACGCGTTCAATTGTTTGCGGCATCGCGCTCGCCGCCGCCACGGGTGCGGCTACATCTCCATCAGAAACAGAACCGGGGAGAATACGTTCATGACAAGGCAAGTCGCGGAGTCGCGAAGCCTGTGCATATTGTACACATGACGAGCGGCCCTCGCAGCCGCCTGTCCGTTTTGCCAACGAGACTGCAGGCGGTTGGAAGACCGCCGCCAGCGAAGGGATATTTCATACTGTGCAAAAATAACGCCAGCGAGCCTGCAAATTGTGACCGCACAACCCCAGCAATCGTCACCCTGCCTATTTTGGCGCCAGGGAGGTCTGAATGCCACCGCAATTATCAGTTGCCCTGCTGCAAGATGGACAAAAGTCAGTAAAGACGAGGATTGAGGCCGAAGATGGAAAGGGTTTCCTATTATCCTATCTAATCCTTGCAGGCCTTTCAAAAGGCGTGTCTATTTTTGTAGTTGGCTGATTTGCGTTTGTTGCAGGGCAGTGTAGAAATAAAGAGAAGAAAGAAAGAAATTCATCCGGGGTAGAGGGGTAGATCCGATCGCTACTTGTACACCACGCACACATGCATGCCAACATGCTCTCCGTTCATTACAAAATTGTAAAAGCTGCCTTTGTCGTTTCTCCCAAGCACGAAATGAAGCACAGGATCCTGTGGCCGGTTATATAGAATGGGGAAACACGTGCAACGATCCCACACAAGGCCTCCAGCAGCTTCCACTGTAGATTGCGGCCACCTCAACTCTCCGAGCCGTGTGGCTGTGAGGCCAGATCCGCCGCCAGATTTGAGAAAGACTGTCTATGTGCTAGGCCCTCGGGTTTGACAGGTGGCATTAATATCTGCTCGGGAGTAGAAGGGGACAATGCTGCGGTGGGCGGCAAGACGATGGACATCGGGCTGCCGCTTGGAAGCACTGTGGTTTGACCGCTCGCAACCGTGGGTGAGTGTTTGGTGGGCGACAGGCCGCCACGCGACGGTAGGAGCGATGGTGAAGACTGCATGGACGGATCCGTTATATGTCTGTCTCCTTGCCCATGTTGTAGTCGTGGTGTTCCAAGTGAGGTCGGTGTCCGTTGGGCGGGTGCGGATGCCAGCTGTGTGCTGCCGGCTGTCGTGGCTGCCGTCGGAGTGAGAGGGCTCAAATGCACCACAGGTTGTGGCAGCAAGCCGTTGGGTACCATAGGGACGGAATTGGGCTGCTCGTGGATGGTCCCATATGCATGTGACTTGCGTGGGGACTGGTCAGGCTGCGAAAGTCCAGGATGGGGCACCGCAAATGGGTTCGCATGTCCTTTTTGCACCGGCAACGGCCCTTGGCTGGATCCTGACCCAGTAGTAGAGTTGCCGTTGCCGTTGCTGTCGGCATTCAATTTTGGCAGCGAAGATGAGCCGTCGACCTTCACCGGCACTGTGCTGCCGCCGTTGTACGTTTCCGGAGGGACAAGAATTGGCGGAACCGCTGAACGATCAGCATCGAGATTCACTGGGCCGTTCTTCTGTTTCTTGGCGAGGTTCGGTTCTGTGGCTTGCACTGGCGAAGATTTGGGCAAAGTCAATTGTACCACAGCAGGCTCATGGGCCTCTGTACCATGTGAGCTGGGACCGGCTGCCTTGTCGGAAGCGGATGAGTTGATCTTGATTCTGATAACGGGCCGAGCACCGGTGTGGCCGTTTGCCGCATTAGCTGCCTTCCGTTTGCACGGGTTGCAGACGAAATGAAAGTCGTCCTTCTCGGCTTCTTGTTCGTCAATACCCAAGCACTTGCTATGCTGCCAAATGTTGCACTTCTCGCAGGAAACACTGTGCTGCCCGTCATCGATCTTTCCGTGGAGGCCGCAGATGCAGTCGAATGCCCACTCCTCTTCAGCTTCATCGTCTAGCTCCCTCAGGGCTTCTTTGTTTTTCTCAATTTCTGCCTGCCGCCTGCGTTCAGACATCCGAGCAGCAGCATTGTCGACGGATTTGCTGTCCTCGGAAAGTTGTGCCAGCTCATCCTGGTGCTGCGCCCTTCTGATTTCACGTTCGTGAAGGCGTTTCTCACGAGAGAAAAGGCGAGCCTCGCGTTCTTTTTCGGCTTTCCGTTGCCTCTGTTCCTGTTTGCGCAGAGCGTCAAGTTCGAGGCGGCGCTTTTGCTGCTCCTCCCGCAGTAGCTCCTCCTGTTTCTGCTGCTCCTGGCGACCGGCAATTCGGCTTGACCTCTTTGCACCAGCCATCTTTGCCAAATTTAGCAGTTCCCTTTCTCGTTCTTTCTCCCGCCTCTTTCTTCTCTCCTCTTGCTGCTCCAGGATGGGAAGGAGGTGTTCCACGATTTTTTCGTGCAGAACCCGCTCATTGGGATCCTTTTTGCTGGAAATCGAGGCCAACAATGACCGTAGCTCGTCCAAGGTTACCGCAACGCACTCCCAAATCATTCCGCCCAGGCCATCATCGATGTCTTCTTCTTTGCCATCCGTTGCGGTATGTTGGTCGTGCTCATATTGGTGCTCAAGACCGTCCTCGTCACCTTCTGCAGCATTGCCTAAGGTTGCTGAAGAGATGCGGCGTCTCTTTCCACTGCGTCTTGCCTGTGCCCTGGCCTTTTTCGTATTCTTTTTTGGTTTGGGGGGTAATGGGGTTGCCTCTGTCAATCGGTAGACGCGATTGTCATCAAGAACAAAATAGGCGCGATCGTCCCTATCCCACCCAAAGGGCTCAATGCGCTGGTGGGAGTTGATATATCAGTATGGATTGCCCGCAAAAATGAAACGTCCGCCATAGTTAGCGAGTGCGTGTACCACCACGCAGTCCCGTTCCTATCGTCAAGCATCTTGTGACGCTACTAAGGGCCAAAGTTGTGCACTCACCCAAGTTGTCTGGTCGTGATCGGCGTCTTTTTGTTCTGCCATCTTTTCGCGAAGCTTTTCAGCGTTCATCATGACGAAAGATGTCATCCGGTGAAGTATCCGGATCTAGTGGCCGGTATTAGGAAGACGTGCCAAAAGAAGGGTATAGAGAAATGTAGACAGATGTAAGTGCTGACCTTTTGAAAGACGGTAAAGTTTGTGAAGCTGGCAGGGACCACGTCGTCGCCAAAGGGATTCGGAAGCTCCGGGGCCTTTGCTACAAACTGGCGCCTTGTGTATTCGTCGAAGAGCTCGGCGCTGTGACTGTGTTAGTTGTCATGCGTGGCCCAAAAAAAGACGAAACAAAAAAGAAACAAAAAAAGCACATCGACGGAAGAATAGAGACGCAAGCATTACGTTAGGCCACGATGGGAGGAAAGGTATTTGAGTAATGCCAGCCCAATATCTTGCAAAATGGTCGAATGTGGACTCAAGCATTGCATTTCTAGGTCCTAGAGAACATGTACTGTCAGTACTCATGGCAATTCGTCGACGATTTCTCCACTGTCATCAGCAGGGCGAGAAAACATACATCGATGTCCAAGTTGTCCATCTTGACTACGCCACCAAAAATGTAGAACCACTGGCAGAGACTGGCAAATTGCCACATGTTGCGAAGGCGGCCAAGCGCCGACGGAGCCTCGATGGGCCCAGCCTGTTCGTCATGGCGACGTTTCCGAAGAGAGTCCATCGTAAAGATATGGCAGGAGCTTGTGCCTTGCTGAAAACTGGTGGCTATAAGGCAGTGCACTTTGTGGACAGGTAGATGGGTGGAGATGCGTTTTGTACGGAGTCGCTTTGGTGCATGCAGCCCTGTGGTCGACGCAGGCTCAAGGGAGGGTAGAGGAGGGTAGGAGAGGAGTAAAGGGGCGTGCCCGTATTTCAGGCCATCGACGATGATGTAAGTGGAAGAGTTTTCGTGGGGGAGATGCCGTAATTGTACCTTGGGCGACAGCGCCCGTGAGATCCGAATGTGGTGGTGGTTTCTCGATGTGGGTTGCGACAGATGAAATGTGCTTGAAACCGCGACCTCGACGCGTTTGCCACTGTTCTCCAATTCATTTGGAAATCCTTGTACTTATCTGCACGTGACTAGCACAGTAATGCAGTCTGATAAGGCAACTGTTTCCTGGGCCTTGACGTCGCGTTGGTTCATAGTAATTATGGAGTACGACGTACGGAGTACGGAGCTATTTTTACAACGGCTGAACGGGTACGGAGTCAGGGAGTACAGCGCCCGCCTGGGACATTTTCGCCGTTACTAGCTCTGACACTTGCCCCTGAATGTGTTCCTACGAGCTAGTCACAGTGTGCAGCCAGGCGAGCTGACTCCGCTATATGGCGCATCTGCAGCACTAGCAAGTTTAAAACCAGTATCCCACAGCCCTATTATACAGTGTAAATTATATTAATGGATACTGTCCCATGAACGCGCGAATACTATTTGCTGGCAGAGAGGCTCCTGCCAGGCTCCAGGCTCGCCAGGGAGCCTGTGTTTCAGTGCGCCCTGCTGTTTCCTCACCTTGCGACGTAAGATGATAAGTACAACATGGGTTCGACTTCGTTGTATTACGGAGTAAGGAGTATCCTACTGAATAGCGACATTTGCTCTTTCCCACCTTTGCTGCAAGATTTCATTCCCCTTTTCATCCGGGCATAGTTTCTCGATTTCTTTGCTTAGGAACCATTCAAATCAACAAAACAGACTCCGCCGCCCTTATACTTCCCCGTGGCAGTACCGTGATCACACTCAACGGCACCACAACCGCCCTCGTTTTGCATTCTGCTACCACTGCATTCTCTTTTCCCTGTCGCTGTCGACGGCGTTCCACGGAGTGCCTCAGCATACATTCGCGCGCCAATCACCTCCATTCCAAGTTGCATCGCTGGACGAGCTTCTCCAACAGACCACTCGGGTGGACCTGACTGTCTTCACTCCAGTCCTTAAGCGAGACCGCCTTCTCTCCGGTTCTTCCAGCCTGCTGCCTCGTCGATACGGGCCCCGATGATGCCTTTTGCTCTACAACTCGGACCAGTATCACCATGATCCACGCTGCCTAACGGACACTCCTCCGTGCCTCCGCCCAGACGTTGATCCTGAGGCCCCTCTTATCTCGCTCGCTCCTTTGTTGTCTCGTGTTCAGCCGGGCGAGATGGCTCACCGTCCGGATGAATTCGACAGTGGCTATGCCTATGTTCCTGCCGATGCAGCGCCCCCACCCGTCGACACATACTCTGCCAACTCGCACTCTCCGTACGAACAAGGCCCTCCTACTCAGCCACTCACTTCGACCTCGACAAACCTCCCCAGTATCACCACCTACTGGGCAGATACACAGCCATCTGCCCACCAGTCATTCCCGTATGGCGCCCCGCAGCACGGCAACCAGTCGGTGAGCCCCGAATCGCCCATCGACCCTGCGGCTCTCCAATTTGCTCTTCCTCCAAACATTTTCCAGACCGGCCCGATGACCGATGACCACGACTTCGAGCCCCCTTCTGCCGATGCATTTGCCGCAATATCAACTGCTTACTATGACGACCACGGCCATTTCGATGCCGGTAGCGACTCGGACCGGATCCCCTTAACAGCAAGTGCAGAGCCAATCTCGGGGTCTTTGGGCGCGCCGCCAGATGGCATCCAGTCACGCAACAGTTTCCAGACTGTGGCCGGCTCGGACAGCGGCCAAGCACAGACCCGCGATTCCAACATGCTGGGTTTCGACCTGGAGCCCGGCTACACCGCAGGCGGTCGCCAGCGCAGCTATGGCAATTCTCTAGCACCCGATAGTGCCAGCCGTCGGTCGAGGGCTACGTCGACGTCGGGTGCCCTCCAGAAAACAGCTTCCATCATGAGGGCTATGTCACAGCGTGTCGTGGACATCAGTGGAGGCGGTGAGGTCCTGGAGCAGCAAGCCCTCCGTGATCGCTCTCGCTCGCCGAGCACTGATGGCCAACGCTCCCACCATTTGTCTGCGCCCATGCTCGTCGACACTTCATATCAACCGCAAGTCTTCGGCACACCTCTCGAAAAGAAAGGTGAATCCGAATACACCGTCTCTCAACCCCCACCGCTCTCGGACTACCGGCCCCCAATGCCGAATCCCCTCAGGGGCAAGTCCCTGGGAATTTTCTCTGCCGACAATCCTATTCGCCTATGGCTCTGCGACCTACTTATGCTTCCTTGGGTGGAATCGCTTATTCTCATTCTGATTGTCCTGCAAGCGGTTCTCCTTGCTGTCGAAGCTGCCCCGGATGTCTGGTCCCCGGGCAACGGACGGCCTGAACGTTGGGGTAAGACTCCATATGACTGGGCCATGCTTGGTCTGTTCGTTGTCTTCACGCTTGAGATCATAGTCCGGATAATTGTGTCTGGCTTTATCTTCAATGCTGCTGAGTACAGCACCATAGACAGGAAAAGGGGCATGCGCCAAGGCGTACGCGCAGCCGTGACTGACCAGTATCGATCATTTTTCCAGCCGCAACGTCAACGCTCAGTCAAGCGGCCACCCGTGGAAACTTACGGGCCCTCCTCCTTTGCACGGTCTTTCACGCTGATGCAAGGCCAACCGCTGCCCGAGACATATGAAGAGCAGCAGCGAATGCAGCTGGCCCGGCGAGCTTTTTTGCGACACAGTTTCAGCCGCTTGGATTTTGTTGCCGTGGTCTCGTTCTGGATCTCATTTGTCCTCGGAATTACCGGTATAGAGTACCGGTATCATATATATGTCTTTCGCATGTTAAGTTGCCTTCGCATTGTTCGGCTACTCGGCATCACCAAAGGCAACGCTGTAAGTTTACTTCTACCAGGTGTTGCAATGACTTCTGTGTGAGAGGGACTGTTACCATCTAACACGACCGTGATTGAATAGATCATCCTAAGGAGCTTGAAAAAGGCTGCACCACTGCTAGTCAGGGTCTCATTTCTGATTGTGTTTTTCTGGCTCTTATTTGCCATCATCGGTGTGCAGAGCTTCAAGTCAAGTCTCAGTCGCCAGTGCGTCTGGCTTGATCCCACCCAACCCGATAATTTAACTGCGGCATACACAAACATGTTTGGATTCTGTGGTGGGCACCTCAAGAATGACTCCAACCCCGAACCAACTACACTTCCATGGGTTATGATGACGGAGGCCGGAAATCTTGATTCGCTCATCAATGGAACTCGCAACGGAAAGGGCTTCATTTGTCCCAGGGGCTCAATTTGCCTCCAACAAGACAGTCCCTACAACGCCACAGTCAATTTCGACGACATTCTTCACTCTCTCGAGCTCGTCTTTGTGATTATGAGCGCGAATACTTTCAGCGATCTTATGTACTATACGACAAACTCGGACTACCTCGCTGCAGCCCTATTTTTCGCTGCAGGCATTATGATCATGATGCTATGGATGACGAATCTGCTCATTGCTGTTATCACATCATCGTTTCAGGTCATTCGGGAAGAAAGCAAAGGCAGCGCGTTTACCGCAGACGAGAAAGAATTCTTGACGCCACGTCCGGATAATCGACTACGTAGAGCCACCGTGCTCCAACGTGTTTATCAAAAAACGGCCTGGATTTTGGGTTCTTGCCATCGCCTTTGACCTATTCGTTCAAGCGTTCCGCAGTGCATCTCACGAGGACCGGATCAGTTTCATCAATACCTGCGAGGTCGTCGTAACCATCTTGCTAGATGTCGAGATAGTCATTCGGTTCTCATTGGATTGGAGGCGGTTTCATCACAACATACAGAATCTCTTTGATCTCGCACTTGCCGTTATCACATCTGTCATCTTGATCCCGCCCATTCACAACGCAACTCAAGTCTATGCGTGGCTGACTGCCTTCCAAATCCTGAGAGCCTATCGAGTGGTTCTTGCCATACCGATGACACGAACACTGATAAAACTGGTACTTGGAAATGCCACAGGTATTGGGAATTTGATGCTGTTTGTCTTTCTGATCACATTTCTCGTGTCAATCTTTGCCGTCCAACTCTTCCGAGGCGAGATCACTCCCCAAGACCCCAGTGGTAATGACATACGGATTACCTTCGCCTCTATTTTTAACTCTTTTTTGGGCATGTACCAAATCTTGTCCAGTGAAAACTGGACGGCAGTCTTGTACACTGTCACAGGCTTCACAAAACGCCTCGACACAGCATGGATTGGTGCCATTTTCTTAATTGGTTGGTTCATTTTATCGTACTTTATTCTGGTCAACATGTTCATTGCAGTTATTCAAGAGAACTTTGATGTGAGCGAAGACCAAAAGCGACTGGAGCAGGTCAAGGCATTTCTCCAGAGGAGAGAACTCGGTACATCCGCTAGCAATCTCTCTCTCTCTGCAATGTTCTCCTTGGGCCGGCGAGCAAAAAGAAAAGATCCTCTCGACTATGGACCTGGCATGATGGAGATGCTGCTGAAAGAGGCTGTCGTTCGCGAGTTTCTAAACGAAGCCCTGGATCCGCTCCAGGATCCTTCTGCGGTGAATCAGACATCATCGCAAGTCCAAGACGTTCTTGGTGGGGCGGCCAAATCAGGCGTCTTGCCAACGATCTGGGCAAAGATGTCGCGCTGGACATCCAGCAAAGATCCGAATCCTTTCTACTCCAACGTCCGATTCGATGTTCGCAACGAAAACCTGGACCCAAGACAAATGGCGCGCGAGGCCGTATCTGCAACATCCGCACGGCGCAAAGCCCAGCGCGAGTACCTTAGCCGCCACCCGACCTATAACAATTCACTATTCATTTTCCCCCCGAGGAATCCTTTCCGGCGCCTCTGCCAACGCCTGGTAGGGCCGGGTAGAGGCTCTGAACGATTCGACGGTGTGGAACCGAACAAGTACGCTTGGTACACCTTCTCAGCCTTTATCTATGCATCAATTGTTGCCATGGTTATTATTGCGTGTGTCACTACGCCATTGTACCAAAAACAATATTTCGATGCGGGCCATACGTTCAGCTTCAAAAATTGGTTTGTCTGGACAGACATGGCTTTTGCTGTGGTGTTCACAGTTGAAGCTGTCGTCAAGATCATCGCGGACGGTTTCTTCTGGACACCAAACGCCTACTTCCGCAGCTCATGGGGTATTATTGATGCTGTCGTATTGATTACACTGTGGATCAATGTAGCGACACTGTTTGCTAATGACGGAGCCGTCTCTCGTGCCGTTGGCGCTTTTAAGGCCCTCAGAGCACTGCGGTTATTGAATGTCAGCGATAGTGCCAGAGAAACATTCCATTCTCTGATCATCGTTGGAGGCTGGAAAATCCTCAGTGCTGCATTTGTGTCCATTTCTCTGCTTATTCCGTTTGCCATCTACGGCCTCAATCTTTTCCGGGGACAGATGGTGTCGTGCAACGACGGAAGCGGGTCGATTTTGCGCCTTCAGGACTGCACGGGCGAATATCTTAGCACTCCCTTCAGCAACGATTGGCAGCTTCTCAGCCCTCGTGTCGCAGAAAACCCATACTACAGTTTCGACGACTTCGGATCTTCAATTCTTATTCTGTTCACTATCGTCAGCCAAGAGGGCTGGGTCGACGTGTCCTTCCAAGCCCAGTCCGTCACAGGAGTTGGAAACCAGCCTCAGTTTGGAGCAGCCCAGGGCAACGCATTGTTCTTCGTTGTCTTCAATCTTCTTGCGACCATCTTTGTGTTGACATTGTTCATTTCTGTTTTCATGCGGAATTATACTGAGCAGACTGGTGTCGCTTTTCTCACCGGAGATCAACGGGCGTGGCTCGAGTTACGCAAACTTCTGCGACAGATATCACCGTCAAAGACCTCTTATGATGAATCCAAAACAAGCTCAAACGGTGGTGTCATAAACGGGCCATTGAAAAGCATGGGAAGTGGTACCTGGGCATTACCGTGGTGCTGGTACTGCACCTGATCCTTCTCATCCTTGAATACTCGACAGAGCCTGACTGGTGGACCAATACGCGCGACTACATTTTCCTCTTCTTCACCCTCGTTTACATGGCAAACATCTCCATTCGCATTGTTGGTCTTGGATGGAGCCGCTTCCGGCGAAGCTCGTGGGATGTTTTCTCCATGTGCGCTGTGGCGGGAGCATTCGCGACGTCGATTCTGTTCCTCGCGGAGCCTGGGCAAGATACGTTCATCCAGCTGCACAAGTTCTTCCTGGTGGCCATCGTTCTGCTTCTTATTCCCCGCAACGATGCACTAGATCAGCTGTTTAAGACAGCGGCGGCAAGTGTCACAACAATCGGGAGTCTCCTAGCCACCTGGCTGGTCTTCTTTTTGGTATTTGCCATTGCGATGACGCAATCCTTCAGTCTGACCCGGTTTAGCTCGCAAGAATCAAACAACATCAATCTGCGCACAGTTCCGAATGCACTGATTCTTCTCTTCCGGATGAGCTGTGGTGAAGGCTGGAATCAAATCATGGAAGACTTTGCAGGCGTCGAGCCACCTCTCTGTGTCGAGGCCCCAACCTTCTTTGGCAGCGACTGTGGCAGCACGGCGTGGGCGAGAGTGTTGTTCATTGCGTGGAACATCATCAGCATGTACATCTTCGTCAAACCTATTTGTGTCGCTGATCTACGAAAGTTTCTCGTATGTCTACCAGCGGTCCAGCGGACTGGCCGATATCAGCAGAGATGAAATTCGACGGTTCAAAGAAGCGTGGCGCAGCGTGGATCCGAACGGCACGGGATTTATTTCGCGCGAAGCTTTTCCTCGTCTTCTTGGAGAGCTATCAGGTGTGTTTGAGATGCGCATTTATGATCACGAGGACTCGGTGCGAAGCATCCTCGAGTATGCACGCAACGACGAAACAACGCCCCAGGCGCGACATGCATCGTTGGCATCCCAAAGCGCGCTCACAGGCGTCAACTTGCGGAAGCTCAACGAGCGTGTCAACCAAATCGATATCAACCGTGTACGCGAGCGGCGTCGGCGGTTCAACATTTTTTACGAGGAAGTCATGGTATCCGCCGACCCGGACAAGGGCATCTTCTTTACGACAGTGTTGATGATCCTTGCACACTACAACATTATCAGTGACAGCAAGAGTTTGAGGTGAGTTTACCAAGACACATGAGCAATTGATGCTGTTGTGCATTTCCCAAATGATGCGCAATTCACTGACACAGTTCTCTCTCTCTCTTTCTCTAGGCTCGAAGAATTTTTACGCCGGCGTGCTCGGCTGCAGCGAGTCGAGGAGGAAGTACGGCGTAGAGTTGTGCTAGGATTCTTCAACACCCTGTGAGTCTCTAGTCTGGCACCTCCGATATACTTATTGTATATTATATATCTCTCTATTACTAATGCGTATGTTGCTACAGTTATTGGTCGAGGAAGTTCAGACGGCACATGGAGCAGAAGCGGTCTGCGCGCATGACGGGCGTGCCTCAACTTGACATTCCCGACATCCTTGTTGACGATGAAGATGAACGGGCAACGGGTGCAGGCGTGGGACAAGGCCCCGGCGCAGCACCGTCACAGGCCGCGGCAACGTTTTTTGAGTGCTGAATATGCGGCAGGGTCAGCACAACCACCACCGGTCATGGTCGGGCGCCAGCATGGATATCAGTCTCCACGATTACAAAACTATGCGCACCCCCTGAGTGGACCGCGCGCCGGCGGCCTCTCGTCGCCGACTGTTTCTGGGGGCCTGCAACCGCAAAGGCATCAGCACAACTCCAGCGCGTTCAGCTTTGAGTTGCAGGAGCCCAGCGCACAATCTGCTGCCGCGGGCAGTCGGCGCGGTAGTGCCGTGAGTGCCGTGAGTGCAATGAGCGGTATCAGTGGAGTGAGTGGAGTGAGTCCTGGCCTTGTGCGAGAAATGCTCGACGACTCTGTTTGGGTCGAGTCGATCCGTAGAAGTGCTACACAGCGCCGAAGCGGCTGGGGCACGTAACGGGGTCGGTGTTGTTGTTTTTGTTACCAGTCACAAGTTGGGCTTTGTGGTGTTAGTGATTTCTCTCTCTGGTTTCTTCTTCTTTCTATCCTGTTTTCTCTCTGTGTCCTTTTTTCTTCTTCTTCTTTTTCTCTTCTCGCGTTCTCTTACGATAACTATCTTACGGGTTCAATTGTCGGCGTCGCGGTAATAAGCAGGCGTTTTGTTTGGTTTGTGCAGGGGGGCTTGATTTGATCTGTTGACATAGTGTGTATAAAGACATTGTCCTGCCTGCACACCTATTTTGTACTGTTTTTGGGGGTATCTACAAGCCAGAGCTGTCCGATTCATGTTTGGTACCCATAGACTAGAGTTCTTCTCTTCCGAAACCAACTGTCATCATCCGATCAACGAACGCATCAGGGAGTTGGATGTATCGGTTTTTCTTGCTGTCCGGAGTACTCTGCACTCCCCAACTTCTGGCCACAGGCCCTTGTTATATTTATTTAGTATGAATCCCATGTTCATGCACACACTCACGCATGGTTATTCTCTGGCTTGTCTGGACTCAGCAGCACGGCAGACTGGCTCCCCTGTCTGATCGACTCGCGTCCACGGAAAGCTTGGGAGGCGCTCGGCCGGCTCGAAAGCCCTTTTTTGGTGCTGTTGGTTTTGTTGGTCTTCTTGGCTATCTTTCCCTCGACGTATGAGATTGTTAACTGTCCACCCGAACCGTTCTGCTTAAGTAAGTATTCACGCGTGTTGTTTCGATGTATCTACTCCGTACTGAGCAAGGGAGAGGAACGGACCCCTTTCCAAAGCAGATTGCAGCCCTCCCTCGCCAGAAATAATGGCATAATTGGATTCGCCCGTCTCCCTAGTTCATTTCGGGCATTTCTTGAGAGTCCATTTTGGGGGGGGGGGGGGGGTGTTTGGGGGTTTTTTTTTTTGTTCTCTTCTTTCAATGGCTCAGGCTGAGCACACCGTCTTATGTGTACGGCGTACTCCGTACAGCATACTGCCCCTCAAACAGACCAGGACAAGTTCATACACGTTGGACGCCAACGGTCTGGCTGGGACCATATCACCAAAATACTCCCAAAAAAAAAGAGTGTGGGGGGACGGGGAGAGAGAAGAGGTGTGGAATGCGAGTGCTTAATTAGGCCGCAGCTACGGAGCATACGAAACAATCGCCGCCCACCAGCGCCGCCCTCTTTCCCTCTCCTGTTGTCTTTTTTTCGCTGTGATCCTGACCGCCCTCACTGTCTCCCCTGCTGCTTCCCTTTTTGCTGCGCTCACTCGCAACTTCCTCTCGTGTTTCCCTCGCTTTCCCCCCTCACCTTGGCTCATTTGCCATTGCTCATTTCCCATCGTCAACTCCTGCACTGCCTATTTCCCACGCCCGATTTCACATTCCTCGCCTGTCCTTTGCCTTTTTGCCCTCTGTCCGCGCATCTGCCTGCCTGCCCGATTCCTCTGGCTCGGTCTATCGCCCTTCCATACAGCCATGTTGTTCCGTGTTCTTATAGCCTGTCGGGATATGCGTCTCAGATCAAAAACCAACCGCACGCGGCTTTCTGTTGCCCGCCATCGATTTCAATAGGTAATACTCCATCCGTCGTGCATGCTCACTGCTCAGTACACATACCCCGTAATACGTCGTACACATGCATGCCTCTGTGCTGGGGCGAACGACCCCTGGTCTGTACAAAGATAATAGTCTTACCTTACCACGGCAAAGCTCAAACGCAGCTCCAACGCCGAAACACTCGACCCTGGCTGCGGCCCTGGCAGCGACCCTGCTTGTCCTGCCAGTCTGTCAGCGCACGGACGACGTCGCAGACTCTTGTTTCTGCAAGTCGTGTTTGCCATTGCTCTTGCCGTTGCTGGTGCTCCGGACATATGTCCACTAAGTAATTCGTTTCACCAACGCCGCCAAAAACGCATTGGCTGCGCATGTCTGCTGCGCATGTCTGCTGGGCTTGTCGGTTGTGCATGCCATGTCTGCTGGGCACCCCTATTCTCTGTCATGTGTGGCGATCTCTCGCTCACGAGACTGGAAAATAGTAGGCACTTTGGGATTTTTCGTGATCTTGCAAGTAAGAAACGCTGCCCATGCATACGCGGTGCTACGAGGTGCTTGGTGTACGTTGTACGGCGTACTTCTGCTTATGCTTTCGTCTGTGTCAGCGTACCTGGCAGTGCGCGCACATGTGTTGTGGCATCAGTGATCCCTACGCACACCCAATCCCATCTAGGAAATCAGACACTCTTCGCCTTTATTTATTTGGTGCCAAATCCATTGCGAACAGATGCAGTTCGCACTGCAGTCCGCAACGCACTGTGGCTTGAGCTTCATCCCTGCGTCACTCAAGTCATCACTCAATCCGTCGCCCATTCCACCCTCGCTCTAATGCCCCCCGTTCCTATTCTTGCTCCCTCCTCCCTACCCCCCTTCCCCCCTCTCCCCCTTCCCCTTCATGCCTGAAGCCATCCAGTGTGTGTTCACGGACTCCACATATTCAAACTCTGATGGCCCCATCCCGTGGAAAACACGATGGATGCATGCTTTTGCTACAAGTGCACACCCCCATTACGACGCACACATACTCCGTACGGAGCAAGGTCGCTGGGCTTTCAACCGGGCAGGCTGGCTCGACCCATCGCTGATACACATACACACACACACACACATATACATGCACATACATACACATACATAACCCATGGTCTGTCCGCCCTTCGTCCCATCAAACATTTTTCTCTCTCTCTCTCTCTCTCGCTCTCTCTCTCTGCGCCAGCCAGACACAGCGACGCACTTTTCCCACGATTTCTCTTGTTGTGCTGCACGACACTAGGCCTCACGCCTCATCCTTATTCGTTGTCCATTGCCCGGTCTCTTCTGGAAAGCAGCGGGCTATCCTCTCGTTTGAACCTCACATCTCATTCATACTCAAATCTGTCACTCTTTATACTTGTCCAGCCCTGCTGCCTCTTCTCCTTCATCATCCCTAGTCCGCATTCCACCAAACTTTTACCTTGTTGTCAAATCTCTTTGCATTTGTTTTTATCCTACAAGGCTGCGCCTTTCACTTCTCACATAACTTTGTCACCTTGGATCCTCATCACAAAACCTCAGCCGGCATTAAATGAGCAGCGCTTGTCTCAATCCTCAACCTCCGCAAGTCCAACCTCCAGCTCTTGCAACAATAATCCCGCCTCAAGATGCAGTCATCCCGGTTCCACGCCCTGGCGGCTCGCTTCTCTCCTCAAAAACTGCGCACCTCCCTCCGCCGTGCTTCCACATCATCTACTGCTAGCAGCAGCAGGAACTCCTACTCGTCCACAGCTAGCTCCCCAGTCAGCACAATCAACAGCGTTATTTTCCGCCAGCCGTCCATTGTGGACATGGAGGAAGAGCGTAAAAGTTACGGAAGCGAGCTGTCTCTCCTCGAACCCCGCCCGATTGTCTATTGGGGCGGGCTGGAGGAAAGACTAGGTTCTTTTTAAGAGTCTCCTTTCTAGACGCATCGTCAACCGCTTTTGCGCCGTCCAGGCTTTTTTCTTCTTCTCCTCCAATCACTACGCTACAAACGTGGCACAACCTTTACCTTGAAATTACTTTTATGATATGATCTAAGGCGTTCCGGCAAAAGGCGTTTTGGTATGCTGTTCCTTGAAAACGGCAGTGGGTTCTTTCGGGTTTCTTTCTCTTAGTTATTATGATTTAAATATACATACTCCGTACCCATCGAATGCCACTTGTCATTCAATCTTTTCCCATCCTTCCACACATATACAGCCACAACTGATTATAAGAGTCCACGTGACGATGTTTACGTCTTGTCTTGCACAGGTAGTGTCTTAACAGACCAGAATTCATTCAGCGTACGGCGTAGGACGTATTACTACTCGGTGTTACTTCGTAGCCGTCGAACACTAATCGTGCCAAGCCTTCTTCATATTACGCCGGAACGTATCTAAACTCAACAGTTACCAGCTTCCATAACGGCGCGGTGACCGTTGAACACGCCGGGTACAAACTCTCCGAGTCCCTTCTTCAGCAGTTTAGACTTCTTCTTACAAACACATAAAACAACGGCATACCAAGAGTATCAATCTATCAAGCAAAGGTCGGAAGAATATTAGAATAGAAAAAATAGTGCATATCATTACACCTGTGTAGTTATATGTAAACACCGGGCGCCCAAACAGCAACAATAAAATAAATGCAAACATCACGTACGATGCCCCAAACGAGGCTCACTCAACGCAGCGAAAACGATAGCGACAAAGAGCCATGAAGATGAGCAAAAAATACAAAACAAAAAGAAAGATTCCGTGCTTCAGCAACCCGGTAGGCTGGTTGGTTGCTAGGCAGATTCGGGATCAATCAAAAAAAAAATCCAATTGCGCCCAAAACGAAACAAAAAAACATGCTCGCAAATGAAAAGATCTTCTGTGAATATTCGGCCACAAAAGCAGCCGTGCGTAGGCACAATGTCGGCTTCCACCCATGCCCACCACACGCCGGCCCGGCTGGTAATGCAGCGAAGGCCCACATCCGCAGTGAGCCCATGCATAACACAAATGACAGTAGGTTCGTGGCCAAACTCAAACTGACTCGTCTATGAAATTTCATCCACAGACAGGTCGGTATCAGTGATGCCAAAATGGATGGCATTCTTCTTCGCCCACTGGCGGGTGATGAGAGATGCTGGTTTCTGTTAGTAAAGATTCCCAAAAGAGGGTTGCGAATACAGCACATTGTGTTCGCTGCTATAGGTGACCCAGAGCAATGGGTGAAGACTGGGAAGAGACAATGATAGACAGTACCTTTCAGATATTTTTTGCTAGCATATTTTTTGAAGAAGGCTTCGTGTGTAGAAGGCCGAGCAAGGTAATCAACCATGAGAATGGCAACAGGCTCGATATCATCCTCGGTATAGCCTGCATAAAATGACAAGGTGGCATCCTAAATGTCACAAGTCTGTTAGTCATGGAGCACTCTTAACCGAACAGTCGTAAACTTGTCACAGACCGGTACATGGAAATACAAAAACGTGTACTCCAAATGTGATATGACGGGGGGACAGAGGGGACTACATACCCACTCGCCGCGATCAAGAATCAGGCGGGCAAGGAACATGGCAGCCGCGGCAACGTGGCTAGGACGGTACGACATGAAACGGTGGTCGAGAAGGCTGATTTCGGTTAGGTACTTTGCCACAGTCCGTGTCTGGATATCGTAATTGTCGGCCTTTGATACCCGGCGGAGGAAGTTCATAGGATTGGGGTAGCTCAGGTCGTAGTTCAAAGTGCCGAGCATGAACCGCTCGGCGCTCAAAATCTCGGCCTCTGTAAAGCCGTCATCCGCAACATGGCGGAAGCTACCGACAGAAGGCGACAGCACTTCCTCGTATTTCGCAGCAATGAACATGGCCGTAACTCCGACAAGCTGTAGTCTGTCGAGCTGGACGACTTTGGCCGACAGGAAACGATCGACGATATTGACAGCAAGAAACAAGGTCTCCGGTAGCAGGTGAAAGCGGGTGTGTACCTCGACCAGCCAGTCGACAAGCACTCCTCGTGTCTTCCAATCAAGCTCGTCCTGGTGGTTCATGTACCGTGGGTTGGGCAGCGAGCTGCACTCCAGGTCGCGAAGGTACTCGAAAATATCTGCCGCGTACTCGGCGACCATCTGAGGGTCGTCCAAGTCCTCACTGTCGAGATCTTTGACACCTTCAGGGTAGACAAACTCCGTCGGCACAAACTCCTCAATCGAGTCGTCGAGTGCCAGCAGTCGCTCCTGTTCTCTGGCTGTGTCCTTCTTGGTGTTGCTATTGCTATTGCCACTGGCAATTGCCGGTTCCTCAAGTCGAGACGCGGCGGTGTGCGCCTTCTTGCGCACTGGTTCCTCCTCCTCAACAGGGAGGTCTTCCTTGATCGCGGCAACAGCGGCCGAAGTGGCAACGACCTTTCGCTTCTGGACGGTGCCAATGGTGCCATGTCCCGACTTCTTCACCTCCGTTGTCTTCTTGCTGGACTCCTTCGTCGACAGGGTCGTGCGGCCCGCGGGGCGAGAGGTATTTTTCTGGATGCCCGTCGGTTGTGCTGCCTTTGAGACGAGACCAACTTTGCCGACGGCCTTCTTTGCCTCTGCCACCTCGGTTTTGGTAACGTTGCTTACATCGCCCAACGCCGCGCGTTTCCGAAGACCAGAGGGCTGGGTGGTAGAGGACTGAACAGGCTTTTTGGCTTGGAGAGGTTTGGCAGGCACAGTCAACTCATCGACATGGAGCGAGGCCGCCTTTGCACGAGTCATACGCGCTGCCGCGACACTGTTCTCGTCATTCTCGTTCGTGACGAGACGCTGTCTGGCAGGGCGTCCCTGCATTCGACCGCGTTAGCATCACCTCTATCTAACCCACGTTTATGTTTGTCTATTGTCATCGAACGTGTGTTTGTTATGCTAGTACTCACAGGCGGCATGTTTTTCTTTCTTGTTTTGAACAAGGGTACGGCGGAGGATTGGTGAGACCGGTTGGTAGTTTCACGCCTTACGGTGAAAGTAGAGCTGCTATATCGATATTGTTAGATGATGTTGTGTTTCTCTACACATAAAGCATCGTGGCATCATGGCTGCATGGCATCACAACAAAATGGCGAGCCAGCCAGCCCCCCAAGGCCAAAGCAAAGACGCGGCTCTACGCAGGGTTCAAAGTGAGAGACGAGTACCTACCAACGCGAAGCTGACGTGAGGCCGGTGGTGTTGAGAGTCGAGAGGCGTGGAACGAGGCACTGTGATGATGGCTGGACAGTCTATTTTGTTTGTTGAGTTTGCCGCGTGTATGGTTTGGGCGACGACGCGTGTGTAGAATGGAGAGCGTTGAGGCTAAGCTGGAAAAGAGCCAGCGAGCTGGAAATGCAAAGCGAACAGGGACGTGCCAGAAAAAAGATGGACGCGAGGAGAGAGAGAAGAAGAGGGAAGATAAAGGCAGAGACGCAAGAGACGAAGAAAGAAAAGAAAATAAGAGGTAGAAGCTCAACTCTGTACGGAGAGAATGGCAGAATGAATGTTTGGAGTGCTAGTGGAGTGGGTAACAAGAGAAGAGAGGGCAGAGAAGAGAAACTCTCTGGCACATATGGAATGGCATGTATTGTGGCCTTGAGGGAGGAGAGCGTGGTTTGTGGTGTTTTCGTTGTGCAGTACGGAGTATTACATAGTATTATTTGGGCTTGGGAAGGAGCCCGTCGCGTTGGACTGGCCGAGAGCAAAAAGCACGGCCACCTCGCGGAGCGTGCCAGACCATACGGATACATACTATGGATCCCCACCAGCAAATTCGCGTACTCGTACGTGACTTTGGAGTGGCCGGGCTCGCCAGGCCAATGGATGGTTGGTGCATATTACAGCGCCAGGGGCTGTTGCGCGCAGCGCGACGTGGCTCCGTGCTCAGTGCAACACGGCAAACCAAGCTGTCGTTGCCGGGCCAGGGAGTGTTAGACAATGTTGCGGGGCATGCCCGACAGCACTGAAATAACTCTACATTTGTATCTTACACAGTAGACTGACTCACCCGAGTAACTGCGAAAGGTCCCATTGAGCCCCTTCCCCCCCCCCCCGGGGGGACATGAGAGAACATGACGAGCCACTAAACAGGCTAACAGCCCACTGGCCCATCTGTCTCGGTCTTGCTGCAGAAGGCTGCCGACAGGACGCTCTTTCTTTAACTGGTGAGTGAAAGACATCTTACTTACTGAGTACGGAGTACTTCGTTAGAGATGGTGTCCATGATGCGGATAACACATGTAGATAGCGCGTTCTTTGGGGACATATCTTCTCAAGCTACTTACATCGGCGGAAAGAAGACAATACCGCCAAAGGCCCCAAGCTGTCAAGCACATACTGTATCACGACGTATTACTTAGTGCACAGTACGCAGTAAAGACGCGACTCCTTTGAGCAGTGTCCTTGGCAGAGAAAGCAAAAGTGCCGCTCCACAAGAAACAAGCAAAAGCGGCAAAACAGGCGCGTCCGCCGACGAGAAGGGAGGGTTGAGCGGCAGGGAAGAGTGCTAGTGGTATCCATTGTCCACCGAGAAAGGGAGACAGAAGACACTGGAGAGGGAGGACGTGATTATGATGTGTGCCTGCCCACATTTTGCAGCTGCTCGAGACACCTATTGCCTGCTATTGGCCAGACGCGTTTTCAAAACAGTGAAAAGCGGGACAAACCACGTCCATTGACAAGCAGCCCGCAGTCAATAGTGGCAACCGCCAGGCAACGGTATTTTCATTGGCTAACCCCCATCTGGCTGCGGGACCTAAAATGGTACCTGACAGTTGGGGCATTTGGGACACTCTGGACCGTGGCTCGTCGCGTTGGATCCACAGTGGGGCGAGTGTGGCTTACACGGCTCGGATTATCCTTTGAAACCGAAAGCTCTCTTTTTTTTCGATTATGGCTCTACCCCGACGTACGACATACTAACAGATTTGATAGCTATGAGACCGACGAGTGGCCTGGTTTTTGACTCTCAAATTCTCGCCGCACCAGCACATCGCAGCCCTTATTATCGCCAGGGCGCAGACACAGCAGGGCTTTCCTGGTACCCTCTTGCCACCCGAAGAGCTTCAGCCGACTCACCATGCTTCAGGCCCGGCTCGGTCTCTGACCGGCCGCCTCCGCCAGGCCGCAGGCTTGCCTTGCGGCCTCCCCAAAACACTCACGACATCGGCCACTGCCAATGCCAAAGCCACGGCCAAGGCAACGACCGGGTCACAGCAGCAGAATGCGGCAGTCGGCTCGCTCTTCATACCGGAAGCGCCGGCGCCTGTTGAGAAGACAACGGCCTTTCTTCGCACCTACAAACCGCGCACGCCGGGTGTCCGACATCTCAAACGGCCCATCAACGACCACTTGTGGAAAGGCCGGCCTTTCCTTCCTCTGACATTCCCCAAGAAGGGACATGGAAAGGGTGGCCGCAACAATCAGGGCAGGATTACCGTGCGTCACAGGGGTGGTGGTGTGAAGAGACGTATCCGCATGGTCGACTTTGACCGGTGGGCACCAGGCGCCCATCTTGTCGAGCGCATCGAGCACGACCCGGGACGCAGCGCACACATAGCGTTGCTCACCAACCAAACTACGGGCCGGAAATCTTACATTGTCGCAGCAGAGGGCATGCGCGCAGGCGATGTTGTTCAGAGCTACCGCGAGGGCATCCCACAGGATCTCCTGGATATCATGGGCGGCACCATTGATCCAGGTATCCTGGCCGCGCGGACGGCACATAGGGGCAACTGCCTCCCTCTTCACATGATTCCCGTCGGTACACTCGTGTACAATGTCGGGTCACAGGCAGGGAAAGGTGCTGTTTTTTGCCGCAGTGCAGGCACATATGCCGTTATCACGAGCCGAGAGGAGAGAACAGGAGACAATGCCCAGAGAAGCGTGGGCCGTTTCGTGCATGTGCGGCTCCAGAGCGGAGAAGTGCGCCGAGTAAGCAAAGATGCATGTGCGACAATTGGCGTTGCCAGCAATCCGCACCATCAAGACCGCCAGCTGGGTAAAGCCGGCCGCAGTCGCTGGCTAAATATCCGGCCAACAGTGAGAGGTGTAGCGATGAACAGAGGTCAGTACCACACGCCCAAAGGGCCAGCCGCTTGGCCTTCCGCTGTAGACGTGCCATTGCTAATGCGTTTGCTCTTCTGCAGTCGATCATCCACACGGTGGCGGTCGCGGAAAATCAAAGAGTAATCGACATCCAACAAGCCCTTGGGGTACACCGGTACGTTTAAAATTGCTTGGGCCATCAGTCGCCATATCTGTTTTCTCCCATTCTCCTACTTGGTACTGTACTGTCGTATTGCGGACACCAGCTAACACATTGAACAGGCCAAGGGTGGTTACAAAACAAGGCGGAAGCACAACATCAACAGATGGGTTGTTATTCCCGGTCGCGAAACATGGGCAAGCGCCGGAGCTCGGGTCGTGACTAGGGCAGTCCAAACCGGTTTACTTTGGTTCTGCCAACTGTTCAACGGACTTGTTTCGTACGGCTGTGGGGGAGATGCCCGTCGGGGATGCGTGTATATAAGATGTAGGATATTGGACAAAGAAATACCCTAACAGCCGTCTTGTGTGTTGTGTTGTACGCCGTGCCTCTCGGTGGTCTTGTCTCCGACTGTTGTCGTCTGCGGGCGTATGACGCTGTGCTCGGCGTGTCTGCTCGGCGCGTTTTGTTCGCCTATTGCGAGCTGTTGCAATCGCAAACGGTGCCACGATATATTTGGAGACAAGAGTCCAGCAACATTCGCAGGGTCTTGTCTATCTAACAAGGACGTTCTCCGTTCTACGTGACTGCACGGAGGTACGTATCATACCAAAAGCAGGTCTCGGCTTATGAGGGAAACCGAAGAAGCAGTGTGTGAAGAGTGGGGTGTGGACAAAAATGGAGGCTGAGCTCCTGTGTAGAGTTTAAAAAGAGGATTCTAGGAAAGGGGAGGGCACAGAAATACCATGAAAGAAAAGACTAGGGTTCCTGCTAGGATCCGGGTACACGAGGCTAATTATATCATATGTGCACACACGGTGCGTGCCTCTGCATCGTACACAGTACTTTTTGAAAATCTGCGTGTTATCAGGCCATCCTCACGATAGAGCCGATGGATCAACAACATTCAATAGCGCCTTGCTACTAACTCTGTGCCCAGAACGGAGTACGACGTACACTTGCAGACTTGTACTCGTATTAAGGCTGGGCGCTTCAGATCTTCGTCCAAGGAGTTGTACCCAGCCAAGCCACACCTTCTGTTCCTCAAATAAATAGTACTCCGGGATTTTCCAGGGCCCCGAGGCCCCATAATAAGAAATTCGGTACACAGCCGCAACGCCCCTTGGCTAGGCTGCACTAAATCGCCCAATCCTTCCTTTTAAAGTACAGAGCCAAGTCGCTACGCCCTTCGTCTCCAAATCCAAAGCATTGCGTCGGAGACGGGATAATCGCAATATCTTCTACGCCCATTTCATATGTATTCCCATACAACTCAGACAGCTTTATAAGTACTCGACACCCACACGGCCTTCTATTTGAATTTGATCGTCCGCGCTGCCTACGAGCTAAAGTGGCAGAAGCACAGCACGCCCGTTGCTGCTTGCTAAATTTCATTGCCTGTCAACTTCTTTCATTCGTTTTGTAATATCGTATTGTATATATTGTAAATCCTTTGTTTCTTTTCTTTCTGTTCTCTTCTTTTTTGGTATGTCCCTTTCTTCTTCTTTTATCTCTTCTGTTTCTTTTCTCTCTTCTGTTTCTTTTCTCTCTTCTGTTTCTTTTCTCTCTTCTGTTTCTTTTCTCTCTTCTGTTTCTTTTCTCTCTTCTGTTTCTTTTCTCTCTTCTGTTTCTTTTCTCCCTTTGTTTCCCCCCCCTTTTTTTATGTATATATATGCCTCATCTCCCGACTTTTACTACTACATATCTCACTCTCTGACCCGAACGGGGCTTGCCCAGCCTCACATATGCCAGACATCAGCACCTCTCCCCTCATCGCCCGCACTGCTTCACCGCCCTCTCCGAGTCCTTGCGCGGGCAACCATTATCGAAGCCCACGGGCAATACTAGGTGCCCAAATGGCAGCTCTGGGCAGCGCTCGCCGTTGGGGGCACGCTCATGGCATTCTTCTGCCAGGATTGTCGCATCTGGCGTTATTGACTGGCTTCTCATCATCGGTACGGCCGTAGGTGGCTTCTTTCTTGGCGATATGACGCCGAACAAGCGGCCCTTTCAGCTGGAAAATCCAGACATCTCGTGAGTGTACTTGCTTCCGTGCAACCCTCACAAATATCCCAACTTTGCTAACGGCGGTCCACTCTTGCAGGTTTCCATACACGGTCCATGAAACCGTCACTACTCGGAGCCTGCTTATTGCCACAGTCGCTGTTCCCGTGGCCACAATTGCCATTGTATCGCTTTTTTCGGCCCCCGGTTTGTCGGTGCCGTCCGGTACCCCGCGCTCTCTCATATGGCGGTGCAAGCTGTGGGAACTATATGCCTCTCTCCTCTCCTACGGCCTGGGCATGGCGTCACAGTGGTTTATTATCAATGGCCTCAAAAACATGTGCGGTAAGCCGCGGCCAGACTTGATTGCCCGCTGCCAGCCGGACCTGCTTAACGTGGCGCAGTACGTTGTTGGTGGAATTGCAAACATAACATCGAACGGCCAGCTTGTCAGTGCGGATATATGCACAAATACGGACACGTCGACCCTGGATGACGGCTTTCGCAGCTACCCATCTGGCCACAGTTCCTCTTCTGCGGCCGGCCTGGGCCACCTGGCACTCTTTCTCGCCTTCAAGTTTGGTGTGGTCTTCCCATTTCCTGGCCCTGCTGCTCCAAGGCAGGTCGCATCCATTGCTGTGTCTGCTTTCCCTAGCCGGATGCCCCTTACAACCTATCAACGGGATGCCTACGAACTACAAACCGCCGGCTATGCCGGTCTCCTGAATAACGATTCTCCGGCCTCTGAACGTGCTCAAGGTTCCTTCAGGGACGTCCGTCAGCCTCGCCCTTTGTCGGACAGTGTTTTTCTCTCAGCCAGGCGCGCTGGCGCAGCCCCGCCGCTCTATCTTCTGGTAGTAATTCTTACTCCGTTCTTTGGGTCTATCTTCATCGCCGCCTCCCGATGGTTTAACTTTAGACACCACGGCTTCGATATCTTATTTGGCTACGGAATCGGAACTGTGACAACATTGGTTGCATTCCGCATGTATCATCTGCCACTTAGCCAGGGAGCCGGTTGGGCCTGGGGCCCCGAAGCGCCGACAAAGCGTTCTGGGCCGGTGTTGGAAGTAACAGCTGGTCGGAACCCTGGGAACATGAGACGTCGGGTTTGCATGATGATGAGAACAACTATGAATCAGCATTACCTCACAGTACTGGTGTATCTGAATCTCCCCTACCGCAAGCAGAGACCGCCCCACGCAGGAGGGACGTGGCCAACAATGATAGCATTGATACCAACTCAGGAGTCATGGCCTAGATTATATGGTTGTGCTACCAACGGCATCTCTTATGTCTTTATAAATTATCTACCAGCTTCAACTGTTTCATACCAACACGCGAGCTTTAGCATTGGAACGAAGGAAAAGTCTCCCCGAAATCTTAATAAATATTATACCCCCACCTAAGTACCGTCAAGTGTCTGGCCGCAGTTAGAATTTATAATTTTAATCAAGCCGCCGGTACAAAACGACATGACAGATCACGCATATATGATATAAAAGGGCGTATGGTGATAGTAAAGGTTTTAGGCCGTAGCATAATAAAACAAAGAACCAAAAGTAGACCAATCGCAAAAAACCCAAAACACAGCCATACGCCCAATGCCGCCGAGCGGTGCTTGAAAGCAGCCACAACAAACGAATACGACCAGCGCCCATATCATCACCGAATAGAGCAGCATTATATCATACTGCCATGACTCCACTGTTGGATACGTGGTTGTCCTGGTTGTCACGTAGTTGGTCCTCATCCTCTTCTTCGTCCTCGTCCTCAATATCCTCGTCCTCGCCATCCTTAAAGCCACTCTCAATTTCTTGTCGTCGGAGTCTCCGCCTCATGTCATCCCGCTTTGTGTTTTGCCACCGGATGAGTGCAGCAGACGCATGCACCTTGAAGCCATACACCCGGGGTATATACCGCTCGGCCGTCTTTGGGGGATCAGGGCAGGATAGACCTGAAAGAGAATGTTGTGAAAGGAGGTCCCGAAATACGCTCCATCGATAACAGCGTGGCGGGTTGACTTGGGGTTGTATATGTCTTCGCACCGAGCGCAGTACAGCTTTACGGGCCGCACATTTGGGATGTCCGAGAGGCCCATGGGTAGAAGGGGGTGGGAATGGCAGTTGACACGCGGGCACTTCCCGAAATCTGACTTTTTGTATTTTTCGAGCTGTTGCCGTGGGAGACAGAGACGAAGGAGACAACAGTTAGCATCGGGGTACGGAAGTGGGCAGGCAGCTGAAGCCACAACATACCATTTTAGCAAGCCCCCGGGTTGTCACAACATAACGCGCGTGAACAAGGCCGTAAAGGTGCCGGGCAGACTTCTCGATCGTTTCGCGCATCTCATCGTCGCAGTCTAGATCAAAGACATCGGTAACAAGGTCGAGCGCATACTGGTAGTACTGCACTTCCGTATTCAAGCCGGTCAAGTTGAAGCGGTCTGTGAGGTAGTCCTCGTCAATCTCACAGAAGTATTCGTTGCCCCGGGATGATATAAACTAGGAGAGTAAGGACGTAGTTAGCAGAGGGAAGTGGCCTTGACGGAGAACAGTACCTAAGCTCTGGGAGGTTGTTCGTGATGAAGGGGAAGAAGCAGGGGTGGTGGGGTGGGTGGTGTGCAGAACGCGGTGCGAGCAGAAAGAACTCGTTACCAAAAGGCAGTACGCACCCAGTCTCTCCAGTAGCTCGTGTACTCGCTGTCTGTTTCGCTCACGAAGTCATCCATCGTCGCAGATTATCGCACGACGTCCGGTCTGACTATTAAGACAAACAGGTTCGGTGGTCAAAACATTGCCTCTGCCTCCATTTTGTCTTTCGTGACGTTGGGAGCGGGGCATGAATTGAGCTGCGAGTGTTCTGATGACTAATCAGCACCAGCGCCTATTGTGGCGCCATTCGTCAGCCACACATCTCGTGCTACAGTTAGGTCAACACTCCGTGGACAAAGTTACAAGTACGGAGTGCTCCGTAGCGACCCCATTATTCCCCCAAATCACTGAACCCGTGGACGTTGTATGATATGATGAGTCCATGTGCTGTAGACTCTGTTAGCACATTTATTCGGAGTTGATGTTCTCTCGCGATAATACGATTATTCGATGGACCTACCATGGTCGCGCCTGTGACATCTGGACCTGCCGAGTTAACGAGCCTCCACCCTTTCTGTAGGATGAAATACAAACTATTTTTATTCTTGCTATGGGTCGCCATCTAACGTTTATATGTAGATGTCACACTATGAGCTGTTTTGTCCCAGTCTCCATCAAGGGAGACAATATCATATTTTTCTGACGAAATATTTTACATATATACGAGTACAATGCATCCAGTGTCTCTGTCGCTTGGTGTGAAGCAATTCGGCCGTCTATACGGAGTACGACATTTTAATACTCAATATCAGGGCGCACCACATGGCGAATGCAGCGTGGCCCACTTAATAGCCTCCCACGGTTTTGAGGCCAGGCGAAAAGCTATCTCACCAGAACCGTTTATTTTGCACGACCCGACCACGGCCCGCCATCTCTAACGGCTTTCCAGCACTAGCGCACAGGAGCCGCTGGCCCTTTCCTATCCTTGTTAGAGCAGCGTAGCCCCCAAAAAATGAAAGGGGAAAATACACAAAAAGACATCATACAGCGAAACAAACAGACAACCAGACGACCACATAGTCTATTTAAGCCTATCAGCCCACCAGACAGACGACTTTGAGACGTATTATAAAATGAGACCCTGCTCGCAGCCGTATGTATGTTTGAGACTGCACAGACAGGCCGCCAGTATCCAAGATAACACTCCGTAAGATACGGAGTACTCCTCTTTATTACAGAGCACTTGGACTCCGTACTCAAAAGTCGCATCTTCCTCTGTCGTTTTGCAGTCGCACTTGCCGCTTATGGCCTGAATCCTACCTGTTAGTGGGGTAGGCGTTGCACCTGCCTAGATGGTGCATTTAAACCCTTGAAACAATCAGCCTTGGTTTGGAAGGGGTGGCAGTCGCTCCCATGCTGTTGCTAATGGCACAAGGGGGTTTGCTATCTATTGAGTTAAATCCTCGCTCCGTCTACAGTCGTATTACCCAGTACTACGAGCTCCCCTCCCTCTTGCTCTTTCCCATTCCCGGTCAATTCGAAGCACTCACAGCTCACGCCGCTTCCCCTCTTTACAAAAATACTTTAAACCCCCAGCGCAGCCTTCACCACCATAGATGGCATGAACTCGACTTTTGAGACACCCCGTGTGGAAGACCAAGTCCCAGTATCAACAACTACATCCCATGCTCCTAGTCCCTCGCCCGGCCCCCTGCCACGTGCTCTTACCTTTTACTCACCCCGATATTCATCAAGAAAAAGCTTCTGAGCATAGCCTTGAAGCACCCAGAGTCCAGACAAGACAAGGCAGCCGAGAAAGAGAACAAAGCCGAGGACGAGACCAGCGACCTCCCCAAGACCTACGCCAGTGGTGCAACCGGCACTTACCACTGCAACATTCGACAGCAACGCTCAGGCACTGGTCTTCGAAGCCATTTCCGGGGCGGTCCCGGAGCGGTCTTCAAAGAGCGGTTTGCATGTTGCGGCTGTCAATGAACACAGTACGGAGTAATAGCAGCCACACTATTAATGATCCGGTGGCAGATATGACCGCACACTGCAGACAATCTGTCCCAACAGCGGAGCTGACTTTGCAACTACCGGCGCTATCATTTCTCCTACATACGGACTCTGTCTGTAACTCTCCACACTGTCATCTCCATAAAAAAACCGGCTCTAACGCCGGCGACGGGCCCCCAGCCGCAACGTCGCCGGTGTCTATTAATCCGACGTACTGCCCAAGTTTCTTCTTCCAGAGCTAAACAAACTGTTTTCTGGTGTCTCCTTTCTCTCTCTCTCTCTCTCTTCCTTGCGAGTCCCCTGTGCACAGACTATGGCCCTCAACGCTCACGTCCTTTTCGAAAGCGGTGATATGGCCGACAGTCTGAGCATAATTCATGGTGAGGAGCCTCTGGTAACCACGCTCGGGTCCAAACTCAGCCAACATGCACCATTGGATGCAGGGCCGAGCCCCTTTCATCCCCGAGTGCCACAGTTAAATCTTTCATCGGAATTGAACAATCTTCGCTGCAAATTGCAAATGCTGCACAAGTATGCGAGCGACAATCGTGAGTAGCATCTGTTTGTCACTTTGTTTCGTCTTTTGCCCCATTCAAGACATGTTTACCTGAACGTCTTTTGTGCTTCAGATCTCCTCGCCAATATCCCGATCCTCTCAGAGGCCGAAGAAGCAAGACGAATACAGTATCAAATCGAGTGTATCGAAGCTGCATGCCTAGAAAATGGTAAGATATTATTGGCAGGGTCTCCTACCTGTCGCCTGTTATCTCGCTTGCCCTCTTTATCAATGCCATCACTAACACTCGTCACCTCCCAGGAAAAAACCCGTATGAACAGGACCTAGTGAACATGTTTGCCTCATCCCACCAGAGTGAGGCACCTGTTGGTTTTGTTGAGTGGTTGGGGAAGAACAACGCAGACCACGATCCACTCATTCGCAACTGGTATCTTGGAGAAAGGACGGCCTCACAGGCAAGCCGTCTTGGTCAAAGCCGCTCATATTGCCGTCATTTTTATAAATGCCCGGACCAAACATGCGTCCACTATATCTACGGTTTCGGAGAGCAAGATGAGCTGGATAGGCACTCTAGGACGCACGTCGGGCATGAAAAGAGAGATTCTGGGCTCTCCATGGGGGGTTTGACGTCTATCCCGTTATGCTCGGACCCAACGCGAGGCCTCGCGCCAAGTCTGTTGTCGCCGACTATGCCTGGCTCGCCCTCCACAACTCGTCTTACCGGCGACGTCTCCCCTTATGATGTCAAACTAAGGTTGCCCCCCCTACAAGAGGGAACAGCACGGGGTGGAGGTTGGAACGGCTTCACTGGCACCTTCTCTTTCACTTCCCGTACCTCCAGTCTTAACAGAAAACGGAGCTCTACGTATTCGGATGTAGAGGTCGATCCCTTACTACCGCCGCTTAAGCACAATCGTATTGGCCCATCCAGACTCAAGTCGATCGGGGAGCTGATGCTGGTACGCGAAGAAGATACGTGTCTTCGCTGCAAGGCACTAGAATTAGAGGTATGCTCAAAATTACACCTGTTGACTTCTCTCAAACTCGCAAAGAAGAGTCAATACCACCCCCAACACCCCGTGTCTCAGACTAACAAGTTCAACGGGCAGTGTGATTCCAGAGCTGTCTGTTCATCCTGCCACTCAAATGACTCGGTGCATAAAAAATTTGGCTTTTGGAAGACCCTCGGGTGCCGCCGGGGGCCTCTAAGCAACATTGCTGATGTCCTTGTACCAGGTAAGGCTCAACCAACCACCTAGCCGGCACTCTACCTCTGTTTATACAACTCTTTCTTGGCCAGGAGGCTCTCCGTCATGGACTCATGAGAAGCTCACCATTCAAAATATATAAAAACACAGCGTGCCTAGGCCCCAGCCAAGCACATAGTCCACTGGCATCAATCCCCGCGCAACGCGAAGGCATGAACGGCTACATGCAGAGATTGTTATCAGGCCAGATGGGTGCCGAAAAAAATCGTCAAAACAAATCTCGACTTTGACGATGGGTTTTGGTGGGCCGATGACCTCCCCATGTCGCCTCCCGTTGACCTCTCCCATGCACCATTTGGGGCCCACGCAATAGACCGACCGCCACCCGTACTTAGTGTGCTCGCATCCAGCTATAGTATGGCCGGTACTGCTTATAATTTTTGGCAACTTTTGAAGCTAAGCGGCCTTCTATCCGGAAGCCGCCGCTCCGAGCTTCAAGAATTTCCTGCTCTCTATAGGTCCAAGTTGCTTATGAGGGAGGCTTTATTTTTTGCTCTTCAAAAGCCCGGACCGCAAGTTGCCTACAATTTTTCCTCGTTCTCCTATACCGCCGGGCAAGACGAATACGAGCGCCATAGTCGCCATGGCCTTGTCCGTATCTGTATGGCCCAGTTCCTTGAGTCGCTTGAGGACCTTGCGGTGAAAAGAGACACAATATTTCCAAGGCAGTGGCTCGCTGCATTCTTTTCCATTTGCATCTTCAGCATTGTGAAAATCATTCTCACAGGCATGATCTCAACTCCACACCATGCCACACTTGAGCCACCCCTGGACAACCATGTATTGCATACTCGCGATAATATGCATGCCGCATATTTGGCGTCAGTGGCGATTTTTGGAGATAGACTACCAACACTTCTCGACAGCGAGAATGAAGACCTCCAGGGTGATGACCGAGAACTCTACAACACCGCATCTATGATTGTCAAAAGGAGAACTTGGCACGATAATGGTATTACCTCCACATCCGTTTTCCTGATGTCGCTAGGCAGTATGGAGATGGAAGGCGGCATCTGGCATAGCTTTCTACAGCCCAGCATGTCAGAACAGCCCTCGCAAATTCCCGCTGTGTCCATGGAGCGCACGCCTGCTCGTCATTTTTTACGCCTACAAACGGAGCAAATTGGCCTCGGGTATGATAATTCTATCCAGTCGCGTATTGTCTCACCCGAAGATGGCAACCCAGCTAGGAAACTGATCCATACCAAGCCTGCACCCATAAATGAGCATGACCTTGTGCAGTCTTCGGACGTTAGGAGCCCTGCGACCTCGGTTCAAGCCGAAGAGGTCAGGGTTCCACCTCAGAGGCTTCCTCTTCGTCGAGTGTACTGCACGTTCTGCAACGAGTATCCAGAGGGTTTTCGCGGAGAACATGAGCTGAAACGACACACAGATGCAAATCACACAAGTCTCATAAAGAGGTGGGTCTGCACAGAGCCCGGAAAGGACTCGGTGGCATTTACATTACAGCCTGCTATACCTCTCTCGAGGTGCAAGGCTTGCTTGGCAAAGAAAAAATACGGTGCATACTACAATGCAGCAGCACACCTGCGCCGTGCCCACTTCAGTCCGTACAAGATCGGAAAGGCAAACAGCGAATGGCCTCCGATGGCGATCCTTAGGAAACTGGATGCGGGAGGTGTGCCTTCCGTCGGGGCCACAAGGCGATGCTACATCGTCGGACGTTGAAGGCAGCCCTAGCTACAATCCCGTCATTGACACTCCGTTAAGCTCAGCACACCATCCCCCCCCGCCCAACGATATATCTCGGTTCTCTCCTAAGGAGATGGTAGGTAGCACCACTGTAGGTCCGTCCAGCGACCGTCAGTCCTCTCTGCAGCCTCGGCCTCCTGCACGTCCCCATGCGGTACGTCGGGCAACACCTACTAATCAGATGCACTTAACATCTGAAAAAATACCGGGCTTGCCAACCATGCGGCAAGGAGCACAGCCGCCGATGGCAAACATACTACCAGTACAAACATCACCACACGAGAAATCAGCCTCCTCGCCCCTCGCCAGTACGACCTTTCTTCGCACAAGGTCCAATGTGGCAGCAGCTACATTCCACCTAGCTCCCAGTTCTTCTCCTACAAGACACGAAGAACAACGCGGGCTGAATCGAAACAGGTGCCCATATTCTGAATGCGGGCGCGTATACAAGGACATTGCTGCCCATATGCTCACGCATATGGAAGAGCGACCAGAAAAGTGCCCCATAGAGACGTGCGAGTACCACACCAAGGGTTTTGCACGCAAATACGACAAAAACCGGCATGCGCTTACTCACTATAAGGGAACCATGGTCTGTCCATTTTGCCATGGTGCGGGTACAGCTTATGAAAAGGCTTTCAACCGTGCGGATGTGTTTAAAAGGCACCTCACGGCCGTGCACAATGTGGAGCAAGCTCCTCCAAATAGCAAAAAATCGACAACAGCCACTACAGGACAGCAGCTTGTTACCTCCGCGGCCGGAGGGAGTGGGAGCTACAGTTTGGCCAAATGTTCAATATGCCACTGTTTATTCCTGTCTGCTCAGGAATTTTATGAGCATTTGGATGACTGTGTTCTCAACGTTATTGTTCCCTCTGCAGCCAGGCCTCCTGGTGCCGCATCCGAGCGTAACCATGTTGAGGTTTCTCTCTTTGACACGGCCTCGGAAGGAGCAGATTCTACCACACACGTCACTACCGCCGTCTCTGGAAGCTCTCGTTTACATCCGAACGCCCTGCGTACGACAGAGCCATAACCGATCTGAAAAATTTGTTTGCCGAGATATATCCCTAGGGTTTGCATCTGCCCATCCTTCTGAGGTTCTCCGGTGCTGTAGCCCGTATATAGGAGAAGAGGAGCGGAGGGGGTGGGGACAAACCGGCAATCCGACAGCCTGGACTGGTCATGTTTGTCGGCTTACTTCAACAGCGTTCTAGTTAATGGTGGACAGAATAAAATCAGTTGACATTGTTTAAATGTGTGAACTAAGGCAGGCGGGTCTTTCTGAAGCCTGAATGTGAAAATAAATATAACCAAGTATGCGCGCCGCCGAAGACCATGTTGAATGCTCGCCCGATGCTAAATGCGTATGGAATTAAACTCCAATCAACAACATAGAAGAAAAAAGGCATTGTCAAATGAGACAAGGCGTGGATAACAGCCCCGTGGGACTAGTGCGCAGTCTACCGTGCTCAAGGAACCCGTTACCGGTGACTATACTCCCCAGACGTAATACGTCACACCCCGATACCAGGCAACGTGGTCATCATGCGCAGTTTAAGCACCCCGGCCGTCGTTCTCGTCCTCCTGCGCCCATCTTCTCTCGCGAAGGGGCATCTTAGTGCCCGAGGCCGCTCGCTCACCGTTAACCTCCGCTTTCCATGCCCAATATTCCGATAGACGGGTTTCTGCATATGAAGCATAGTCAAAATCGATATCGGATATTGTCGCCTGGATGAGTGCCCATATACCCCAGTAGAATCCCGGCACACCACGGAATACGTCGACCTCCTGTAAAAGCTCTGTCCGTTCGAGCTCCATATCGAAGGTATTGGGACCATACGGTGGCGACGGTCGTAGCGTCGCATACACGCGGATGTACTCGTTGATAAAGTCACGGCGTTGGGAGACAGTCGGCAAGACACTCATGTCACAATCGAAGCCCCCCCACTCTGCAAAATGGTTTGCGATGTCGAAAGCTGCCGGGGAAGGAACAGCATATTCATAATCGATAAATGTGACCTCTGTGTTCGACCCGTCCGTAGAGCCATCCGTCACGCCGGCGCCGGTAGGCAGCACGATGACATTGCCACTTAGAAGGTCGTTGTGTGAAAAAACAAGCCCGTCTTTGCCAAGCCCGGGTCGATGGCTAAGCTCTGCAACCAGCCATTCAAGCTCCGCTTGCAGTACCGTTATGCGCTTCCGCTGGGTATCGGTGCCCGCAGGCAATGCCAAGATCCACTTCTGCATAACAGACCAGATGTTAGGCTCGGGTTTACCCACCGCATTGGGCTTGTCTGTTTCTTGCGGGGAGGTGGCCGTCTCTTCTGCACGGTGGAACTCGTGGCCATTGTGATCAGGGCGGGGGTCGCCGTTTTGGGGGCCGTTGCCAAGGCCATTGTCTAGGCCAGTGGTGGTTCTATTCGGTTGTGAAATGCACGGAACTGTCGCATGCCATTGTGCAAGGCGTCTCGCAATGGCCATGGATATGTCCTTGCGGCGCAAATCTTCCGGCCGCGTGACCTCCCCACGGATAAATCGATACAGCATGCCATTTTCGAAGCGAGCGAGCAGGACAGGTGCAAGCCCGTGGCGCATAAGCAGCTCGTGGTTTTGTGCCTCACGCTGGCGATCAATGATCAAGTCAGTGCCGTGGCCGTACGCACGAAGAAGTATGGCTTCTCGGTCAATCGTATCCTGCGAAACTCCAGCCCTTCGGTTGACGGCCTTCAGTAGAGTGTTCGTGATTCCGTCCGTGAATCTGATGAACTCGACATTCGAGCCTGGCAGTTGCCAGTCCGCGCGTAGAGCAAGTATTAGATTTAGAGCAGAGCTTTCGGAGCTGCTAGGATCGTATCTCAGTGATAAAAAGGGCACGTGTCTGTCGCTAGCTTCGAACGCCATCTCGTGGGAGGTGAGAACGGCCGCCGCCTGTGATACCGTATGCCAAAGTATCAACAAGTACCCGGCTGTATGAGGTAGGTCTGCCCCAAATGTATCTCTGTTGGTATCGTAGGTGGATGTCTGCGTTTGGATCTCGGCTGGGTGAGGCAGAGAATGCTTCTGTTTTCGTTGGTGACGACGGAGGGCTGTAACAAGCCGTGAAATCGGTGGTTACATAAAGCACGGGCCTAACGCCTTGGTATGGCCATGATTGCATGTAATAATTTAATGCCTAGCTCTGGATAGGGGTTTATGTCCGGTGTGGTTTAGCAAGCGAGGCCAAGGGACGAATCAAGCAGCCCCGTTTAAAATAAATGAACTAACTTTTCCACCTATACGACGTATATAATTACTTGAAGGAGCAGCTTTTTAGCATACTCCTCCTACCAACGTTATAAATATAGGGCCTTAATAGAATACACGTAAATATATTAAATTGGGGTGGGGCAACAGGCCAGGCCTGACCCCAACCTTTGTTTTCTTTCTTTAATTTTCTTTTCTTTTATTTGTTCATAGTAAGACTCTAGATCGAGAGTACTCTCGATATTATAGAAAGAAGAAAGGGCGAAAGAAGAATTAATCCGGACTAGGGGTAAAATAAGAAAAGGTGTAATAAAAGAAAATAAAAAGAAGGATTCCGGGAGGGGAGAAGAAAAAGTAAGAAGAAAAAGAATAATAAATATTATTTTTAATCAAAAGATAAAATAAAAAGGAATATACCGGTGGAGAGATAAATATATGTATATATATAGGTGTAATCGTTATTTTATATATTTTTTTAAAACTAAACTAAATAAGGGTTAAGGGTAAGGTTTAATTAATATAAAAACTATTTTTTACTCTGTTGCTCTTAAAGAGAGTAAGAGAGCGCCTACTTATCGAGAATTATCGGAACTATTAAAGTAGTCCGTATATATACGTCCTCGTTCTTACGTTAACGTTATTTTAACGTTGTATATTAAAACTTAAGAGCCTATCTTTTTTAATAATAACTCGTTTATTTACTTATAATAATTATTCTCTTTCTTTATAAGTTAATTTTTAACTATTTAATTAATATAATATACCTTTAAGTATATTAATAATATAATAATAAAGAAAGGGTATTAAAGAAAGGTAAGATTCTTACGTAAAGGGATATATAAAAGATTAATTAGTTAAAAGGAAATAATTTATAGTTTTTTAAAGATAAAAGTATAATTAAGTTAAAATAAAGATTAAAACTTATTTTTTTAAAAATTTATTAAAGAAAGAGAGTTTTATTTTTTTTATACCCGAATAATCTTATTATAATTCGTATTATTATTATTATTTTTATATTTTAAATAATTTTAAAACTACGTACTTAATTTATTATTTTAACTATTAATTTTATTATTAATTATAATAAATAATTTATAAAGGATAACTTAATTATTAATAATATCTCGTTAATATCTTTTATTATACGAGTAGGGTAACTAGTCCTTTAAGATTTAAAGACTTTTTATATATAAAAGTTTTTACTTTTTATTTATATAAATTCTTTTTACAGTTATAATTAAAATTAAAGGTATCTTTTAAAAAATTTATAATATTTATTTCATATTATAATAAAATATTTCTTTTTTATATTATTATAAAGAATATAATATTAATATATATTATTAAAAATAAATATTTATTTTTTAAAAATTAAAAGGTTTTTTTTAAGTTTTTTTTAAAAAAAATATAAAATAAAACGTTTAACGGTTTTTTTTTAAAAATTAATTTTATTAAATATTATTAACTTTTATTATTATCTTTTATTTCTTTTTTTATTTAATTTAATATTATCGTATATATATTATAACTTTATATATAATAATAAAGTTTAATTTTATATATATAAATATATATGAATATAATTTAATTTTATATATATAAATATATATAAATTTAATTTAATTTTAAATTCTTTTTATTTTATTTTTATTTTTTTATATTATTTTAAGTTTTTTTTTATTGGGTTTTTTTTAAATTATTAACTTATTAATTAAAAAATAAAAAGGTATATAAATAAAACCTTTTTTTTTCTTTTTTATTTTAATTTTTTCTTTCTTTTTTTATAATTATTCCTTTTTTAAAAATCTTTTATACTTATTATTATTATTTTTAACTTTTTTTTAAATACCCGGAACGGTGTAAAACTATTAAAATAACTTTAAAAAGTATTTTTTTATTAAACGAAGACATTCCTATTAACTTAATAAACGTTTTCCCCGAGTCCTCCCTTATTTAACGTTTTTTTTTTAAAAATAAAGAAAAACTCCTCTTATTTTATTCCGACTTCGTTCTTAACGATAAAGAGTCTTATATTTACTTAATTTAAAACGGATTAATTTATAAAAAAACTCTTACCTTTTACGGATAGTATTAAACGTAAAATTTATATTTTTTATAAAAGGTAAATATTTTTTTATTTATTTATATTTTATTTCTTTAATTAATTAATTAATAGGTATAACTTTTTAAAGATTAAAAAGTATTTTATATTTAAATCTTTAAATTACGTTATTTATTATAAAAAACACTACTTTAAAATCGTTTATAATTTAAAAAATAAAGTAATACTTTTAAAAAATAAGTTTTTTTTATTTTTATTTTTAATTCTTCTAATAAAAACTAATAATTTAATTAAAAACCTCTCCCCCTATTACTCCTTCGTTTATAAAGTAATTTTTATCTCTTCCTTTTAAAAAAAGGCCTCGTTTAAATATTATTTAAGCCGTTAATCCGGTATTAAAAAACGAAGTTAATAATAAAATTTTACGTTTTATTATTAAAAATAACCTCTCTTTTAATATTATTAATTTTAATTCGTTTTAAAGATATATTTTTTATTTAAATAAGTAAGTTTTTTTATTTTTTTTTATTTCTTTTTTATTATATATTAATATTTAAATACTTTTTAAAGCTACTCTTAAGTTATTAATAAAAAAGTTAAAGTTAAATTTAACTTCTTTTTATTTTATTAAAAAGAAGAAGATAAAGACCGAGTTTTATCGAAATATTAAAGAAAAAAGGTTCTTTTTCTTTAACTTTTAATCTATAAAACTTTAAATTTAAGATATTTATATTTAAGTGTTATTATTTTATATATTAACTTTGACTTTAAGCTTATTTATAAACTTATTAATGTATTTTTATTATTTTATTATTATTTTTTCCCCTTTTCTTTTTTTTTTTTATTATTAATAAATTAATATATTTAAGCTTCGAAATATTAAATATTACTTACACCGGTTAGAATATCCTTGACAATATTTTATTTATAAATAATAATATAAATTATTATAAGATTCCTTAAATATAAAACTTAAAACTCTTTTTTTAATACTATTAGAAAGAGATAATATTAAAAAGAAATAAGTTTTAGTTTTTATTTAACTTAATTATACTTTAATATTTAACAATTTTATATTAGTTCTTTTTAATTAATTAATTTTTAAGAAAACTATAAATTATTTCCTTTTAATTAATTAATCTTTTATATATTCTCATTTATATAATTTTTACTTTCTTTTAATACTTTTTTTTTATCGTTACTTTATTTAACATATTTAAAAATATATTATAATTGTTAAACTTTTTTTATATTACTTTTAAAAACATTTAAAATACTTTTAAAAAGGTTTATTAAGTCTTTATCGGTTACGGTAAGTTATTCTTATAAGACAAAGTTTAAACGCGGCTCGGTAAAATATTATAAATATTATAACTATGACTATTATTCGGCGGCCGGAGTAAAAAATACTTAAGTTAACCCGGACCTTAAGGGTAATTTTTAAGGTAAAACGACGTTTAAATAAAATAATAGTTAAATTAATTCGTACGCTTTAAATAACGAGTTATTAAATATTTAACTTTAATACTTTATTTAAAAATAAGTACTTATAAAAGTTTATAATAAAAATTTTTTTACTTTTATTTAATAAGTTTTAATTAAAAAGAGAACTTTATATTTATATATTATAAAAAGAAGGCTTATACTTTCTCCTTTAAACGGAGCGAAGGTTTAAGTATTATTAATATTAACGTTAATAATAAAGACACCGTAAATAATTCTTTAAGTTCTCTTTATATTAAAGTTAAAAAAAACTCCGTTAATAAATCGTTTAATATATTTCTTTAACACCTTCGTAATAAGGGTACCGGTATCGGCGAGCCGTCGAAGTTAAGCTTCTTTTAAAATAAGTACAAATAAGTCTTATAAAACGAACCGTCGTCTTTTAATAAAGTTTATCTTAATAAACTTACGTCCGTTAAAATAACTTTATACTTTGAAGGTGTTTAACTATAAAAAAAGTCTTAAACTCGTAAAAGTATACGTAAGTTTAAAAGGCTTTTTAATAATAGTAATAATCCGTTAAGTAATTTAAATATTAATTTAAAGAAGTTTTTATATAACGATAATAATTTTTAATTTTTAAATATTAAAGTTAAATCTTTAATAAATATAATTAATAACTCGTTCGGTACTTTAATATTTAAGGAATTAAATAAAGTAATTTAATTATATATTAATATAAAGACTTAAATTTTTTAAGAAATATTGATTTATATTAAAATTTAAATTAAAGCTCGTAAGGTTAATATTATAAAGTAAATAAAGTTATTAAATTTTAAGGAATATAATTCCTTTAATAAACGGAATAAATATTACAATAATTTAAATAATAAACCTATAATAAAAAAAAATTATTATTAAAGCGAAAAATTAAATACTTAATATAAACTTTTACTTTTAAAACTTCTTTAAAAGATTTTACCGGAAACCACAGTAAATTAAATTTATTAAATTTCATAAAAAATTTTTTTTAAAAAAAATAAAGGGCTTTAAAAAAAGGTTTTTTAAAAAAGATATAAATAAATAAAAAACTCGTAATAAAAATTTTATAATTTTTTATTTAATATAATATTAAAACAAAACTACGAAAATTATAGCTTTTAAATAATTAAAAAAAAAATTAATTAAAAAAATTAAAGGAGTTTTATTATATTCTGTACGAGTTTATTAATTTTATTATATAATCTTAAAACTTTATTAAAGTTATAAAAAAAATTATTATAAGTTTACCTTAACCGTTTATAAAAATATTAATTTTAATATTAATTAATTAATTATATTAAAGTTATTTTTAAATTTTTAAAAAAAAATTAATATATTATTTATTATAAAAAAAACATCTTTAAAGGGAATCCTCGAAGAGAATTAATAATAAAAATAGATAATTTTTTTTCTAAAAATTAAATTAATATATTATTTAAAAAATTATTTTAAAAGGCGTATAATAAATATTAAGTTAATATATTAAATTAATATATTAACTATTAACTTTAATAATTATTATAATTATAATAATTAATATCTAAGTTTAAAATAACTTAATTTATATTTATAATATTTATATATAAACTTTTTATTTCTTAAACTTTATATATTAAGTTATTATTTTATAATTAATTTAAAGGATAATTAAAACTTCTTTAAAATAATTAAAGCTTATTTAAACTTTACTTATTTATATATACCCCTTAATTACGTTTAAAAATACCTCTTTTTATAATATAAATATAAATATAAAGTTAAAAAATATTATTAATATTATTATATCTTTATATTTAAATAAATAATAACATTTATACCGAGTAAAAAAAAGGATAATAATAAAGCTTATAAAAAGATTATAAACGATATTAACGAAGAAATTAAAAACAACGGTACCAATAACTATAATAAACGACCTTAAGCTTCGTCTTTAAGGACCACCGTCTCCCTTTCTCTCTTATTTAATATTAAATTAAAGAAACTTAAAATATTATTAAAAAGTTTTTTTTTAAAAACTATTATAAGTTAATAGTTAAAAAGTGTTACTAAATTAAAAAGAATTTAAGAATTTATTACCTCCGTTATAATAAAAGAATTTTTAACGATTAATAAATATAAGTTTACGAAATAAAAAAGCGTAAAATAAATATGTAATTAATTATTTATAAATTCAAGTTTAAAAGTAAGTTATAAATTAATTAATTAGTTATTTAACTATCTCTTTACCCTTATAATTACGACGTTATAATAATAAAGTCTTTCATATTTTTTTTAAATACGTTAATTATTACCGTTTAAGAAAATAATTATTAATATTACGACTATTATATTAAATATTCGAGATATTATACTATCTATATATATATATTAACGATAATATTAAAGACTTATTAAATAAATGACTTTTTTATTATTACGTTTATTAATTAATATATATAAAAAAAAACTTTAACTTATTTTATAAATATATTTATTAATTAATAAAAGTTAAGTTAAATAAAAGAAAGCTTTATATTATAAAATTATTGTATATATATACGGCCTGTAAACTTATACTCTTTATATATTATAAGTAAATTATATATATATCGTTTTTTAATCTTTAAAAACCGTATTAATATATTTATATTAAATATTTATAATATAACGCCGTTAAAAAATAGTTTTTAAATATTATATTCTAAAATAAAAAGAAAAAAAAGTAATTTTTATAAGTATTTAAAGTTAGTAATTAGTTTTTTTAATTTTAATATATAAAATTAAATTAATTTAATATTTTAATATATTAAAATATTAAAAGTCTTTTTAAAAAAATTTTATAAAAAAGCGTTAACCGTTTTATTTTATAAGTTTAAAAACTTAAAAAAAAAATTAAAAAATTAATAATTATATTTAATAAATAATATTAATATATTATGTAATTTTATATAATAATTTTATAAACTTATTTATTAACGAGATTTTTTAAATTAAATTAAAATAAATAAATATAAGTTTTTTTTTATTAATAATATTTTAATATATTAATTAATATATTAAGTTAATTTTTAATATTTTAATTTTAATATTACCTCTTTCGTTTATTAAAGAAATCTTAAATAAAGTTTAAAAAGTTAAGTTTTTTATAAAAATTAATATAAAAATATTTATTATTATATATAAAAAAAAAAAAGAAACAAATATAAAATAACGTTTCGTACCCGTTATAAATATTACGAATATTCTCGAAATAATATAAATCGTTTTATTTTACGTTTTTAAATGTATAAATATTACTTTTTAATTTTTAAAATTTAAAAAGTCAAAATATTCTAAAATATTAATAATATTCGTTTTATAGTAATATATTAGTATTTATTATTAAAAGACTGTTATTTTATAAGTGGTATTTATAAATAAAATTAAAAAGGTAGTATATTATTATTAAAGTTTTAGTTTTTTAATATACTAATTAGTATACTAAAATTAGTTTTTAATTTTTTAGTTTTAATATTTTAGTATTAATATAACCTTTATATTAAATTAATATTTTTTATAAAAAAAAAAAATTAATTTTAATATATTAATTATTAACACTAATTTTTAATAATACTTAATAACGTAGTTTAAGTTTAATAAACTTTTTTAATAAAAAAGTTACCTTTTTATTATAAAATTCGTTATTTTTAAGATTAATATATAATTTAATAGTTTTTAAACGGTTTAAAACTTCACGAATATATTTTATATATACCTTTTTAAGATATATTTTAATTAAGTACAAATTAATAAAAACTTAAGTCTTAAATATTAAAGACTTCTTTTAAAAAAATAAAAAATATTACTTTATATTAATAAAAAAGTTACAATTGGCCGATTTATAACTTTTTTATACTTCTAAGTTAAAAATAATTATTTTCTTACGAAATAAAATTATTTCATATAATAAATTAATACCGTTATTATAAACAAAATACAACAAATTTAACTATATATACCTTATAAACTTATAATTTATATTATATATTAAAAAGGTTTTTTTCTTATTTTTTAATTAAAAAAGTAAAGAAAACATTTAATATTTTAGTTTTTAAAAATTTAAACTAATTTTAGTATATACTAAAACTAATAAACTAATTGCCAACCCTGTTAGAAATTAATAACGATTATTATAACTATTGAAAAGTAAAAATAATATTTTAAAGGGTTTATATATTTTATAAAAGTTATTATAAATTACTTTAATTTATTAATTTTTATTCGAAATATTAAATTAAATTTATATTAAATCAAATAATATATATTTTTAAGCCTCTTTAACTTTTTACTTAATTATAAACCCGACGCGAGAAACCTTATAAATAATTCGAGTAAAAGATTAAATTATAATACGGAGAAGTAAAAGATAATTTTTATACTTTTCCTTCGAAATCGTATAGTTAAACTATAATTAATATAACCGTAAAGCTTTTAAAATAAACTTAAATAAAATAAAAAAATTATTTAAAAGAGTCCGTATTACTTTAATTTTAATAAATTAATATTCTTATAATAACTCAATAATTAATTCATTAACAATTAAAGAATAATAAAAAAAGTTATAAAGTAATTATATTAATTATAATAGTTTAACTTATAATAGTATTATAATTATTCTTTTTTTATTTTTTAAACCCTTTATATTTTTTTGGACTTTTTTAAACGTTTAAAAAGTGGTTTTTTATTAAACGAAGACGAATCTATTAATTAAATTACCGCGTTTTTTATATCTTTTTTTTATTTAACGTTTTTCTTTGAAAAAAAAGGAGATTATTTATTATAAATATAAATCAGGGTTAACAATTAGTTTATTAGTTTTAGTATAATACTAATTATATAAATTTTATATTGAAATTAATTTTAATATTTTAATATAAAAAATACGACTTTTTATATTAATTAATATATTAAAATATTTTTAATATAACTTCTATATTAATTTAATATATTAAAAATTAACTTTAATATATTAAAAACTAAAATATTAAAAGTATTTTTTTTAACTTTTTAATAAAAAAGTAATAAAAAGTCTTAAATATTTAATATATAAAGTATATATAGTTAAATTTATCGTATTTTAACTATAATAACGGTATTAACTTATTATATTAAATAGTTTTATTTTATAAGAAAATAATTCTTTTTAACTTAAAAGTATAAAAAAGTTATAAATCGGTTAATTACGACTTTTTAATTAATAAAAAGTTTTATTTTTTATTTTTTAAAGAAGTCTTAAATATTTAATATATAAAGTATATATAGTTAAATTTGTCGTATTTTAACTATAAAAACGATATTAACATATTATATTAAATAATTTTATTTCGGAAAGAAATAATTATTTTTAATTTAAAATATAAAAAACACGTTTAATTATAACCGAAGTAGTAAGGATTGTTAAATACCGTTTAATTAAAACACTTAAAACTAGAAACTTAACTAAATTAACTTTTTAATAATTAAATAGTTTAACTTATTAAAACGTTAATTAAAAACATAAATAATAAATAATAAATAATAAATAATAAAAACTTACTTCTTGAACCTTATACTGCTTAAAGAGGTATATTTTTACTTTGGTTAAACGGTTCGATAAATTAATAAATAAATTATCGTTACTATTACCGTCTTCCTCTCTTTCTGATCCAGCTAATTTATTAAAAGAAGAACCGGGATTAATATTACTAGAAGTAATATTAATCGGTATAGTAGAGAGGTTAAAATCAGAAAGTAATATACCATTTCGTTTTAAAATAATAATTCCTTAATAAAGTAATCTTTAACTTCTTTCATATTACGAATTAAATTTATGTTTATTTCTTAAATTAAAAAAACGTTAATAAATAATAATAATAATAATAATAATAAAGAAAACTTACCTAACGGTATCGTAAAGAGGTTAAAATTAAAAAGTAATATACTATTTCGTTTTAAAATAATAATTCCTTGATGAAACTGATCTTTAACTTCTTTCGTATTACGAATTAAGTTTATAATATATTGAATTCATTCGAAAAGAGTTAAAAAACGTTAATATTTACTAGTTAAATATTTAAATAAAGAAAATAAAATAAAAATAAAAATAAAAAGACTTACTAAAAGTAGTCGAATCTTTTAATTTTAAAAAGGAGTTTAATATAGTTTTAATAACGAGATTAAATACGTGTGCAGCGTATTTCATATCGTCATTAAATTATATATTATAGTCCTTTTATAAAACAGACTCGAAAAAAGAAATAGCCATATATTCGAAGCGTTATCCTTAGTAATATTAAAAAACGTTAATATATTTTCGAAAAAGAAAAAGGAAAAATAATACTTTAAAATATTTTCTGGGATTAACGCTTGAAATTCGTTTAAAGTAAATAAAATACTATAAAAGATATTTTTACCTATATAAGAAATATTTAATATTTCGAAACTTAAAAAGTATTATTATTATTAATATTTATTTTTAAATTTAACTTTAAATTTAAAGTTAAATTTAACTTTAAAAAATAAAATAAAAAAACGTACTAATAAGCTTATAAATAAACTCGAATTTAAGGTTAGTATACGAAATAATAACACTTAAATATAAATTTCGTGTATTCGAAGTTTATAAATCAAAAGTTAAAAAATAGTACCGTTTTTTTTAATATTTTAATTTATTTTAATATTTATCTCCTCCTTTTTAATAAAAAAAAGTAAAGTTAAATTTAAATTTAAACTTTTTTATTAATTATAAAAGCTTCTTTAAAAAATTATTATTATATTAATTAAAAAGAAAAGGAAAAAGAAAAGAAAGATAAAGAGGAAAATAAAAATAAAAACTTACTTATTTAAATAAGAAAGAAGTCTTAAAACGAATTAAAATCAACGATATTAAAAGAGAGGTTATTTTTAATAATAAAACGTAAAATTTTATTATTAACTTCGTCTTTTAATACCGGTTAAATGGCTTGAATAGTATTTATACGAGGTCTTTTTCTCGAAGGAAGAAAAAAAAAGGCCTTTATAAGAAGAAGTAGTTAAAGAAGAGAGGTTTTTAATTAATTTATTAGTTTTTATTAAAAAAAAAGATAAAACCTTACTTTTAGAAAGTATTAATTCGCTTTTAAAATTATAAACGATTTCTTTATAATATTTTTTATAGTAAGTAATATAATCGAAGATTAAAATTTAAAATAAATTTTACTTTTTAAAAAATTATACTTACTAATTAATTAAGAAAAAGAAAAAAAAAGAAAAAAGAAAATAAAAACGAAAAGAAAATACGTACCGTATATAAAAAACTTATACTTTTCGCTTAATACCTTTAAAAAAAAGTAAAAGTCTTTTATATATTAATCCTTTATAGATCATATATATATTAAAATTTTCGTCGTTAAGAACGAAGTTAGAATAGAAGGGAGAGACTTTATTTTTTTTATTTAAAGAAAAACGTTGGATAAGGGAGGATTCGGGGAAAATATCCGTTAAATTAATAGATTTATCTTCTTTTAGTAAAAAATTACTTTCCAACGTTATTTTATTAATTTTACGCCGTCCCGGGCGTTAAAAAAAGAAAACAAAATAATAACTTTAAAGAATTTAAAAAAAAATTAATAAATTAAAGGTTTTTAAGGGAAAAGGGATAATTATTTAAAAAAAAAAAGGAAAACGTTATAGCAGGGTTGGTAATTAGTTTCTTAGTTTTAGTATAAAAACTAAAAATTAATTAGTATACTAAAACTAAATTAGTTTTTAAAAAATAATTTAGTTTTAGTTTTTTAGTTTTAGTATGGATTTTTAAAAATTAAATTAGTTTTAGTATTTTAGTTTTTAGTATGGCCCTCCATACTAATTAGTATATTAAATTAGTTTTAGTATGACCTTTATACTAATTTAATATACTTAATTTAGTATTTTAGTATATTAAAATATTAAAATACTAAAATACTAAAAGTCTTTTTATTTCTTTTTTTAAGAAAAAAAGTAAAGAAAATACGTTTTTAATATATAATATAAATAACTAATGTATAAGGTATATATAATTAAATTTGTCGTACTTCGCTTATAATAACGTTATTAATAAGTATTAATAAATAATTTATTACTTAAGAAAATAATTATTTTTAATTTAAAATATAAAAAGTTATAAATAAGTTAATTATAACTTTTTCGTTAATAAAAAGTAATTTTTTTTATTTTTAAAATAAACCTTAAATAACTACTATATAAAGTATATATAGTTAAATTTATCGTATTTCGGTTATAATAACGGTATTAACCTATTATATTAAATAATTTTATTTCGTAAAAAATAATTATTTTTAACTTAAAAGTTTAAAAAAGTTATAAATCGGTTAATTATAACTTTTTAAGAAAATATTTTAAAAGAAAAAGAAAAAAAAAGATATTTATTATCCTAGCTATCTACCTCGTTTTCTTCGGATAATAAAGTATTTAAACTATTTATATCCGGTATTTTTTAATAACGTAATAATATAATTTCTTTAACCGTCTGTGGATTAAGACGATTTTTATTCTTAGTTACTACGTTATTACTTATTAAAAAACACGTTTAACTGTAGCCGAAGTAGTAGGAGTAGTTAAATACCGTCTAGTTAAAATACTTAAAATTGGAAACTTAACTGAATTCGTCTTCTAAAAATTAAGTGGTTTAACTTATTAAAATATTAATAAAAAATAGATAAATAATAAATAATAATAATAAAATAATAAAAACTTACTTCTTGAACTTTACACTGCTTAGAAAGGTATAATTCAACTTCGTTTAAACGGTTTAATAAACGAATAAATAAATTATCGTTACTATTACCGTTTTCCTCCCTTTTTAATCCAGTTAATTCATTAAAAGAAGAATTAATAGAAGTAGTATTAATTCTTAAACTTCTTTTTAAATAAATAAAACGTTAATAAATAATTAATAATAATAAAAACGTAAAATTTAAAAACTTACCGAGTATATTTATTAAGTAATAAACTCGTTGCTTATAGTACCGCCCGGCTACTAAAATGTAACCGTCCATTATCCTCGAAATGTTTAACCTTCATTCTAGGATCTAAAATAAGACTTATTATATAAGCCTTATATTTAGAAAAAGTAATTAGGTTTTAACTTTTTAGGAAAATATTTACTAAATTTTATTATACCATTCGAAATAGCAGTAATAAAATCCAGTGAATATTCCTATTTAAGTAAATTTAAATTAATAAAAAGTAAAAAGAAAAGAAATAAAAATAAAAAACTTACGAAGTCTTCCTGGGAGTCTGTATAAAAATCCTTTAAAGACCGTAACTTATTAAATATTAAATAAACATCTAATAAAGTACTAGAAAGGGTAATATACGCCTCGCCTTATAAACGAACCGTAAGTTTATAAAAAACCTAAAAAACACGCATTAATTCGTATATAACACCCTATTCATCATAAATAAGAAAAATATCTTTAAATTCGTCGTTAATAATATTATTATTAACGTATTTTAAAACATTTTTAAATTTATAAAATGTCTAAAGCATTACATACGTCGAATTCTAACGTGTAACGTTATCTAAAGAAAAAAAAACCGTTAATTTAAACTAAAAAGAAAAGAAAAAAAAGAAAAAAACTAACCAAGAGGGATCGTAGTACGGTTAAAATCAGAAGGTAAATTATTATTTTATTTAGAAATAATAATACCTCGTTAAAATTATTCTTTAACCTCTTTTATATTACGAATTAAATTCGTAATACGTCGAATCCGCTCAAAAAGAGCTAAAAAACGTTAATATTTATTAGTTTTTAATAAAAAAGAAAAAAAAAGAAAACATACAAGAAGTAAAGGGATTATCTAAATTTAAAAAAGAATCTAATATAACTCTAACAACGATATTAAATACGTGGGCTGCGCATTTAATATCGTTTTCAAAACTAATATTATATTCGTCTTGAAAAACAGACTCGATAAAAAAAACAGCCGTATTATTATTCGAAGCGTTATCTCTAGTAATACTAAAATAAAAACGTTAATATTTATTTATTTTTAATAAAAAAAAGAAAAAAAAGTAAAAAATATTATACCTAAAGAGATTTATTAGATCGAACGCTTGAAATTCGCTTAATACAGATAAAATACCGTCGAAGATATTCTGACCGGTGTAAGAGATATCTAATATTTCAAAGCCTAAATATATTAATTATTAATTTATTAATAAAAATAAAAAAAAAAAAAAAGAATAAAAACATACCAATAAGCTTATAAATAAGCTCGAAGTTAGGGTTAATATACGAAATAATAACACCTAAATACGAATTTCTTAAATTCGAAGTCCATAAATCGAAAGTTAAAGAAAAAGAACCGTTTTCTTTAATATTTCGATAAATTTCAATATTTATCTCTTCCTTTTTAATAAAAAAAAAAGTTAAATTTAACTTTAACTTTTTTTTATTAACGGTAAAAGTAACCCTAAAATATTAATATATTAATATATAATAAATAAATAAAAAAGAAAAAGAAAAGACTTATTTATTTAAATAAAAATAAAGCTTTAAAAAGAATTAAAATTAACGATATTAAAAGAGAGGTTAATTTTAATAATAAAACGTAAAACTTTATTATTAACTTCGCCTTTTAACACCGGATTAACGGTTTAAATACTGTCTAAACTAGGCCTTTTTTAAAAAGAAGAAAAAAAACTTACTTATTTAAATAAGAAATAAGGCTTTAAAACGAATTAAAATTAACGATATTAAAAGAGAGGTTATTTTTAATAATAAAACGTAAAATTTTATTATTAACTTCGTCTTTTAATACCGGATTAACGGGTTAATACTATTTAAACGAGGCCTTTTTTAAAAAAGAAAAAAACTACTTTATAAACGAAGGAGTAATAGGGGGAAAGTCTTTAATTAATTTATTAATTTTTATTAAAAAAGAAAAAAAGAGTAAAAAAACTTACTTTTCGAAAGTGATTACTTCGCTTTTTAAATTATAAACGATTTTAAAGTAGTGTTTTTTATAGTGGGCAACGTAATTCGAAGATTAAAATTTTAAATACTTTTTAATCTTCAAAAAGTTACACCTATTAATAAAGAAGTAAAAGAAAAAAAGAAAAAGAGTATTTACCTTCTATAAAAAATATAAATCTTACGTTTAATACCTTCCGTAAAAGGTAAAAGCTTTTTATAATTTAATCCGTTTTAAATTATATAAATAAAAGACTCTTTATCGTTAAAGACGAAGTCGGGATACGATAGAGGGAGTTTTTCTTTCTTTTTAAAAGAAAAACGTTAAGTAAAGAACTTAAAAAAACGTTAATTAAGTTAATAAATTCGTCTTCGTTTAATAAAAAATTACTTTTTAAAGTTATTTTAATAGTTTTACGCCGTTCCGGGCGTTGAAAAAAATAAAAATAAATATAAAGAATTTAAAAAAGAATTAATAAATAATTTTAAAGAAAAAAGAAAAAATCTATAATAAAAAGGAAAGAAAAGGTTTTATTTATATACCTTTTTATCTTTAAAATTAATAACTTACTAATTTAAAAAAATTAATGAAATAAAACTTAAAATAATACGAAAATATTTTATTTATATAACTTTTTATTTTTAAAATTAATAACTTATTAATTTAAAAGAACTAATAAATTAAAAAGACTTAAAATAATATAAAAAGATTTAAAAGGATTTAAAATTAAATTATACCCACTCGTATATATAAAATTAAACCCCACTATTATATATATAATTATAATATATATACGATAATACTACGTTAAATAAATAAAAACGATAAAAGATAACGATAAACGTTAATATTACTTAATAAAAATAAATTTTAAAAAAGAACGTTAAACGTTTTATTTTACGTTTTTAAAAACGTAAAAAACCCTTTTTAATTTTTTAAAAACAAGTATTTATTTTTAATAACATATATTAATATATTATATTAAATAATAATATAATATAATAAAGTATAAAATTTATATTAGTATACTAATTGCCAACCCTGATTTATAATCATTTTTATTTAACCTATACCTTCGAATTTTAAAATAATAAATAACTTATTAACGGGTTATTTATAAATAATAGTATAATATAATAAAATATAAAATTTATATTAGTTTTAAAAAAGTATTCGTTAAAATAAATTAAAAAAGTAATTATTTTACTTTTCTTAAAATAATATTAAACGTTCTATTTTACGTTTTTAAAGACTTAAAACATACTGTTTAATATTTTAATATATTAATTAATATATTAAATTAACTTTTAATATTTTAGTTCTAATATTTTAGTTTTAATATAGCCCTCTATACTAATTAATATACTAAATTAATTTTAATATAACCTTTATACTAATTCAATATACTAATTTAATATTACGATATTTTAGTTTAATATTTCGAGAAAAAAAAAACTAAAATATTAATTTAATATACTAAAATACTAAATTAATATATTAATTATTAACCTTATATAAAACCTTTAAAGCCTCGGTATATCTTTAACTTAAATAATATACCTTTAACTTAAATTAAAAACTATTAACGATAATAAGTAATAAAAAATACGTTTATTTAAGTTTACTTTATCTTTTATTAAAAATTAAAAAGAAATAAATTTTTCTAATTATTTTAACTTTTAAGTCTTTAAGTTTTTATAATTTTTAACTTACGTCCTTATAATAAATAAATTAATTTTTTCAAAATTTATAAAGTTTTTTTATATACACTAATTTTAAATTAAATTAAATTTATATTAGTTTTGAGAAAGTATTCGTTAAAATAAATTAAAAAAGTAATTATTTTACTTTTCTTAAAATAATATTAACGTTTTATTTTACGTTTTTAAGAACTTAAAAAATTTATTTAATTAATAAGTATAAAAGTTTATATTATTTATTTTATTATATTACGTTAAGCGTTTAAGTACCGCCGTAATAACGTAAGCTTAATATATATTAATATATAGGAACTCTAGTATATTTATATCAAAATTAACGATCTTTTTAAATTATTAACTTAATTAATAAACCTATACGCCTTAGTTATAATAATTATTTTAATATAACATGGGTAGACTAGAGCGTTACGCGAAGGTCGAGTGTTTAATTCGTAGTAAGTACTTATATTACTACTTATAAGGATATATAATTACGTTAAGGCGGTAAACGCCTTATACGTATAACGCGTAAGTTTAAAAAAAACTTAACGTAGTTAAAGCGGTAAACCTTATACGTAAAACGGGTTATATAAATCTTTAGGGGTTATTTAATATTATATATCCCTTTAACGGTACGCCTAATGTTTCGGCGTGTTACTATTAACGACTCGGAACGAGTTATATTAAAAAGGGGAATAGTTATTATATTACGTTAAACGCTTAAATACCGCCGTAGTAACGTAAGCTTAATATATATTAATATATAAAAATTTTAATACGTTATATTAAAATTAACAATCTTTTTAAATTATTTTAATATTTTAATATAATTAATTAATAAAAATTAATTAATTTTTTTAAAAAAAAAATTAAAAAACTTTTTCTAATTATATAATTCTTTTTTATAATATTAAATATTATAATTATTTTAAAAAAATACTTTTATTTTATATTATAACTATAAAAAAAATTAGATATAAAAAAGGTTATAAACTTTAAAAAAATTAATTATTTTATTTATATAATAAAAAATATTAATAAATTATTATTAGTAATTATATTATTATTTATAAATTATTTATTATAATAAATTAAAATTATAATTTTAAAATTATTTAAAATATAAATATAATAATAATAATGATATAAATTATTATAAAATTCTTTAGATATAAAAAACTTAAGATTCTTTTCCTTTAATAATTTTAAAAAGAAAAGTTTTAATTTTTATTTTAACTTAATTATACTTTTATCTTTAAGAAATTATAAATTATTTCCATTCAATTAATTAATCTTTTATATATTCCTTTTTATCTCCTTAAAACCGAAAATATAACTTTTTTATAGGCCCTCCCGTTAATATTCGTTATAAAAAAGTAAGTTTAAATCCTTTATATGATAATCGCGACTTATATACGTATCGTTTATTAAAAATTAAAAAAAAAAATTATTCTTTTTTATTATCTTTATTTAACGACTACTCTATAATACCTCTACGTAAACAAAAGATAATTATATTAAAAGATACGCCAAAAACTCTTATTTTAAAAAAGCTTAAATTTATTATACCTTTATTACCTCTCGACCCAGTTTTAATACTATTTTTACGGCCCGTTATAAATTAACTAGCTTTTAATAAAATTTAACTTTTTCTTTTTAATTAATAAATTTCTCCCAAATTACTTCGTAATTTATTTGATATTTTTACTCTTTTTTACCCTAAAGACCTCGTTAATAAATAAGTTTTATATATTAATAGAAAAAAAAAAAAATTTAAGAGAATATTTATTTCTTTCTTTAATATATTATTATATATATCTTTTTATTCTCTTTTATTAACGAAAAAAATATTAAAATATATTAATAACGAACGTAATATATTTTATTATAAAACTTATATTAAAAAATATTTATATTTAATATATTTTAACTTTTTTATAAGTTATTTTCGATGATTAACGTTAACGAAGTTATAATTCGTTTTATAAACCGAAGTAAAGATATTATTTATTTTTTAAATAAGTTAATTTTAAAATTTAACGTTAATAAAGTTATAATTTATTTCATAAATTAAAGAGAAAGTTTTATTTATTTTTTAAATAAATTAATTTTAATAAAATTTAAAATTTAAATTAACGTAAACGTTAACTTTTTCTTTTATTAAATTTTTTACTCCTACGATATAAAATTAATTAAATATATAAAGTTAAATTATTTAAAACTTATATTTATATAAAATATAACTATTACTTTTTACTTATTAATAAATTTATTACCTTTTCCTTTTATTTATTATAATTATTATTATTTTATAAATAATCTCTTTATAATATTTTAATTATTTAAAAAACTTCGTAATAATAATATTACCGTTATAAAAACTACTTAATTAAATAAAATTATTAATAAATAATTTTCTTAAAAATAATTTATTTTAATTTTAAAGTATAAAAAAATTATAAATAAATTAATTATAACTTTTCGTTAATAAAAAGTAATATTTTTTATTTTTAAAATAAACCTTTAATAATTATTATATAAGGTATATATAATTAAATTTATTAAATTTTACGCGTTATTAATAACTTTAATAATAAGTATTTAAAAACATTTCTTAAGAAGAAAAAGAGTATACATAAATAACTTAATTATAACTTTTTAAAAAAACGTTTTAAAAAAAAAGAAAAACAAAGTTTTTCTTATTTTAATTATTTACGTCGTTTTTTTTTCGGATAATAAAGTATTTAAATTATTTATATCCGGTATTTTTTAATAACGTAATAATATAATTTCTTTAACCGTTTACGGATTAAAACGATTTTTATTTTTAATTATTACGTTATTACTTATTAAAAAAACACGTTCAACTGCAGCCGATATAGTAGGAATAGTTAAATACCGTTTAATTAAAATACTTAAAATTAAAAACTTAACTAAATTCGTCTCCTAAAAACTAAGTAGTTTAACTTATTAAAATATTAATAAAAAATAAATAAATAAAATTATTAAAAAAGTAAAAACTTACTCTTTAAACCTTATACTACTTAAAAAATATAATTTAACTTCGTTTAAACGGTTAAATAAACGAATAAATAAATTATCGTAATTATTATTGTTTTTTTCCTTTTTAATTTAATTAATTTATTAAAAGAAGAATTAATAGAAGTAATATAAATTTTAAAACTTCTTTTTAAATTAAATAAAACGTTAATAAATAATTAATAATAATAAAAACGTAAAATTTAAAAACTTACGGAGTATATTTATTAAGTAATAAACCCATTATAAACTTATAATACCTCCCGGTTATTAAAATGTAACCGTTTATTATTCTTAAATATTTTAACCTTTATTTTAAGATTTAAAATAAGACTTATTATATAAGGTTTATATTTAAAAAAGTAATTAAGTTTTAACTTTTTAAGAAAATATTTATTAAATTTTATTATACTATTTAAAATAATAATAATAAAATCCGGTAAATATTTTTATTTAAATAAAATATAAAATAATAAAAAACTAAATTTTTTTTTTAAAAAAACTTATAAAGTCTTACTTAAATTTAAAAAATAATATAATATAACTTTAATAACGATATTAAATACATAGGTTATATATTTAATATCGTTTTTAAAACTAATATTATATTCGTCTTAAAATATAACCTTATTAAAAGAAATAATCATACTATTATTTAAAGCGATATATCTAGTAATATTAATATTTATTTATTTTTAATAAAAAAAAGAAATAAAAAATATTATATACTTAAAGAGATTTATTAAATTAAATACTTAAAATTCGTTTTTTTAAATAAGACGCCGTTGAAGATATTTTAATCGGTGTAAGAAATATTTAATATTTTAAAGTTTAGATATATTAATTGATTAATAAAAAATAATAAAAAATAAAACAAAATAATAAAAAAACATATTAATAAACTTATAAATAAATATAAAATAATAATACTTAAATATAAATTTCTTAAATTTAAAGTTTATAAATTTAAAGTTAAAAAAAAGAACCGTTTTCTTTAATATTTTAATAAATTTTAATATTTATATCTTCCTTTTTAATAAAAAAAAAAGTTAAATTTAACTTTAACTTTTTTTTATTAACGGTAAAAGTAACTTTAAAATATTAATATATTAATATATAATAAAAAAATAAAAAACTTACTTATTTAAATTAAAAATAAAGCTTTAAAACGAAGGAGTAATAAAGCGTGGAAAGTTTTCAATTAATTTATTAATTTTTATTAAAAAAAAAACTACTTTTTAAAGATATTATTACCTTCGTCTTTTAATACTTAATTAACGGCTCAACTACTATTTAAACGAGGTCTTTTTTAAATAAAAAAGAAAAAAACTACTTTATAAACGAAGGAGTAATATAAGGGAGAAGGTCTTTAATTAATTTATTAATTTTTATTATTAAAAAAGAAAAAAAAGAGTAAAAAACTTACTTTTAAAAATATTAATTCGTTTTTAAATTATAAATAATTTTAAAGTAATATTTTTTATAATAAGTAATGTTTTTTATAATAAGTAATATAATTCAAAGATTAAAATTTTAAATACTTTTTAATTTTTTAAAAGTTATACCTATTAATTAATTAATAAAGAAGTAAAAAGAAAAAAAATTTACCTTTTATAAAAAATATAAATCTTATATTTAATACTTTCCGTGAAAGGTAAAGGTTTTTTATAAATTAATCCACTTTAAGTTGAATAAATAAAAGACTCTTTATTGTTAAAAACGAAGTTAAAATAAAATAAAAGTAGTTTTTCTTTCTTTTTAAAAAAAAACGTTAAATAAAAGAAGACTTAAGAAAAACGTTACTTAAATTAATAAATTCGTTTTTTATTTAATAAGAGATTACTTTTTAAAGTTATTTTAATAATTTTACGTTATCCCGGACGTTTAAGAAGAGTAAAAGAAAAATAATAAATATAAAAGGTTTAAAAAACGAAAAAGGAATAATTATAAAAAAAAAATTATAATAAGAAGGAAAAAAAGGTTTTATTTATATACCTTTTTTAATTTTAAATTAAGAACTTATTAATTTAAAAGATTTAATAAAAAAAAGACTTAAAATAATAATAAAATTTTAAAAAAATTTAAAGGGATTTAAAATTAAATTATAACTACTTATAAATAAAATTAAACTTTATAATTATAAATATTAATATTATTTATATTAAAAAACTTCGTTAATAATTAATAACGTTATTAATAAATGTAAAAATAATATAAGTACCTTTTAATAATAAATTTACGAAAATTTTAAAAATACCTTTTTTATTAATATATATAATAATAATATAAATAATATAGATATTAATAATTAACTTTAAGTTAAATTTTAATTTAAAAAAAAAAAATGAAAAAATAAAGGTATATAATAAACGTTTTTTATATTACTTTTTATTTAAAATTATTATTATAAATATTTATTTTCTTTAACGTTACGGTTAAAAGTTTCTTAATAATATATAAAATATTTTTTATAAGTAATTATATATATAAATATTTAAAGATTTTAATTTTTACGTTACTTTTTATAATCGAAGCTTAATAATAATTACTTTTTTATAGTAATTATATTTAAAAAATACGGCTTTAAAAGTATGATTTTTATACTTTTTACTCTTTAAAAATAAAAATAAAAAATAATTAATTAACTATAGTTATTTATAACGTATAATTAAAAATATAAAATTACTTCGGGATATAATACGTACGGCGTTGCGTTATATAATAATTTTAAAAGACGGTATTAATAAAAGTAATATAAAGACCGTTAAGGGGATTAAGAAATACTTCGTTTTATTAATTAATTATATATAACTTTTTATATATATAAATCTTTTTTTCGGCGTTTTAATTAATAAAGGACGGCTTATAAAAAAGTTATATTCTCGGCTTTAAAGAAATAAAAATTTTATCTTTCTTTAATATACTTTCTTTATCGTACTTAATATATTTAAAAATACTCCGTATATTATAATTTTATTTAAATTTACTTTTATTTTTTAATTTATTTTTATTTTTATTAATTAATTATTTATATATATTTTTTTTATAAAAAAGTTTTTTTTTTTAATATTTAATATATTTAACGATATATTATACTTACCCGTAACTTTTATTCAATTAATATATTTAATTTACTTATTCTATCTTTACCGACTATATTAATATAATTTTTTTAATATTATTAATTTTTTTCTTATTTTATTAATTATTTACGAAGTACCCTTTATACATCACTAGAGAGAATAAGTGTATCCCTCAAGTGGCCTGTTTATATAATATTGTAAACCTATATAAAACACTGGAATACGTTACATAAAAATAGACCCTAGCTAGATAGCTCCTGGATCTCGGTACGGGTGAAGCCAAGGAGATATAATAAATCCTGTAGAGAGGGTTGGTTGAGGCGTACGTCGGCTTCAAGCTGGACGACTGGCTTTGCGTGCCAGGCCACGCCAAGACCTGCTGTTTCCAGCATAAGGAGGTCGTTTGCACCGTCGCCGACAGCGATGACCTGCTTAAGATCGACTCCTTCATCGGCTGCGATTTGCTTCAAAAGCTCACACTTCCTTTCCCTCCCCACAATGGCGCCTGTCACCTCACCGGTAAGGCGCCCCTCTTGATCTATAACCACGTTGTTAGCATGGGCATGATTGATACCCAACTGCCCTGCCAGCCACTCCGTTAAAGGCTGGAAGCCGCCACTGAGCACCGCCGTTTTCACGCCCAGCCGACGAAGTGCTGCGAGGAGCGCAGGCACGCCGTTGGTTACATCAAGCCGAGCCCGTAGATCAGTGAACAGTGTCGATGGCAGCCCCGCCAGGAGTCGTACACGCTCGCGAAAAGCATCATCAAACTGAAGCTCGCCTTGCATGGCACGGTGCGTGATATCTGCTACCTTCGCGGCCACAGCTTGTGGCATCGCTTCAGCGAGCATATCGATGACCTCCTGAGTAATCAGTGTGCTATCCATGTCGAAGACAACCAGGCGAGGATAGCGGCGCCAGGGTGTATCGCTCTGCAGTGCCACCTCGACACCCCACTCCCTCTCAAATCGATAGAGCTGCTCATGTCGGCGTAGGTCGGCCAATGGCAGTGAAGGGACGGGCCCTATAACCAGCTCGACGACACGAGGCTGCTTTGTGCTATCGAGGTAGCGATAACTGGCGTTTAGATCAGATCCATACCCGCCGGCATACGCGGTGTTCGAGGGGCTAGCTTTGGCGCGTTGACCGCCTGTGCCGCCCGGGGTATCCCGGCTTTCATCGCTGACAGTACTGCGAAGTGGAAAGGTTGACATGAGGTGCAAAAAAGCGGCGATGCATATGGGGCTGACGTAGGCACCGTAAATACCATCGCGGGGAGGTTCAGAGTCCGCAGCAGGGAGTTCCATCGGGAACGAAGAGGGCTGCCCTGTAGGTGCCAGATTTGCCGGCAGCTCGTCAACAACGGCAGCATCGGATACCTCGACCACTTCCCCTGGCACAAGGGCACCCGGGCTTCTGTTCCCAGCAGCATTACTCGGCGCAGTTAACGTTATGTTGTGGCTGATGCGGTCGGACGCGTGTCCTCTGTAAAAAATCGTAGCAATCAATCGATCCCCGGAGGCTAAGACGCCGGGCATCGGTGTGCAGTTGACGTGGATCAGGTCGTGAGCGACCCCACTATCAACCACAACAGGTGGTGATTTGGGGTCAGGAACGCCGCTGAAGCGACGGGAGAGGCCGGGCTTTGACGTGTGGGCGTCATTCCGGAAAACGGTCCCAGAAGGCGCGGAGCGAAAAGAAGGGGCCGAAGGCGAGGGAATGTCGTCTGAGCCGCCTTCGACAATCTCGTCAATACCGTAGTGAGTTGCTGGTCGGTTTGCTTGGCCGTGGTTGGTTCGCTGTCCGCGTTGGGGTAGCTCCAATGAGAAGCCACCCGGCGATGATAGGGGGGACTTGTTGGGTGTCGCCATCTTCACCAAAATTACAAGTCGTGACTCTGTGATCGTAGAAACCAAAAGCGGCCGTGATCTCCGTAGTGAGCAAGGATTGGCAGCGACGACAACTGCCTTCGTGTGAGGCAGACCGCTTATGGAGCTTTGGTCTGGCCTGTTAGTGTCCTTCTGCCCTCAACGAGTAGGAAGTGTCCGTGTTGAGGTAAGATTTCAGATTTCGGCTGTTTACCCAGCCACGGTATTAGGACTGTATGTGATAAAACACGCCGCAACGAGCCCAAAGATTATCCCCTTTACAACGTGTTTCGCGTGGACCACCAATCCGCATTAGGCTATTCATACGAAACTTGAAAAAAAATTGGTGATTGCAACTTACAAGCAAACAGGGGCGCTCCATATGCTAAAGATAAGCGATAAGACAAAAATAATGTATTGAGGGGCAGAGCCCCGCCAATATTTTAATAGCTCACGATTTACACGTGACACAGCTTCACAAGACACAGCCACTACTATCACGTGGAGCAAAGCAGTCATAAGCCACCTACAAAAGTCAGGGCTCCACAGTATTAGGGTTTTTTCTAGGGCAGATGTGGTAGCTCCACTTTACCCTTCTCTCCTTTTTTTTTCTTTTCTTTTCCCGCTACCACCAATTCGTCCGCCTAACTTTCCTAGTAGACTTTCGACGAACTTTTCTTATTTGCACTCGAACAGAACACCCTCAACCCCGGAATAGATATTCATAGTTGAACCAGATTCATCACAACACACGACAAAATGGCTGACAGAGGAACCAGCGCTCCCCGCGGCGGCGGATTTGGCTCTCGGGGTGACCGTGGTGGCGACCGTGGCCGTGGTGGCCGTGGTGGCCGTCGCGGCGGCCGCCGTGGTGGCGGTAAGAACGACGAGAAGGAGTGGCAGCCTGTCACCAAGCTCGGCCGTCTTGTTAAGGCCGGCAAGATCAAGAGCATGGAGGAGATTTACCTGCACTCGCTCCCGATTAAGGAGTACCAGATCGTGGACTTCTTCCTGCCGAAACTGAAGGACGAGGTCATGAAGGTACGTTATGAGGCAACAACCATTTAAAAAATTGTGTTGGCAGCCGACTAGTCGGACCTTCGCAGAAGACGGAATTTGTGACTGACGTGTATTTCAATTTTAGATCAAGCCCGTCCAGAAGCAGACCCGTGCCGGTCAGCGCACCCGCTTCAAGGCCATTGTCATCATCGGCGACTCGGAGGGCCACGTCGGTCTCGGCATCAAGACGTCCAAGGAGGTGGCAACCGCCATCCGCGCGGCTATCATCATTGCCAAGCTGAGCGTGATTCCCGTCCGCCGTGGCTACTGGGGTACCAACCTGGTCTTCCCCACTCGATCCCGACTAAGGAAAGCGGAAAGTGCGGCTCCGTCACCGTTCGCGTACGTCAACACCAACAGCATCCCCCTTTGCCTTGGCATAACACCCCGTGATCCAATGTCACTTGCTAGCACTATTGCGTGCGACAGGCCCTTCCTACCGTGAACACCGTTTTTGCTGACTTACATGTTTCTAGCTTATCCCTGCCCCCCGCGGTACATCCTTGGTTGCCTCCCCGGCTGTCAAGCGCCTCCTCCAGCTCGCTGGTATCGAGGACGTGTACACCTCGTCGTCCGGCTCTACCAAGACCCTTGAGAACACGCTGAAGGCCACGTTTGCTGCTGTTTCGAACACTTACGGCTTCCTGACGCCCAACCTCTGGAAGGAGACCAAGCTGATTCGCAGCCCCCTTGAGGAGTTTGCGGACACGCTGAGAGACGGCAAGCGCTACTAAATGGCGCGACACTGCGTATTTGTTTGGAAAACACTTGGCGACGTGAGGGGAGAAAAAAAATTACTGTAGTATGCTTGTGTGTGAGCTGAGTAAATAAATAGACTCTGGTCAATATCAAAGTGTTTAACACTCAAACATGGAAGCTAACTATTGCTCCCCGATCCTTCATGTCCTGCTTTGTAGGATTCTTGCTGTGGCGTGACAACCTTTGTGCGGGTTGTGCGGCCACTCATTGCATTAACGACTACCCGACTTCAGCATGCGATGAAGCTTGTTCCCCAGCAATACAACCAAAGACAACACACTCCAACAAAGACGACCCCCCCAAGCGGTTGTCGCCATGAATACCGCCGGTTACCTCGCCTGCGGCCCAGAGGTTAGATATGATTGCTTCGTCGGGGTCGTCGAGGGTCGACGACAAAACTTCACTTTTATCATTGACAACGACGCCGCCCATAGTGAAATGCGTAACTGGTGTAACCCATCCCACACACACCTCCTTGTCGTCGTCTTCTCCGCTGCCAGCAAGCGCCCAGTGGCCAAAGGCGATCCTACCAAAGATGTCTCGTGTTTGCCCAGCTGCAGCTTGGGAGTACTCCCTGATTGTTTCCCTTGTTGCATCGTCCAGTTCCGACACCTTCTTGCGCGAATAGAAGTCCTTTCCAGATGTAAAATGCAACATGGGAAGCAGCAGCTACACAAGTTCCCGGGTCGAGCAGCATCTGCACATCCCATTGCCTTATGGGCCCAGAGCTAGGCACAAGGCCCATGATGGCACTGCTAACGTGCTCACGCGTATCTAGTTCATTAACAAATCGTTTTTCCTTTGTGGAGTAGAATCCCGCCCTCTCCACGCAACATTTCAGCGGCCAGGAATTTTACATGTGAGTACGGGGCAAGCGGGTCAACGAAACCGGTGGGATGAACCTGTACACTGTCCATGTCGACCAGTTGCGCACCGACGGAGGCCAGAAGGCTGTGCATGCCAGGCCTCGGTTCATTTGTGGAGGGAAAGCCGGTGAGGTCCGGACGGTATTTGGCGAGCATCCCTTCTGTATCACCGGCAAAGCCACCGGTAGCAAAGATCACGGGCCCGGCGATCGAAAAGAGTTGTCCATCAAAGCGGTATTCGACGCCAACAACGGTGGCGGTGCCAGAGGCACGGGTGAGGAGTTTTGTAACCTCGCAGTCAGTTTTCAGGTGGAAGCGATCGTTTTTTTGGAGCACGGCGAGAAGCTTTGACACAATGTCGGCACCGGGTGGCGTCTTGCCAGCGCCTCGGTGGGTCCGGGAGACGGTATGACCCCCCAGCTGGGTGACGACGGTAAGGTCAACACCGATATCGTCGGCGAGAAAATGAACAGCGGCTGCAGAGCTCTCCGTAAGAAGGCTAGTAAGCCGCTTCCGGCGGGTACTGTTGGGCCCGGCATGGGAGATACGACCCCCAGCGCTTCTTACAGTGTCGGAAAAAAAAGGTTGTATCCCGGGGCGACTGGCGTTGGAAGCGGGTTGGCGCGCCATTTATGCCTGACGATGCTTTAATGCTGTTTCCGCCGGGTTTGGCGGCGCGCTCGAGGAGCACCACGTCCGTAATGTTGGAGCGAAGCGCTGCTGAGGCGGCAGATAGGCCGGCTAGCCCGGAGCCGATGACTATAACGGTCTCTCTCGCCTGGGCAGCTGAAGCCATGGAGTAATGGGACGTCTGAAGTTGGCCGGTGTACGCGAAGGCTTGTTGATGGTAATAGAAGCCGGCGATAGCGAGAACTGTGATGGGGATGATGAGGCTTAGAGTTGTACGGAAGTTGAAAAAGCAACGCATGCCGGCGTAGTTCTGACTTGTACGTGGCGCACGGCGGGTTCGGCTATCCTCGACGGGAGGAAGGTGATGCTGTGGGCATATAACGGATGTGTTTGCGCAGTGCCTGAATTTGTACCTGCAAGCGAGGCTATACAGTAGGCCTCGTCGCAAGCCCTCGGAGCTCCGTTGGCCAAGTACGATATGGCAGTGCCCGTGTCCAGTTTCTCTTGAGTTTTGGGATGGTCGCATCCGTGGTCTTATGCAGCACGTGGCTCTGCAAAAATCGTCTGTGTGAAGTGATCATGGGCGCATAATCGTGCGATCCGTCGCCTTCTTCGACTTGCACGACACCGTTTTCAAGGACCCTCCATGAGACTGGCTGCCAATCAGGTGATGGCGGCAGCCATGGCCACAGCCGCGCTATACGGAGTATTATGTTCTCCATGTCAGTGTCGGGTGATTAGACCGTGACAAGTCATTTGGAGCCCGGATCGCGTGGATTCCAGGGTGAAGCAAAATATATGTTACGTGTATGGCCGTGACAGAGCTTGGGCTATGTAAAACGATGTTTGTAACCCAAAGTCGACCGAAATGGGTTTGATTCGATAACTGGGCGTCAGTTCAGGTCCTGCCGCCTCACTTCCCTCTTCGCAGGATGTCTGTTTTCTCGAAGGAGAGCGGGAGCTCTCCGTACTTCAACTAAAGAGAATATTACTGTGGACCCATCCTTTCTGCAGGTGTTTGTTTCTGCGTGGCACGAGACACATAAGGTCAAGATATAACAGTACTCCATCCAGCAAATATTAAGTTGTAATCCGCCGTAAGTTTGTAAAACCACCGGGCTTCTCTGTACACAGTATATATTTGCTTAGAACAACAGCAGCTCTTATTCTGCAAAGATTTTTTCTCTCTCGACAGACATCTCTTGCAAGCAATGCGTTGCGGAACTGCGGTGCGTAAGAAGCCCCGTTCTGGCGCCGGCACTTTGACAAAACTGTGGGGCCTGCCGGGATTCGTGATCTCCGAAGGCTGGTCGTGTTTCTATTTTTGTAAGAAAACCTCCATCTCCCACCGCCCGTCCATCCCACGCTCCGTCTGTGGGAGGCGCCTTGAACGACAGCCCCCAACTCCGTATTACTTACCGGCTGGGTTAGGCGCGTATATAAAACGGATCCGTATCTGGATAGGAGACAAAGATGTGGACAGAGAACAGTGGAGAGCAGAGTTGGTGATAAATTTGTACATTGAGTGTACAAAGCGAGAAAAAGGGGGTCGGCCGACCGGCCCGTCACTGTATATATATGGACAAGGGCCGAGCAACTATCTGGGAAGGCTGGTAATATACGAATACAGACACAAATTCTCGCCTGTAGCCTAGCAATGGTCACCCCTGGTTTCCGACTGCCCGTATTTTGCCTGAATTGAACAGACCAGAACGTTTTCCAGGAGCAGGGGTACGCAGTACAGACTCATACACGGTGCTCCGTATGTACTTACATATGCCTTGCTCCGTACGACATATGAATCAAATACGCGGTATTACATAGGTTTGAAGTACTCCATACTTTGATAACATGGTACCGAACAACTTGTACACGCGAAAAGCCTTTCCAGCTCGAAGAAACATGTTACACCAACTCCATGGGTTTACAACGATGCAGTACAAGGATGTGTACGGAGCAACATGAGGGAGTATGGAGCAATTACTGGGTATTACAGGTCAGCTAATTAAACCGTCTGGCTCACCAATAACGCTATCCCAGTGATGATTGCTGTACGTCGTATGATTGCTTTACAGCATATCACCCAACAACCCGGCGCTATACTCGGGGACGCGTGTGTCTCCTGAGTGCCACCCTTGTCTCCTGTGAGAGCTCTGCCAGGCAATCTTCCCTTTGTAGCTTTATTTTTTCTTCCATATTACCCCGTACGTCGTGTTTTGTATGTATAAGATGTTATATTAGCGATTTGACTATTATTTAAATAGTAAAATACTTAGCTACCCCGTAGGATACTACGAAGTATGTATATACATACGTCGTACACATGTCTAATGGTGGCCGTTGTTTGCTGAGAGAAGGGAATAGCGATGCACCGTCTGTGAGAAGTTGGTTTCTATTTCATCCAAAATTACTCCGTACGGCGGCTGCGTGTACCTAAATTAAAGGGCCCTCTTTCGTCCCAACAGATATATTTAGCATTATGGCAGGCACGCTGGCATGCTTGCAAAGTGGCTTGAAGGTCTCGAACCCGTCTGTCCCGCGTCTACGAAATAGGTAAGCTGCGTGTATTTTGCAGACCACGTTGACCAGCGAAGCGACATGCAGAGGTGAACAGGACGAGTTGGCTGCTTCACTTGGAAGAAAGAAAAAAAAGAAGGAAAACAAATTAGGAAAGAGAAAAAGAAGGCACAAAGGAAGAAAGTATTGCCTTCGGTCTCGGCCGCCTTTGGGTTTCATTCATTTTAATATGCCGGCAAGGGAGGCTAGAAAACAGAGTACTCCATATGTACAGGCGCTGTCATTTCGACTGTCGCGGATGCGTCTCTCGTCGGATCATTTTCTTCTTTCGGGCACGATATTGCCGCCCGCCATGTGGTCTGCGTACTGTATACGCTGCGGCTGTTTTGATTTAATTTCCCTTACTGTCTTATTTTTTTCTCTCTTTTTTCTTCTCTCGCTTTTTAATTTTTTTTTTCTTATGTCAAGGGCGTCTTACTCCGTACATGTTGGTCTTGACGAAGCCACTCCAACACCTGGTGGAAACTAAAAGGCCAAGCAGGCTACCGGCTAAAATGTCCAGAGAGACGAAACAAACAAGACCCAGTAAGTTTAAGCAGAGACGACGTGAAGAGAAAATATTTTGTGCTCGTAGCCCTGCATTGCACTGCGCTACATTGAGCGTGAACATTGCGCGTGAAAAGGGCGCGAGCACGTTCGGCGCTTTCGGGCTTTTTGTCTTCCTCCCTGTGTTTCCCCTGCGTCGCTTCGCTCTATGCTCAATTAGGAAGTGTCTTTTTCTCTTCTCTTCTTTTCTTCTCTTCTTTTCTCTCTTCTTTTCTCTCTTCTTTATCTCTCTCTCGTTCTTTTTTCTCTTCTTTTCTCTTTCGAGTTTCTAGCTTGCAATGCAAACAATGTACGACGTAATACTCCGTACCCCATCCTTGTCACATCGAGGGCTTGTGTCCGCCGTACTTATCATTGGTGATTGCCATTGACCCTTGGCCATTGGCGGGTTTTCTTTTCTTCCTCTTACTGTCTGCCAATCTGCCAAGCTGGATGTAAATACTAAGTACTCCATACTACATACGACGTATTACTCTGTACATACACATTCACATACGGAGTACACACAGTACCCCGTACTTTTCGTCGCTCATTCTTATCCTACTCCACTTCTTTTCTCTCTTCTCTCTTCTCACGTCGTTCTCCGGACGGGCTCCATTTCGCTTCCTGGCAGCTTGGGCGCGCTCATCAAACCCGTTGGCCACAGCTCACAACTCACTCCGCATGCTGGCGGCTCCCCATCCTCCCCTCCCCCTTGAGTTTTCCCCATGTCTTAGTGCTTCTTTTCCTTCTGGTTCAACGCTAGCGCGCAGCTTGGCAAGAGGTGCGGGCACGACGGCCAACGAAGGCCGAGGTCCCATCGGCAGCTATGCCATTTGTGGAATAAACATCCTGGCTTGGTGGAGACTGCGGAGACCACTGAACCCAGATTCTGGCGCGATGCTACTCACCTCCTTGGTCTGATGCGCGCCTGGCTGGACTAAGAACGCACCCCGTCCAGCGTATCTGACGATGGACATGCAGGGAAAAGAGGGAGGAGAATAGAAACAAAGGAGGAATAAAAAGAGGGGGAAGAGAAAAAAGAAGGAAAAGAGGAAGCCAGAACCCAAGAAGAAAACGCACCAGACGAGAGCACACCCTCAACACAATGTCTCTGCCTCGTGGCGTTCTCGGCCAAAAGGAGGATCCCTAAAGGGGTACCGGGAGACAACATGGCAGCGTTGTCACTGCGCAGTACGTCGTACGCACCTTTCCGGTAGGGTCTCTGTCATCTGTGCTTCTTGCAAAGCTGTGTGTGGATGTATGGGCTCGGCACAAACAACGCTCTTTGCAGCAGAACAGGATGTGGGTGTGCTTTTAGCGGGGTCTTCTCGAAAGAGGAAAGAGCGGTGGATGACCGGATCGTCGTCCGTACGGGGTACATCGTAGACAAAGCTTCTTCTTGGGCCCTTCCTCTTTTGCTTCCTCCTTTCAGTTACTCTTGTCGGTATTTTTCGCAGCTCTTTCCCTTGGGCTCACACCAAAGCTGGCATACTGTGCAGTACGTCGTACTAACATAAAGTAGCAAACGCCGGGCAAGAGCCTAAACCCTTTCCCCGGCTCGCCAGGGAAATTATCTGGACACAGATGAGAGTCGCATACGTCGTACTGTGGTAGTGTGTCTTACCTGTCCCAATCTCACGCACGACGATGTCTCTTTTGGGCCTACGGAGTAATACTGAGTATCTCGTCCTGTGTATGTGTATGCGTCGTAAGTACTCTGTACTAACATTTATTCCCAAGTGGATGATTGTTCCGGGCCGCCTCTGATCAGGGGAGCCCTCTCGGCTCCTCGCAACAGCTTCGCCGTACAGTCTTTCCAGGCGAGGCAAGCACTGGTACGACAGGGTGCGGCACTCTTCTTGACGGGCGCCGCTGGAGACATTTTGCTCTTTTGCTGGCGGCGCTCTATGCCAAAGAAGGACTAGGCACCGTGGATCTGGGCGACGGACTCCCTCACAAACTCCGCCTGTTTGCCTGTTTGCCTGTTTGCCTGCGGAGAAGAAGTGGCCCTCGCCGCGACTTGCCATCATCTCTGGGCCTCTGGCACAAAGGGCTGTCGATCCCTTTTTACGGCAGCGCATGACGGAACAAAACACTTGCGCCATGTCTGGCATGTAAGATACGAAGCACGAAGTATTCCAGAGTATGTGTAGTACGCCACACTGGCCATACTCTCCGCATGTGTTTGTGTCAACCGAGTCCGCAGTATGCATAACGAGACGGGCGAGACGGGGTAGTTCGTCGCGAAAGTAGGTGGACGCGAGCGTCCGCCTCTGCCCACATCACCGCCCATATCGTCGTCCTCGTTTTCGTCCTACGGAGTACAAAATAAGATACGTACACATATGTGTACAACAGAGTATGTATACATACAGACGCAAAGAGCATCTCACGTTCGGCGCACTTCGTGCTCGCACATGCTCGTCCACTCGCTTTCCCTTGCCCCTGGTTGGGCCAAGCCACAACACCTTCCGTTGCCCATGTGCTGTTTTGCACGGCTTACCCGCACCGCTGGCCGACTGCTTTTGACGTCGCATTCCAACAAGGCGATGCCCATCTCGCTCAACATACTGAATGCTGTATGTGTGCTTGTCAGACGCTGGACTCCACACTCCATTCTGTCTCCCTTGTTTGGTTGGCTCTGTCCGCCCTCATCAATCTGCTTTGGCCTGGCCTTCGAGACCACTCCCCCCCCCCAAAGCCCCCTTTTCCCCGGATGCAAGCCCCTCTTTTCCGTGCGTTCCCCTCGTTTGGACTGCCCTGGCTCTCCTTGTGGGCGCACGTTCGTGGGAAAACATGTGCGGAGGGATGCAAGAAGAAAGGAACAAAAGAAAGAAAAGGGGGACAGACGAAGTAGGAGGGGAAAAGGAAAAATCAAATATGTCACTTCAGATACGCCATACAAAGGTACGACAAAGACGTCGAGAGGGGCGAGAGGCGAGTGCCAACAACAGAGACGGCAAGCGTCTATGGCCAGAATCGACGTGGCCGTGATCCGAGCATGCCTCAGATTCGTACTGTGGATGTGTATGTATAACTTCGCACTTTATGCAAGATATCATTGATTCTTCCTGTCAAAACTGGCACTACCTTCAGTGTCCGTTTCGGTTTTCAGTGTCCATCACCCCATTTCGGCTCGCATCACTATCTGTGCAAATTCTCGTCCTTCCGCTGCTGTCTTTCTTTTGGGCTGACTGGCACAGCCAGGTCCGCGTCGTTGTATTTGTGCCCAAAGATAGACATGAAATCCGGGCCGCTGTTTCTTTTTTGTCTGTGCATGGCCTCGTATTGTTTGTGCACATCCACATATATTCCTAGCCCAGACGCGCACCGTTCTTGTATGTGTATGTGTAGATAAGGAGTACCTGGTTCGCCTGGATACCCTTAGAGCCTTCCAAGTGCGTCGTACTCCGTGCTGCATCCCGGCACACATGGTCTGGAAGCAGTCGCATGGCCACTGTGACACGTCGCAGTCATGGATCCTCTCGAAGGAGCAGAGCGTTTGCCGCTTCGTCGCTCGATTTGACCTTGGCCGTTCGTTTTTGTTATCCTTTTTTTTGGTTCATTATTTTTCGTCCATTATTTTTGGCGCATCCTTGTCTCCGAAGGGGTGTGATGGTGTGTCATTGGTGAGGAGTCTTGGTGAGCCAGTAATCCTGCCCGCTCGTTCGTTCTTTGGTCGCTGTTGTTGTGTCGTCGTATCGATGCACATCCTACCCGTTCTCAGCAGCCCGCCCGCCCATCGTCGAGAGCTCACCGGTAAAAGTACTGTGTACCTTTGTTTGTGTATCCCGTACTGAGTACTTGTCCTCCCAAACTCCAACAGCTCTCCTCTCAGACTCCTTCCCGCTCTTTTTACTTCTGTTCTCTCGAGTTTCCTTTACGTGGCCCGTTTTTGGCGAATATGAAAAGGAGCGAGCCTCGCGAGCCTCCAGGCGAGACTACATAAGATACATATACGGAGTTCACCTACATCGGTGATCGTGCCTTAATAATAGAGGTGCTTGCTTTTCTACGAAGAAATGGGAATACCATACATATAGAGCACTCCGCACTCATGACCCGTACTAATTACTCCGTACTTACTACTCATATACATTTGTGTGCTGACCGGTAGCTGGTATATGTACATTGCCCTGCATCGTCAATCGTACAAGGTACAAAGACGCCAGCTTTCTCAAAGCATGAGCAGCCACCACACCCTCCCGCCCTCCAGTGTCGCATGTTGGTAGTTCATTTCGCCTGTATTGCCGTAATATCTGCCACGCGCATCTCTTCATCTAGCGAGGCGATTTGTCGACATTGCGCACACCGGACGCTTGCATGCCATTCGAGCACCTGCACGTCTATGGACCTTAATTCTACCCCGTCTCTGCCCATTTGTGTTCCATTTTTCCATTGATTGATCTCCGTGCTTTGTTTCCACCCGTGTCAATGTTCACCCCATCCATGTTGGCCCCCCTCCCCTTCCTCCCTAGACCTGTCCGGCCGAAATTTCCTTCCCTCCGGTCTCTTGTCCATGTTACTCTAAATAGTGGGCTCTACCGAAGAGCCTTTTCTTTCTTTCTCTTCCTTCTTTTCTTTACAAACCTCGACTGCGACTACTTCGTATGAGAGCATAAAATCTGATTTGCCTCTCCAGTCCCCAGTCTTCCTTCGCCGTCTTAGTTCGCGCCTGTTCCCCTCCCCAAAATCTTTAAGTTGGCACCACAGTCCCCAGTCCCCAGTCCCACCCAGGACCAGCTCTCGGTCTCCTTCTCGTTTCGCCAACATATAAACAAGACCCCTTCCCCCTAATACCCGCTCTGTTCCGTTTCTCCCTCCTTCCCCGTTTCCTTTTCCTTCTCCCCTCCTGTCTTTACAACATTGAGAAGTCGGTTCCAATTATCCAGTCTCCAATCGAACTCGCTGCCCTGAGTCTCCATCCTTCCATTGTTACCGTCACCGGTCGTCTCTCTTTTCTCCTTTCTTTCAACAACAAACAACATCATCAATATCAACAAAAACTACCCACCACCACCACAGCATCTCCAATGGCATCCACCGAGGCAGTCCCGCCTGTCGGTGCTGAGAAGGATGTTGGCACCGCATCTGGTGCTGCTCCAACGGCGCCCAGGCCGTCCAACCGCCTGGACTATGGCGGCAACCCGCTCTACCACACGCAGTCGTACCAGGACCCTGAAAGGCCGCCTCCCGCGTTCGGTGGTGAATTCCAGCCCGGCCTGTACAAGCCCATCGCGCACCGCAAGTTCGCCAACCCGGCACCGCTCGGTCTTTGCGCCTTTGCCCTGACGACCTTTGTCCTCTCTCTCATCAACCTCCAGACCCGTGGCGTCACCGAGCCCAACATCGTCGCTTGCTTGGCCCTCGGATACGGTGGTCTTGTCCAGCTTCTTGCTGGCATGTGGTATGTTTCTGAGATAAACCCGGAATAGCTGTGCCCTCCTCGGTCCCTTTGTTCGCTCCGTTCGTTCCGCGCGTTTTAACACCAGTTTAGGGAAATGGCCGTTGGCAACACGTTTGGTGCAACTGCCCTGTCCTCGTACGGTGGCTTCTGGATCTCGTACTCTATCCTGATGAACCCCCAATGGGATCTCCTCTCCGCGTACGAGAAGACTGAGGCTGGTGTCGACCCTCTCAGAGTCAACTCCGCACTTGGCTTTCTACCTAACCGGCTGGTTCATTTTCACGACCCTCATGACTTTGCTCACTCTGCGCTCGACCGTCATGTTCTTCAGTCTCTTCTTCACGCTTGACCTTGCGTTCCTGTTCCTCGCTGTTGGTGCCTTCGCGGCCGACAACGGTAACGCCTCGGCCTCCACGGGCTTGAACAAGGCCGGTGGCGTTTTTGGTCTCCTAGCCGCCTTCCTCGCCTGGTACAATGCGTTTGCCGGTATTGCTGATACTAGGTATGTGATTTGCCGACTCTCTCTGTTCACACTCCCTCCCGTCCTCTTTCAATTTTCCCGTTTCTTTATTTGCCTCCATTTCGCCTTTTTTTTTTTCTTTGCCCTTTTCCCTCTCTCCCCCTTCTTCACCACCACAACATTGCCTTTTTTTCTTTTTTTCTTTCTTTTTTTAGCTCTCATATTTCTCTTGCTCTCGATCTCCTCCATTTCCCCATTGTCCATTGGCCTTTCTCCAATTCGTCTCCAAAATTTGCGCCAATCCACTTGTCTCCAACAAATGGATTTCTCATGCTCCACACCCGTTCCCCGTCTCGGCTTCTTTTTCTTCTCACTCGGTCGAACTAAACCATTGGGGGGGGATGCCTCAGCTGCCCTCTCCCTTCGCTCCCAACGTCACATCCTGTTTAATCCCTCCTGTCGCTTGCTCTCTCGTGTTGCGTGTTGGAGCGTTATTAGCCCGGATAATGGCGATGTTGCCTATGGTTCCCTTGGATCATCCCACCTTTCCACCTTTATTCGCCTCGACACATTTGCTGCTGCTTTGATCCGCTTGTCGCCACTTACTAACAGTCTCTTTTTTTCGACACAGCAACTCGTTCTTTGTTGTCCCTGTCTTCCACTTCCCTTGGTCGGAGAAGGGTTACGAGTCGCGCAAGGCCAAGCCTGCCTCTCTGTCGGCTTAGAGGCATACTTCGACGCTTACTTCTCTCTGGCGAAGAAAGCCTGCGACAATACCAGGCAAAGTTTATTTTGCCGTCAATGACGCACCGTTGCTCGCCTAGGATCCAATAGGCTGATTAGGCCATGGTGGCATACGGCGTGGTTCACGCTCACATTTACTCGTATCTGTCAATGTTTCATTGTTCAATTACCCTTCTTTGTTCAAAAAAAAAAAAAAAACAGTTTACATAGAATCTGCAAATACCTTTTTTTAATTGTGCGGGCATTACCAGCATCCCCTTGCCATCACACTTGGCAATGGGTTGTGGCGCCCGCGAGCTAAAATAATATACTTTTTCTTTTCTTCTCTGCCGCTAAAAAATAAGACCAGAAAGCAGCCGTTCCCTTTGACTTGCACATGTAACGATATACCTGAGTGCTGAGAATCGTGATCCGTCCATGTTTGTTCACGCCTGTGCAGCACCCCACACCCTTTTTTTCTTCTCTTCTTCTGTTGTCTATTTTCCTCCCCAACCGACCCTCTTTTAATCCCCACTGCGATGTATTGGATCAAGTTTCGACGCGTGTTATCCACCATCCAGTCTCAAGCGACCGGCAAGTGCTGGTAGGGGAGGGACTTGTCAAAGTCAGGGCAATCAGAACGTGTCGGGTGGACGGACAGATCAAGACCATTCTTCCCTCGCCAGAGAAAGGAGAAGAGGCCTGTTAGGGTACGACGTACGTATTATCCGTACGCGGATACGACCCTTATTACCAGGGAGCAAGAGGGACTCGATCAACCAGTATGCCTACCCAGATACCCACCCGAGCCACTGATTATTCTAGAAGCTCCAGGTTGTTCCAGTGACTCGTTCCGATTCCGCTCCTTCCGCACTGTGGCCGTTTCACCAATTCCGTCTCGTCGATTCCGGTGCAGGTTTGGTCCGAGCTCCACGTGGCGGCCCTGTTGGGTCCTTTGTTTGACATCCCTAAGAAGGGGTGCTTGTTTTAGAAGAACAGCGGTGCTCAACAACTTCTTTTTTTTTCTTTTTTTCTTTTAAAGGAGACAGCGGTCGTGCCTAAAAATAATAAGTACGAGTACATACATATGTTTGCTTTCCCACAGAGGCATATTACAATATAACATGGTGGGTGCAGCAGCACGGCTCCGCTGACTGACACCAAGGCCAGCCTGGCCGTAGTTATGGCGTGGCTGTCAGGCCACAATAAAGCGCTATCCGCTGGGGTAGCAATGGGATCGTGCCATTTATTGACGGCTGCCCGTGGAGGTTTGTAAGATGGTAGCCTTACAGCCTCTCCCTTCTAGTCTGCGATAATGGTAGAAAAGCGGGTCGAAGCAGGATCGAGGCGGTGGGTGGTTCATGTACAGTAGGGCACCGTCGTTGAGAGCTTGTTTCACGGCTAGGATTCTGGGGTAGGGAGAAGTGAGAAGGGACGGGGGGGTGCAAACGTTATTACAGGGTCCCCAAAATGTTTAATATTAATATCCTCGCTTGACATCCAACCGATATCACGACGTTCTCCGTATGGGGTACATCGTGTATTACCAAAGGGTTTCAGTCCGGAGAGCAGGCCGGGGCTAACTAACGTGGGACTGGCCAAGGCTTGTGCATCTGCCGACACATGGCGGGACGACCGTCTGGCATTGCCTGTCAAAATTGCCTGTCAAAATTTGTCAGTCAACGTTGCCCATCGAGCTTGCAGTCGGCGAGATTGTTAGTCTGGGGAGTGGCACAAGTACGTCTCTTTGGAGGAGGGCCGGGGCAGCCATGGGGAACCGAGACTGAACAGGAAAATGGGGGGCGGGAGGACCGGAGCCGTGGCGCCCTGCTTCTTGGCCGGTGTCTTCCTCCCGCCGTGTCATGGCTCTCGGGACCACGGATTGTTTCCCTTGACGCCAACGTTTATCCTATGGCTTGACCCTACCCGTCATCCTGTTAACGTCTTCTTCTCTTCTTCTTCTTCTTCTTCTTGTTTCTCGTTTCTCGTGTATTATCTTCTTTATTGTTTTTTATTCCTTCTTCTTTCTTTTTTTTCTTTTTTTTCTTTTCTTTTCCTCTCTTCTTTTTTTCTCTCTTTTCGTTCTTTCCTTTTTTCTTTCTTTCTTTTCTTCTCTCCCCTTTTAATCGTGCCCAAACGACTGTTGCCTAACGAACGACTGCTGGCACGCCATGCAAAACCAAACTGCCTTCTTCTAACATTGTCACCGGAAGGGTGCCAGAGTTCAAATTATGTTTCCCCCGTTGCTGGGCACACTACCAAATGTCGATTACGGAATTTCGTCTCTGATTTGGCATTTGTGCCACATCGTGATTGCTGATGGCATTTTGCAAAATCCCACTCTGCCTTAACGGCCCAGGTACTCTTTCCCCTCTCATATGCCACCAAGAAGCTGCAGTTCGCCATTCCTCGTAGCCGCTCTTGTCGCTTTCCTTCCATTTCCCGGTACTCCGTCCCCGCACAACCTGCCAGCCTCCATTGGCATCCCCAATGAAATGACGTTCTTCCGCAACCAACAGTGCGCGCAACTGGGTGGCGCCCTCGTCTATTGGCCTGTGTTGTCGATCCTGGTTGGAGCCGTCGAAGGTCGAAGTTGCTCAATCTCGTGGATGTATTGCGCCATCCCAGCATCCATCTAGCTGCGGCTACGTTGGCCCGCCGAGTATATCTTGCACGGCCCGCATCGCCGTTCCACAACGGCTTCTTACTTCGGACACTTGGCTTTTCAAGAAGTGAAAGAGGCAGCCAAGCCATATTGCGAATATCACTGCGACACACCGGCCATAGATTAAGCCTGCTAACGTCAAATCAAGCAATAGCGACCACGCGGCATATCCCACAATGTCGACCGAGATCCAGAAGAACTGGAGGCGAAAAATGCTGCATACGCCGCGGCGTTTACCAAGGGCCACCTGCCGCTTCCGCCAGGGAAGAAATACTTGGTTGGTACGTGGCCACTCCATCCGCCGCCTGCTGTGGTTTTGCTGTGGTTTCCCGTGTGATGTGACACTGGCTAACAAACATTGTTATGGCAGTCACTTGTATGGATGCCCGCATCGACGCTGCTGCTGCATTCGGCATCGACCTGGGCGACGCCCACGTCATTCGCAATGCCGGTGCCAGTAGCCGTGACGCCCTGCGGTCTATTCTGATTTCAGAGCAGCTGCTTGGTACTCAGGAGATTGTCCTCGTCAAGCACACTGGCTGTGGAATGCTGACCTTTACCAACGAGGATGCCATGCCATTGTACAAAAGAATCTTGGACCAGCGGCTGCTGCTGAGATCGCCACGCTTGACTTTCTGCCGTTTCAGGACCTCGACCAGGCGGTGCGCGACGATGTGCTCTTCCTGCAAAAGCAGAGCGCCATCCCCGAGAGCATCGTTGTGAAGCGGCCTGGGTCTACAGCGTCGAGACGGGCCGTGTGCGCCGCGTTGTCTAGGGCAAGGTTGTGCTGCACCAGGAAGCATCTTACTCGATTTTTCAAGTTTCGTTTTTTTGTTTTGTTTTGGTGACATGATCAATTTTCAGTGGTGTTGCAGAGAGCTGAGTTTGGATAGGAGTAGGAGTTCTGGTCGGTGTACGGATACGGCGTGGCAACTGTGTGGAGGAAACCCGTGTTTGTTAGGTTTCTGTTTTTCTTGGCATAGTAAACTGTATTGTTTAAACGGGAGTGCTCTGAATTAAAGTATGATGATTCGACCTAAGTCGTACTCGCGTGCATATTAATACCCAGGGGGGAGGGGGGAGGCAGCGTTGCTAATAATCTTATCTTTCAGGTTCGGGGATAAGGATAATAAGTGGCGCTGCGGGGTGCAAGAAGGAGATATGGGGAGAGCACGGTGTAGAACGACGTAATAATGGGAAGTGCAAAATATGGTTAGGCAGGCTTATCATCTAACATGATGGTCCCTTCCTGCTACTCCTAGTCTCTGTGAACGCCTACCAGCAAGCATTGCAACGAATCCGCGGGGTATCGACATCTACTGCACACTTCGCACAACTTGCGTCGCACAAAACACCATCACCACGAAACCACGTACCCCGCTCCCTCCAACCATCGTCTTGCAACCTTACAGCTTACTTACAATATACCAACAACTCGTCAACGTTCTTCAACGACTGGCTATTATCTCGTCACTAGAGATCTGGCTGCGATCTCGTGGATCCTTTCACACACTTTCGCTTTCATGTACCAGCCGATACTATGGCGTTGAGAGGTGCGCGTGACGCTGACCACGCCGGGTCCTGGTACACGGCCGACGAAGCCGAGCTTTCATCCGAGTTAGACGGATGGCTTGACAGTGTCCCGGCCACCGTCGACGGGCATAGTCTTCCCATTCCCGGGGCTAGGGCAGTCATCGCTCCGTAAGCCCTCTCCCACCTTTTTTTTTTGTTATCACTTTCGTGGCTACGTTGGACTCCTTTCTCCTCTCTGGCTACGCTTCCTTAGACGCTTCCCTAAATGCTTCCCTAGAGTCTACTCCGGAGCCTCTTGCTAACGTATCATCTGTTTCCTTTGCTCACCAGGCACGCCGGTTATCAATATTCTGGTCCATGTGCGGCCTGGGCCTATTAAGTCGCTCGACCTCCGGCGGGCGAAGCGCGTGTTTGTCCTTGGCCCAAGCCACACATACTACTTACGTGGCTGCGCCCTGACGACGTTCGACAAGTTTGCAACGCCGTTTGGCGACTTCCAAGTCGAACGCAGATGTTGTGGCCGAGCTCCGCAGCACGGGAAAGTTCGGTGACACCCCCGCGGCACAACGACGTTCGTGAGCATAGTCTGGAGATGCATCTCCCCTACATTTGGAAGGTCCTAGAAAGAACGGTGGGCAACAGCCGTACATGGCCCACGCTCGTTCCAATCATGGTCGGAGACGGAGATGGCGCTGCCGAGAAAGCCTACGGCGAGCTGCTGCTGCCATACCTAGAAGACCCGGAGAAACGCATTTGTTGTCAGCTCCGATTTCTGCCACTGGGGCCGGAACTTCAGTTCTGGCAATACAGCCCCAGCGCCGACTTGACCAAGGATTCGCGCGCTGCCATCGCGGGCAGGATCGCGCCCCGCGTCTTCAGAGCCGCCAATCCACGAGTTTATCCATACCTCGACAAAGCTTGCGTTTGATGTCATCGAAACGGGTGTGCAGGCCGACTTTGTCCAATATCTACACCTCACGGAGAACACTATCTGCGGGCGGCATCCCATCAGCGTGGTTATGGCAGCATTGGAAATGCTGACCGCGAAGACAGCGTCCGCAGCAACAGCTGCTTTGGCCAAGGGGCGACAGAAATTTGCCTTTGTGAAATACGACCGGAGCGAGCTTGCCGTACCACATCGGATTCCAGTGTGAGCTACGCCTCTGCGTATGCTATCTTTTAGGGCCCGGCCAGACCGTGGCAAGACCTCAGCAACGGCACCGACATTGCATAGGGCCGGCATTGCTGGGCGGTGTAGATTGCGTCGTGCACAATCACTTGAACGGAGGGCCCGGTGCTTCGGCGTGCATGGGTGCAGGGCTGTGCACTGTCGCGGACCGAACGGGATGGTTGACGTATCGATCATGCCGCATCCGAGAACAACCTGCGACATACGACGTCCAGTGAGCTTTCTTCTTTGTTGGCATTATTCCCGATGTTTTGTTTTCATACGAAGAAGCCTGGCCCGCCTGGTCAACATGGGTAGCTAGTCGTTAGGCAAAGCGAAGTACCTAACTACGCTTGCCATGTAACTTACAAGACCAGGTCGCATACGAGATATCTGTAATGTCTTTTCAGCCCATGTTCTATCGATTAACTTCTGCATGGACACGAAACTGACTGCATATCAACGGAGAACAATATGTACGACGGACGACGTACGTACATCAGTACGACGACGTACAGTACAGAGTGGATAGTGTGTACTTCGTAGGGATTATCTTACGGCGTACGACGTACACATACTGAGTAATTACCTTGTACGACGTATTACTCCGTATCTGTGGTCACAGCATACGACGTATCTGACAAGCGTGGGGCAATTTTCGAAGATCAGGCGCGCCAATCGTCTGTTGCGGCCTTTTGCTGGAGCCTTCTGCACGGAACATCGACAAGCCACTCAACTAAGTCGCCGATCAACATTTTGAAACGAGCTTTTGGTATTGGCTGTAACGGCAGAACCCTAGCCCCCTGGAACCGATCACCCCTGGGCTGGACTGGCCTGGCCCGCGTCTGTGAACACTCCATATGGCTGTCCGCTCAATCTCCGCTTTCTTGTTTGCGTCTCTACATCGAACGAAGTACGAAGTATCAAGTATTTTACAGAGTATCCTTGGAGTCTTTTAATACGTCGTACTTTTTAAGTTCGTCTGCAGCACCACGTTTTGTGAGCCGATGCAAAGATCTCTGTACTGTGTACGACGTATTTATTATTTTACGGAGTACGTCGTACGGAGTACGAGTATGATGTATCATCTCCATAGTGTCCAAAACCCCTCTTTTTGGCACTCTCTTTCTTTATGGGCCCTTCTTTACCCACCGAATGTTATCTCATCTCTCTTCATCCCCCCTCTTGACAGTTCGATTGACAATCTCACTTTCTCCATCTACTTCTCGTATCCTCGTAAGCCCACAGTACTCAGCACACCGTAAGAGCATTGATCGCATACTTTTATATCTTGCTCCGTACGCATTACGACTCTCAACGTGCGGTGTGCATATTTTCGGATGTGGCATGCACATTGCCACGGCTGGGGCTGAAAAGGCAGATTTGTGCCTGCAATTCCAACACAGTATTACGTCGTAAAGATGGCGCATCTGAAGAGGGATGCACCGCCCACTCTTGCCTCCTTCAGCGAACGGCGGCCTGACGGCGCACATTAAAATCCTAAAATTAACCTCGCCCTGGACGCCAGTGGCAGCGCTAAAGACCGCACTTGGAGCTCCTGGCGTAACGGCGCGCCTCAGCTTTGTCCCAGAGCCTGGCCAAGGCTCGCTCACTACCAAACAAAACCCATCACAGCCCCTTTTTTGTTACACTGGCTCCTTATTGTATCCTCATCCTTTCTTTGCCAGTTCTTCTTTGCACACTTGCTCTCCTTCAACCTTTGCCGCCCTTTTTCTCTTTCTTTTTGAACACAGCTTTTCTCTTCTCATTCTTTTTCTTCTCGGTCTTCCGTTTCCTTTGGGTTCCTTTTCCTTGTTTTATTTTCAATTCCCAAAGTCTCTCTTTCCCTGTATCCTTTTTCGTCGCCCGCTTCCGTCCCTTTCTTTTCGGCGCCCTTCATTTCGATCTTCTCCCTTGGCAATTCAACGCCCTTTTCTCGCCCTCCACTCTCGAACCTATCTATCTATATCTCCCTGCCCTGCCTGCGCAACCTCCGCTCCCTCTGCAGCTCCTTATATCTACCACACGGGCTGCACACGCGCCTTTCCTTTGCTTGCATGCTTTTGCTTGTCCTGCGACACCTCCTGCAACAAAACGGCTGCTAAGCCGCGTCTGAAGAGCATATCTGCGTATTGCCGCGTCTCCTTCGCCAGTACGCCGACAAAATGAGTGTAAGTGTGTCAATCCCCGGCGGCTTGTTTCAGCTTGTTCTTTCCTTCCTTCCACAGCCCGTCTTGCCCACCCTAAACCACGTCTTGAATATTTCTCTTTCTCTCTCCTCTCGCCTTCAATCCTCTTCCGGCTTGGTCTTCTTTTCATCCTTTTTTCACGACATACCTATTCTTTTTTTTTTCTTCCACACATTGTCACACGCTCTCTCTCTCGACCTGCACCCTTTTCATCTCGACGTCAATCTCAAAAGCCTTTATTATCCGTTCGCAGGCTCGCGGGAAGAAGAACATTCACTAACATGGCACAGTACGGGTTAGTTTTTACCGGCAACCACACGACCATGCTCGAAGACCTGTCCACGTAGCTCTTTGTTATACACCGTGCGGAACGGTGTGCTGACAAGGCTGAGGGGTAGCAGGACAACTTGTGCCCGATAAAATGGACAAACTGGAATGCGGATTCAATGCTAACGAAATGATAGATACGGTGGCAGACCCAATCCCTTCGACGACCGCGGCGCTGTCGACGATGGTGGCTACGGCGCTCCTGCGCGTGCACCGCCACAGGCAGCCTTCGGCCAAGGGCCCGGCCCGGAGGGGGAGCTGGATCTCGTTACAATCAAAACCCTGCAATGGGGCGTGACGACTATGGAGGTACGTTGGAAAGCCCAACCCACGGGGGCACGTTTTAGCCCGGGACTCTTCCCGCTCCATTTGCTGATTCATGACTACTTTCTACCAGCAGGAGGAAACGTTGAGATGGCTTCACTTGCACAGAACGCCGGCTCCTTCGCCTCTGGTGATCCGAACGCCATTTTGAACGAATGCCGGAGTATCGACCGGGGCATCGACCAAATCGACCAGAACCTGAACCAACTTCGAATGTTGCAAGATCGGTCGCTGAACGAGGCTGACACATCCGGATCGACCACATCAAAACAACTAGATGCACTTGCTTCCGACACCATGGCACTCTACCGCCAGCTTACCGAACGCGTGCGACAGGTGAAGAGCCAGCGTGAAGCCCAGCAGCCCAAGAATGCACCGCAAGTCGGCCGCGTAGATCGCCGGTTAAAGCAAGCCATTCAGTCTTACCAGCAAGTCGAATCGGCCTTCCGCAAAAAGACGCAAGACCAGATGGCTCGGCAGTATCGCATTGTCCGTCGGATGCATCAGAATCCGAAGTCCGTGCAGTTGTGGAGGACACGGCCGCTGGCAGTCAGATGTTCCAGCAGGCTATGATGCAGAGCGATCGTCGTGGCCAGGCCCGTGCTGTTTTAAGTGCTGTTCAGGATCGTCACGCTGCACTTCAGAAGATTGAACAGCAAATGGTTGAGCTGGCCCAGTTGTTCCAGGATATGGACACCCTCATCGTCCAACAGGAAGCCCAGGTTATCCAAATCGAGCAAAAGGCAGAGGAAGCGGTCGTGAACATTGACAAGGGCAACGAAGAGATTGCTGTGGCTGTCACTACGGCCAGGAAGACCCGGAAGAAGAAGTGGATCTGCCTTGGTATCTGTGTAAGTTTCAATTTCCCATATGGCACTGGCCGGCTTTCTTCACAACGTGTTTAAAATGGCATGCTAATAAAGTTTCTGCATCGCAGTCGGCATCATTCTTATTATTGTCATTGTCGTCGTCGTGTACGTTTTGATCAATAAGCAGGGCAGCAGCAAGAAGCGCAGTATCGGTGCCCGTGGCCTCGACTTTGCCAGCGATCAGCTTGCGGCCCGCATTTATGATCAGGCCAATGCCGTTGTCCGAAGTGCACCGGGTCGACTATCTAGTCGATACGTCATTAACACCGACTTTACCAAAGACGACCCCATCTCCTAGATTGTAGGCAGACATTACTTGGGAGCATCAACCTGCGTTGAGTCTCTCTGTTACATTCGGTGTTGCGAGGTCCTTTATTATCGACCACGGCCCAAGTACCACCAGGACGTAGCTCTATCCGTGTCCGTGCGTGGCAAGGCAGAAGCAACCCGTTTCTCATTTTTCTTTTGTATTTGCCTGTATTGGATATTTCACTTTTTGGCCCTGCTAGACAGGCTATACACTGGCCACATTTGCTATTTTTCGAGCAGCTTGTTTTTCTACGGACTTGGCCTGGGTTTTTTTTCCTTTCTCGTATTTTTTGTGCATCTTCTGTTTTTTGCTTGTATTTCTCTTTCGCATATTTTCCGTCGCATCTGGATAACCCTGTTTTTTTTTTGTTTACTTATTAACGTCAAGTCGACCTTGCTGCTTAAATATTGATTCGACCCCTTTAACACAAAATGCATTAATTAGTGCTCGGTAGATGCCACTATAGCACAGTCTAATAATACATGTCTTCTACCCCCGGTCACTCTTCTCACTCAAAGTATCCGATACAAGGTGTATTACTCCGTACTATGTCTCTTAATAAGTTGCAGAGGCTAAGCTGTCAATCCTCGTATTCTAATATCGCGATGGCTGTACATCGTACAATAACGGCGCATTTTGCGCACGCTGGAAGTTCCCACGGGTGTGTTAGCCAACCTTTCTATGGCACCTTTTTTTTCTTCCGAGTTACGAGCAACGCAGCTGTGGAGAAATGCCATGCGTCTCTCGAACGATTGCACGAGCGTGTCATAATCCCCAACGGGAGATGTGCCCTTTTCATTTCTCAGTAATGGGCCGCTGTCTCGTCTAATCCAAGCGGCACCTTTGTGGCTGTCAGCGCCCGGCCTTGTCAGGTTGATCAGTCGGAAGGCCTGACCCTTGGATACTAAGGACCATCGTCTGGTCACCCTCCTCGCCTAGCACATCGCCAGACGTGCCAGTCTGTAGATGTTGCACCTTGGCACTTGTCACAGCCCAATCTTCTGTCAAGCTGGTGGCACATGCTACAGTATACCCCTGGCCATCTGATGTGATGTCGAGGTCGAGAAGAAGCGCTCTGTCTGGTACGGTGAAGTGTTTGTTTCGGGACACTGTGCCTGCCCGGGACTCGCTAGGCGTATGTAGTTTGTGGACTACCCCATGCGCTGCTCTATGCTGTACTGAGAAAGCTTCCGTAAGCAGGTCTGGATCGTCGTCGTTGAAGATATATCGGACCCGGGGATAGAATGTCTCGGGGGAAGTGGACGATTTGGTGGCGTCGGAAATGAGGGAGTAATACGGTTTAAGGGCAGGGGTAGCGGGAGGCGCTCGTATGGTCGGATCGTCAGGGAGACTTGGGACATCTTGGCCTGTTGTCGTTATCGTGGAAGTGCGGCGACGACGGGTATCGGGGAGTTGATCTGGAGTCTCAGAAGTAGTTTCGTCTTGCTTGTGCTGTGCTGGATAGTGTGCAAAAGGCTGGAGATTGCCGTCCTGGTGATGCCGCTCAGCGCTGTTGTGTGGGCTATCCATTTCGGCGAAATCGGTATGCCTGCATGCCGTGATCCGTGCCGGATAGCGAAGTTCCCCGTAGCGGTAAGGGTTGCTGTTGCCGGCTGTAGTGCAAGAGGGCTCTGTCGCCTTACAGCATGCTTGCTTGAGGATTCTTTGTTTTGTCACATTGACAGGTAGCAGGATCCTGTCGCAGTGTTATTCCGGTGGTCGTTGAAACTGGCTGGCTCGGCTGTCAAAAAAGGCGATGGATGAGCGGGGGCACGACGTAATAGTAAGATACGACGTAAACTATTTATGGATGATGGTCCAAGGGACTCGAAGCACGGGTTTTACATGGCAATATTCCGTAGTGTGCACTAAGCTCTGGAAAGGCTCACTCGGCTCCTCTGAATCTGAAAAGGAATCAAATGTGGGGAAACTGGCACCTGGCTGCACGTGATTCATCGTGAGGTGAGTTGTACGTGACAACCTCACCTCACCTTCACTCCATGATGGTTGATATTAATGCAGATATATAACTCACAGTGCGTCGTTAAGAAGAGGTGGTTGTATAGGCTATTGCGGCGTGTTTCTCGATTCATGTTCTGTTCTGTGCCTCGGACTCCCTTTTCGACGTACTTTGTAAATAGCATCCGTAACATCGCTATCGATGCTTGCCAGGTGGAATAACGTATGGCATATTGCCGCAATCTCGTGGATAAAGTTAAAATGTGTGGCCTCGGTCGTGGCCACAATGTTAGCAGTTGGCTGGCGAAGGGCATCCGTAGAGCCTTTTTCGCGGGTCCCCTTCAATTCCGGGACCGTGGTTGTGATTGTGTATTTCATTGCGCCGGTATTGCAGACAACGTTCCCTCAGCTCCCCAAATCCGAAGGCCTATTCTTCGCGTGCATCCTCGGCCTCCAGACCTGGGTCTTCTTGTGAAGAGGACGTGGCCTGCTCTTCTCCTTCCCATTCAAACTCTGTGGCAAGCGTGCGACAAGCACTCAGTTAGTCACGATCCTCTCTGATTGTAGTCTTCCATGCAGGCCGTCGGGGTCCTTTGGATACACTGGGTGAACGGGTTCATCATACTTTGTCGGCACATTGGACACTGGCCTTTGGCAGAGTCCTGTTTGATCCATTCGGATATGCAGTGCTAAGGAGAGAGGTACGTGTTAACCATTGTGTGCTGCGGAGGACTGGGGCCGGTGCTTCCCAGTAAATAGACGTCCGGGGAGTGCACTTCGACGACACCATACCATGTGAAAGTTGTGGCCGCATTTCCCAGACACTAAGAAAAGCATCGCGGTCAGCCATATGGACACGAAGCAAACGCGATCATTAACAAAAGCCTTCGGACAGCACGCGTGGCGGATGGCAGCCCCAGAACACGGTCGAAGACCGAACACGGTCGAAGAGACCTCGAGCAGATGCTTTGACTTACACAGACTGCATTCGTCGCCAGGATATTTGCACGTCGGGCAGGTCCCGTCAAACTGGTTCTGGCAGATGCCACACACATCGTCTTCGGGGAGGTCCCAGCGCCAGGTGGCAACGCCGTGCCATTTTTGGATCTTCACCTTCATACTGCGTAGGGTGTATGCAGCATGCACGGCAGTGCCGGGAATATGGCCGGTAGGGAGGGGGTGCTGGGTTCTCTGGTTGGAGGCGGTGACTGTGAGGAAGATTCAAGATGCCATGGATGTGTACTCAGTACTGTGCACATGTACAAGAGAAGTGGGTCCGCTCGACGTGTGCTGTGCAGGCCAAATGTAAACAGTGGTCGTTTTAGTGTGAAAGAAAGCTGTAAGCTCAATGGCGGCATCGGCAGCCAGCCACCTACTGTGTAAGATACCTGCCTGTCTTAGCGAGCTTAAGAACCAGAGAACCTAGAGCACAGCTGCTACAACCTCCGACCCAGCAATTATTACGTCGTAGCAAGGGCAGGCAGGTCACCCCTTATCTAGCCAATCAGACGGGTTGAGCCTTGCGTCTTTCGAACCCAAGATCGGGAATCACCCAAGCAGGAGAAAAAAAACACAAGGGAAAAAACCCCGCAGCCTTCTCACCCAGACCAACGACGTGGATTCGACTTGCAGTTGGTCACTACCACAACGAATTGCGCCCGCTGTTAACCCTTTCTGAAATACAAAGGACGAGAAACAGGGAAATCCACCAACTCAAACGTTTACATGGTACGAAACACACACACACACACACAAAGAGCCCCCGTCGTCTTTACACCGTCATTCCTAGAATTAGACTTTGTCCGACCTCGCTGCGTCACCGTCTTTTGACGGACTGAATATCTCGCGAGATACATCGGGCCGTTGAACAGGCCGTATCTAGGCCTCTGCAAGAACGGGGTAGACAAACACCACTACCCGGGCGACGTTGTAGCCAGACTGTGGGCAAAAGAGCTAATCAGTTTCGCCACAGTGAATGCCAATTGCAGACGGATCTTTGCTACATCAACGACGTCGGGGTGACGCGACATCAATTCAGAAAATCAAGGCTCGACAACGAGACCGACGACAAAACTCAAGCGAGACTTGAAACGAGACCGAGACGACCGCGCCCCCTCTTCTCCCTACCCGTGACCGCCACACAACACCACGATGCGCGCCCCACGCTTGGTTCTGTACCGGGCCGGTGCCGAGTTCTTCTCTGCCTTCTCCACGGCACCCGGCCTCCGCTCTAACACGACAAAGCGGTCGTTTTCCTCCTATCTTGTGGCACCCAAGGAACTCAACGATGCTCTCAAGAAGAACCCGCCATCCTCTATAAGTACAGATCCGCGCGTGATTCCGCTGTGCGCCTCGTGGTTTCTTCCCAACGATGCCGAAGGCCGGACCGGTATCCAGGTGTTCCGCAAGCAGCGGATCCCAAAAGCCCGGTTCTTCGACCTAGACAAGGTCATTGACCGTCGATCGCCGTACCCCCACATGCTCCCAAGTGCGAAGGACTTTGCTGCTGCGATGTCGGAGCTGGGTATCCGCAAGGAGGACACCGTTGTGGTCTACGACTCCAAGGAACTGGGCATCTTCTCAGCGCCTCGCGTCGGCTGGACGCTGAAGATCTTTGGCCATCCAAAGGTCCATATCCTCAACAACTTTCGCGCCTGGGTCGACGAAGGCCTCCCTACGGAGAGCGGCGAGGTGTACAGTGTCGAGTGCTGCGCCTACCCGATCCCCGAGGTCGACAGCGCAAAGGTTGCCAGTTACGAGGACGTTCGGGAGGTCGCCCTCGACCACAACAAGGAAGGTGCCGAGGGTGTCCAGATAATAGATGCCCGGTCAAGTGGCCGCTTCACCGGTGAAGCCCCGGAGCCGCGTCCCGGCTTGTCGTCTGGTCACATGCCTGGCGCCGTCAACATCCCATTTGATGCTGTTCTGGACCCAGTCTCGAAAACGTTTCTCCGGCAGCCACCCTCAAGGAGCTGTTCCAGAAGAAGGGTATCGACTCGGAAAAGCCCATCATATCCAGCTGTGGCACGGGTGTCACGGCATGTGTGATAGAAACTGCACTGGAGGAGGCACAGTACGGCTCTTCTGCGCAGAGGAGGGTTTATGACGGTAGCTGGACGTAAGTTTTTCTTCTTCGTCTTTTTTTCGTTTTCGTTTTCTTTGTGAAGTTTCGACTTTGCAAACCCCCCAACCATCCCCGTGCATGTGCGGGATTGCTAACATTCTACTTAGCGAATGGGCACAGCGTGTCAAACCGTCTGACTCTTTGATCCGGAAATCGGTGGACAACTAGATCCGGTGTGCCGGCCTTCTAAAACGCAGGGCCACCTTAGCCACAAGTCTTTCCCCCCTTCTATCTACCTTTTCTCCATTTCTCTTTGGTCGTCAGCTCTCATCTTTCTTGCTTCTTAGCAGCCGCCCCCCTCACTTTTCACACTGACAAGCGATCTGCCATTACTTGCCGATACTTCTCTCATCGCATGCGGTTTAATATGCTCTTTATGCTTATTGAAACCACATATTGCTTTTTCTTATTTTTCTTCTTGTTCTTTTTGCTTTTATGGTCGCCACTTGCGAATACAATTCAATCCAATCAAATAGTGTAACCGTACGGTATCTCCAAATAAATGTATCTATATATGTTGGCTCGCAGGCCCTTTTACGGCATAATTGTCACTTTCTCGTCTTTCTTTTCAAATGACTGGATTGCTTCAGAGTCAAACCAACATGCCAGATGCCTTGACACAGACCCTACATTTTGTCGTATGTCGCTTGCTTGTTTGTGGATTGTTTGGGCCAGTGCTCACCCTTACGATAGAACAGCACATTTGCCAGCATCCGACGATCCGATTTTCTGTAATTGACAGTTTCATCGGTAAATTAAGAATGCCCCTTTTTTTCTCTTTTCACAATTGTCACTATTTGCAACCGACAATGGGATCGGCGGAGGTTCGGTGGGAGTTCGGCGACGGATTCGGCGATGGGTTCGGCGCGTTCGTCGGCAGTTTCGGAGGTCGGATCGGTGGCAGTTTCGGAGGGCGTTCAGCCTGTAGCAAGGAGTTGAGAATACAAAGTTGTAGTGCTTAGCAAACTGCGACTACATAAAACAGTCACCGCGTCTTTATTTACTGCACCCTCGAATGGCCAATTGCGATTGACATCTTTGCCCAAGCACATCCTTCTCATGGCATCAAACCATCGCAACTTGCTTTCAGTGCACGAAATGAGCATCCTTCCAAAGACAATGCGTGCTCTTGTTGCATCCCGATACTGTGCGCCGTCGGAATACGAAATCGTGGAAGTTCCGGTGCCGACCTTGAACCACCCCGACGATGTACTCATCAAGGTCCACGCAGCCACCGTCCAGACCGGAGATACTCAGATCGCCAGCGGAAAGATGCGCATCTTCGGAAAGTTGAAGTAGGTGCCAACACAGAAACAAATAAATGGAAGAAAAAGAGGAGAAAAAATAGGAGAGGGAGAAGCACGAAAAAAAGACCCTGGCTGACACGATTACCCCATTATTAGGTTTCCCAGGAAGATCGGAAGCGGAAGCGCCGGCACAGTCGTTTCTGTGGGCAGTGGCGTGACGGCCTTCAAGACAGGGGACGAAGTCTACGGCACACACTTTGCACCACCCCTGTACCCCATGGAAAGAGACCTGGGTGCATGCGCCGAGTATGCAGTGGCCGCCGAGGGCCAGCTCCTGCACAAGCCGCCACATGTGTCGTTCGAAGACGCATCGAGCATCCTCGGGTCCGCCGTGACCGCGCGCCAAAGCATCCGTCGCGCCCTGGAACTCATGGGCCGGCCGGACGGAACGCTGAAAGGCAAGACTGTCTTCATGCCGGGCGGACTCAGTGCCACGGGGTCGATTGGCGCTCAAATGATCAAGAACGTGTTTGGTGCAGAAAAACTGGTGACAACAGTCTCAACTCCAAAGGTCCCCCTCGTCGAGCAGCACCTTCCAGGCGTCTTTGACCAAGTCATCGACTACAAAACGCAGAACGTGGTCGAAGAGATCGGGCGGGGCAAGGCTGACTTCGTCTACAACACGCAATGGACCTCACAGGGGTCCTCCCCATTGCGAACCCGGACCACGGCGTGGTGGTATCTATTGCCAGCCTTCCGCCAGCGCGCGTGCTCCGCCGCGTCATCGGCCCGGAGTTCGTGCCGTTCTGGGTGGGCTGGATCCTGGCCCTTGTGCAGCTGTGGTACGACTGGAAGGCTGGCCCAAATATCAAGAGAGACTTCGTGTCGGGCGATTTGTTGAATAAAGAGGATCTCCAGTTTGTCGGCGATCTGGTGGCCAGCGGCAAGATCACGGCCCTCGTGTCGGTGGTGGATTTTTCAGACCTTGAGGCCGTCCGTCGAGGATGTATGCAGGTCAGTACCGGTAAGGGTGGCCTGGGCAAGTTGGTGTTAAAGATTGCATAGGAAGATGTGCGTTGGAGAAAGGATGTGGGCTTTTATTGTGAAGGTTAGAAGTCATGTTGGCTCGCTATACGAAGGACAGAGGACAGAGTACGACGGTTCGCTGTAATTATGTCGTAGGTAGAAAGAGATAGGAAATATTAAGTGACCTGAAAGTTGGGGTAATTACAACATGGGTGTCTTAGTGCTCCCTGTGTAATCCGTATTGCTCCGTACCTGAATTAAGGCCGCCCTGTCAAGTCAGGACAGGGCCCATAATAAAATCCATTAAAGATGTGACGAAGTATTACTCCGTGCTGTACTTAACGCACTGTCGCGTCCAGCACGCGTACCTGGCCCTGGCGCGTCTCGCTAGGTCCCAGCCACCACCACCGCGATGCGCTTGCAAACATTCTTCAAATCACCACGATTCCGCCCCGAGCGCCGTGCTTCTCATCCATGACGCCGCACTCCATCCACACTCGCCGCTTCTCAATGCATTCCTTCCCAATATCATTTTCTGACTTTAAGCAGTTCACGGCATCTTGCAACTTGCAACTCACAATCTCAATTCACAATGACTGGCCAACTAAAGCGAAAACGCTCCGACTCGGAGCTCTCTTTCTCAAGCAGCACCACATTTTCGTCGCCTCCGAGACTGGTGGCAGATTTCGGCAGCCCAATCTCAATCGCCGACCGCGGCACGCCCGTGTCGGCAATGTTTCGCGCCGGAGCACACCGCTGCACCTTAACAGCCGGACACTCAAGCGTTTCCGCAACAACCGCCCTTCGGATGCTGAAGTCCACGGTACGTATCTCAAAATAAGCTCAGCTGGCGGGTAGAGAGCCAAAAAGGCTAAAAAAGGCCAAAACGACGGCACATTGAGTACCTTCTATTCATGAGCCTAAGGAGCCCCGCGGCTAACACACGTGTTCTTCAAGAACGCACTTTGAATCTGCTATACACCGCACAACAGTCAATGCGGCACCAAGCGTCGCCGAGCCCGGAACAGAACTGGCAGCAGATCGACCAACGCGGCCAGGGCGAGCAAGACGGCCAGCACGACGACCAGGAAGATACCTCGTCATCGCCAGGGCAGCACGGTTTGACCCTAGACAGTACTGGTGTAAACCAGCGCTCCCTGCATAGCTTCTGGAGCCTTGCCCAGCCTGCGTCCCGCCAGCAATCAGCGTCAGTTGCAGCGGCCAATGGTTATACACCAGCTGCCCGCACAGGTCTATCTCTGCATGCATCTGGTGAGGGTATGGCCCGCGACGAAGAGGATTCAATCATGAGCTAATTGTGTGAGCCGGCTGTGTGAGCCGGTTGATCACATTGGTCTTCATGGAGACACATGATCACGAGTTTCGGCACGGAGCGACGGGCGTATTATGGCGTTTGGGACATGGGCTTTTTTGCGGGTTGAGCAAATGATATTTTTGGTATAGGTATCCTTTCTAGTCCAGGGCAATGCAAGGCTTCAGTGACACTCAATGGGTATTTCCAATGTGCAAGTTCGTCGCACAAGCACAAGTATTCCGATCTGAAAACTTGGCCGTGTACAGCGTGAGCGCATAAGAATCATGTGCCACCAAAACATATCTTCTTCTGCCGGGGATCGCTTGAGCCGGCCGCCGTCGCTGCTGGTCGGCCGCGCTTTTTCTCTGTTTTTGTCCCAGTGCTCTTCTTCTCTGGGCTCGGCCCAGACGAGCTCTGCTGCACAACCTCAAGGATAGTGCGGCGAGACAAGCAAGCATCAATGTGGCTGTTGAAAAGCCTCTCGTCTGCCGGTTGGGCACGGAGGCACACGGGGCATGACCACAGCTCCTCTTCCGGCTGCTGCTGCTGCTTCAAGCTACTGCTGCTCTTTGGGTTGGCAGTGATCGTCTTGCCATGGGGTCGAGGTTCTGGCTCGGCACGATAGGTCGATGGTCGATCCAAAGCCCCACTCTTTGAGGCTGCCAAAGCTTCTGTGGATTCTCCTGCACCCGGCTCGTGGGCGGTGTTGCCATCGCCCTCTTCCTCAGGCCAAACCTCCCATTCGGAGCCATCATCATCGACCTCGGCCATGGCGCCGCGCTCAGTCTGTCTTTCTGGCGTAGGGCCGCCTGAGCCATCGGCGCTTTCCGGTGGCTTGATTCCAAAAAAGGCCCGGGCATCGGGACGCTTTGTACTGACTAGATGCGTACACCGCAAGCCCATGAGCCGGACCGTCATGTTGGGTATGTCCTGCTCCAGCTTGGTCAACATGGGAGCGCATGGCTGTACAAGTCGCTGGCTAGCTGCAGTGCCCGCGGCACAACGACCTGCCGGGTGTACACTTCGAATGTGTGCAGCTTAATTTTGAGTACCAGAGTGCGCCCCTTGCACGCAGCACGCTGCAGGTCCTTTTCAAGCTCCTCGGCCGTCCACTGAAGTTTCTGGCGTAACAGGCCGCTGTCCGAAATACTCGAGAACGTACTTTCGGTGCCAACACTCTTCCGCTCGTACTCGTCCGCCGGCTGGACCCTCGTTCTCCCCAGGCCCAGGTGGCACTCGATGAGGAAGTGGCACGCCTTATCTCCAAACAGCTGGCTTAAAAACTTGCGTTGGTCAAAGACGTCTCCGCAGGTGTTGATGCCAAGCGCTGCAAGCTCCCTCTCAAATACCCTGCCGACGCCGTTAACCTTGCGGCATGGCAGCGTCTTCATAAAGTCGAGAATGGCAGCCCGCTCGTTTGGCAATGCAAACTGCCCGTTCGGCTTATTCATATTCGAGCAAATTTTGGCCAGTCGGGTGTTGGCCGCGATCCCAGCCGACACCGTGATTTTGGTCTTTTCCGCGACCTTCTGTCTGAGTGTCTCCACAGCTGCAGCAGGCAATGTGTCGTGTGTAGCACAGTATTGTGTAATGTTGAGATAAGCTTCGTCGATGCTGGCGCTCTCAAACCGCGGGTCGTACTCGGCCAAAATCTGGCGGATCTCCTGTGCCTTTGCATTGTATTTTGTGTAATCAGGTTTTAGTAGGATCAGCTGAGGACACAGCTTCTTCGCAACGAATCCGGCCATGCCGCTCCGGCATCCAAACTTGCGCGCGACGTAGTTGCACGTCGAAAGAACCCCGCCACCTACGGCAAAGGGCAACTCTGCCAGCTCCGGCCTAGCCAGAAGCTCGACCGACGCATAAAAGGCATCACAGTCAACGTGCACAATGTACTGCGAGAGGTCGCGGGTGCTGTCAAGCTGCGATAAAAGCGTATCAACCAGCCGAAGGTCACGACTGAGGTCCAGGTGTTTGAGTTGAGCCTTTTTTGAGAGGATCTGGTCGATTTTCAAAGACAAGATCTTGTCCCTTTCTTCTTCCCGGTCGAAATACTTGGAGCCTTTGGAAGCATTGTAAATGATATCCGAGACCTGTACATTCAGGGTCAGCTGTAAGTAATAATCATTATGATAATAACAACTAAGAGAGTGCCAGGCAAAGCCGCCCTGCCTGCATAGCACAACACATCGCACCTACTTTAGATTGGTCGACCGATTCCTGTCCTGCCTTGAGCAGCGATGGGCCGAGAAGAGAATACTTGAGCGTATTGTGGGTTGAAAGACTGGCTGCATTCGGCAAGGCAGCCGATGGGGTCAAGTCATCGCCATCCGAGGTCTCGTTAGCAGGGCAGGTACCTCGCCTGTCCCGCCCGTCTCGACTGCTTCGATTGCCCCGTCTGCCGCATTCGCCTCTTCAGAGGCCTTGGTGGTAGTTCGCAGTTCGAGGGCTCGCGCAGAGCTCATTGTGCGAGGCCAAGTGTCGAGAGAGTGGTGCGCAAGCCATGTGCAGGTGGCCGGATCAAAATAAAGAGAATCTTGCGCACGAAGGTGGTAGTCGTAGGTGCGTCGCTGTCATCGCGTTTGCGATTTGGAAGTAGTAGTTCAAAAGCAACGAATGTGCACGACGGCGCGTCGGGCTTACGGTCGTACTTGCAGTAATACTGCTTTCGCACAGACTGGTTTGGCAGGCACGGTGCACTAACAAAAAGTACTACCTACCTAGCTACAATGCACAGTACGGTTTACACATATCACACACTGTTCGTGAATTTCTTTTTTCTATCTCTTTTGATTTCACACAATGATTCGTTTGTTTAATTAATTGTCCCTCATTATTCAATCGTCTCCCGCAGAACAATCCGGCTGCACTCTACACTAGTTTGTGTATCTTTGGCCAAACTCATGTCTATCTTCGTCGCAAGTCATATCATATATAATATACATGGGCCAACTTCCGCTAGATCAAGCCAGAACACCTCTATCGACGCTGAGGCGGCGATTGCTTATGCTGTATCGGATGCGGTGGTCTTCCTCCTCGTCTCGGTGCAGCTGCTCGCCCGGGAGCCGGACAGCCCTATCAAGAGCAACGGGGAGGCCCCGATGTCTGCCTCTGATCATCACCAAACAAAGAACGATTTTGCTCGCGCTGTGCCAGCCGCCGCTGAACGAGTAAGAGGCGGTCGGAATGCCGATTGAAATGCCAACACAGCCATACGCTGAGACAACCTCGAATATGACGTTGAACACGCTGTATGCGACTGGGTCAGCAAGGAAGTGCGACGTTTCAATTGTTGTGATGACGAGCACAGCAAGCACCAACCACCAAAGGTCGTGTGCAAGCTGGCCGTGGATCTGTTGACTGATGAAGCTGATGCGGCTTTCGGGGCTATCCCCTTTGGCTGGAGGCGGCGCAACTCCCACCCCGTGCCACGGGACAAAAGCGCGGCGTATAGCGCCGCCGAGTTCGTATGCCAGCGTCATAGGTGCGTTTGCGCCCTCGGTGCTGGAGCCTTCACGGCTGGTCATAACGTCCGGGTTATCATAGTAGATGCCCAGCGATCGTTCCTCGTACACGTTCGAGTGCCGCATCGTGATAACGACCGGATAAACGGAGATGTACATCATGATCACATACAGCACTTGGAGCCCGATGTACACTTCTGCAATGGGCACAATATAGAAGCCACCGGAGCGAACCGCTGCAGAGTTGATTAGTAGTGAAGCAATAACAACGAAGGTGTCGCAGGGGGCGAGACATACCAATAGCCTGGAACAGGCCGTCGAGAATGCGAGATCCCATGGGAATCTCGCTGACCACAGGGTTTCCAAGATTCAGCAGCTCAAAGGCCACCCAGTCAATGCAGTTCAGCAGAACAATCATAAACAATAACCACCAGGTCGGGCGTGCGGGGAACAGGTTGGTATATACCCGGCGAGGATACTGGAGAATGAAGCTGATGGTCTCCTTGGTCTCGGAGAAACGTTCGTCACCAGTGGTCCAGCGAAGCGCCTTCAACATGGTCCATAGGATCAGCCGTAGAAACACAGGGTATGCTGTGTTCCCAGCAAGGATCATTAGGCCCATAGTGATAATCACAAAATGGGCATTTTCGAACGGAATCATATTCGCGTCCAACAGAGACATCCCCGAATTGTTGAAGGCCGAGGCACCGTTGAAGATACCGAGCCACCAGGGGTTGATACCGTTGCCAGTGGCCACAGACGCCATGTAGTTGTTGATCCAGGCCCCCAGGGCAATGCAACCCAACAGCTGCCACAAAAAAAAGTACAGTGGGACAACAATGAAGAGCAGCTTGAGGGCACGGTACTCACATCCACCGAGCTCCTCCCGTTCGTCCCGCGTGAGCCCATAAAACTGCGAGTTGCGTCCAACTGTGTGGCGGGAAAGAAAGGCCGATAGACCCGGGGTCACGCTCTTCTTCTCGTCTTCTGCTGTAAAGTGGTCGGCAGCTGGTTGTGTCCGCCGCACTTGGATTCCATCAGCATCAGCCTGCCCCCGAGCACTCGAGCTCGTAATGGCGAAGGGGTCGTCAGCGAAAGCAATTCGCCCGATGGCGTCAAGACCGGACTGGCCACTGGAGCGTCCCCGGCTTGTGGTTGCAGTCTCTCAGTGGTGTTGATGTCGGCGGCAGTCTTGCTCACAGGAGACAACACCGGCAGCGGCAAAATGCGACTCGTCTCATTTCGCGAGTGCTGCGGACACGGGAACGAGGACAATGCATTTCGCTGTGAGGCGTGGGAGATTGGATGGCGAGCGTCGCCGCTGCCCGCAACAGCGTCAAAGCGCTGTTCGAGCACATGCTTGCGAAAAGCAACGGTCCATATAGAGACCCAGATGGAACTTCCAAAGACGATGAGAAGGAAAAGGATAGTCTGTTGCCACGTTGTCATCTGACTGAGATTAACCGTGTTCAGGCCAGACTCTGTCATGGCCGAAACCACAAGGAAGAGGCTGTCGGTGTAGGATATGCGAAAGTCAGGGTCAGACGAGCCCCAAAAAATGAGTGAGGAGACCAAAATCACTCCCAAAAAATAGGCATAATGAATGGTGATAAAGTTGAGGGGCGGCAGAGACTTGCGAAGTCCTCGAGCAACGCCAGCCAGCCGGGCATGCTTGGCAGCGAAGTTATCTCGACGTCCAGGCATCTCTCAATGAGAGAGCACGCGCCGTGATTTCCCCTTCTTCTTGGTCGCCTCCGTGCCCTTTTCTTGAGCCGTCTCTCTTGACAATCTGTGGATTGAAATCTGGCGAAGAAATTTCCACTTTTTGACCTTTGGTTTTTGTCTTTCAGTATCAGCTCGGATGGGGTGGTTGACGCGCGTTGGCCAACGTCGCGGTATCGTAAAGTGCAAACGAGATGGAGAACTGAAGAGAGAGGGCTGCAAGAACAAACCAAGTAAAAAACAGCAACTAAATATTAACGGCGCGCGGAGTTCCCCTGAATCACTGTAGTCTCGCAAAACAAAAAAACACCACAGCATGAATTGATTGTCTCCGGATCGTTGGATCGTTGTGTGCTCCTGCCGTCCCTGCGTCCCTAATTAGCGGTCAGAGACGGTTTACCTGCCGTACCTGCAAAATTTTGGCAATTTTTTGATGGGCTTCCCCGTGGTGTTGTGACAAGATTGTACTTGTACTTACACAGTGTGTTTTATTTTGTACTGTACTGTGCGTGTTGTTTTTGGTACAAATATGCACCCTGAGGCACCTCTCAATCTGGTGATAGCTCGCACTGTCTTGTCCAGACCATTTTCTACGGGACAACAGCCAGCGAGCCAGCTCACCTCACTAATTGGCTGCGGGATTCCAAAATCGTGCGGGCGTCGTCTCACAATGTCGCATTGCATTGGACCGTTGTCGAGGACGCATAAAAAAGGTTTCGGTAACATGTGTGTCACGTGTGATAGCCTGCGTCCTCTTTCAAACAAGATACATAAACGGAGTACAGTTCGCGTATATATCAACTTGATTGATATTGATGCCCGCAAATAACAGGCAGTATTATCCCAAAAGGAGGCTGTGTAGAAGAGTAAGATACAAGTAGCCAAGAGCCCATTCATTTATTTGGAACCCGATTGACAAGCTCGTAACGATTGTTCACTACCACGTTCCGTACATATATCATGACACTGCTGGCAAGACTTGTAGCTACCCGTGCATCAGACCCCAGAACATGGATACTAAGCAGCTGCGTGGTCGAAGCAGGACTACATGTGTGTGTATCTAGACGCATGGACGGGGCTTTACAGCTCGTTGTGCTCCTGGCTGTCGTCCGTGTCGGCGACAATGGTCTTGACAACATCGGCGGCCTCGGCGACCTTGCTGGCAACCTTCTCGGCGATGTTGGTGGTCTCAGCCTCGCCTTCAACCTCGGTCTTGGTCTCGCTCTCGGTTGCGGTCTCGGTCGCAGTCTCAGTCTCGGCCGCGGGTGCGTCAGTAGCCGGCTTTGTAACAATCGTCTCGGGCTTGGGGACGCCCTCGATGCCAATCAGCTCGGTCTCGAAGACTAGTGGAGGCACGCTGTCAGCAGTGGTTCGTTCCGGATCACCGGCTATGCTGTTAGTGATGCTGGTGCTGGGGCCATCACGTACCCAGGGTAGATCCGGCGGGGATGGGGCCGATGCCGCGCTGGCCGTAGCCGTACTCGGGGGGGACGGTGAGCGTCCTATGTGTGAGTATTATATTAGCACCAAACTCTAAGCAGTTTGACGAGGCGACATTGTGCGGGGAGGTATAGAGAAATGTAGTATGAGGAGGAGGAAGTGCTCACCGCTTCTCGCCAATGCACATGTCAAGGAGGCCTTGGTCCCAGCTGGAAGTGAGGCACACCGTGCCCAAAGTTAGTAAATGCTACTCAACGTAAATAGGAAGTATCGGCTCCCGCCAGTCAGGGCCACACAGCGTTATCATACCCCTTGATCACCTGGCCGGCACCCAAAACGAAGGAGAAAGGTGTGCCTCTATCGTAGCCTGTGAATGACAATCACAATTTGTTAGCATGGGACTGCGAAGCCGTTTCGATTTTCGATGGGTGGTCAGCAACGCACTGGCATCGAACTTGTTCCCGTTTGACTGCAGCGTTCCCCGGTAGTGGACGTAGATCTTGTCGTTGGCCTTTGTTGGGCGGTCGCATTCGACAGGCAGCGTCACGTCGATCTTGAGGTCGGCAGCTAGGGCACTAGCACCGACAGCGGCGGAGGCCAGAAGCGAGAGCGAAGTAAGAAGGCCGTGCATGTTGAACAGCTGTGGTCTGTAATTGGATATGTGGTGTGGTGGTGTGCGTGTGTGTGTCTATTCGAGATTGTGTGGGAGGGCGAGAAAAGGCGAACAGGAGTACGAGACGATGGATTATGGCGAACGAGGTACGGAGTAAGAACGACGTTTTCGGTGAAGGCGCCTTGCTGTCCTCTCCTTCCCCTCAATTGTCCGCCGTCTTAGCACTGAGCACGAAAGCACGACGTACTATTATTGTGGGTTTCTTGGAGTTACTGTGTACACTCCACTAGAAGCACCCCATTGGTCAATGCGCTGCGGCCCGTCATTTTCAGGCAGGAGTGGGTCGGCGCCCGTTTCTCGCCACTTGTCGTCTTCAAGACACTTTGCCAGCCTTGTGTGAAGTGAGACACGCCTACGGCGTTGAAGGACCAACCATTGAGCTGCAGAGGCTGCCTCCAAGCCCCTGTCTCCCGCCTTGTGTGCAGGCAAGCAAGGCAAGCAAGCCTGCAAGGCTACCCTTCGGGCTGTTGTGGTTTGCTGCCTTGGCCCCCCTTGACAGTAATTCTGACAGTACTTCTAATTGTCTTGTTGACCACGGAAAAAGAAAAGAAAGGGAAAGGCGCCACCCTGTTGCGGTTTTTTGCACTTGTCCATGTCTGTCTGTCTGTCCACCGTTGCCAGCCTGGATGCACGTTTCATCAATTTGGGTGCAGCCTGGGAGTGCTGCCTGACAAGGCCAGTTGTAAACTCAATTTGGATGTTCCCCAAGTTGCCAACACTCGGGAGTCAAAACATATACACGTGACCACCTGTTCGTGGGCGCGAGGAAGGTTCGCGGGAGGGTGCCTGGTTTTGTCTCGGGCTCAGGCAGCCGTGAGGGTCGATGGGCTGCTCCACAAGGCTGAGGTTCTCCTGTGAATAAGGCGCGCATCTCGTATGACGGGGTTGGTGGATGATTCAACAGAGGCTGCACCAAGGCCCCAGCTGCCCTATTGTAGCCTTGACGCGACGATCCTCGTTGGGCTCGTTCATCTTGGTGTTGAAATGCATATATATGTACACGGTTGCCCGGCCTTTCTACAGTGCTTTCATCCTTGCCATTCTTTTGTATACACTTCTACTGCTCTTTCAGAACACATAAAACGCGCTTCACACACAATCTATCTCACGTCACCAAATCGCCATGTCGTCAAACAGAGACGGCTATTCCGCAGGGTACTGGACCCCGTCGTCGAGCTCGTGGTCCACGGCCGGCTCGACTTCGTCCTACAGCTCATCCTCGTCGTCACACCGCAGCACGGGCTCGAGTAAGTCGATCTTCCTCTGATATGACCTTGCTCCCATTTCTTATATGTCTCCGGTCTATTCTAACATCGCTCGACTCAGGCGGATCAATAGGCGTGACCAAGTCACGACTCAACCACAAAAACCAGGTCGTCTGTGTAACAAACCACGGCCAGTGGGGTGGTGACAAGGACGAGCCGCGGCCTGAGTATCGTGATGCATCTCGCTACTACAGCCGCGGTGCATAAATAAGTGCGCTTTTTGGGGTTTTTTTTGCGTGGTGTTCGTTTGTTTGTATTTGTATGTGTATACGTATTGTTACGACTTTGTTGGGCTTTGGTATTATTACTTCGTCTCTATGTTCTCGTGGTCTAGGTGGCCCTTTTGTTGTTGTCGTTGGTAAGTGCTCGTTTTCTGTGTTCGCAAATGACCTATTTTGTCACGGTTATACGTTCATTCGTGCTGCTTCAACTTGAGTACATTGTCTTGTTGACTTTAGTTGTCTCTTGTATATTAAATTGAATTGCGTGTATATACGGAGTACATATATTTATATTTGTTTTTGTGTGTAAATTATCACATAAAATGTTAGTGGAGATATATGTCAACTGGTGCAAGGGATTGCTTAAAAAAAAAAAAAAACAGCGGATAGCAACAGAACATAAAAAACACGCGAAAAAAACAAAGGAAAATATGCGCGACACATCACTCCAGTATTGTGTGGCCAGCCAAAGTGTCTTTGACCATGCGGCTTGTTGTGGCCATCCACGATGAGCGGCGCCCCGCAACTGACGTCCCAAACGGCCCCGCATGACGACAGCTCCTCCCAAGAGGCCTAGCGCGACAGCTAACAGCGATCCGCACTACACCCAAACGGGCGACTACAGCGTCTCCCTCAGCACCCTCTGAGCCTCTATGGACATTTCTGGGTGCTCACTGCTTAGTAGGACTTGAGTTGTCGTGAGATTCTGATCCTCCTGGCCGTCTAAGCACCGCCCTCCCGCTTGGCGTACTCCTCCTCAATGGCCTCTTCGTATCTCTCCTCAGGCGAGCGCGGGTCCTCGTCGAGCACACCCTTCTTGATCAGCTCCTCGGGCGACGGCCGGTTCGAGATCTTGTCGTTGAGCGAGTCGGCACGCATGCTCTTCTCGAGCTTCTTCTGGTGCGCCTGCAGACCCGGAGCTGCGGTTGAGTCGGGCAGAATGTTTTCTGGAGGGGAGTTTTAGTCAGAATTGCTGGCTGGTTCATAGCTTCGCTCGAAGACACCAATGAATGATAATGGACGATGTCGAGCCGGACGGGGTGAAGACCTACTCTGCACCAGCTCCTCACGGTTGGGCCGGTTCTGCAGGTGCTGCTCCAGCGAGTTGCGGCGCACCGGATTAGCAGGGCGCACGGGCGAGATGGGGGTCTGGTCCACGGCAGTGGAAGAAGTCTGGTCGGCCATGGTGGAAGAGTGAACGAGAGGGAAGAAAAGGGTGTTGTGTTGGGTGAAGATGTTTTGTGACTTGCAAGGTGAGATACAGGAATCTGGGGCGACAAGTGGACCGACGCCGAGGTAACAAGAAATGGAGGAAATGAGGGGAAACAAGAAGAAGAAGAAGAAGAAAAGAGGTTGTGTTTTGAATAACGGCCACCAGCTCTTTGGTATTGTGTATTTATTGAGTTCTGTTGTCTCTCTTTTAGAGCTCTCTTTTAAACAGGAAAAGATGGTGCAGTCTGTGTTGGCAGTCTCTCTCTCTGGCGGCCGCCGAGCCTTAAATACTTGGCTAGCTTTTGGCCACTCGTCGCCTGGCCTGTTTTGGTGAGGACAGTAACGTTTAGTGGACTGGTGGGCTCCCTCACAGTGGCAAGATGGGTGAAAACGGGCGAAGACAGGCACTAAACCCGTGTTAACCCACAGGGGACTGGGGCCTGGGGGTTTACTGTGTACAGTAGGTTTTCAGGCCCCCTGGCTCTCTTGTATCATGTAATACTTCGTATGCAATGAGCACCTTGTCGCACCACCAACAGCGTCAGTTGACCCCGCAACCAGGTGCCAGCTCCAATCAAAGGGCCGCGCTTTGTAGCGGGTCGACCGACGCTGGGCCAGCGCATTCCAGGTGACGTCTACTCTCAATATGCGGGGTTGAGCCATTCCAACAGAGACAGCCGAGACAGCTTCCCTAGGGGACCACAAAGTGATATCAATATCTGACGGGAGCTTCCACAGCGACACAGCGACACAGCACGCAAGGCACAAGTGAGCCTACAAATTGGGGCACAGGGCTGCACTTATCCGTGCACAACTTGCTTCGTTGTCGATATGTAAGTACGGAGTACACGAACAATCACAACGGCTGTTATTGCTGGTATTTATACCGGCCAGCCACAGCAAAAACACAAAAGCCAGCAATTACAACGTCTGGAGCACACAATGGCAAGAGCATAAACGGCAACAGAACTGAGCGGGAACAACCCGCTTAACCTGCACTCAACATGCACATCCTCGACGGAAGTCAACACAAGAGGCTAAACAAGCTTTGTGTACATCCATCTCACGAGGCACCCGCGGTCGATAAAAGGCCATAGCCGATGACAAGCCAAGCAGCCAGGCCGATGCTGGCGAGGAGGCCCCTACAAGTTACACGCAAGTTAGCAAGATGAGGCGGCAGTAAGGAAGAAAGGACGTAGGAAAAGACGTAAGAAAAGGCATCAATCGCCAAGGACAGTCATACTCGCGTAGGCCCTTTTGTCGCGTAATCAGAATTGTGTCCGCCGCACAGAACACCGTCCGCGACACAATCACAAAGCCCATCTCCCAGCCCAGCCCCCGCCGGTACAGCATCGCCAGTGTTGATGCAATGGCTAGATCCCGGACTCCGATCAACGGCGACAAGAGCTCTGCTGCGCTTTTGCCTTCGCTGCCGCCGGCAGTTTTTCGGGCCTGAGGTAATGCCAAACGCAGACTCGGCCGCGTGCCGTGGGAACAGGATGCCGCTGAGGCCGAACGTCGCAAAGCTCACCGCGACGCCCAGGCCCATGTTGCGCCAGGTGCCTGGCAGAAGAGTCGAAAGCATGGCTGCTTGTTGGGTATAGTTTTATGTGTTTGTTCGTCGAGGTTGGTAAAAGCTGTTGACGTTTTATATGGAGGAGTAAGGGTCGTAATTCAGACAGGACACGGCGAGGTGCAGGAGAATGCTGTAGAGAGAGGAGGCGGGGAGGGAGTGACTGTAACCCGCCGTCAAAAAAAGAGAGGCGGAACAATTGGTATTTAAGATTCGGGGTTGTCAATTCCAGGCTCTAACATGCATCGATTGAATCCCGTAAGACGGTGCAACGAGGCCCCATCTGGGTAGGTGCTGCCCCAGGCCGTCGCAACAGTGGGGCCCCATTTCTTTGACATCGATTCGCCCTGCGTCGTATTATTTTTGCCGGCAACATATCATTTCAATGTGCGTTACCATTTCTAACAATTGTACGTCGTACAATCTATGTTATGTACGACGTATTCGTGGCTGATTTCCGGATACCCGCGACGTACATTGCAGAAATATGGCCCTTCATTATTAAACAGCCCCATTTTCTCTTCATCCCCATACCGTTCACCCCCTTCGGCTTCCCGACTACCAAAGACCACAACATTCTTCCCAAGTCATCAAGTATCCCTACAGCGTATCCCTACAGCGCGCGTCGGAGTGCCGCAGTGCATGTGGCGTTGTGCTGTCGTCGCGCTTGCGCTTCGTGCCGCCGCCGGCCCCGCCTCGCCACCCGCCCGTCCCTGGTCACCGTTGCCCGCACTGGTTATTCTGCCTCTGAGCACAAGCGGCTGGCGTGTGGGTGACATCTGCATCTCTCGAACTATTCCCGGGGACCGGCACATTCCATACTTGTCGATGGTCTGTGTGTGTGGTGTGGTCGCTCCCGCGAGGGGACGACCCTTGGTCAACACTGGTCACGAGGGTAGAGAAACCAGGAAGACCTACAGATACCGCACTTGACTGCATCTGAATGCACGGAGCGTCGAAAGGCCCTCCGGTAATCAACGTCGTGTCCCATCCTCCATTCTATGGCTCGGATGGCAAGGGCAATGTTACGGCCGGAGGTATACCACCTATGTCGGTTGGCATGAGGCCCAACAGCTGTGTATATACCTCTGGCTGGGCACCGAAAAAAGAGCTAGTTGAATACTGGCTGCTGCACTTGCCATCGAATTGTCCAGGGCCAAATTGGCCGTTGTATTGTCCACGGTACTGACCATAGTACTGGCCACCATCACTTCCAGCTCCCACCGGATAGGCAAATTGCATGTTGCCGGCCGACCAAGGATAGTTCGAATCACCTTGGTATATGAGGCCGCCGGGCTGCGGACCATAGCCATTCAACGAGGCAGGCTGATATACAGGAAAATTGCCATGGTGTCCCCTGCAGAATGCACGGGGCAGGCTCCCATATTGAGCATACCAAGCCCACTATAGTCTACTAGACTACCCATGCCGCCGTATACCTGGTTGAACTGTACTGGGTCAACATGTACCGGGTCTGCCTGGGCTTGGTTGAGCTGCATGTGGGCGAATTGTAACTGATTAAATCGAGTCTCGTCGAAGGTGAGGTGAGAATTGATACCAAAGGCCGGAAATCGGGTTGGATCCAGGCTTGGTGGCAAAACTGACGGGGAAAAGGTGTTGAGCTGCTGAAGCTCTGGGCGGCGGACTGCCTGCGGCTGCAGATTCGAGCCATGGGCCTTTTGTGACGAGGATTGCTGACTTGACATCTGCACACTTTGGCAGGATGCCGTGAATGTTTGCAAACTTTGCGGTGCTGCCATGGTTCGGCTGATGGACTTGTGATAATTCCGATTCAAGTGCTTGAATGTCGGAATTTGGGATACACGGTCCTCATGCTTTGAAGCCAACGTTTGGCCGAGTTTGGTGTTGGGTGCTTTGCATGGTGACGAAGCACTATTTGTCGCCTCTTGGTCGCTGTCGAGTTCTGGCGAGCCAGAAAACGAAGATCTACCGCTGTTGGCATGCGGCAAGACCACTTGTAGGCCCTCCCTGGATGAGTGAGAGAACATGACGTGCTTCTGTATCCACGCCGATAATAGCTTGGCTATGTCATTGCTGTTTTTTTCCAGAAAGCAGAGATGGCCGTTGCCATGTATCCATGCTTTGCCAGCTCGAGCCACTGAACATTGACACCTGCTGTAGTAAGAAGTCGACCGTGGCCCAGTCGTAGGTAGAGTGCCTGCTGGCTTCAGTTGTCACGAGGGCATGTGCCATTCTGGATAGATTGGTCAGTTTTCGGACGAGGTTTGCTCTGGGCACAGTGAATGGATCATTTGTGTCCCGAAGTGGTGGTGTATCGTCCTGCAGGTAGCTCTCGCCCCGACCGGTCGCGCCCCTTTTGAGGACAAGATTGAAGAGACTCCGTGCGCTACGGCCGCCACTAGGGTTAGCCTCTCGTCTGTGATGGTAGTCGTTAATGGGTATCGGAGGGTTGTATGTGAGTGGTATTTCCGCTACACCACGTGGAAAGTCGCTGGGCGGGGTTGTGTGACGCAGTTGTGATCTATCTGCCCCAGGAATGCCCGCAATTGCAAATGGTGCCCGTCTGGCTCGACCGCAATGACACCCGCAACGAAACCAGGCAAACGGTCTGCGACAAAGCTAGGCCGCGGTGGCACCGCTGCCCTCCCCAACGAGGATGGTGTCTGCGACTCCGAGCCACCTGATTACAGAGACTATGGCGCTCTGCGAAAGTCTTTGTTCCAGCGCACGGTCTTCCATTGCCATGCCAAGGGATAGCTGGTATTTTTTGAAAATGAGATCGCCGCGAAGCCCAGTGCCAGGCCATTTATCATGGAGCGATGCTGAGGGCCAGAGATTCGGCTTGATTCTTGCACTTGCAGTGAGCTCCGTCTCGATGAAATCTACATTGGGACAGACGTTCTGAACCGCGCCGTAGGTGATGGATCGCCCATATGGTGGGAGATCAAGTAGGACAACCTCGTAGCCCATATAGAGGAAAGCAGATGCCCAGCCCTGTCGTCCGTCAGGCTTTGTCAGCCAGACCTGTGATTCATATTAGATGGGAACAGAAAAAGTGAAAAAAAAAGGAGCGCACAATGAGGGCTGGGGATCTTTCATGTCTTGAACTCACACTGCTAGAATGGTGCCTGCCTTGTATGAGGATGATCGGGGCGGGATAGAGCAGTCGTCGGGGTCGTAGGCGTTCTACATACACCTTGATATCGGACCTCCCGGGAACGCTTTCCAGCGTGCATGCAATGAACGCGGTTCTGCGTACATGCCACGGCTGAACGTCGTCAGGACGGGACCTGGTTTGACACGCCCCGGCTTGGCTGACGGCACTTGGGACGGCGTTCATTTCCCTTGCCCGCAAGATGTCAGCCGTGACGAGGCTCGACCAGTTTGATCAGTAGAGTGAAGAGGATAAGAGGCGTGGTGCTGTTGGCGGAAGTTTGGCGGAAGTATAGCTGAGAGCTGAGGTCCGGGGCCTGGGACAGGGTCGTGTTGTTTGTCATCGCCTTATGTAGACGATGCGGGCCAGCGAGGATTGTGTGAATGATTCTCCCGGCGAGCTCTGAGACGACCAAAGTGTATATTAGGCGTGTGCAGTACTCAGCTTTGGCCGTTGTAGGGAGCCAGGAAAACGATGTTGACGAGATGTTGAGAAATAAAATGCAATCTCTAATAATATTTTTGTGGACGGTGTCAGGGCTCGGTGGGGCATGGCAAGGCTGATTGATGGCAGACGTGTCAAGGTAGCTGATGCTTAAAAAGGAAAGAGCGCGAGATGGCATAGCCATGAACGGCAGGAGCAACCGGATCTACCGCCTCGGGCCTGCCAATTCAGGGACAGCAGCGATTGTTGTGACGTACGAGTTTTGATAGTCGTTCTCGCGTCCTTTTCTCTGTCTTTTTCTCTCTTTTCTTCTTCTTCTCGGAACCTTGAGGCCCAAGGGGCGCTGTAGCTAACCCTTGACAATTCCAATGAAGCGTATGAAGTCACTACAATAGTTGACATGCGATCTCCTGGGTGGAAAATACAGATCACAATGTACATAGGGGTAGTCTCGAGATGAAGCAAAAAGCCGGGCGATAACATTATGTTTTCATGTTGGAACGACTCGGCAAAGGCTTAAGGAGGCTTAAACAGGCTCTGATGCGGCGCAAGAAGAGACCGTGAAGCTTGCGGGAGCTTGGTTGAGCTCGGGTGAGCTTATGACAGCCTGGAAGATTGATATGGAGCAGAGGTCTGAGCTGAACAGGGCTCATGAACTTGTCACAGGTGGTGGCTGGCAGCAATGTAAGATTAATACGCCGTATCTTACATCGTTGTGGGAGGGGAGTACTTCGTATGTCGTACACTGTGGATAACCGCGTACTCCGTACTGTACCCAGTGTACGACGTAGTCCAAGTGTCTTCTGAGAAGGAGCTGCTGGGCATTTGCATTCAGTGCCCACAGTTGGAGTACTCTCTACTCCGTAATACTGAGTTTAATACTCCGTATTCCACAAAGTACCCATACCCCTGGGCAGGGTTCGATTGGGGAAGGCTGGGCGGCCCAAGGGCTTCAGTACAGTGGGTGTAAGTACTTTTTGAAAAGATACTTTGAGCATGAGTGCAAAGGCTGGAGTGACCCCGAGGCTGGTCGATCGTGTGGGGCAGCTCTGGAAAGTGACCCCTGCGGAAGGAAGAAGAAAAGGAAGCTCTAATCTGACAGTGGAGAGATATGTTCGGAGTACGTCGTACCTGCTGCGTTTCCAGCCACTCAGACACCGCCCTTGATCTCGGTACAGGTACATACAATTTGCAGATAAGTAAACCAGAAGCAATGTACCTCTCTACCCTGCCTACGCTGCACTAGCGTGGGCGCCCTGGGCCTAGCGGCCGTGCCTGGCCTAGTCTAGCCTTGCCAGGGGCCTGGTGTTTGTGCGAATGGCTCCTTCATGGGGAGGCTGGCAATGGCCTCGTTTCGACACTTTGCAAAATCCAGTACAGCTTTTGCGCGCAACCAACCACCGCATCGCCCAATTGGGTTTCTTCACGAACGGCACCCAGCCTCGTCTCTGGAATGCCGTTTGCTATTTCTGCGGCGCGGCCGCTCACCACGCGGCCGCTTCCCGACCTGCGTCTTGCATTCGCTTTTCCCCCTATTTCTTCAATTTCTTCAATTTCTTCATATCGTATTTTTCTCATATCCACGTTGCGTACTTCGCACAGCTTGTTTGTTTCATTCGTCGACCTGCATATTCGCCAGCACCAATCACGACAACACACACTGCGACTTACCATCCCACCAACCCAGACATACGCACAGCATTGAAAAAAAAAAGACAAAGAAAAAAACAATCACATTCGCCAGTTTTGTTGACAGGCTCAACGACGCCTTTCTATCTACATTCTTTCTCACGCCGTCCATCCTGCCAACAGTCCGTCTTTTGCAGTTGCCATAAACCTACAAGATACCGCATTGACAGCTACCCAGGAGCTACCAGACACCTCGTAGCCGGCAAGAGCTGGTAGGTGGGTGGTGAAGGCGGATAGAGAGAAGATGAACATGGAGATTTCGGGCACCAACATGACGGACCAAAATTGTATGTTGCTTGCCTCATCTCCCTATTTGCTACTGTTCACACCCTTTAGAGACCCGAAAAACTGACATTGGTCCCCTCCCATGGATTTAGACCGACCAGAACGCAGGTTTTATGGCGCACAGGCGGATTGGCCTCTCTCACCAGAGACCCCGCCATTGCAGACAGCCCGGATGCCGCTTGCCGGAAACACCTTTGGTAGTGCTGCCAGCTTGAGCTTTCGGTCCACGGAAGATATCACAGAAACCGTTGCGTCTGACGAGCCTGCCTCTTTGCAAGCCATCATCCCCCATGCCCCGTCGCCCCCGTCGGGGACCACAGCAGCAGCTTCCGGCGACTGTCATTCCACCGACGACCTCTACGGGCCAGACCGTCTTTTCGGACCACCACTTCCTCGTGAAGCCGGAGGTGTACCGCAGCATATACTGCGGTATGCCCCGGCACAAGACGCTGACGACGCTGCTGCCGGGCCCTCGGCTTCCACAGGTGGCCTTGGTCTGAGTATGGCCCCGAGTGTTGCTTTCCCTGCTTTCGTCAATCCGGACCAACAGTTCAAGGACGCAATAGCCCGCGAAGCTTCCAATGTCACCCCCGGAATCGACGACACTCCGTATATTCTTTATGCCCTCGATGCCCTAACTGGCAACATCACCTCCCCGACGGACGTTATGAATGGTGACGGCAGTGGCAGCAAGCACAGCAGCTTCCCTTCCGCCATATCCCCGACGATGGCCTTGGCTACTACCGCCCCCGGTCTCTCCCTCGTAGCGGAACAAACATTGGCACTGCATCCATCAAACTCCCAGCTCCCCTATCGCCTGTGCAATACAGCCAAGACCGCCGGTTCTCTTCCCGCCACAGCGGCACGTACGGTGCCCGGACTAGCCAGCCGTCCTCTCCCCAGCCAGCAGATGCGAGAAACGGCAGAGAGCCTCGTGCTAGTACAACTTCATCGATTGCTACTCTCGTCCACACGGGTGCACAGCAGCCTCGTGCGTCTCTGCCCGCGGACTACCTCAAAGACTCGTGGGCTTACCTCGACTTGAGGAGCTTTTCGCCACAGACCCAGCTGGTCTTCCCTTCTCCGACATTCAAGCCTGCTGTTATGCGTCCTCTATCTCTAGGTTTCTTGATTCTGCTGTGCCTCCTCATGGTCGCAGCGCTCATTTTCTCCGCCGTGTACTCAACTGCACACAACGGCCTGGTCATGTACAGCGGCAGCATCTACGGCGGCCAATTTTTTCCTCTTCCGAGTCCTGCCTCAGTTGCTGTCTGTTGTCATCCTTCTCTACGCTCTCCACCTGTCATCGACTATCATCCGCATCCACCCATTTTCTCGCATGCAAGCCCTCGAGAACCCGCATCCTGAACGTCGCAATGGTGCAATCTTTGATAACCTGTACCCACGCTCGTTTCTATGGCCCCAAGTCTCCGATACCATGCCGTGGAGAACCCGTCTCCCGCTCTTTGTGGTTTGGTTCGCCAATTTTACTGTTCCCCTGCAGAGCTGTTCTTTTTCTGTCCTCCTTGCTGGCGACCAGTGGAGATGGGCAACGGTACAGGGTGTCGCTTGGACACTGGTTGCTTTATACATCTGCCTCACCGCTGCCGTTATTTGCATTTTGGTCGACTGGCACATGCACTCCACGGGTCTCATTTGGGACCCCCGCTCAATTGCTGATTTCGTCACTCTTGCATCGAACAGCAACACCATGACGGACTACAAGGGGAGTGAGCTGTTGGGATCCCGGGACGACCTGCGGCGTGTTTTGCGTCGCCGCGCCGTCGACAAGATTGGCTACTGGGCCTGGAGAGATGGCCGGACAAATGGCATCTGGCATGGAATTGGCACAGACCTACTAGATGATGCCTGGCTCGAGGCAGGTGGCCACGCTATTGTTGAACCGCCGGCACCGAAAAGAGCGCCCCGGTCATGGAACGAGAAACTCCGCGCCCGCGCCAACGCCGCAGCATCTGCTGGAATCGACATCGAGGCATTGGCGCTCTCGCCCCACTCGGAGGGCGTTCGCAACCGCTACCTACCTTGGTGCCTTAAGGACGGACCACTGTTCGCCATGGTGATTGTCGCCTTCGCCCTGTTACTGGCCCTCTTGATTGTCTCGTTCCTGCCATCGACATACATCAAGCGGGGATTCCTGCGCTGGTCAAAGCCGAATCTGCAACTGGAGCGTTCTCTGCTGCCAATTTCTTGTACAGCTTCTTACCCTCCCTTCTTGGCCAGGCTCTGTTCCTCCTTTTCGCTTCCTTCGACATGACGATGAGGATTCTGCAGCCGTGGGCGGAGCTTTCGGCCAACGCAGGAGGTTCTCAGCCTAGCGCATCAATTCTGGCCGACTATGCTGCCTGCTTCCCTCTCCAAAGCACTTGGCGCGCTGCACAGAACGGCCATTGGAGAGTCGCGGCTCTCTCTTTGATGACGACTGTTTCCGCTTTTATCCCTGCTCTTGTTGGAGGTGTCTTCATGGTCCTCACTGTAGCAACAGGTGAAGTGCGCATGGTGCCAAACATCGCCTTGTACTCCATTGTCGTTGCTCTGCTTTTTCTCTGCTTTATCTGCCTTCTTTCCATGATTCCTGGCCGCCGCAACTTCCGCCTGCCGCACGACGTCACTTGCATCGCCGAGGTCCTCAGCTTTTGCGCCAATGACGACCTTATGCAAGAACCTGCGTTTAAGAACGCACACAACAAGAAAACCCTGCTGGACCAGCTCGGAGTCAACTCCCTGCCCACCGCGCGGTCGCGCTGGATATTTGCAACTGGCACGTCTGGCGATGACCGCCGGCTTGGCATCCGTCGAGTCCGCCGCTACACGGAGCTCACTAACCGGCCAAGTGGCCGTAGGTCACAACAAGCAAGCGCTCAGTGACCATTGATTTTGTGATTCACGGCATTGACCTGTCTGGATGATTGATTTTGATTGTACTATGATTTTTACCGAGGCGTTTTGGGAGATAAATGGTGTTCTGTGTATTGTATAAAAAGATTCGGCGTCTCAGGGCTTCCTTTTCGCATTTTCATATCACGACGCATATCACGACGTCTACTGGGTCTTTTTGCTTTTGTTTGGGTTTAAAAATCTAGACACGCCACGATCTGCACGTTTGTTACGAGCAATGGCTATTATTAGATATGATACTACCGATGTCACATGTGGCATGAAGCAATTTACGATATAATTTTTATTCTGATAACCGCTCATAATGCTATACATCAATCTACCTGCTTACTTCATTTTGTCTTCCATCATTGTAACAGGAAGATTGTTGCCCGTTCCAAACGAGGGCTGTTGGTCGTTTGGGAAGAGCGCTTCTCCTGCAGTATCCTTCTGCGGACCGCTCTTCTCATCGGGAGCCGGCGGAGCTGCCACAGCCATGTCGCCACTCTCCCCACCGTCATCACCTTCTTGGTCGCCATTCAGCTCGTCTTCGGGCTTTCCATCGCGACAAGCCCAACTATCCACCCAGCGAAGCGTCTCTTTGCTCCAAATCCGGTTCATGAGCTTCAATCGCAGAGGAACGAGGACAATAATAAGAACTGGGAATATGGGTGCAGCCACCGTAAGTGTGACGCCAAACACGACGCCAGTCAAGACAATTTGCGTGATTGTATAAGCATGGATGGCGGCCCAGTGAACACTGTCAGGCAGCTCGTATTGTGTTAACACGTCCTCTCGGACGGGGGAGTCAACAAAGATGCAACCCGTGTGAGAATCGGGTTCACAGACAGCGACTGATAGCCCATAAACAAAAACAGGCCTGCGAGGACGGATGTCGGTGTTAAACCAAGCAGCCGTTGCAGTGGAGGCGAGATGAAAGCCAGGATCAACGTAGATTGAAGGAAAGGCGAATAGCGCTGCTCATAGACGCGGGTGACGACACGTTCCGTGGATCCAGTACCAGACGCGACTTCGGTCCCGTCCGGCTCATCACCGCCACTGCCAGAAGGACTGTTGACTGCGCCGTCGTCATCCTGCTCGATCACACTATGCATTAGGGACTCTGAATGGAGCGGTGCTTGAGGCAAAAGTCCGTTTGCCGGTGGGATGCCGAGAATGCCACAGATAGCGGTGGTAGTGCCAAGGAGGACAATGTCCAGGCAAAGCCTCCCGGCTTCCGCACACCATATCGTTTGAGCGTGCAGATAATACTGCTAATCTCGTGATCGAAGAAAAACAGGACCGTGATAATGGCACCGGGTAAGACGGCCGCCAGTGCCCAGCGAGCCGGTAGCTCCCAGAAACGGACGAGAAACACGGAACGATCAAGGCTCGTCGGTCGAAGCTCGGTCTGCACCGACAGGCGTTGCTGGTCCAGCGACGCTAGGTCTCCAATGTGCGGTACGCCAATGAAGAAGATGATGGAGATGGCGGCAGCGTACTCGGTCAAAAGCATGCGCGGGATACGGCCAAAGAGCGGCGCCCAGTGTTTGTCGGCCGTGGACAGGAAAACGGCGAACAAACACGTGCCGGTGGCACCGATGATGGAATAAAGAAAGCTGGCCATAGAGACGGCACGCTGGTTGCGTTGCAGCTCAAGAACAGCCTTTTGGAAGTAGATGACACTGTTCAGCAGAGAAAAGATGTCGGCGCTGAAATGAGTGACATAGCGCATTGTATAGTCGTGCGCATTGAAGATGGCGAGTAGAAAGTGCATCCATGCCGCATGGATCAATGACCAGGCTATGAATTGGAGAAAATCAATCTTTTTTTTGTTAGAAAGAAAATCAAGCAAAGGAGGATATATGAAGCTGTCTATATGCACTTACATGGAAGGAGTGAATGCACAGAGAGTAATATATTCTCAGCCAGGACAGAGAACGGGCCGGTGACACCCAAGATCGTGAGAGGCTGTGCAGAGAAACTGCATTTGGGTGACCCTTGTCAGCGCACATGCGGGAAAACGTAACAGTATCTATGTCGGTTCACACGTACAGGGAAAATATGAGGCCGCAGAGCCCGGTGCTAAAGACAACCTCAATGGTGCCCCATGACTGCCCGGTGAGGACGTCAAGATCGCTGGCAAAGGTGATGCCGGGGAGGATGTTTGTGAAAAAGACATAGACAGCGCTGGCAAAGACCAGCTGGTTGAAGACAGTCCAGTCCGACACATAGCGGACTCGTATGTTGTGTAGGTCTTGCCGGATGAGACGAAATGGTTGCAGAATACCCCCACGCCGGAAAAGCGCCACGAACGATCTTGAAGTTTTTTGGTGTGCCTGGCTTGGTCGTGGCTTGCGCTTTGCTTCCGTATTGACCTGGCCATCCGCTGGCTGCCGACTTCTGAGGTGCCACAAAGGCCAGCGCCGGCGAACCCAGTGCTGATTCGAGCCGAGGGTCTCGGACGGTGTGGCAGGGCCCTCGACTCGGTGCATGGGGAGGCCGTGATCGGGAGAAGGCCGATAATCCATGGCTTGTCGTCGATTGTCGGATGCTGCGCTCAGCCGGAGTGGGTTTGAACAGGTTAACGAGGTGCGACCGGCAGAAGCATACCCGCGAGTGTCGAAGGCCGTGATTCTGGTAAAACAATGAGAGGCTGTAGATTAGCCCGCGGTGTGGGTGTGATGTAAACGTGAGGCCAGGTTTTGAAGACCGGGCCAGGCCAGGTTCGTTCTTCCCGACAAGTGCCCAAGAGTGGGGCGGCGTGCGATATCTCGGCGCCCAGCAGTTTGGTCATACTAAAAGGTCCGTCGCCGTCCTCCACCAGTCAATGAGCTGTAATTGTCCATGTGGTCGTGGCCGGAGTCAATCGAATAAGGTTGTTGAGTTTTTTGTTTGTGGTGGGTTTTAACTTTTTGGGTGGTTTTCTTTGTCTCTCTATATATATATATATTAAAAAAGTCTTTTCTTCTCAGTTTTTTCTCTTTTTTGCAATAGTGGCGACGATATTCTTTTGTGTATGACGTAGGTGTTAGCACAGGGGATCTGGACCTTATAGCCCCAGACGCTAGGACAGCCGGCAGAAGCCGCTGTCCGTGTCCAACGTGGGTTGTTAGTCGTATTGACACACATCGACTGCATGTTTCCTAGTGATGTTAAATTTGCATTCTTTTTTCTTTAAGAAAAAAAGAAAACAATAAAAATAAAAAATAAAAATAAAGCTAAGAACGCCGGATTCTTAATCCCGGTCGTAGCTTCCAACAAACATCGTCCTTTCCTTCTTACCTTCTCGCCCCTACATAATCGTACCGTAACTCCTTTAGTCATAGAGGAAAAACCAAGTAAGAATTGATAATCAGAGGATCTACTGCCTGTAGGATGTAAATGTTCAACGTCGGGCAGGTGCCCCGCTTGGCTGCACAGTGGAAGGGGCGGAGGTATGAAGGAGGAGGCGGAAGGCGGAAGGCGGTCGTACCTTCTTCAAGAAGAAACACTTATGCCTGCCCGGCCAGAGAAGCACCCGGCCAGCGAGTTCCATTTCAAACCTGACCAGAATAGAAACTTTACACTGCTCATACCTGGCGACTTTCAAGGTTCATTGGGCGCGAACACCGACATTGCCTGCCTGTAGCTCGCGTGCTGCAAGGACAGGCCTACGAGATCGTGCTATCCAGGCGCCCTGTCGACAAGGAGGCCGCGTTTTTGTCCAAATCTGAGAGAAACGGGCCGTGCAACGTGCATCTCTTGATATCTGATATCGTCCTTGAGAATCATTGCTGCATTTCGATCACATGACATACTCGCTAGATTTTACTTATTACAATATCGAGTCGAGTTGATATCGCGGATTTCCTTCACCAGGCTTGCACCCTGTCGCCTTCGTTTTCTTTTATTCTTTTTTTCTTTTTCTTTCGCTTTTACCCTTGATCTCAAGCGACCTAAAGTGTCTGTCCGTTTGCAAGCCCGGCTTGAGTGTCTTGCTATCGAACAGCTGTACACAATCTCTAGGACGGATTTGCTAGTTGTCTCTGATTTGGCTAGACCCGGGTCCTCAAAAAAAAAAAAAAAAAGCCTGACCGCCAAGCTTTCATTTGCAACGATAAATGCTACCCAGCCTCCCAGCGAACAACACAGACGTGATGCATTGACGTTGCACCATGTCCGTCATCATACTCTGTTGGATACAGGGACTAATACGGCAGAGTCCCACGCTCCCAGATTCAACATCAAACAATGGCTCGACTTGACAACTCTAAAATGACCAAACAGGTTACCCGGTACAAATTCATAAGTGCTCTGAGCGTGTGCGATTTGTATCACAAGGTAGATCATGCTACTCAGGAGTGCAGATCGTACCGCGAGGCCGGCAAGATGGTCTACAAAGGGACATTATATAATTTCCAGAGACACTGACGCGCTGGTCCACCAAACACACAAATATGCCAATGGGCATAGAATACGAAATTAAGGGCAACGAGCGGTCACTACCCCCCATCAAAGCTGACCTGACATGCTTTGCGAGTAGATGAGGGTTGTGTTGCAGAAGAGGAGTGGCACCCCTCCAAACTCGAGGCTCAGCCGTTGCGCACGATGAAGATCTCCCGTCGCGACCCTCCAACAACACATGCCGACTGCAGATATTCCCTGCTTTGGGAAAATCCGCTGCGGAGAGTGCGGCAAATGGGGTAAGGTCTATCTATGCACCCGTCCTGCAAATCATCAGCGACCAACAAACAAACAGAGAGGGAAAAAAAAAACGTACGTTTACATTGCCTCCCCGCGGCGGCGTAGCTCGAAGGTAGTTATTCGGTACAGATATTCCTATAACTCCATGCATGCAGAAGGGTCGGCCTGCCCTCATCTCGGCTACAATATGGCTTCCTTCTATCCTCACGCAGGAGACGTGATATTATGCAAAACCGTAATTACCCGTCAACAAAATGCTCCTCGAAGGGCTTTGCCTGGTAGCGTACCTGGAATAAGCACCGCTACTTCTTACAAGCACTCTGGCATTCCAAATGCTAATTGGCAACTTGCGTTTCGCTGCAAGCGTCGCTTCCAAGCAACAAAGCCAACAACCGTCCATGCGGAGCTGCACCCCGCCTCATGCAGGCCCACCGCCATCCACGAAATATTGTTCCTGGCCCTGCTACGCTTGATGCTCCATCCGCATGGGGAGAAACTAGGGCCATGTTTGTCGGGTCACAACGATGGGTATGGCGACACAAAGTCAGAATGAGTCCCCAGCACCTGTGCGCTCCCTTTGAACACCCGCAGAGTGCAAACGGGACGAAGATGAAAGGGGAACGGGCAAGAGAGGAGAAAACTGAGAGACAACATCAGCTTAGAGTAGGTACCAGATACATCAACCCTCCAAGAGGGGTATCTGAGATCACCAATGGGTTGAGGCAGGGGGAAATGGGAATAATAATCTTGCACAATTCTAAATTCTACGCCGTTCTCGAATCGCGCACCTTTATGCCTTTGTACAATGCTTCACCTCGGCGGGCTTTAGGACGGTGAAAAACAATGGTCCGGAGCAGAAAAGGCAACCAAGGACGGAGTTTGACTGGGACAAGCATGCATTTTCTACCCCAGAAACTCATTTGTTTTCTCGAGCTATGCTCTTCTCGATAACATACCACGCACATCATCTCGCCATTTGCGACCACGCCAACCGCCCATTCTGTTGTGTTCTTCGTTCATCTGTCTATTTATTTATCTGACCGACCATACCCGCTCTCTCTCACCGGTTTCCATTTGCGTTTCTGGCCTGGCCAACCATTCAAATACCACTATCATCCAGTTATATACTCTGCACGAGTAGTCGGTACGTTGTACTTGATCCGCTGCAGCAACCTTGCATGAGCGCGTGCTGGGGGTGGGTGTCATCGAAAAAAGCAAACGACCCATTGCCACCCTAGAGCACAGCCTTGGGTTCTCCCAGGACACGATACAAGTACGAAAGAAGGACAGCCTTGTCGGTCGCCCAACAGCCGTCTATCACATACGGACCGCCATTTGCTTCTCGCCACGTCAGGGTTCTCTTGGGTCCAGCTCTTGATCCGTGTCTCTTTCCGAGTCGTCTATTGCCTTTCGGTGCTTACCCGTATGCATACCACCCTTGACATGTCGTGCAAGTAGCCGGTGAACCTCTGCACTGATTCGTTTTCTTACAATTCGAATCCCAACGGTCAAAGAGGGTACGGAGTACGACATACTTAGGCTGGCCATTTCCTCTGTGCGGAAGAGTTGTCGGCTGCTCCCGTCAACCCGTTTGTCCCCTCAATTCCGACATCGCTTTTTTTCTTCTCTTTTACTCCTTTCTTCGTTTGGATACCATATTGCATGATAAAAACGCGTCTATCCTTTCATTATCCCGTTCCTACCAGAGGTACATTTACCGTGGCACTTTCCCACTGCCCTTTCCACCTTCCATATAGAACTACCCGACAGCACACCTCTTGTGGTTTGCCATCCGCGGTCTCCAGAATGAATCTTTTAGTAGCAGGCCGGGATCGCTACAGCGAGCCTCCCCTTGATATGGACTATATCAACAGCAGCATGTCCTTTATACCATCGGAACGGTGTACCATATCGTGTGGCACGGTGTGTGTCGATCCGCGTGCACCCAAAGTTTTGAATTATTTTCAACCGGCGACTCGGAATCTGGCAACTTCCAAAGGGCAGGAAAAATATTGGTGAAGATCTTCCATCAGCAGCCCTGCGCGAAACACACGAAGAGACTGGTGTGCGACCCAGCTTGCTCCCCCTCAAGATCCACACGCGCTCAACAGCGCCATGTGTCGCCAGCGACTACAATGTGGAAGCAGCTCGGGGGGGCAATGACGCTGCATCTCATAGGGCAACGCCCTCGACAGCATCGGCATCGTCCGCTTCCACGGCGCATAGCACATCAATTGCATCAGTTGAATCGATTGCATCGGTTGCATCGGTTGTATCAATTGCATCGACAACCCCGCCAATTCCCATGCCATGTTACACGCCAATATCGCCCGGAAGGGTGCTAATTGGTGCAAATAGAGAGGGGCTCTTGGAAAACGAGCAACACGGGAGGATGGTGGTTGCAGAGGGACACAACTCAGCACGGGTTGATGGCACGGCGATGGCGGAAGCGGCATCAAGAGTGGCGGACCCCAAATTGACGTGCGACGTGTTCAACAATGAGCCGGTCGGCATTGTTCAATACCATGACGTCCAGGCGGCCACACCGAATACAACGAAGACGGTCTTTTTCTATGCTGCGTTCGCCGACTCAACCGCTGCCATGGGCCCCGGTGCGCAGGAGGACCATGAAGATCTGCAGGCTGAGTGGGTGGGCTTTCAGATTGCGGGCGACCGTTTGCGATTCGAAGCGGAAAAAGACGTCATGTGGAAAGTTTGCCGGGATATGGAGAGGTCTGGGCTCAGGTGCTAGACGCCGAGGCGCCCTGGCGAGTCTGGGTTGTTTGCGATGTCGACAGGTACGGAGTACGACGTACAGACTCACAGTTTTATGTGTTGTTCGAGGGCAGCCCGAAGGTCAGTTTAAACACAGCGTGGCCACCTTAGTGCGATGAGCCGCATCTTTATCTTTAAAAATACAACGTGTACGGAGTAAATTGACGTCGCATATTATGCCAGGGACGGCGCCGATCGACTAAGGCATTTAGGGAAAGGTCGCCATGAAGGGGGTTCGCCTGAGAGGAGAGGGTTCCCATAATTCCATCCGGACGCCACGTGTGACACTGCACGTGACTCTATGGCCAGCGGAGATAGCACATGGAACAAGGGCTCGGAGGCTCGATGGCCTTGATGATTCCGATATTCAGGTTTTTGGAAGGCATCAGCGAGCGTCTGTTCCAGAGAATTCTCTGAATCATACACAGTACTCCGTAGATCTTATTTCTAAGCGCAGTTGGTAAGCCATTCCATGCAGAGCCTGCAAACTCTACTGTGTATTGTGCGTTGGTTGCAAAATGCCTGTTTGCTGGGCCACCCCACAAATTTCCTCCTTTGACAGGCCCAAATTAGACTAGCGCGGATGTCGTGATCGAAAGCTTTTTCAGACCGTCCGCAATTTGCGGCGTTCAGCCCGATGGCGCAATTGTTTTCCTCGCCCAGCCGCCGGATGTCGACATCTGCTACGACATTGCGCGGTTTCTGGCACTGTACCTTCTCTGTTTTTTTACCATATAGTGCACAGTGTCTATGCCGCACCCCACTGTAAGAGTTCATAACGCCGCCACGCCCTCGCCGACGCCTCCGCCGATGCTCAACTCCCTTTGGCTGGCTGCTGGGTTCTGGCCAGAACCCGCGCAGGCCTGACAATTAAAAACGACAGGGCGTGGGCGGGCGCGGGGTGCGAGGATTTAAGGCTTGCGGCGTGTGGATGAGTTTATTTTCATCGCTGCAAGGTTAACGTAATGAAGAGTGAGACGTCGTCCTCGTGGAATAAAAAAAGAGAAAAGGAATGAGCGAGGATCTGGTAATTATGATTAGGGGCGAGAGATGAGGGTGGACGGGTGCCTGTTATATCGTCGTTTTACCGAACGGGGCTACCAGACACTTACATCTGGTGTGTGGAGAGTCGAGCCCGGCTGTCGGTCCCGTTGACGCAAAATCGAAGCCAGTCGAGCCAGTGTAAATGCCCAAAATCAAAGTCTTCCCGGGCATTCGTCTTAGAAATCCAATCGAAATGACTGTGTTCTTTAAAAGAACTCAGAGAACCCCTCCAGATATTTCTTCTCACTCTTCCTCCCATCCAAGCCCATCCAAGCCCATCTTGCAAGCCAACCTCACGCCTGTTCATAGACGTCACCCTCGAAACACCACCGCTTAGTGACGCTCATCGACTTCTTCAGTCTCTCTCGCCTTTGGACTTTCGCTATTGCGTGATTCTGGACAGCCCTTCCCCACCCCATAACTGCCCTCTTCCCCGGTGCAGCCTCCATTTCATCCTCTCAGTACCCTCTTCCCCTTTACATACACACGAGACAACATATCAACGACATACTTTGAACATCTATCAACGAGATACACTTTGTACCGCGCCCCTCATTGTCTCTCATCGATCTCATCGCTCTCGTCATCCTTTGTGCACTACACAACAGCCCTCACATACTCTCATCATCCACCATGGCCACCGAGAGCCGCATCATCTCAACCGAGGCGTCGACGGCCGTGTCGATGGCCAACTCACCCGCCTTGAGCCCACTGGGGTCTCCAAGCAGGCCGACGATGCTGTGTCGGTCGAGTCCGGCTATGGTTCGGCACCGCCGTCTGCATCTGCTTCCACCGCTCGTTTGCCGCGTGTGTCCTTGACACCCGAGCACCTCAGACACCTCAACAAGCAGCTGGAGAACATGGAGCCCCTGGACATCCTGCGCTTCGCCAAGATCTTCTTCCCCAACCTTTACCAGACAACCGCTTTCGGCCTGACGGGCCTGGTCACCATCGACCTCCTGTCCAAGCTGGAGAAGGAGGGTCTTTCCGCGGACGCCGAGCCCGTCAATAAACACAGCGTCGACCTAATCTTCCTCGACACGCTGTACCACTTTGACGAAACGTACGACCTGGTCGAGCGTGTGCGCGCACGGTACCCGGGCATCAACATCCACAGCTTTAAGCCTGATGGCTTTGACAACGCTGCCGACTTCGAGAAGACCTACGGCAAAGCTGTACGAGCTGTCCGAGGAGATGTACGATTACCTCGCCAAGGTCGAGCCGCAGGAGCGTGCCTACGACAACCTTGAGGTCGTTGCTGTCCTGACGGGCCGTCGTCGGTCGCAGGTGGCCAGCGCGGCGACCTGGACATTATCGAGGTCGACGATGAGCGGGGCATCTACAAGATCAACCCGCTTGCCAACTGGTCATTTGGCCAGGTCCAGGCATACGTGCGCGAGCACAACGTGCCGTACAATGTGCTTCTTGACCGCGGCTACAAGTCGATCGGCGACTGGCACTCGACCAGCCCAGTCGGCGAGGGCGAGGATGAGCGTGCCGGCCGCTGGAAGGGCCGCAACAAGACCGAGTGCGGTATTCACAACAAACAGTCCCGGTACGCACAGTTCCTTGCCGGGAAGGAGGCCGACGCCGGTGTTCTGGTCGAAAAGCTCACTGCCATCGCATAAGGGCCTTCTCTGCAAAGTTAAAAAAGATGGGGCGATGATTTGCAAGCATACTTACATGGCGTTTGGGATAACCGGTTGACGGGGCTGATTTGGATTAGCGATCATTTGATTTCCCTCGTTAGAGACACGACGCATCTGTTGTGTCCTGTTTTTTTGTCTTTGATTTTTTTTTACACAGTGTTGCGTGCACTCCGGCCATAGCATGACCTTTATGATACACTCAAGAGATTAATACAAACAATTGAAACTCATCGCTGGCCTTCTACTCGTAGGTCGTATTGTGATTCGAATGTGTTGTTCGGATTATGTTCGGGAGGAGATCTGACGTTGCGAGGTCATTTGCCAGACACTTTCTTATCAACTTCCCCTCAGTGCACGTGATTTGCAAAGGCTACTATCGGCAAAACGCGAGAGTTTGTGTATTATTTGCACTGCAGAGGTACTAGTGGATACTAGAGAAGTGTGTTGATTTCACACATATTTAGTATATATGCAGTGTCCTTAGTGCTTTATTCATCGCCACCACGGACGGCGTTGCCTAACGGCTCAACGGCTTTTTTATTGCAGAGTACAGTTATTGTATCTCTCACTGTCGGTTCCTGTTTCGTCTTATGGATGTTGAGTTGGTGTTTTATTTACAAGAAAAATACAGAAATTAAGTTGAAACTATTACTTCATATAAACCCCCATGCGCCTGCACCACCCCACGGCCTCCTCCATCATGGGCATCCCGCCTTACCATCCCGCAGTGCCGTGCCGACGGCTGGCCGACTACACGAGGTGGTGCTTGTGGAGAAGTTCGCCGACTTCGCTGCCGTCGAGCTTGCTTATGAAGAACCTCCGCAACCGCTCGGGCATCCACTTGGCCAGCTCCTTGTGGTCGCGCATGGCAATGGTTGCGTCTAGAAGCGCGCGCACGTCGTATGTGGAAGCAAACACCTCTGGGATGCCCCGATCGACCTTCATCAGTGTGTAGACCGCCTGCATACCTGTGCGCACCGAGTACTCTGTCGTGAAGATGCAGTCGGCCGTGCCGGTCTCGGCAAACTGGCCCAGGAAGGCAAAGTTCTCAGAGCCCTGGGGCACGACGTCCGGCCGGTCACCAGCAGCACGAGGCATAAAAAAGGCAGTCACATACGGCATCATGACCGGTACACACTTGGCAGACTCGGCAGCCAGCTTGGGGATGTCGCTGACGGGCACACCAATGTGGTACAGCCACTCCTGTGTAATCTCCTCACCCGTACAGTCCTGCATAGGCTTCTTGACGTAGTCACCGAGCTCCTCCACAAGCAGACCGTACACCCAGATGACCAGCTGATCCTTCTTCTGCTTTTTGAAGTGCGGCTGGCGGTTGATCGTCCAGCTCATCCTCCAAGCCGAGTCACGCGCCGTGACAATACCGCCGGTGACGACACGGCCGCTGAATGGGTCGCGCTTGCAGATTTTCTGGATGTAGGGCGGGATCTCGCCGTCCAGGGTTGTGACGGTCGCGGACTCCCACTTGGTCTCTGGGATGTGGCCACCGAAAACATCGGGGTGGCCAAAGGACGGGTCCTTGGCGGCAAGGCGGCGCCACAGATCCCAGGCGGGTGCAGGGCCCTCATTGAGGCGGGCTGCGGTGTGCTGGTCGCCCAGATCCGAGTTCTCAGTCAGGGAGCCGATGATGGTGAAGACGTACTCGTTCTCGCCAATGTCGAGGCCGCCCTTCTTGCCGTCCTTGGTCCAGTGGATGCGCGTGGCACGCTTGCTCGTGACACCGTCCTTGTCGGCCGCACCAATGGCAAAGTCAATGTCGCTGATAGCGGTGTTATACTGGAATTGCACATTGTGCTCCTCGAGATACTTCATGAGCGGCAGGACCAGGGATTCGTACTGGTTGAACTTTGTGAACTTGAGGGTGCTGAAGTCGGGCATGCCGCTGATGTGGTTGACAAAGCGGTGCAGATACAGCTTCATCTCGAGGGCCGAGTGCCACTCCTCAAAGGCAAACATGGTCTGCCAATAGAGCCAGAAGTTGCTTTTGAAGAAGTCGGCCGTAAAGACCTCGTTGATGCGCTTGTTCTCGGCCTCCTTGCGCGCAGACAAGAACAGCCGCATAATCTCCTTCTGGGCCGTGTCGCTCAGGGTGAAGAGGCCGTTGGTGCCGGCATCCTGGCCCTGGTTGATGGTGGCACGCTGCAGCGAGTAGTTGGGGTCGCGCTTGTTGAGATGGTAAAACTCGTCCAGCACGCTGCTGCCAGGCTCCTCGAGCGAGGGGATCGACCGGAACAAGTCCCACAGACACTCAAAGTGCTCCTCCATCTCGCGGCCGCCGCGGATGACAAAACCCTTCTCCGGCTCGTCAATGCCGTCGAGCGCACCGCCGGGGATCTTGCCCTCCTCGATGATGATGATGTTCTCGCCAGGCATCTGGGCATCGCGCACAAGGAAGACAGCTGCCGACAGGCCGGCGAGGCCGCTGCCGACGATATACACCTTTTTGCTGTCGACGCCCTCGGCCTTGAGCGGCCGGGCAAACGCCTCGTAGTTGCCGTGGCTGTAGTACATTGTTGGTAGTGCCCGTTGAGTGTGTGGCAGGGTCGTCTAATAAATAAAGTAAGACGGGGAATGGGGAGGGAAAGACAAAGAAGAAGCTTGGATCTGTTTCGTGATCTTCATCTTTCACCGGTTGCCCAAGGTATTCTTGTCCTTTCCTCTCCTATTTGTAGTAAACGTAAACAAGGTCTATCGTGCCATGCAGCCCTGGGGCTGACACACACACGACACGCCAAGGGGGCAAGAGAGCGCACGATGCGCGTTGCACGATCTCCTGATCAGAATGCATCGACTTTGCGGTCAAAGCCGGCGCCAAAAGTTGCAAAGCTGCAAGTGGTTAGCCCTACTTGGCTGGTCTGGACTCGGGCTAGACATAAGACGGCGCACGTGTAGCCGGCTGTGGTTGAGCCGGCATCTTCTCGTTCCGCGGCATACTGTGCATGTGTGTGTGCTTGGGCTTTTGTATTTGTATCTCGTAGACTGGATTCGTCGCGACGATGCTAAACAAACATGGGTAATCGGGATGGAGAAGGAATGGAAAGTGCTCCTGATGTCAATAAGTCAGTCGAAAAAGTGAGCCCAGGAACAGCGCTAGGCTGCTAGGCCTGTTAGGACACTATTACAGCGACCTTCTACTTACCCCTTTTAGGGGCTTGGCTCCCATTCTCAGGACGCGCCTACAGGGCGTTACTTTGTTCCTATGGGGCTTATAGCGCTCTTGCCATAGTCAGGAGAGGGGAGCTAGAGGGTCACAGTAATACCTGATGGGGCCCTTGTTAGGACTCAAACTAGGTGTCCCAGTTGGCTGTCGTAGGGGCATTAGGGGAAATATTTAGGCGGCTCTAGGCGGCCTTAGGGCATAGAGACACACAGAGACATCAGCCAGGCACTCTGCCTCACCCGCTGCATGCGGCGGTCACGTGGTGCTCCACGCCAACGACGTCACAGCCTCGGCCCTTTCCACCGGCATGCGGCATAGAGGGCTCACTGTCCCTTGCTGTCCCTCCCTCTCTGACTATGACTCTTTGCCGGACCACAATCCACTCGATCGGGAGGTATTGCGCCAACACGAGAGAAGCAGACAGATCTTGGGGCACGGCCAAACACCACGCCATTTCACACTTTGGGACAGACAAGCCGATACAACCCTCGATCGCAGCTCATCTACAACGCGTATCGTGATCGGACGGACCGTTCTAAGCACCGCAATCGCTATTTGTGTCTCACCTGTCCCCTTGTTCTCTTCCGGCCAATCGTGAGTCGTGACTCTCCCTGTAAGCTCTAGCTGGGCCCGAGAGTTGCATATTAGGTGTCGTGACCATGGACCTCACAAATTCTGCTTTTATTTGGCTGCCTCGCCGGACTCACTTTCCCAATTCCGTTTTGCCGTTGACTTATCTTTGCACTGGCTGACCTCCTGGCTGACTTGGTACCATGAATCCTTCAGACTTTGTTCTAAGCTTTTGAATTGGCCTTGCTCATTCTCGCCGACTTTCTGCAAAAGGCTGTTGCCGCCAAATCTCTTCGTCAAAACTTTACTCGCCTCCACCACACACAAAAGTGGCAACCATGGCTGCATCCACCACTGCCGCCGCCTCATCCGGCGCTCCTACCCAGTCGGACGAGGACCGCTACTTTTAGCACCAATCCGCCGCCCAAGGACCTGGAGCAGCATATGGCCTTGGTTGAAGCCTTTGTTGACAAGCATGCAAAGGCTAACCGACGTATTGTGCTTGTGACATCTGGAGGCACGACTGTAAGTGCTTCTTGTAGTTATTTTATCATGACTTGTTTCTATGTGCTGTGTCCTAACATCAAAATTAGGTCCCTCTGGAGAAGCAAACTGTCCGCTTTATTGACAACTTCTCTGCCGGCACACGTGGAGCTACAAGTGCCGAGTATTTCTTGGACGACAAGGCTGATTATGCTGTGATTTTCCTGCACCGGCAGTTCAGGTATGTACGGGGAGGGATGCACAAAGAAAAACAATTTCTGATTTTGTTGTCCACCATATTAACCGTCCTTTATAAAAAACAGTCTGCAGCCATATAGCCGCCATTACTCGCATGCCACCAACAGCTTCTTGGATTTCTTGACAGAAGACGAGAATGGCCACGGTGTCCGGTCTCGCGATGAGGACGCCGACTCCATGCTGAGTGTCTGGCGCCGGTACCGTGCTGCCAAGGACCGTCTTCTGGCTCTGCCATTTGTGACCATTACCGACTACCTGTTTGAGCTGCGGGCTGTCAGCCGGATAATGCACCGCCTGGGCCCGAACGGTCTGCTGTATTTGGCCGCCGCTGTTTCGGACTTCTTCTTACCGGTATGTTTTCCCTTGTTCGGGTTATATGTTCTTACACGATTTTACTACAACTAACACAATTTATAGCCCGAGCGTATGGCAGAGCACAAGATTCAAAGCACCGATATCAATACCGACAAGTCAGGAGGCAAGCCGCCTGGCAGCTTTGTGTTGGACGAAGACGAAGAGACATTCGACAACTTTGACTCGTAAGTTAGGCCTCTGTGTGTGCTATTTATTTCTGATATTTTTTTCTGGTCTCTAACAAATTCCAGCTCTCCCAAGGTGCCTCGCAGCAAGAGTCTCGTAATTGATCTTGATCCGGTCCCCAAGTTCCTCAAGAGCCTGGTCGACAACTGGTCTCCTGAGAGCATGATGATCTCTTTCAAGCTCGAGACCGACCCAGACCTGCTGATTGGCAAGGCTAAGGGCGCACTTGAGCGGTACCAGCATCACTTGGTTATTGGCAACATCCTAGCGACCCGCAAGCAGGAAGTCGTCTTTGTGACACCACGGGATGTGGACTGGGTGCGCCTGTCTGCGGCCGAGGCAAAGAACAACGTCGAGATCGAGACGCTGATTGTCCCGCGGGTCATTGACCTGCACGAAGAGCACATACAACACAACAGGGCCAGCAAGGCCGCACAGTAGACAATTTATCACATCACGGAGATTTGCCGGGGTTTTCTTCTTACGTTTCAAAGTTACATATATAAACAAAATAAACAGGGGCCCAGAAACTGTCCAAAAAGACCAAGACGCTGTATTTTTTAAAGCATGTTGTATACCGTACAACCTAAGCAAAAGACTAAATAAAAAAGACAAGAAGAGAATCGCTTTTGAGCGCGATAAAATATCCGCAACTGGCATCCCAATTCATAAGGCACCCAGCAATATGTATGCGTCGCTTCTGCACCAATCAAAACAACAGCTCAACCCTTCTTCAAGTTCTCCAAGTCAATGGTGTCTTTTCAACTCACCGCCTCTACTCTATTTCTTCATCCGTACACAGCCACTTACTGCGTCTTTGCTTTTGGCTCGTCGGTACGCGGCGGAGACTTGAGACCAAAGACGGACAGAAGAAGGACGACTGACATGCCCATGGCGCCCGCGCCATAGGCGACTTCTCGGCCCGCCCACCAATAGACACTGGTAAACAGAATAGGGCCGAGGCCACGGCCGACCTGGCCCCATGAGCGCAGGATGCCGAGCTTGCCGCCGCGCTCGCCCGAGTGGGCCTCGAAGCTGCTGAGAGCGTTGAGACCCGTGACGACCGTAGCCGAGGTGGTTGCAAGACACGCCGCAGCCAGGTAAAGGCTGCCTACTGTGTTGAGGCTGCCAAGCATGATGAAGGCAATCTGGCAGGCAACAATGCCGATGCGCACCGAAGTCAGGGGCGGAAGACGGCGAGTCACGCCACCCTGCAGAATGGACGCAACCAGGCCGACAAAGCCGAGCAGTCTTCCGTTCTTGGCAGACGTGTAGCCAAAGAGGTCGTAGGTCATAAAGGGCAGCGAGAACTCCATGCCGGAGAAGAACAGAAGGAAGACAAAGTGCACGGCGTTGAGCATAAAGTGCGAGTTGGTGCGGATGTGCACTGGCTCGGAGGCCACCGCAGCGGCAGCGGCAGCCTTGCTGGCCTCAGTCTCCTTACCGCCCTTGGTTGCAGCCTCCTTGGCGGTGCTCGCAGGCAGTGTCTCGGGCAGATACAAGTAAAGGTAGATTGTTTCGGCGACAATAAGGAACAGCGAGAAGCCGGCGGCGGCAGCAAAGGGGTTCGTCTTGATCATGGCAATGGTGCTCAGCCATGCGCCGAGAGCTGGACCGAAGGTGAAGGCGACAGAGAAACAGACACCAATAAGCGCCATGGTGGAACCACGGGTCGAGTCGTCGGAAATGTCAGTGGCAATGGCCATGGCAAGCTGCACGTTGCCCTCGGAGAGGCCGCCCACGATACGGGACAGCAAGAAGGTGCGAAAGTCGACGGCCATGACCCACAGCAAGACGGAGATGATGTTGCCGGTCATGCTGGCCAAAAGTGCGGTGCGGCGGCCGTAGCGATCGACATGTGGCCGATAACGGGGGACGCAATAGCCTGCAGGAGTCTGGAGAAGAAGGGTGTCAGTCAGCAAAAGGGCACGATCGCGGTCGACGTCGGGGAACGCTAAGAGGCTCCTTACGAGAATAGGCTGCCTAGGGCGCCGCCAGCAGGACAATATCATATCTGGAGTCGATCGGACGGGCAAACGAGGCCTTGTAGGCGTTGAGGTAGTTGAGGACTCTGGCGAGCAGAGTGTGTGGTTGCGATTTGGTGATGTTGACGGTCTCGGCATTGCGGTAGAATTCGAGTAGGCTGGGGAACAGGGGCAGGATGAAGGTGAAGGAGATCTGTGTATAGGCGTTAGCAAAAGGTCTGTCAAAATGTACAGGGTAAGGAGAGTCACGAACCAGGTCCAGCAACAGCGAGAACACGATGACCTTGAGAACCCGCTTCCGCCTTGCGGGGTCCACAGCAGCTGTCGCCATGGCTTTTGCGGTATGCGCCTGCGCGTAGCACGGGTGTGTGCTTGACGGTGAAAGAGAGGATGGAACGAGAGAACTGTTGGGAGAAAACACGTCTAGGCTCGGAAAGTCGAGAAGACGGGAGGTCGATGGAAGATGGAGGATGGACGGTGGAGGTTGGAGGATGTCGACGAGCACGAAGTAAACAAAGGACAACGCCAAGGCAGGGGTGGGTAGATCGGAAAGAAGCGAGAGAACGGAGGCGCGAAAGAGGCCGGGACAGAGAGACGAGAGCGACAGGTGACGAAACGAAGAGATACGATGGATGATCAAAGGAACAGAAGAGCAAAGTAGCAGCCGAGCCCGTCGTCGCCAATTGCTAGAAAAAAGAAAGTGTGTGTCGAAGTGTTTCCAAAAAAGTGTGCGGGAGAGTGGTGGCTTGTTCTTTCCCGTCCAGATCGTCTGTGTCCCCATTTTTTTGGGTTGCCCGCACCTGCCACTACTAGCTGCTGGGCGCGCTCTGACAGCGCTGGTGCGACAGCTTGTCTCTCTTTAGCTGAACCTAAGTGGGCTGGGGCGGCCTGTGCGTGTTGCAGTCCGCCAACAAATGTCTCCTGTCCTGTCTTATCACGCCTATTTTCGTTAATCAATCTATCCAACAGCCAGTCTTTTCGTGGCAATTAATACTCTGATTATGTTAACATCCCCAATCATCCGTCCAGACCACGTTTCTGGATTGCAAAAGAGCCGCGAGCTGTCAGCGTTTCAACCGTTACGTGGCCCCGATTGGTTGATAAGATCAGGCTGGCAGGTGCGGCCAAGAATCCCTACGGAGCTCCTGTCCGCCGGGCTTGGCTTCAACGTCACTCCGTTCAAAAGACAGAAATAGGGTATGATCCGATGCAGAACAGTATCAAAATATGTGCATTGCGTCTATATACTCCGTACACCGGCACCTACGATGAGTTGCCATCTATTCATTTATTTTGTCGTTCTTATATTCACTCCACTTCCGCCCACCGACTACAAGCGAGACCACACACTCCAGCCGACCACTGACACCTTGGCTGCATAGAGGGCCACCAGAGAGCCGATATACAGGACGGCGGTGAATACAATCAGGCCCCAGTACTCGCCGTCGTTGCTTGCTAGGATCTTGCCCGCAATGGGAATGCCAACCAACGTTGCGATCGCCACGGCGGTATAACATGTGGCATAGTACCGGCCGTAATTGGTCGTAGCACACAGGCGGCCGATACAGACAGGAACAAGACTGATATTGCTTCCGCTGGTGAAGCCAAATAGCAGAGCGAAAACAACAATCGGCGCCGCAGCTGTGCTGTTGTTGGTCACCACCATTGGTTGAGGTGGCGAGAGTCGAGTCGAGCATCGAGGTCGGTAGCCAAACAACGAGACACGACACGGCGGCAATGATGACGGCAATCATGTTGGCGTTGAAGGGGCCGATTATGTCGGCATACCAACCGGGCAGTATACGACCCAAGACGGACCCGGCATTGAGGATGGTGACAAGCTGCGATGCAAACGAAGGAGAGAAGCCGCGTGACAGCGCATAGGTGGAAATGTACGTCAGCGGGATGAAGAGCGCAAACTCGAGCAAGAACACGCCCAGTGTTGTCAGTGCAAACGGGATGTTGCGGAAGATGCGAATGTCGGGGTGCGCGCTGGCATCCAGAGCCGGCGGCAAGCGGGATCGCAGCAAGAAGTTGGACACCCCAGACAGGATCAACGAAACCAAGGCCAGAACCCGGATGCCCAACCCCAGCCGACCCGGTCAAAGAGGCTCTGCAACATCAAAGGAATGACCACACCGCCTATGCCGCCGCCGGTAGATGCGATGCCCGTGGCGAGCCCTCTTCTCTGGCGGAAGAAGTGCCCTATGGCGGCGATGGAGGGCGTGAACAGAAGTGCCGACGCCAAGCCGTCCAACAATCCAAATACTAATATGAAGTGCCAGAATTCTGAATAAAGGTTAGCATGTTAGAAGATGTTACTACGTCGGATTCCCAAGGCTTAACGCAGAAGAAGGGTGGAAACATACTTGTGCAGAAACTCAACAACACAAGGCTGGAGGCAAGGCATATTGTGCCAGCCAATACCAGCCAACGCGGGCCATACTTGTCAAACATGGGGCCAATATAGACACCCGCAAAGAAACATATGAATGCATTAAGAGAGAAGATCCAGCCGATGGTGGATTGACTCTGGTCGGCCAACTGATGCGTGGACACATAGGTCTGGAACGTCGCCAGACTGTTCAAGATGCCCAGCGACGAGAAAAGGGCCAGCCATGCGCCGAGGACGACAAGCCAGGCCTGCAACCCACCCTCTGGATACGTTTCTGCCGGTTGGATCGGGGTAGTCTCTTTTGATTCGCAGGGCAGCCCATCCATGCTGCCTGCAACAAAGATCGTGCTCGTTGTCGCCGGCTCTATGTCTGAATTTGACTGTGGGCATGCTGAACCTGTTGTTGCCTGTGAGCATTCACCGGATCTTGTTTCCCTCTCGCTGAAGCATATTTCTTTTCCAGAGCTTGCATAATCGTGGTCGTGGACGCGGCCATGGTCGGCGGCGGCGCCAGCACCGCCTGAGCCTAGAGACGTCGTGGTCCGGTCGTTGCCCGACTCCGCCTTTCCGAGTCGCCTGTCATGATCCTCCCAAAGTCGGTCTTAGCGTTCTGTCCATCGACAACCAATATCGGAACAGTTTCTGCCGGTCTATTTGCGCTGTTCTGCAGGCGAGTCCGCCTTTAGTGTGGGGTGCAACGTGTGTGCATGGGATTTGAGGCGCCAAGTAGAATAATCCAAGATGCTATGTTTCCAAAGTAAACATATCGAAGAAAGGGAAGTGGAAAGACAAAAAGAACAATAAAAAAGAATATGGGATCGAAGGACATGAGGAAGTGGGAGAGAGAAAACAAAAGAAAACATGAAAACAACAGAGAAGAAAAAGAAAGAGAAAGAAGAAGAAAACGAGAAATAGGATGGTGACAAAACAAGACCAGCAGCGGGAAGAGACGTCCGGCCTGCGGAACAAGAACCATGGCTCGCGTGGGTCAGTAACTGGAGAAGGGAACACGCAAAGAGGAATACAAGAAAGAATTGACCGCTTCGCTCCTTCCCCAGAAAAAAGCTGCCCGCACGACGCCCTTTGCAAGACTTATAACGTTAGGCGCTAGCTCAACTTTGTGCCTTCATGGTTGGTACAACTGACTTGTCAGGCTTGCCCTACTCTAATTATATACTCGTCCTCTATGCCTTCCTTCCTCATACAAACTGCACTCATGACACTCAATTTTAACCTCGCTCGACCCCCCTCCTCAATAACAAAGTAGCATCCTGTGATCCAAATCCGCGAATACGACACCCGAAAAAAAAAAATCACAACAGCCCCCAAGGTCCCGTGCTCCGCGTCTTGGCATTTGAGAACATGGAGTGTCCGTTGCCTCCAGTGTTCCTCTTTTTTGTGGATTAGTGGACCGCGCGGAAAGACTAATACCAGAAAAAAAGAAAGCCGAAAGGCAAAAAAAGGTTCAAGAGGTTTTTGCATCTTATTTTTTCTTTTCTAATTTCCGGGCTGGCAAATTTGATGGTCTTTTCGCTCTTCCGGCCCCGGGCACATTATTTGCGTGTGATCACTGTCAAATGGCGAGATGGCGTTACTCGAACATATGCCTGGACCCATCTGAAAATCTGCAACCTTTACGTCTTCCTTTCATCTTCTTACGTAGTTTTTTCGTTTAGTTTTCATGTTCTGGTCTTTTAGTATTTTTTAACATCCCCGGTATTCACTCTCCAACGCCTGCCAGAATCCAGCTTTAAATTATGGGGGAGGCTTAACCAGTAACCGAAAAAAAGGTAAAAAAAAGGCGCCAACAAATTTCAACTTACCCTTCCCTCGAAATGCCGTCTTTTACTGTTCAAAATACGTACAAGTTATGTGAAATATGTCAAGACTGGTGTCAAAGCCAGCCACCACTTGCCTGCCGGCAAACGTTTCTCGACAAACCCCCTCAACGTCCACCGCCATGAGGGGTTCCGTGCCGCATACCCATTTGGCCCCTCCACCTTAACACTGAACCTTCCTTTGCTCCCTGTTCTCATGTATGGGTGGGTAACCCGTTCGTGCTCCGTCGTGCCGCCGAATGGCGAGATCGACATGTATGTAGGTTGATTCCAAGCAACCGGTCACGGACTTTACTGCCAAAAAAGGCCCTGTTCATTTTATTCCCTTAAAAAAAGACAAAGAAGGAAAAGACCAAACATGTTGCATTATGTTAGAAGATGACGACGAATAAGACGATATGTGATTAAGGTTTCGTCAAAATATGGCAAGAAGCACAACCCGAAAATCTTAAAGATGGTGCATGTCCAGTATGTCTATATGTACACCATAGATACCTCTTTGTTCGGAAAGTATTGGCTTGTGCTGCCTATTTCCTGCATTTCGCACAAATTATGTTATGCACAAGTAGGCGGGCGTCCTTGCTTTCATCCCTCAAAGTCGGAATCGACCCCCACAAGGCACAGTGTTCCGTGCTTGTGTTCCGCATTTGCAGTTCCGCCACGGCTCAGGCTACCGCTACCTTTCTGGAAACCTGTCAACGGAATCGGGGTTCCACCAGGCGGGAGGATAACCCCCCGACGTATGATTTGGTATATCTGATTGGCTTAACAGTACCAACCACCCGGCAATTGCCAGATGGCCGGCGGAACAGCCCACGCACTTTCTGAAAGCGGTGGTCAACCCCTGCTGGCAAAGCATGCGCAACACAGCATGGCAGGCCGCAAAGTTTCTCGTTGCATGTCTTGCTGCACACCCGTGGGACATGGTTGTACCAATAGGACCGAAGCCGATGAACAATGCAGTACGCCGTAAACGACCGCAAGGATGGTTCCAGAACAGCATACCTCGCATCTGCGCAGTTGCACCGCTTGGTTGTCCTTCCGTTCTTTTTATACAACACTGCGACGTGTTCATCCTTCTTCGTCTTCGGCGTCCTCGACTGTGGCATGAAACGCCCGTGATCCAGTCGTGGTTGGCTGTTGTGGTTTGGCAGTTACTCGTGAAGTTTTGCCGTCGTCGTGATCGCAGGTTTCGTCGGCCTTTTTGTCGTCTGCATCCACCGCTGGCACAGAGCTCTTGAGGTAACCTTCTCTTTCGAGCCGGTCCGCCTCTTCCGGCTCTAGCAGCCCGCCCATGCCACGGCTTTTGTCCAGCTTCCGGCGCACGACTGTCGGCACGAAGGCAGACACTGCTTCCTTCTGCAGGTCCCTCACAACAGGCTTTGCTTCGTAGACCGTCTTCACCTCAACATGCTTGGACGGAGCAGCTGGGATTGGCGCTGTCGAAGGCGTAGACGAGTCTCTGCCAGGGTCGTTCCGACCCTCGCCGTGGCCTGTATTGCGGCCCTCTCCTAGTGGCTCTGAGTTGGCATTGGCGTTCCGCTTCGCACGTCGTTTGGCGTACCATTCGTCAAGGTATCGTTTTGGTATCGGTGGTGGCGTGTCACGCGGCATAGGGATGCTTCGTACGTCGTCGGGCACATCGCTGTCGCCGCTGGTATTATCGTCGTCATCGTCGCGCCGCCGTTTCCTTCCACCAAACGCACCATCGCGTCTGTCGTTTCTGTCGTGGCTACGATATGAGCCGTCGCCGCGGCCGAATGTCGGAGCTTTGTCACCCAAAGCTTCCCGTGCCTTGACGACAGCCTTGAGCTCCTTCTCCAGACCTTCCAGCACCTGCTCTTCGTGAGTCGTGAGCTTTCCACCGCCCTCCGGGATGGCCTTGAGATCCTCGATCTGCTTCCGGATCCTGTCCGGGTTCTTCTTGCTCAGCCGCTCATTGCGTGCTGCTGCAACATCTGCCTTGCCTGAACATCAAAGAGAAAGTAGGTCAGCCGGGCTGTGACCAATTAATAAAAATGCAGGAATGAAAGCTCTACATACCTTTCTTGATTGCCTTGGCCTTGTCAGCCTTCCGCTGGGCCTGCACCGGGTTGTAGTTCTTTTCCTTCGGCATCGTTGCGAGCTCCAACACTGCACCAGGTTGTTGCTGAGAAAGAAAACAACAGAGCTTTTGCGAGCTTTTGTAAGGCAGTAAAGGTAAGGAGTACTTCGAACTGGTCGTGTTCTGTACACAGTACTCTGTACTTGGACTAGCGCGCTTTCAGAAACGCTTAGTCATTGTGCTATTTTCTTATCCCTTATCGGCCCAAAATCCATCTAAAACTCTGTCACGTGATTCTCCCCCTCCCGCCAGGGCTAGCGCGCACACAATTGCATCCAAACTTTTCTTTGAAAGTCATACAAAAAAATTTACATCGACCACTACCAAATCGCCTTGTCCCGATCAACAACTTTCGACAACCACACCACCCTCCACATTTCGGCAAATTATACACAATCCCAAACCGCAAATATGGGCAAAGTTCACGGCTCCGTATGTTTCTCTCGATTCAAATCCTGTCTACATGGCGCTGGCTACGGCCGCGTTTGTTTTCTTCGTGTTCTTTTGAACAGAAATGCTGACATTTTTTCTCACTCCAGCTCGCTCGTGCCGGCAAAGGTATGCCTCAAATCTAATTTTCCCCCTTCGATCTCGACGTTCTATTTTTCCAGACGAATCGACGACTCTCTCTGAACGATTTTTGTTTCTTGCCGTTCCGTAAACTAACATGTCGTTTTCTTCCCTTCACCAGTCCGGTCGCAGACTCCCGTAAGAAATTTTCCGCCCAAATAACGACTCGAACGACAACGTCCGACCATCTCAAAGCAAATAACGACTGGTAACTGGAGAGAACAGAAGAGAGAGCGGTGCAGCATGGTCCGGAATTTGTGCCGCCAGGTCCGATTTCGAAAGCCTGTCGATTTCTGGTGATGCAGTTGGAACGCCCACCGCTCGATACAGAACCACGAAGACACAACGATGAACCCCAGCGGAAGCGACGACCTGCGTGAAAAGACGGCCAGACGCCCGACACCGTTTATCTTGCTTGTTCTCTCCAAGTCTCCAGCTTTGATGCTGATGATATGGCCTGGAATCCGAGAAAACGCAAAATATACTATCGTGGATGAAATGCTGACGCACCATTACAGAAAGTTGAGAAGCAGGAGAAGAAGAAGACTCGTACGTCCCTACCACATCCCACTGCCGACAAAGGCTTATCAATCTATAAAGAATCCGACGATGCTAACCATTCAATAGCCAAGGGCCGTGCCAAGAAGCGGTTGACTTACACCCGCCGTTTCGTGAACGTCACCCTGACCGGTGGCAAGCGCAAGGTACGAACCGAGCCCATCACTCGAGGCATCCAAGACAATTCTGGACGAACAGCTGTCGTCGCTGTGACAGATATGGTCGATACTGAAGACATACTAACAATGCTCCCCGCAACAGATGAACCCCAACCCCACCGCATAAATGTAGAACACGTTCGCCATTTCCTTTGTTGTTCTGCCCTCACATTTATGACATTTATTTCCTTTTTGTTCGGCGAATTCGGCCCCCGGATCATCTCGCTCGCTCACGCTCTCCCGTCTCCCTCGAGCTATTGCATAGTAGCCAGGTAGACGGAAACATCAGATGCAGATGAGCATATGGATTGGGAGATGGGAGGAGAAGGGGCAGGCTCGGGTTATTCGTTCTCTTTTATGGAAGATGGGCGTATAGTCCGGGAAACAAAACTGATTTAATCTGGGAAAATACAGAAAAAATTATATAAACAAACCAAACCACTGACTTGGCCGACTTGTGAACCCTTTGTTGATCTCTTGATGTACTGAGTAGGGGACGAAGATCCCACCGTGGTCTATCTCTAACAAAATAGGAGATTATGCGCTGTGGCCGATGAGCAAGGGTAAATGTGAGGAAAAATTATGAGCGAATCCTTCTGGCGATACAGCGCACATGGAGATATTCAAGATACTGTGCCACTTTATGCGCAGTCTTGTGATTTGGTCTCAATTGGGACACTAAACAGAGATGGCTGCGAAGTGAGTGAAACAAAGCCAACACTACCAAATTGCGTAGTCTGGTGCTTTCTTGGGCAAAACACCCTGTCTCCCTTGCATTTTTCAATTTTCCCTTGCATGGCACTGCCTCTTCTTTTTTCGCGTGCACAGTAAAAAGCAAAACCAGCAACTAATCAAACGTGTGATGTGCGGTCACAGTCTGTAAATCGTGATTTATTGCCAACGTGGTCGATAGTACGAGCTTGGGCTTATTGATATACACGAGGTGTCTTGCATTATTTGAGGGGGCTGCGGGGTGAGATAAAGCAGCATGTCTATCCCTCGAGAAATAGCTTGAGGGCTCATAGAGATGCTGAAGGTGCCCAGTGAGCACATAATTTCAATCCGGCTCGCCCTTCATATTCAATGTTTGAGCCATCGTGTATTGCTTTATACCATGTCCTATGGGCGTGCCGAAGTCATCCCATCACCAGTGAATAAGAGCGCAAAGCAAGTGCAAACGGGAAAAGAACACGAATGTTCATAGAATTATCAAATGAAAACTGGTTGAAACCTTGTAGAATAAACACCATGATAACCTGTGGTTACCTAAATTCAAGAAGAGAGAAACACCTCCCTCCCTTTCCGATAATGCTGGAAAAATAAATCAATCAAAGAGCGCCCCTTCTTTCCCAAAAACCATAAAACCCGAAAGAAAAAAAAGGAGACAAAGGAAATGTGCGTGCCAGGATAGGCTTCGTTGCATGTAAAAATGATAAGACATCAGGGCTGTGGGTGTGAATGAATGTGGATAGACGATCGTCAACAACATGAAAGCATGGAGAACGTAAAAAGAGCGTGAGACTTCTGAAAGACATGACAAATTCAGGGAGAGAAAGGAAAATATGCCATAATGGTGGTGGTAGTAGTGGTAATGGTTAATCAAGGTACTCAGTGGCTGCGGCGCACAAACATGCGGCTCAGCAGAGGCCCCTTTTGATGATGGCGAGAGTGATCCGAAGATGTCCGGGGTGATGTGGAGTTGCCTCCCTCGGCATGGTAGTCGACCTCACAGCTGAAGTGGTAGGTCTCTGCGCTCGAAGGGTCAAGTGTTGTGGTAGTGGAAACAACAGTGCTACCACCAACAGTAGTAGCAATAGAGAAGTTCGAAGAAGAGCTATGATTCTTCCTCCGGTCATTGTGGCTGTGAACTTCAGTGGTCTTGGCCGATGACACAGAGTACTTAGAGCCAGATGAGACCTCACGAGTGTGCTTCGTGGCACTCGGGCTAGCCAGCGGCACCTCGCCGCTGCGAGCACGGCGGGTGAAGAGGTTGCGGACAAACTTGCGAACAGTGTCGCCTTCTTCATCTGAGTCGTCCTCGAACACCGAGATATGCGGTGCGTTGGCCGGCGCCTGCGAGGGTTGCACTTCACGTGAGCGGCTATCCGCGTCCTTCGACGACTTGGCAGTCGACGGTCGCATTGTCTTGGATCCCCTCAAGCTGAAGGAGGAAGCATGGTGAGATAGACGGTTCTCGGCAATGGCAGCATCGTCGTGGAAAGAAGCACCCGTAGCACGCGAGAGAGACCGGGAACGAGCACGAATGTTGCCCAATGAGCGATGCGAGCGGGAAAGCTTGGGGAAATCACGACGTTCTTCCGGTTCGGTGGGGAACTGCTCCAGCAGCTTCTTGTGCCGCCGCAGCTCTTCCTCCCACGGTGTACCCTGCTCCTGAGGCTCTTCTTGAACCAGCGTGGGGTCTGTCGAGGGGCTGACTCTTCTGGGACTCAGTAGGCCCGGCAATTCGATTGACTGCCGCGATGGTGGTGGCGGTGGAGGCACAGTAGGATGAGGAGGGCGCACATTGTTGTTCGCGAAGGATGGCGTGGGAGGCATGGCAGGCGTCCTTGGTATTGGCGGCGGCAGCTGCGAGAGATCTGGTGCACAAGGAAGGGGAGGAAGTGGAGCTGTGGGCGGTGGCCCGGCGGCATCCCGAAGTTGAGGTGAGGACCGGCTGGACTTGAGGGTTCTTGGTGATGGTGCGTAGGACGACTGCGAGTTTTGCTGGTCAAGCGGCAGGGGAGGGAGGGGAGTAAGGCGAAGTCTCACAGGCTGCTTATTGTGAGGCTTGCCTGCCATCTTGAGCTGGCGCTGTTGACGACGCTGGCGCAGGTTCGAGACAGTCTTGGCCTCGTCTTCGGTCAGGCCAACAAACGGCTGGACGGCCGGCTCCTTGGCCGTGTTCACCTCATGGGACGCATGCTTTTGGTGCAGTGTGCCACTGTTACGGCGGGCGTCTGTTTGCTCCTCCTCCTCAGGGACAGGTGATCCGATGGCTGTGTTCTGGAAGCGCTTCGGTGCAGAGTGCGAGAAAGCCCGGGCACGGGCCGGTCTGCAAGGAATAGAAGCCTGGTGCGGTGCCTGGTTTGGCGTCTTGGATGGTGATGGGGGTGGCGCATGGATAGCCGAGCCGATCTTAGTTGGCATCCGTTCCGGGGGTGACTGAAGCAGGAGAGAGTTGTTTGGTGACGTTGGTGACATGGCCTCGGGTGTTGTTGCGGCCGACCATGCGGAGTGGCCATCTGCCGTTGCTGTACAATTTGAGACGGCAGAGCTTGTGCTGCTTTCACTTCCGCGTCTCTGCGAGTTCGGCAGGGCCAGTTGCATATGCTGTACGCGAGCCTCTGCCGGGGCCAGGCTGCCATACCGGCTGCGACCTGTGGGAGGTGCAGATACCGGAATATTGCCGTCGACGTAGGAGTCCCAGCTGTAGGGGCTCTCGTAAGACTGCGAGCGGAAATGGAAGTTGGTGTTGGCATATTTGTTGCTGTCGACGTGGACCTTGCTGTGCATTCTCGGTGTTGAGTTGGCGAAAGACGCTCCTGATGAACCTGGGCGCTGGCTAACATGATGACGTTCCTGGCGGTAAACTGTACTGTCGGCGGCTTGCCGGTAAGAGACGAGCTCCGAAGCAGCTCGTCTATGGTTGTAGTCTGCCATTGTTCGTTGTGTACTTGATTTTTTTGCAGGCGTGTAAGTGCGTAGTTCTGCGCTTTGCTTCCCTTAGCGAATGATGGTCGGGGCCGTTCCTTGGATATGACTTATGACTAGAACACCAGCCAACCAGGGCAGAGTGAGTCGAAGTCAAGGCCGGGGTTAATTGCTGTCCGTGTAACATGTGTAGATTGTGTTTTGATGCTGCAGAGACCAGTCTGGGCGAAAGATGTAGATAGAGTATGAGTGTGTTGTGAGAGAGAACGATGGTGAGAATAACGCGAATATGGGTATTGATTCCTCGAGGGCGGACGATAGCAATAGAAGAAAAGAAGCAGAAGATGGAGTTAGAAAAAGAAAACGAGAGAATATTCCTGAACAATGACCCTTGGCTAGAATAACTCTTTTTGGGGAGGGTGTTCGTCTTAAGTGCCGAGTCAAATGGGGATCCACGGAAAACAAACAGAAAATCTCTTTCCTGCCAGCGTTCTCCACACGCATGCTGTTCCCAATGTCTGGCCTGTGAGGTGGACTGCTTTTTGACTTTGAAAGGGTCCCGCACATGCATACACTGGCACATATGGGGCGCGGAGCCCAAGTAAACAGAACTGTGTGGCAGGAATGCTGGCGGCATACAAGGAGCAAGGATACAAGGCGGAAGCCAACCGATCTCCAGAGTTGCAGAAAGAGGGAGGAGGGAGGCGAACCTTAGAAGGGAGGGCGTGTTCTGTGTAGGGAGAAGGATAGCTTGGCCTAACCTTTCAACAGCCCTCCCAAACGTTTTTGGCCTCTATTTTCTCTTTTCGTCCTGTCAAGTATCCCTTCCCCCTCTGTAACCAGAGAAAAGAAGAGAAAACGATGAGGAAAGGAAGCCTGTCAGCCCTTCTCGCTACTTCTGCTTCCCTTCCTCTTCAGGGAGTCCCAGCGCCCTTGACCAGGGTAGCAATCCCATCCTGATGGTGTCCGGGTCGATCTTAGCTTTGCCGGGCCCACTGCACCGATGGATCATGCAAGCAAGCAACTTGAAGTCCAGGCTTGGTCAGAACTTCCATCTTCATTGGAAATGGTGAGCCATGCTGTGTGCTCGTAAGATCGATATCTTACAGGTAGCATGCTTCCTAGTTCCTTCATGTGAGGATTCTTGTAAAAGGCATTTTCCATAAGATCATGCTTGTGCGGAACATGTTGCCTTTTAGAAAGCAACTTGTTCAGTATTCCTCGCGCTTCGGGCGACGTTGTGTAGCGTCACAGATCCAGCATTCTCCGCTTGGCCGCTCCTCGCTGCTCTACAGGCATTCATTGACCATTGTTAGCTAGGGTGTGGGAGCAGAGTGCAGCAGGGTTGTGAGTGTCTGTCGTCTCTCTCCTCTAGCTTGGGAGCGTGTGAGTGGGCCGCGCGGCGATGGCGAAGTTGGGAAAAGAAAGCACACGAAGAAAAATGGCACGAAAAAGGAAAGAAAAAAAGGACAGAAGAAAACAGTGGGTAGTGGGCAGTGGCTCGAGTGGGCAGTGGAAGGCGGCCCAGACCACAAGACTGGTAAGACTCTGCGAGAAAAAGCCGTGTCGAAAGCAAGTCGAGTGGCAGGAATGCTGGACGGGCGATCCGAGAATCATAAACAAAAGATTCTCTTGTAAGCCGAGTAAACAGAGCGTAAACAGAGCGCGCTGTTTGTTTACTTTGTGCAGCTTCATATTTTCCAACCAGTGGCGATTTAGAGGCGTGATGGTTCAAGGACCATAACCACAAGTGCCGTAAGAGGCGACCGCTGTCTTCTCTAAAGATAGAGCATTGTCTGTGCGCTTTCCGCGTCCCTGTCCACGCCATGAGGAGATAGCGAGGCAGGCGTTTTCGGCGTATCCCAAGCGAGTGCCCGGCAGCACATCTACAAATATGTCGACGAAATGCTCACTCGCCGGTTGTCTGCTGGCTGTGCGGGAAGCACTGTGGACAAGTGAGATGCTCGTAAATATGACGAGGCCGGGCGACGAATGGAGTACCTGATCTGGATATGGTTAGCAACAGTGGCTCGAGTGGGCAGCCAGAGAGCTCCACCGATGGTGAATATCGTGGCTACTATTCCCTAATGAGTGCCTTTTGACGTCCGCTACTGCTGTAAGGTAGAGCGACGCAAGAGCTTCGTTGCTGGTTGTCGTATTCACAGGCTTAGCTGCCTTGCTTGTCCTTTTCTCATGTTGAGTTTCTCCTTTTTCGTGGATCGATGCCCAAATCCTGTGTCATTGTAACCGCCGTTGAGTAGTGCCGTCATCCTCAAGTACAGAATACGTTGAAGCAACATCCTCGAACGATACTGTAAATCGGCGTGAGCGGGTTGAAGCAAGGGCGAACAGTAGCAGGGAGGTGAGTAAAAAGATCAAGACGAGGGAGTTTGCTGGAGGCAGAGAGGGAGGGAAAACACGAAAAACTGAGGATCGCACTAGAACAGGAGAAAAGGGCGACGCGGGGCCCTACGCTAAGGCAGAGGCGCGCTATGGGGCGCCTGGCTTAGCTAGAGCTAGGGCTCTTGGTCGCGCTTTCCGGCTGGGATTGGCTTGCCTGAGACTGCCACTGGAAGGCTCGAAAAAGGGAGGCAGGGAAGGCGCGACAGACGCATCTCAGGGGTATTACATTAGGTAAGAACAGGCCCACCATTTTGCAGAGACGCGTCGAGAAGGGCAAATAAAAGGTAAGCATTGACACGATCGATGAAAAGAAGAAGAAAAAAACCTCGCTGTTGGCTGTGGGCTTGTCTGGCTCCTCCAGGCCACGAGGACAGGGTTCTTTGAGATTCTTTCTTTCCGTGCTCGTTGAGTTCTTTCCTTACTCTTGTAAAATTTCTTTTTGTGTAGAATCACACAATGGTCGTGCCTTCCTGGCTCTTAGGGCTGCAGCTCATCCGCTCCTGCCCTGTTTGTTTACTACTTGTACATCCAAGGACTGTGCACATCGATACCGTGTGGCGCACATCACCGTTGGAAAACCAAATCCTTTTGACTGGGAGAATCTTGCGGGGCACCGCCCTCGATGTGCGGCTCACATCCCACTCGGCCGTTTTGGCGGCTCTGGCCAGCTCTGACGCCACAGCGGCTTTGCACCACGACTTGCAACCGCCGATCTCACCGCCGCAAAATGAGGACAGGGCTCGAATGTCTCCGATGGCCGAGACAACAGTGCACATCGCGATATTGAGGGCTGTCTTGCGGATACAACGGCCACAGCAACGAGGGCAACGCTCTCTGGGGCGGTATTGGCGTCATCTTGTCTGGACTGGAGTGGTCCTTGTGAGATGCCCAGGTGCGACCAAGTTCTACGTTGCTGTGTGCCGTGTAAGTCAAGCCGCCCAACACGCCTCTGCACAAGAGCTTAATGAGATACCTTGGGTATCTTTGTCATATTACCAGCCTCCTGCATTATGTCTGGACAATCGAAAGGGTATGTCTCGAACCTGCCACACATTTTCAACTAGGTGGTTCGATTTGGTCGAGCTATTACTTCATAAATGCTATCGCTCCCTGCATGAACACGCTCTGGACTGGTGCTACTACGAGCTTGGCTCCGGCGCCGTCCTGTCAGTCTCATGGGAACCACAGTGTGCGGGTGCACTATTTTCAATGCAAGATACGGGGCTAAAAATGCATAATGGGTGTGGGAGAGTCCCCAATCTGGACAGGGCGGCACCATAAGGCGTGGTCATCCCTTGGTTCGAATGCGCGTGCACCAAGAGCCTCTTTTTCTTTTGACAAAAATGGCACTTGCATTGGCGAATCAGCGATCATCGCATATGGCATATCGCATGTACTTCGTAAGACGCGTGCCTGCATAAAAAGGTACAGTCAGTATTCCTCCGTGCATGGTTTTGGCAAGTTCGAGGCAAGGGTCGAAACCCAGGTCGGAGAATAGATGTTGCCTTGAAGAGAATGTCCCTCCACTAGAAAAAGAGGCGATATGACGGCCGAGGACACTTTCAATTTTTCGGTTAAAGGACCCATGGACCATCATCTCCGGTATCCTCCCGGTGCACATCGGCCGATGGGCTTCTCGACTTCCTACGGAAAAGATACCAAAGAATATGACGGCTATCTGACACTTTCATAGAAGAGTCTTCGATGGCCCGCATACCAGATATCTCCGCGTATATCCACCCTGAAAGCGTTTTTGAGGTCTTTGTTTACGATCGTGTCTTTCTGTGCGAGTCGTGCATATTTTCCTATTTCCCATGACAAAATATAACCTGAAAGCACAAAGTACACAGTGTTTGTTTTGGGGTGCAGGTACCAGCAACATGCCAGATTCGTGGCGATACCGTCCGGGCTGCAGGCACTGGCATGGCTATCCTACCAGCTGCATACCGCGCCCACCGCGCGGAAGATGAGCCGTGGTCGAGAAGGGCATTCGGAAAGCTCAGGTGTTGCTAAGCTGGGCCAAAAATACAATACTACAGATGTATATCACGGATCGACCATCGAAAGTATCGACCCGTGACCAGATGCCAGTGAGACCTGGCCGCACTGCGGAGGCGCCTGTGGTCTCGTCATCGATACACACCGTTGACCTTTTGCAAAACACATCCAAGAATACGGGTAAAAATAGAATAGCGTGGTGGTAAGAATGGAAAGCAGTCTCGAGCGCAAAGGCAAAAACCCGGGCGCCAGCCACTGTCCTCCGAAGCCCATATGCAGCTCGGTGCTATTCGTTTGCCCGAATGACCAAAATCGCCGGAACTTCTGCTTTACGTCATTGAAAAAATTATGTGCTAATGAATCTGTCGATATTGTTATGTTTGTACATGGAAGCAAATTTTCCACCGACTGACGGGGAGTGTTTTGGTAAGGGCATCGTACCCCTCTATGGCCCACGATGTTTTGTTTGGAGTGGATTGAAAAAAATTATTGACCATCGTGGCCAACCCACGTACAAAATCGGAATCGCCGATTCATGCATCTACTTTTTTTTCCCCTTTACACCACTTATCCAGCAGACAACGACGTCCGCTCTCTGGCCCCGTACCCCCTTAGCCTCCTCCACCGCTCTACTGCGTACGTCGTTCTAGCCATGCACGTTTCGTCAACCAAAAGAAAGAAGAAGAAGAAAGAAAGAAAGATTGAAAAAAAAAAGAATAACAAAAAACATTTCTTTTCGCCCATATGCGCAAGAGCAAGGCTGGAGGGGGGAAATGCGTGCGATTTTCCGAGAGAACCCATCTGTCGCATATCGTGGTGGTTGGTGCCGGTAAAAATATTCAAAAATAGAAATAAAAGCTTTAACACGATTGCTGGGAATATATGTTATATCTACACAGTAGACCGGTGTATTTCACCGGTGACCTGTTACAGAGACACATGGTATAGTTGCATTTAGCTGAAGGGTTGCTGTTTGTCACCTTCTTTCGTATCCTAATACGCCTAGCTAGCCAATGATGTCGGGCAGGTTAGTTGTTTGACCTTCCTTGATATAATCTCATGAGATAATGCCATCTCTTACAGGTGCCCGGCACCGGCCGATTATGTGCTGTTCGGAGAGACCTTCATAATAAGTGTTAAATAAAATAGTCGTGTCTTTTTGTGTGCTACGAAATAGAAAGATCGGCAAAAAATAGCAGCGGGTTGATGAACATGGATGTAGACTGTATCCTATGGTTCTGGAAGTATGTGCACTTGGCGTCGAGGCCATGGTCGCATGGCATTTCGTGCTCTCTCACCTTTATCCTGTAGGCTACTCACGACCGTCATGTCAGTTTTTTCAGCATGTTCAGTTTTTCGCGTAGTAAGACGTATACGCATATTTTCGTAGAGTACTTTTTTTTTTTAAATTTTTTTTTTTTAAAAATCAATCATTTCACATTTCATTACAAGATACAAAAATAAAAATAAAAATAAAAATAAAAATAAAAATAAAAATAAAAATAAAAATAAAAATAAAAATAAAAATAAAAAAGAATCAGGAAATAAGACACCGAGTAAAAACACGACTATATTTGAATGGGTTTCCTGAACACGTACTGCATGCTGGATGAAAAAGATTCAAACAAATAAGAAATCAAATAAAAACATGGACGCCGTAAGCATACCTCCCCCCCCAAAAAAAACCATACGTAATATCAAAGGAAATAGAGACTTGTACATACAGTTACGTGTAAACAATGGCGCCGAGAAGAATGAAAAGAAAAAGAACAAACGATATATCGATACCACATCAAAACAGGCAGGAAGTAAATGCGACGGAGCAAAATTCTCGAGTGCTGATAAAGACGGGCTACGTAACGAGGGCATGCACCGAGATGAAAACGTCCAAGAACTGGATGACAAGAGTAGAAAAGCACACATTTTGCTTAGCCTTGTTTCCCTACAAGAGAAGCAAGACTATGGACGTAGGCACATAATTTATGCGATTGATTTGGGCCGCTTTGCGGTGCTTGGAGATTGCTACCATACAGTCGACGCACGGCGACCAAAGGCAAAATCATATTACTAGTACTCGATGAGACGACGTGGAAACACTCCAATCCTAGCTGAGCACCCGAGGAGATAAGATATGCCGCTCCAATACAAGGCCACCAGCATAGCAGACTGTTGGACCACACCCAGCCGTTCTCGGATGAAGTGAAAGCTCCCGTGGGATAGGCGATCTGTCAAAACACCGCCCGGGGTTTTTTAAGAACACGGGACAGAAAGAGACCAAATGCAGGGCCTCCTGTTCTCGTGCCTTTGCAATATAGCCACAGACAATGTACTGCAGGCCGTCCTTTCCGAGGTGCCACCGACTCTTGTGCACCTGCTCGTTTCGACTTTGACTGTGCCACCGCAGCCGCGTCTGCTCGTTGTGTCTCTCTGATTGATTGAGCAGGACAGAGACCGAAGACAGGAGGCCAAAGACCAGAGACACCGGGGTCGTACACGTACAGAGAACCACGAGCCACCTCGCCGATGGTAGCCAGCAGTCGGCTAGGCTCCCACAATTGCAGTGTGTTCTTGTGTTGTTCTACCTGGTCCTTTTTACGCGGAGTAGCATCCGAGAAGTGCAGATGGGGGTGCTACCACAAATTCAATTGTTGAACAAAGAGTACAAATACACTGTTTTGTTGTCTGCACGGTGCATGTAGGACATAGCAATGGGGCTTGCCACAGAAAAGGGCGACGCGGGACGCGCATACAAACACCGTGCATCGCATGCCATCAGCCATGCCATCAACCATGCCACCATCCTGGACACCTTCCATGCCACCCCGTGTACGAGGCTGGCACACTGCTCGCTCCCCGTACCCTGCTCGCTCCCCTGTAACAGGAGGTAATGGGCCAAATCATAGGCTACTGGGATTGGCCATAGTCACGTTTTCCACACAGTTGAGGTGGCATTTTTCTGCCCACGATGATCACTCCGTGTCTGTCGGTCTTCTTTAGGAGTCCCTCAGCTGCTTCTCGCTGACAGTGCGCCCCCGTCAGAGAGACAATGTAACTCGTATACCACAATCGGTGGCCTGCTTGTGTGTTGAGATACAGCATGAAAAACTCTGAGAGACAGCAGAAACAGTCGTAGCTGGCATCGCGGCCTGGCGGGTGGCTCACACGACATGCGAAGCACCGTCCACTGTACTTGTGCTCCGTACTCGTGCCAACATGTGTAAGTATGTGCAAGTATCGGTCTGCAAGTACAGGAACCGGTCCTCATCGCATTCTGGCATTCCGCCTATTGGGCGAGCCAAACGGAACTTCCGGTGGCTTGCAGTGAACCGAGTCGAGCAAGAAGCTGGCTTGGTGTGTTGGAAAGAGTTGGTGTTCCGTGGAGAAGACGGCGAGGTTGACCAAGAAAAAGAAGAAAAAAAAAAACAGAGCAAAGTGGGCTGCTACCAGTAATAATAAATGCACAGTCCTTTTATCAATGCTGGATCAGTGGATTGCGATCCCCCCTATCGGCCCTCCATCGTTCCTTCCCTCGCGTTCTCGAACGTCTTTATTCCTCGCGATGTGAGATGCTACAGTTGCTTATTTTAGCGTACCGGCGGTTGGGCCGCTAGCCCAGAAGGGCTAGCCGCCCAGGGTGAGACGAATAGGGCAATGAACGTGGAGGAAGAGGGGCTTGGGGAGTTTGGACCTCAGGGCCTCGAAGCGCATCCCCCAGGGCGAAACGCGGAAGAAAGGGGAAGGCGGTTGGGTTGGTTGGGGATTCGGGGAAAGTGCGCTCGAGAACGAACAGCATTGGCGAGGAAATAACACATGTGCGCCCACGCCGCGCGGAGTAAGGAAAGGGGAAACACAATGCAACCTGCCTAAAGATGGGAAGAGTGACCAGACGGCCTGCTGCGTTGATTCTTGGGATGGGGGTGCCCGAGGAAGGAACGAGGGAACGAAGGACCGTGAGAACAGACCTGAAAAAAGAAGGTTCGACCGGGTTTTCACGTGTGCGGAGGGAATGGAAAAAGGAATCTCGCCACAACAGCGTTGCGTTTGCTCTTCCCTTTTCTGGCGCTCTTGCATTGTCTCCTCCCCAGTGCTGGCTGAGCGCCAAGCGCCTCGTGATCGAATCCAATTAGCAAGAACTTCAGGAAGGCATTCGACAGTGGAAAGAGCGATCGAGACCCTGTACTGTACGTCGTATATCCAGCCAAACCAGCCAGATCTGGCATGGTCGCCGTCTGGCCGTATGAAGCCTGTGTACTTTTTTCTCCGTTAAAACGGCTGTTGGGTATTCGACATGTGTCTTAACCTTGTTAGTGACTTACTGTTCGGCTCATCTGTAATCCCTGTTGTGAGGTCGACCAAGCCAGCAAAGGCTTGGTGGCCAGGCCTGGTTTGGGTTGCACCCTTTTTGCTCTCCCTCGCTCCTTCTACAGTGGCTCAGTGGTCCAAAATGGGGCACCAACCCACTAGCCCGTGCCTTCCTCCGCAGTTGTGCCTTCTTTGTCTGCTTTCCCAGGCCCGACCAGGCCTGCAAAACTAGCCTGTTCGTATTACGGAGCACCTTTTCGCCTTTTAATTCTTCAGCGCTCCTTGCAATCCCGCCCTTTCCTTCTTCTCCTCACTTCGACGATTGAAGACCTCCTTCTCACTGCCGCCCTCGCTCTTGCCTTCACTGTCGATTTTGGTACCAATCCTGCGCTTTCCAACGTCTCTGCGACAAACATCACGACTTCACCTTAACATTTCTACACGCGCCTTTACCCCTCCGCTGCTGCCGCCGCCGTCATGGATTACACGCACCAATTTTTTGCGGGCACCCAGCCCTTCCAGCAGCAGTTCATCGGTATTCCCCCGCTCACCCCGTCGCATTCAAATTCCGCCACCTCCGACGACTACACGACAACATCGCCGCCGGTGAGTGTTTTTGCTTCTTGTTTTTTCTGTCGTTTTCACTTCGCTTGTAAACGACAGTGCGTCGTGGTTGCGGTCGATTGCGAGCGAGGAGGAAGGGCTCTCGCTTTTAATACTCCGGACCTCGCTTGCCTTTCCAACCCTGCGTACCCACTCGCTGTGATTCGGGTTGCTTTGCAAGTGCTTTCAAAGCACTTTGCAATCAGCCCGCACCGTCTTTATTGTCCCATTGCCCGCGCTGCATCGACCGTGATGGGTGGGCCGTGACCAGGACAATGTTGCAGAGCACCAGCTTGTGGAAGAGTGCAGGCGGACGTCGTTTTACAGCTTTCCGTGCCCTTTAACTCTTCCTACCCGTCTGTCGGGAGGAGTCTTGGTCATACTGTCCTGTCTTGTCATGACAAATCTTTTGTTCATCACCATACCCTACCATGAACACCCCCAATATCTTGGATGGTATCGCCGTATGCTTACTCGTGTTGTGTCGTCGTTTATAGGAGGGCTTCCATGACTTTGCCAACGATCACTTCCCAGCCTTTGACAACTATGGCGTCCAGTTTGCGCCCCAACAACAGCAGAATATCTTTCCCGGCCCTCCGACCCCACCGGGGCAGCAGCTGCCGCTTGGCGGCGTCCATGCAGGCCAGCAACCGCCCCCTCAGCCACAGCAGCATGCGCCGGTGACGTCTATTCCCGCTGCCGCCCCGGTAGCACCCACCTCAGCCATGGTCATCGACCAGGACATCCTGCCGACGACTAAGCCCGACCCGGGTATGATGGACGACCTTCAGCAACAGGACCAAAGCCGGAGGGGTGGCTCAAACTCGGACGATGACGAGATGACACCAGCACAGTCACGGCGAAAGGCCCAGAACCGAGCAGCGTACGTGACACAACATTTCAACTCATTGACTGCCTCCTGACGTAGATGTCGATTCTAACTTCTATCGCTACTAGACAACGCGCATTCCGTGAACGGAAAGAACGCCACGTTAAGGATCTCGAGGCTAAGCTCGCGAACCTCGAAGCTTCACAGAATAAGACGGCGACCGAGAATGAGAAGCTGAAGCGGGACCTGCAGAAGGTTAGCACGGAGAACGAGATACTGCGCGCGACATCGTCCCTACAGGCCGCCGCCGCCGCTGCCGGTGCGTCACCTGGTAGCGATGGTACCGGGGGCCCGATCATGACGACTGGCCCAATGACATACAACCCCACCGACTTCTACACCGACCTTCTGTCCAACCACGATATCAAGACGCCGAGCCACCGTATTGCCACGTCTGACGCGGGTGAGCGTCTTTTAGGCGCTGGTGCAACGTGGGATCTGATTATCGGCCACGAATCCTTTAAGCGCGGCCTGATTGACGTGGCTGACATCAGCAATCGTCTCAAGACACAGGCCAAGTGTGATGGGCAGGGTCCCGTTTTTGAAGAGCGTGCTATTCTGAACGCCATCGAACAGAGCGTCGGAAGTGGCAGCGACTCCCTCCTTTGATAAGACAGAAGGGAGACTGTACTGCACACACGCATGCACGCATAGACAAAGACTGTAACGAGAAAACGGAGTTTTAGGTAACATAGGGGGAACTTTATATCTTGGGAATGGCATATGATTTTGGATTTTCTTTCTTTCTATATTTCATGTTTGTCTCATTTTTTTGCGTTGTGTTTATGCCACATGGCTCCTTACCATCCTACCGTTGCATTTATTTTGCTCCCTTTGCCTCAATTGCTATTGTATGCTCGATACTTGTTAAGTCTGCCTCTGGAATATGGCGCTCGGAACAAACACTCCTAAAGGAGAATATTGGATTGGAGATCGTGGGGCAGGTTGGCGAATGGTAAAGGTCAAGAGTAAGTCTACAGCCCTACAACCGACGTAGCCTTAAATTTGTTGTTCTTTTTCTTCTTCTTCTTTTTTTTTCTTTCGCGATAACATTTCAATAAATTCGGCGAAACAAAGGTTTGCTGCATTGAACAAAATCAAATTCGTCATATATAACCGTGCCTCTAAGTGAACAACCGCGCTATGAAACTACTGTTGATAACTCGATGAAAGATAAAAGATGAAATATAAGCATATAACAAGAGGCATTACAAATGTATAATTGATGATACAGGAAAGAAGGGAGTAGGATGGGTTATCCAAAATATAACCCGAACTATAACCCGAACACGAATAGGAGACCCATGATAAAGCGCCGAATCTACTTTCTCTTCTGCGCCGTTGTCGCGCCCGGAGACATGGATGTGGATGTAGCCTGGCCGTTCGTTGCGCCGTTGGTTGCGCCGTTGGCGGCGGCGGGCTTGTCAGACGACTCGCCCTCGACGTAGGGATGCTTTATGGTCAGGCACCAGATGTCCAGATAATCGCAGATGGTGACGATGACGTCGACGACAAAAGAGCCGTACACGCCAACGGCCATACCGAGCATGCAGAACATGTAAGCGACCTGGTAGACGCCGTCGCCAAGAGCGCTGGGCCAGCCAAGTCTGAAGTACGAGGGAGGCTCGCTGCTACCGAAAAGCAGGGATGCAACAGTCGGCTCAAGGCTCTGAAGGAGCGGGCCCAGAGAGTCGACAACGCCGTAGGCGAGAGGAAGGACCATAACGTTGTAGTAAGGGAAAGGCAGGTGCGACACATGCGCCGTGATCATCTGGCCGACGGAGTAGGCGTTGATAAGGCCGACAAAGAAGACAAAGGGGACCAGGTGGGCGTGCAGGATCTCGGGCTGCAGCACCAGGTAGACCACAACGAGGACCCAGGTGAGAGCGAACGGAACCAGACCAAGGAAGGGGTGGTTCTCGCGGTTGTCGTTCTTGTCGGAGTTGAGGGTCGTTCCGTGCTCTCTGGCCTCCTTCTTCTCCTTGCTCCACACGCGCAGCACGGTGCGGGCCGACTCGGCGGTGTTGTACACCATCACGATGGTACCTTGCACCATGTACCAGCCAGTGAAGGACAGGTCCTGCAGCGCGGACGGGATGAGATTGATAATGTTGGCCGGCACGCCAAGCGTAGCCAGCATAGGCTGTTGCCAAAACGAGGCGCCGCCAAAATAACCAGTCAGGGTGTAGACCAGGACGAGGATCAGGACACCCTCAACGGGGCGTTGACAATACCGAGCGTAAGCGTGTGCGTGTGGTATTCTTCCCACGTCTGAACGTAGAAGGTCATGAGGGCTGGTGGGGAAAGTTAGCAACCGTTGCGGCAATATAGGCAAACGGCGGGCGCCATAGGCAGGGTAGACACAATACGTACAAGCGAAGAGAGTAGCGACTGTCTTCCAGCCCTGACCCATGTTCTGGGAAGCGGCAAAGATCAGGACCTCGAGGGAGGTGTTGAGGGCGTCGACACCGTGATCAAAGAGCTCGCCGAGAGGACTGCTCTGGCGCGTGCGCCGACTGAAGTTTGTGTGAGTTAAGGGACCATTGATATGTGGTTCGTTCATTGAGATTCACTAACGCTTGAGCGCCGTCAACGGCATCAAAGGTCTGGTACAAGAATAGACCGACAGCCCAGCTGTAGTAGACCCATGACGGGCAGTCTTGGTCGAGTGTCGGGTTGTACCACAACAAAGTGAGGAGGTTCGCGACGACGAACATAAAGCCGGAGAGCGTGATGAGGTTCGGCGCCATGCCAATGGGGAAGCATTGCAGCACGATATTGTTGTAGAAGGGCTTCAGGATGTACTTGGAGGTCAAGCTGTGATCAACGCCGGAGTACTTGTAAAGCTTGAGCCCAGCCAGGGACTCCTGTCGTAGGTACACCATCGCGTCGGGGGATGAATGTTGGCGTCAAGAGCAGTTTATGAGAAACAGCTTGAGGTAGAGCCTGCTCTATTTTGAGGAAACTCGGAGAGAAGATGAGGGGGCAATGATAGTAACGGGGGCGAGGTCGTTGTAGCACGATGTAAAACCGAAGACTGTAATAAGTGGTTAAGTATCTGAGAAAGGCTTAGGATGAGGAGGATGCCGAGCTTTAGGCGATGCTGCGAAGACTGGATGATGACGCTCCGAGAGCTTGCGCAAAAGGTGAAGAGGAAAAATGCACACAAAAAAAATCAACAAAGCGATGTGGGGAAAAGGGCAGAGGATGCGGTCTGAGATTTATCGTGAATTATACACGGAAAGGGAAAGGGCAATGGCAGTTCAGAGGACAAAAAACTGCATCATGCATGCAGGAAAGAGCGGTTTTGGCCGGAAAAGGAGTCAAAAAAAGAAAGGCCTGCATCGCACTTGCCCTCAAAACTCAAATAATTATGAGGTTGATTGCTCGCGCGTGGGTCGCGCGTGTCACTAAAATTCTGTCCCCTGCTAAATGAGCGTTCTTGGCGTCGTTTTCGTGTCCTCAACCAGCCCTTTTTTGCCCTTTTTTGCGGCGCCCCAGGCACTTCCCAAGCACTTTCCCGCCCTGTTTGTTGTTTGGTACGTCATTGAATGTGACCCACATTTGGTCTGCCTCCCTTCCAGGACACCAGGACACCTTTCAGGACAGCCGCAACGCCGTTTGATTCGCCCTTTTTGGTATCCTGCTGAATCGTGATGCACATTGCAAGCCAGGTGAAGGTGATGCGTGACATGTGTTGATATTGGCCGCAAAAGTGTGCCAGAAATATTTTGTGTTGTTGTCGTTTCACATATCGATCTGACTGGTGGATGGAAGACTTGAATATAGTTCCAAAGAAAAGTAATACTCCGTCGAGATAGAAGATGGTCTTTTCTCTTGAGCTGATATCACGTGACAGCATTGGACCTCAACGAGCAACCTTTGACATTAAGGGGAAAGAGATAATGCCAGGAACTAGACATTATAGCTGCATTAATTTTGGGCCATCTTCTTTACCGAATAAGTATGCGTAGATGGACAGTGAACACATGCGGTGACATGACAGCCACCCTATAACAAATTGCGTGCATTCAAAGTATAAAGAGCGGGCCTATCGGATTGCATGCCCAGGGGCGATATGTAGATGCTTGATATCGACAGTTGCTGCACTCTCCGATAAAGGCCCGTTAATGGTACCTGGCAGCCTCCAGATGGGTTTTCAAATTTTCATAGTTGTTTTTGTTCTTTAGATAAAAAAATGTATTTAAAAAGGCATTGGCCACCGAGTAGACGCCTCATACCCTCTCCTTCGCAATTTTTTTAAAACCCAGTTGTCCGTACAGAGACGTCAATCCAAAGCAGTTTGTTTTTATTTCGCTCGGAGTACCCTCCAGGCCCTGCTCGGGCCGCAAATGCTACTACCATCATCCCCTGCTGCTCGCCAACAACCCATTTAACGGGTGTTAGCGGCCACCCGCACCTGCGCACCCTTGCTGCCCTGCTTGCTCTGAATGCTGCGCTGGCCTGGCCCTTGGCGGCAGCGGAGGCCTTCTTGGCCTTCTCGGCCTTCTTGATCTTCTCAGCCTCGGCCTTCTTGGACTTGATCTCGGTCAGGTTGGCGGCGCGCTGGGCAGCACGGGCCTCGGGGCGCATGGACCGGCGTTCCTTGATAACATCGAGAGAGGCACCGACGATGGCACGCTGAGACTTGACTGTCCGGCGAGAGCGCTTCTTGGCAACCTCCTATGGGGTTGTTAGTGATCTGGTTCTTCTTGGTCGTCCTCAATGGGACTGGCACAACCGTCTTCGAAGTCGGTGGTAACGAAGGCGGGGGTGCAGTCATTGTGACTATTCTGCTGTCCTGCGATCCTTCAGCTCTGCCATGCAGTCGTCTCGTTCGAGCGTGCCGTCGGATCCGATGGATGGCAATGTCGTCGTATCGCAGTGTCGCAGAATCGAGTCGCATGGATTGGAGAGTTGAATCTTACCTCGGAGATACCCTTGCGGTGCTGGCGACGGAACAGAACAGTCCAGGAGATGCGGCGGGGGTTCTTGCGCTGCAGGAACAGGGACTCGGACTTGCCGTTCTGGAAACGGAAGACCTTGCTGTCGCCGCGGACGAAGAGCTTACCCTGTGGAAAGGGAAAGAAAGCGAGTTAGTATAACAATTCCATCAACGTGTGTGTTTTCTGTCGGCTGGGCCCTCCAATGCCTCTGTTTGTCCTCCTCTTCCTGTGGCCCTCTCTCTGTCGTCCCCCTCTTTGCTCAACCCGGAAAGTGTCGTGCCCACTCCGGCTTGATCCGTTCGTTCCTCGAGCAATTATTTTGCGAAAAATTCGGCAGGAGGTCTGCATAAGTCCTTCTTTGTCGGTCGAGAAAAACAGGACAGAAGCTCACGGGGAACGGGCTGCTTTGGGTCGTTGTCGGTGTCGTTGTCGTCGATGTCGATTTGTCTCTTCCAAGTCTGTCGTTTCTCATCGCCAATTTTTGCCCTCCAACCAGTCCCTTTTCACGTCGCCAACGCTTCTTCGTTCGTAGAAGAAGTCACGTACCTTGCCAGGGTAAATCTTCTGGCCCGAAAACGTATCGTCGTAGATTCTCATTTTGGCGATTTGTCGAGGTTGTCGGTGATCGTTGTGGTTGCTGTAGATTCGATAGGTTTGGACGGGGAGACGAAAATTCGTTTAGTGATGGAAAATTGGCTAGTTTTGGGAATTGGACAAAAATTGTTGTGCGTGTCTTGCCCCACTTGTAAATATTTGCAATTATAATTGGCTGCAAGAGCCAAAAGATGGGGCGCCTCGCCCAGGTCTAAAGTTGAGTCACGTGTGATTATGTAACATTGGCTTTTAGTTGATGCTTATTTACCTGCCCCTGTACTTGTACTCCGTACTCCGTACTCCGTAAGCTACAAGGCTGGCAAGTTCACCACTCAAGGCATGGACCTCACTCTTGAAACCTTTGGAAGAAAACCATCCTCTTTTCATTGCTATTTCAAATGTCTGACCCCGGAAAACAAATAAACAGGCCATGAGATCAGTGGAAAATCGACAATAGGTGCACCAAGTCTGCCTGTCCACCAAGAGCCATATCCATTCACAAAATGGTTCAAGCCGACGACGTCGCCAGAGCCGTTCTCGAAGAGTTTGACAAGCTTCCTGCGAATAGGAAACCGGTAGCACGATCCAACGGCGTCCGTGAATGGGTGCCACTGAGCGGAGTCGTAGCTGAACGTATGTGTCCCGTGGAATGAGAGACGATGCATTCAAAAGTATAGCGCCGTCTAACAAAATTTGGTATTTCAATGCGTAGAGAAGGATGGCGAGCTCGTGTGTCTAGCTCTTGCGTAAGTCTTATTATATTGGCTATGATGCGTACCAGTGTAGTGTCTAAAGTACAATAATTGACTTTAAAAACTGTCACCAGAACTGGCATGAAATGTCTGCCAGTGTCAAAGCTATCTCAGTCCAAAGGCGTTGGCATTCATGATTGGCATGCCGAGATGCTCACAGTGCGCGCCTTCAACCGGTTCATTCTGCAAGAGTGCCGCGACGTGCTGCTCCAGGGCGACGAGTCTCCATTTGTGCAGTTTCGGACAAGACGAGACGACACCACGAAGAATGGGGACGACGGAGACGGTGCTTGGGATGGCCAGCCGTTTGAATGGCGGGAGGGCGTTTCCTTGCACATGTACTGCTCAGAGGCTCCTTGTAAGATGAGGTGCCCCGATGAAGATTAACACAGAAGCTCTTGACATCTTGCTGATACCGACAAAGGCGGCGATGCCAGCATGGAGCTGACAATGGCTGCTCAAGATGACGCCTCACCTTGGGACACGCCGGCAGCATCTGCAGAGGATGGATCGGACAGCACAGGGCTGCTGTCGGGCCGTGGCTTCTTTTCACGCCTTGGTACAGTACGAAGAAAGCCAGGTCGTGCTGATGCGCCACCGACATTGTCCAAATCGTGTTCCGACAAGTTGGCTCTGCGCCAGTGCACGACATTGTTGAGTGGGTTGGCGTCGCTCCTTGTGGCGCCCAGCACTGGACTTTGCCTTCGTTCTATTGTATTGCCAGCATCGCAATATTCGGAGACGGGTTGCCGGCGGTGCTTCTCTGCGGAAACCGATGTCGGCCGTATGGCCCCGGTGGCAGACAAAACTTGGCCAGGAGGGTATGCGTTTGTCCCATTTACAGTGCAAACGACTGACCTGGAGTTTGCCTTTTCTAAACGGAGTCCCTCAATGGCATCGTCCAAACATGCAAGCAGCAACCTATCGGTAGCGTGGACTCTCAACGGCATCAATGAATGCTTGGTGAACGGCGTCCTGCGTGGGCGCAAAGCATTTGATCCCACTGGCGCCAGTGCTGCCTCACGGCGGAAAATGTGGAAGCTGGCGCAGCAAGTGGCCACGAGGCTCGCGAGTGGCAGCGACACTAAAGGCCCTGCAGAAGAAAATATGAAGCGGCCCGAAGCGGAGATGCTCCAGGCATTGTTCAACAATACAACATATAACGCCGTCAAAGCAACTTCTTTACTTGCTGCCCGAGAGGCAGTAAAGGAAGATGTCAAGACCCTCGCACTACGGGGCTGGACGAAAAATGAAAATGACGGGGACTGGGAATTGGACACAATTTGAGACATCATTAGCCAGATAGACAAGCAGTGGTGTGCGAAGAAAATATTTGGTTAAAACCCAAAGAAAATGACATTGATATTGAGTATTAAATCGAATGTGAAAAAAGAAAATCAAGCATATCCCAAAAAAATACAGGCAGCCGGATTTTCTGTCTCCAAAACAAGGAAGAAGCAAACATAATATGTGTTTCCCTTTTGCTGACCCTCCAGCGGTTGTGTTTATTTTTTATTTTTATAATTTTTTTGTTTCCTTTTTTTTTTGTCCTACAGAAACCTCTACTGATGAGATGTGCAGAGTTCGACCCAGTTTGGTGGTGTGTATATTTTTTGTTTTTAAATGCACTCCCCTCCTAATGTGACGAAAATTGACGATTCAAAAAAAAAAAAAAAATAAGAGAGAGAGAGAGTTTGTAGTGTGTGATATTTTCCCCTTTCTAGATACTGGGCTTACTCGACCTTATCCTCGAACGTGCGGTCGACCAGGTCAGGAATGGCATCGTCATCCTCAGCCTCCGGGGCGGCACCGTCCTTCTTGGCCTCCTCGTCGGCCTTCTGGAGGCTCTGGTAGCTCTCGGCCAGCTTGCGCAGGGAGGCCAGGGAGTCGGGGCCCAGCTGGTTCAGGATGCCGGGGACGAGCTCAGTGAGCTCCTTGTCCTCGCCGTTGCCGTAGATGGCAAAGGTGTTGGAGGGGACAGAGGCGTGAACTGGAGAAAAGACAGAGAGTTAGTCGGGTTGTCGCATGCAGATGTATGTGTATAGTGTGCTCGAGTGAGACTCACCCTTGGGCGCAGCAAAGTGGATGACGTTGCCGTCGCTCTTGAACATGTTGACCTCCTCGATCTGGGTGATGGGCTGGACGTTGAGCTTCTTCAGGGAAGCCTGGAGCTTCTTGTCGTCGGCGGCCGACCGGGGAGGGGCGCGCTTGACCTTTCTCCGAGGGGTACCCTTGCCACCGATGCGCGACACAGCGCCAAGCTTCTTCAGACGCTCCTGGATATCGGCCATGTTTGCAGTTGTGAGGATGGAGGGATAGGTCAACTCGGAGCCACGATGGGTGATTTAGAAGTCTGTGATGGGAGGGTAGGGTCAGTACAAGTTCGTTTGTCTAGGCAGCCGAGGCAAACAATGTCGTGATCACGGAGGCAGCAGTCCAAAGCATCGTGTATAGTCCATTGGGGATGACCAAGGAAGGGTAGAGTGTAGTGGAGGTGCATATGGAGGCATCGTTGGCAGGTCTTGTGTCAACAGCTGGTGGACGGTATGACGAGCCGAGGCGAAGTGAGGGGAGGTCGGTCAAATGCGACGAGGTGTATGCAATTCAGGTAGGTGGTGGTGAGGTGCAGTAGACCAATGGGAGTATGGATGCAAGGTCCTTGGACAGGTAGGTGATGTAGAAGGAAGTCGGGATAGGTGCTGATGTAAGTCGAGGTCCGGAAGGCAGGTGATGCTCCCCGGGCCAAGAGCGGCGTAGGGGGGGTATGAGGAGAAAGGACGAGGCGAGGCTTGAGCGAGGGATACGAGAGGATGTGAAGTTGGACGGCGAAGAGGAGGACGAAGAGGACGAATAGGACGACAAGGACGGTTTGCTGCTCCGGAAGGACTCGTGATCGATTGAAGTGTTGGCTAGGGACGCTGGACCTACCAAAGAGGGCGTGATTGAGTATCAATTGACCGTTGTCGTCGGGTTCGGTGGACACGGGGGAGGTGAAGGAGGGAAAAAGATGGAGAGGCGGATGCCGGAAGAATGGTGGAAGGGGAAGGGGAGGGAAAAACGAAAATCGGAGAAGCACGAGTAGCGAGTTTTTTGCGTGTAGCGGCGGTTAATCCGGTGGTGGTGCTGGGCCTGGGATCGGTGAAGGAGGGCGACGAGGGCGATAAATTGTGCGTCAGTCCGGGCGGGAAGGTGCAAGTGGTTCAATTTTTTGTCCTAATTTTTTTTCCTCTTTGAAAGTGGCCTGCAGGCGTTTGCTTAGAGGTACGCACACAATAATTTTCACTGGCTGGAACTGGGGCAGCCCCACCAACGACCAGCTTGCTGTCGGCCCACCCCCGCTTGTAGTTATGTAAGCAGGAGAAAGGTAATGAGCGAGGTGACCTTGCCTCGGGTCTATGGACTGTGGCTGGTGCTGTGGCGTCGATTCACCACAGGCTAGTGTGGATGAGATCAAGACTTGAGATGAACGACGTATGAGAATTCATTGGATTTTACGAGAGTATGGGCAATGAGATTATGAGAGTAGAAGTCCATTTTTCGTATTTGTACATATGCCTAAACCGTAACAAAACGCCGCCAGTTTATAATAATGCCCAGTTTGAGACCCAATATGAGGAGTGAAATATCCTCGTTGCCACCAGAAAAAAACGAGAGAACAAAAACGCCATGAAAACAGAGCCGGATGGGACGAGAAAAATGTGTGTGAGAGAGATATGTAGAGAGAGAGAAAGAGAGAGAGAGAGAGAGAGAGAGAGGGTAGCCACAACGGCTTTGCCATGGACACACTCAGCTCTTCGTGCTGGCCTCGGGAGACAGACCGGCCTCCTTGCGCATGGCCTCCCGCTGGGCCTTGGCCTCTTCGGCGAGACGCAGGGTCTCCTTCAACTTGGCCTGTCTTGCGGCCTCGGCCTCCTCCTTTTGGACGGTCCAGACTGTGTAGTGTTAGATGTGATGGACACGTATTCGATGATAAGGGATGCACTCCACCACGGGTCTACATACTCGGCTTGCTGCTCTGGGACTGCCGCTTGAGGTTCTGCAGCCACTCATTGAACTCCGCGGTGCGCTCTTCACGGCGCTCGAGACTGCGCTTCTGCAGCTCCGGGTTGTACCGCTGGAACAGCTCCTCATCGGTCGGCATGACGTAGACCGTCAGCATGGGGCCGCCGACACACATAATGGCGCCGCTGGGGTTTAGTTAGCAGGTGCCATTGGACCTCGATATAAAGACAGATCGCCAGAAAACGATAGGATCAGGCTTCGATCTCACCCGACCAGCATCTTGGCCCAAAGCTTGTAGTTGGTGGGCTTTTTGGCAGACATCGTGATGGAATATGCGACAGCAGGGGTCGGCACGGCGTGACGGAGGGGTGGTAGGCGGGCGGTGGAGGGTGGTGATGTCAGTATCAAACGTATCGTCCTCCGCAGCTGTGGCGCATAAAAGTTGGGAGGCTTGCAAAAATCGAATGTGGGAAAGCGAACTGACGTCGCGCCATCAAATTACAGGCCCCGGATTACAGTGGACGCAATTGGCGCAAGCCGCCAGCGCTCTTTTCTTAGCGTGGCCCAGACTCGCAGTAAGACCGACGCCCTGTGGGAGCGCGCCGAGTTTCCAAGCTTGGGGACGACCTGGCCATTGGCAACTGCGTCACTCAAAAAGACAAACAAGGAAGGAACGATGATATGCTTGTACGGAGTATAAATGTCACAACCCATGAATATCAACACACGACCAGCACCGACACCATAAAAACGGTGTAATTACCGCGGACAGACCTCGCAACGACCACGTCTGGACCCGGAGACATGAGATCTTGGCTTGGCCTTGCCTGGGCATCCAGGGCATTTACCAGGCCCTGTTCGGAGTAATTTACAGCGGATGCTACGGCTGTGATGTTATTGCCAAAAGACGTGCACAAAGCAAAGCATAAAAACACTGAAAAGACAGGGTCTCGCGTCCTGTGTACAGGATACATGCTTCGTAGCATATCCAAGCAAATTAGAGGGGCAATTTGCGTGTGTCCATGCGTGCGCCCGTGTTATTGCAGTGCAGCAAGGGGCCGACCCAGGTTTTTCTCTTTCTCTTTCTGTTCTTATTTTCTGGGCTCGTATTCTGGCCGTCCCGTTGTTAAGATCGCGTGTCGTTCGTTACATACTTTACTTAATTACGGACTATGGAGCATTTCAAAATTAACATTTTCGACTTACGGAGGCCCGGAGGAAGCCGTGTCTTTTGATGCTATGCTATTATTATGCCCGTTGAATTCGCCGCACGCATAGGAGTACACGCGACCGCCGAGACGTTGAAGCGTTGCAAACTGATTGAAGAACACTTAACATGAGAGAGGCACACCACACATACTCAGTACATCAGCAACATCCTCAGAGGCTGGAACGGTCAGAGCAGTCAGAGCAGTCAGAACAGCCAGAATAGTCAGAAGAGATGAAAAAAGCCGCAATACTGTATCTCTACGGAGTACGGAGTAATTACACAGTAATAACAGTCAGAACTGCCCATCCTGTCAGGTCAGACGCGGGCGTCGCGCCACAGTGCGCCGTCAACTCGACCCCGTATGCGCTCTGGATGGATTCCATTCGTTTTTCGCCTTTCGTCTCGCTTTTTGTCCTGACATTCTCACTCTCGCTTCTCGCTGGAGGGCATGCATAAGCAATGATGTGCGGTATTGTGACCTGCAAAGCGCGGAGATTCACACCGTGTTCTGCACTCTCGACACGGTCAGTGCTGACAACGGAGTCTCCCGTCGAAACAACACTCCATGCACCTGCATAGCCATAGACTCATAGTCATAGTCGCTCATTCCGCCGTGCCCGCCCAGCCCGTCCAGCCCGTATTCGAATATTTGATGGACCACTCACTTTCCGTCCTCGCTGCTCGTTGCTCTCGCAGTCTCGCTACTGACGCCACGCGCAGGTACCGTAAGATGACATGCTTGTGCCCCATCAGCACTCCATTTGGTGGCTGCAGTGGAAAAACTGGGCAGTGGCAACACAGAGTCACAGACGCCCCCAGCAGGCCCCCTTTTCCTCTTTTTCTCTTTTTCTTGACTATTCTTCTCGCTCTTTCGGCTGCCATGCAGCCAATGACAGGTGTGGATCAGCGCCTCCTGGGCGCCGAGTCTGGCACGTCGACGCCCTGAAAATATTGGCAGAAGAGATTTTTTGTCTGTTTCGTCTTTTTTTTCTTCTCCTCGCACGCGCTCTCTCCTATCGCTCGGTTTCGCTGTCGTTCGCTGTCGTTCGCTCTCCCTGCGTATCCTGGCCCACAACTGGCCCAGTGGCCACTCGCTGAGTGGAGAAGGTCCTACTCCGTACTGCTTCCCTGTGTCTGCTGGTGTCTGGTGTCTTATGGTCTAGTGGTCGCACCGCCGCTCCCAAATGTTTTGTTTCGGATCTGGGGCAGTTCGTGGCCTGCTCCTGGCGGCATTGGACGAAGCGCTTGGGAGGGAGAGGGAGAGGCCTCGCGACGGTGAGGATGCTGGGGGACGACGATGATTGCAATACCGAATGACGACGAAGAAGACGAGGACACGAGGGCACAAAAACACAAAACGGCCAAACGGCGAGACTCTGAAACGGACAGTCTGCCTGTCGGTCGAAACGCTGACGGCACTAGATGCTGCCTCTTTCCTATTTCGTGCAAATCTCATGGAACGTTTCTCTCCTTCCCTCCCTTTCCCTCTTTTTTCCGCTTATGTTCTCCAGCAGAGACGTCAACTGCCAGGCACCCGTTTAAAACCAGCAGGCGCTACCTGCCGGAAGACGTCGGCCAGTTGGGGCCAGTGTCCTAAATAAAGACAGAACTAGCAGTTAGTAGTAGGCATTAAACCAAACAAAACCCCTGAGCAGAATTTCTTCGAATTTCTTAGCGCGCCCTGTCCGGAACGGCGCACTAAAATGCTCTAAACCGTCCCGACCGCCCACCAGAAACAATGCGGTCCACTTAACCTGCTGGATTTTCAGTGTGCCGCGCGGGACAAAAGGACAGAAGCAGAAGGAACTGCCCTGGCACGCCCCCCAACCCAAACGGGCGACGATCGCGCCTGCCGCTAGTTCAGGAATACGATGCAGTAATACAGGCGTGACGGTGGCAGGAGGCTTGCCACAGCCACGCACTGGCTGCCACCCCTTCATCGCTGCTTCCTGTTTTGTCCTGCCCAGTTGTTCATCCAAAATTTCTATTCTTTCCCCATGCCGTTTTGCATCACACAACTACAACGTGCAAAGTAACCACCGGCCCAGTCGTTCTTTCCTTCCTTCTTCGTCTCTCGTTTACCTCTTTCCCTATTCCTTGTTTCGTTTCTTCCTCCTTCCCTTTCCTTTTGTTTTCCATTTTCTCATTCGATTTTGTCCTTTCATCATTGCCCCTTATTCAACGAACAACAAGCAGCGCAACGTCAACGACCCTGCTGCCCATTGCCCATACCACACCCGGGTTTCCTTGTTCCTTTCGACTCTCGTGTTCTGTTTCCGGCCTCTCCCTTTGTTGGCCGGACTGCCGGGCACGTCATCTCGACATAGCCGCCCCTCGCTCAACGGCTTTGACTTTCTTTCTTTTTTCATCATCACGGTCTTTTTTTTGTCACAAAACACCTTCACTCATCTACGTCCGACACAACTGCCATCATGTACTCTCAACGCTTAATGCAGCTGCTCTTCGTGGCGCTGTCCCTCATGGTCGCCGCCCACGCCCTGCGTCTTGACGAGAACTTCTTCCGTTTCGCCGAGCAGGCCCACGCCAACAAACAGATCGAACGTCGTGCCAGTGCTGCCTCTAGCGGAGACTCCAAGCCGACGGGCGACGCTGCCGCGTCCAGCCCCTCGCCGTCGGCCCAGGCCAGCTCGACTCCGGCCAAGACGTCGGCCACGCCTACCCCTACGCCGACGTCGAGCGACACGACGCCAACAACCAGCTCAACCTCGCCCACGGACAACACGAGCACGCCGACAACGTCGTCGACGCCTACCACCTCTAAGGACACTAAGCCCACCACGTCGTCCACTAACTCTCCTACGGACAAGACCACCACCTCGCCCACCGACAAGACGACGACGCCCCCGGACAAGACCACCACGTCGACGACGCAGCCCATCTCCACGAGCACCTTTGTCACGACCTACACGCAGTCTGATGGCTCCACGACGGCCGTGACGACCGAGACCACGACCACGCCCACGGGCAGCCTGGCCTCAGACGGTGGCAGCAAGACGTCGGGCATGTCGACGTCGACGCGCAACATTATCATTGGTGTCGTTGTCGGTGTCGGTGGCGCCATTATCCTTGTTGTTATTGGCCTCGTGGCCTCCGCATCCACAAGCGCAAGCAGGCGGCCAAGGACGGTGGCAACGGCCTTAACGACTACGATCCCAACTACGGCAACGCCCCCGTTGGCGCGCTGGAGAAGACTGAGGGCGGCAACAACACCGGTGCCGTCGCTGCTGGCGTTCCTGGCCGCTCGCCCTTCCAGAGCACGCTGGAGAGCTACCACACGCCGACACAAGTCAACACGGCCTCCAATTTCTAGACGACGCACTGATGGCCGATCTGAAAGGGCAGTAACGCCATCTTGGTTTCACCGCTCTCTCCTTTTTTTATCGAATCGACAATCATCACCTATTTCCTATAATCTTCTTTATTTTCTTGTCCATTTTTGCCTGTCTCTTTTTTTCCGTCGGTCGGAAGACCCGGCGTTCAAAGGACGGGCCTGCCGCTGCTTTTGTTTTGTCACAGACCCATCTTGCATCATTACCCCATTTGTTACCAAAAATGTTGAGGGAGTGTTTTCTTTTGTCTTCTTTGTCTTCTTTATCTTTGCATTTCATCTTCTGCTGATAGAGGACTGGCAGTTCGCTGCTGCGGTCAGTTGTGTGTTTTCGTTTATCATACCACCCAACTAGTCTAGACGTCTAATATAACGGATGCGGCCTGGTAATCCCAGACAACATCTTGACTCTTTTTTTTGAGCCCATTTCTGTCAAAGATGCATTCTCGATACTGTTGCTCTGTTTGTGCTTTGTATTCGTGTGTTCATATCCGCATCCCCGCCCATGTCCATCTGACATTAAAGCGCCGAGATTCTCGTCAAATGCCATACTTGCTTGGCCCACTCCAAATTCCCAAATTCGATTTGCATGCTTGTTTAACGTCGGCACACCTTCTTTACTTTATTTGGCATCTTTATTATTCTACAGCAAAATTATGTGCAATTGATTGATTGTGTCGCTCGTGCGCATCTCTATTTTGCCTGATTTGTTTAATGGGCTGTGCTGTGGTGAACCCTTTTTGGGGTGTAGCCCGCGACCAAAGTATCCTCGTTCGGATCTGTCTCAAAATCGTTTCAGATCGCATCCACCACTTACTATGGTATCAACCACCACCCAGTTTACAGGGGAACAGCTCCTCTCACAGGCACTCCCGGTTCAATTGGAGTACTGGCAATATGTTGTATTCGTCTTCGCTTCTGCAATTCTGCAGCAGTTGCGCTCGAGCACTTTACTCTCTTCGTGATTTCTTTTGTGAAGCATCGCCGTATTTTCCTTGCCCAGGCGGCACTGTTCCATTCTCTTCTTCTTCGTTGTTGTTACTGCTTTACTGTCCACATTGTCATTCTCAACATCCTCACATTCGATATCCAGTCGCTGGTTTTATTTTATTTTATATTTTTTTTGTTGCTCTTTTCTTGATACCCATTTCCTTGTTTACTCGGGACGACTGTCAATTATCCTCACCTTACTTTAATTCAAACCTCGACATACTATCCCTCATAATGCGCTCATCTTCTCCCTCCGGCCCGTCCTTGCTCCTCTGTGCCACGGCGCTCCTCGCTGCTTTTGGCTCCGCTGCTGTCGTGCGCGCATCGCCATCGATCCCTGTCGACGATGCCGCCCTCCTGCGCTTTTCGCCCAACGTCGATAGACAGCTTGACCTTACTGAACGCAGCACCAGCGACCCCGACCATCCGGACCTCGCGGCGGCCAATATCCTGATGCCGCGTGCTGTGGCCAACCTGCAGTTTTTCAAGGGCGCTCTGTCCAATATCCAAGCCCCGGCTGTACGACACTTCCTTGATGCTCACTAGTTTCTGTTCGCTGCTAACAGTCTAGATCTCCCAATCCAACGATGCCACACGGCCGTTTTCCGTTGACGGTGATACCTTTGTACGTTCAGCCCTTTGGAGCATCAAATTAATGAATACACAGCTAACGTTTTTCAGACCGACTTCGAGTCTGCCGTCGACAGGTCTTGCGACAACCAGCACAATAGCTGCGCCGATGCTGCCAACAGCCAAAAGTCGTCGAGCTTTACCGTCGGCGACTGCGATACACAAGATAGTAAGCCCATATGACCAGAGAAATATATATATATATATATATATATCTATATAAGCGATGCTGTGTGAGGATATCTGCTAACATCACCAGCACAATGCAAGGCCGCTTCGTCGTCGGCTACACAGACTGCCTTCACTGAGCTGACAAGCTCAACGTCCGAATTCGACATTTACTGTGATGTGTAGACGTGGATGGCGGTTGGTGGATGGCGGGTGTTTTCGACAACGACAAAAGGCTTTGGGTTTAGGATACTGCTGCTTTTCTTTTACGACTTTATACTTCTCTTCTTGCGCCTGGTGCTTCTCTTTTGATTTTGGTATTCTCACTCGTGCTTTATGGGTACTTTATACTGGCAGATATTTATGAATACACACTACACTATTTCCAAGACGTGTTATTGTCGGAGTATATATGAACTTGCGTTTGATTACGATTTCTTTGATTACGAAGGTGATAGGCCATCAACAATGATATACACACGCGTTATCGGCCGTCTTTCTCATGGGGTCACTTCTGACAGAGTTGAGAAAAGAAAAGTTTGAAGTAGATAAATAAAAGGGAGAGAAAAAGAGACATAAAACGAAAGATTCAAGTGATTGACTTGGGCTAGCAAAAGCAAAGTGAGTTTTTTATAGTGGTCATCCTCGCTGCCTCCTCCAAATGCTCCTCCGTCCTCATCCTCGCTATGCAGACTGAGTGGCGTCGTAACAAAGAAACAAAAAACAAGAAAGGCGTACAGGAAAGCAGAAGAAAAGGACAATAATAAAAAGCGAGCAGCAAATCGCATAACAGAAAAGCCAAATAGCATGAAGCTCTGTGAAACAGATGAAGAGACAACGTGCCATAAGTAGAAAGAAAGGAAAGAAAAAAAGTTATTAAAATATTTTGGCAGTCTGGGATGAAAAATGTGCTGATCAGGGGGTATCAATTTCTAAATTGTGATATTTTGGTGCCATTCTGAGAGAAAAGAAATGAAAAGAAGAAAGTTCTGTAGAAAAACGAATGTGGTGAAACTGTGCAAAACGGATGAAATTTTGGAAAAAGCAGAAAAACAAATTGACAAAGGAAATAATAAGTGGGTAGTTCGTCTAGTCGTCGAAGAAAGCGGCGTCATCAAACTCCTCAGCCTGCGCATCCGAGTCGTAAGCGCTCGTGCGCATCATCGGAGGCGTGACGGGCTGTCCCCGGCTGGCACGACGAAAGTTGGATGGCGGCGGCGTCGACGTCACATCACGCGTGGCGAGCTTGTTGTCCGACCGCGATGTTTGCCGACTGCCGGATTGCCCACCAGTGTAGCGCCGACCGGTGCTCGAGAAAGCTGTCGGCTGTTGTTGTTGCTGTTGTTGCTGCTGCTGCTGCTGGAGAGATTGGCGAGAAGGCGGTGTCTGGCGCATGCCTGAGGTCGGCGGAGTCATGAGTCCAGACAGGAAGCTGCTGTCGCCTCCAGACTGGGCCTCGACGACAGGGCCGGCGCGGGACGTGCGGGACGAGATCGACGAGGATGCAGCTCTGGAGGGCGTCGCCGTTGAGCTGCCAGCCGGGCCGCCTCTTCTAGAGACTGGGCCGGGTGCCGGCGACGACAGGAGGGCACCGGACAGGCTGCTAAAGGTGCTGCCTGCATTAGAGTCACGCGCCTTGCGCCAGCTGCCCCATGCGGCCGCCAGAGGACCCACGGCCTGGGCCACACGCGGTGTCGCCGCAATATCGCGGATGCTGGCAGCAATGTTGGGCAGATTGATAGCCGAGCCGCCGTTCATCGCCCGCTCGCGCTCCTGCTCCTCCATCTGCAGGTTGGCCTGCAGACGGATCACAGCATCGCGCACACGATCCGGGTCGTGTCCCTCGCGGCCCAGAGCAGTGATAATGTCCTTGAGGTCCGAGTGGCGAACAGCCAGGAGCTCACGCAGCCAAATGATCTCGTCATCCCGCTTCGCAATCTTGACGTCGGCCTCGGGGTCGACCTTGTCCAGCGTGTGCTCGAGCTCCTCGATGCGGTGCTCGCGCTGCTGCAGCTGGTCCTGGAGCACCATGATCGACTCACGCAGGGCCTGCGGCGAAATCTTCTCGGGCAGACCAAGACCGTGAGACTGAGACACAGGCACAGCAGACACGGACTTGACAGCAGCGGCAGGCTGCAGAGGAAGGGCCTGCACAGACGATGCTACCGAGCTCGTCTCGGTCAGGTCGGCAGCCAGGTTGCTGGCCTTGGCCGCCTTGGCAGCCGCCTGAGCTGCCGCGCGGGCGATCTCGAGCTTCTCCTCAAGGTGGGCAACGCGGTCCTGGAGGTGCTCCGTCTTGGACGTCGAGATGCTCAGGCGCTCCAGCAGGTTCTGCTCGGCGCGCTGGGCGTCCTCGGTCGTGTTGTTGATCTGGCGCTCGTAGCGCGCCTCGAGGTCCTCGACTTCGTTCTGGTGCGCACGCTTCGCCTCCTCCAGCTCGTGGCGCTTGGCGGCCTCGGCGGCCTCAAGCGCCGTCTTCTTGGTGGTCTCGGCCTCCTCGAGCAGCATCTCGAGGCGCGCCTTGGCCGTGTCGCTGTCGAGCTTCACCTGGTTGATCTGGTCCTCCAGGTCGCCGCGGACAACATTGACCTGGTGGTTGGCACTGTCCACCTCGGCCTGCATCGACACACGCGTCCGCTGCACTTCTCTGGCAGCCGACTCGCGCGCCTCCTCAAACTCCGACTTGAACCGGATCGAGTCCTTCTGCAGGTGGTGGTTCTCCGTGCGCAGCTCGCCAATCAGCGCCTCGTACCGCTTCAGCTCCGAAACGGCACGCATTGCCTGCCGCTCGCCGTTCTCAAGACGCTCAAGCTCGCTCTCCAGACGCTCGCGGGTGCGGGCTTCGGCTTGCAGCTTGGCGTCGAGGACCTCGTGACGAGCAATAAGTGTCTGCTCGCGCTTGATGTGGCGGGCGCTCTCCTCGGCAACTTCGCGGGCAGCACGGCCCATGTCTTCTTGCAGGGCAACGAACTTGGACCGCCAGTTGTCGCGGAGGCGCTCGTTCTCCTCGAGCTGTGTGCCGAGAGTGTCGACCACCTTCTTGAGGTGGCGCAGCTCAGTCGCCATCTCGACCAGGTCGTCGCCCTGGTGCTGTGACAGGTTGATGGCCCGCTCGGCCTCGGCGCGCCAGTGACGAGCCTCCTGGTCCTTCTCGTGCAGCGCGGACTCGGCAGCGTTGAGGCGGGTCTGGAGATCGCTGTGCGTCTTGCCGCCGTTGGCATGTGAGGCCTCGAGAGTGGCGAGGCGCATCTCGTTGGTGTCGCGGATCTCGCTCAGCTCCTTCAGCTTGGCATCGCGATCGTCAACAGCCTCACGCAGGCGCATCTCCTCGTCAGAAGAGATACGGAGCAGACGCTGAACCTCGGCGATTCTGTCTTCGGCCGCGTGGCGCGTGGCAACTTCTGCCTGCGTGCGCTCGGCCTCTTGCTTGAGCTTGTCGTCGAGGTCGGTGACACGCTGGTCGTAGAGGCTGCGGTTCATGACCTCAACCTCGATCTTAGTCTCTGCGGTCTCCAGGGCACGGCGCAGATCGGCGGCCTTGTCCTCAGCAGCGCGGCGAGTGACGACCTCTTGCTCGGTCTTCTCGCGCTCGAGGCGCAGAGTCTCCTCCAGCTCGGCAATGCGGGCCTGCAGAGCATCTGTCTTCTTCTGGAGATCATCATCTTCGTTGGAGTCGCCTGCAGGAGCCACGGCCGACTGGGGAGTCTGGGGCATGCGGCGCTCAACCGCATCCTCAACAATGTTGCGCAGATCCTCGCCACGGAAGTCCAGGCGCAGGGATTGGCCAAAGTGCTCCTTCACGGCCTCTAGCGACTGAAGGATGGTCGCAACAGAGTCGGTAGAGAGCTCACCAGCAACTGCTGCCTGGGAAGGCGACACGGAACGAGCAGCAGGCTGCAGAGAAGCAGCGCTGAACTGGTGGGCGTTGAGCGCGTCGAGAACCACGGCACGCATCTGTTCCATGCGGCGGTCGCGACGGGGGCTCATTGAGCGGCGAGGAACAGGCGGCATATCGTCATCCTCGTCGTCGGCATCGCTCTCCTGCACCTCACCGGAGACACTGCGGCGCTCACGGCGGCTCGAAGGAGTGCCGCGGGACATGGAAGAGATGGCGTGCTGAATGCGGTCAAGCGAAGCCTCGAGGGGGCCAAGGCGAGCAGCGAGAATCCCGCCAACAATGTCGTTGACGTGGCCGTCAAAGAAGTTGACACGAGACTCAAGCTTGAGCTGCTCCTCGCCGTTGAAATCGCCCTCCCACTCGCTAGGAGGCATGCTGCCACCGCTGAAGTGACCCTGGTTGATGGAAGCAAGCGGGTCGAAGGGAGCAGCGAGCGGGTCGAACGTGTTTGCTAGGTCTGTAGACAGAAGAGGCTCCTGGGGATGCTCGGGAGCTAGTTGCTGGTATGGCAGAGACGAGGTCGGAGCGGGCAGGTTCAGAGGAGCCTCGCTGGCAGCAGCAGTGAGAGACAGCTGAGCCGGCGTATGGTCGGGCTGGTGCCAGGGAGCAGAGTCCAGGGCCTTGTTGACACCCTGGGCCGGGTCGTTCTCGTTGAGGTAGAGCATGATGTCGTCAATCTCCTCGAACGTGGGCTCGTGCTCGGTGCCACCGACAGCAGGGGTCTTGTCGACAGCGGGTTCGGTCTGGAAGCTGGCCTCGGGAACGGGCATGACGAACTGCTGCTCCTGGCGCTTGACCGCCTCGACAGGCTCAGTGTCCTTGCTAGGTACAGGTGGCGGCGAGGAAGTGGCAAATCTCGAGTTTTGCAGTGTCTTGGGAGGCAGTGCCGGCGGGGAAGGCATGGCGTAGCGAGAGGCAGCCAAACCCTTGGGCTTGGGCTTCTCCTCGGCAGGAGGTGGCGGGGAGGAGGAGAAGAGAAACGGATGACGTCGCCGGGAGAAACGGGAGAGGGCTCAAAAGGCGCCGGATGCTCATCGTCTGCAATCTCGGTCGTCGGGAGAATCTCGTCCGCCAGGAACTCGTCCTGGAAATCGTTGCCACCAATGGAGCCCTGGAAGCTGCTGCCAGGCATGAAGGGCTTGGCGGTCGCGGACAGAGACTTCTTGTGACGGAACACGTCCTCGCCCATGGGACGAGCGCTGTTGAATTCGGCGATATCCATGTCGGAACGGAACTCGAACGGTACCCAGGGGATGCTGCCGGCAGGAGACAACTCCGAAGGGCTGGTCGTTGCGGGCTGCTTAACAGCATCCGTAGACTCGGAGAGCACAGTGGATGACAGGGTGCTGTCCTCAGCAGCGGCGTTCTCGGCTTCCTCCTTCTCGGCCTCGGCAGCGGTGACGTCGATCGACTTCTCGATAGGCTCAGCCTGGGGCGTCTCGGACTCGGTGCGAAGCTCAGCGACCTCGGGCGTCTCCTCCACAGGAGTCTTGTCGTCAGAGACAACCTCAGGCACGACGTCAGCCTTGGCCACAGTTTCTTCGACCGGCTCCTCGACCGGCTCTGCGACCGGCTCCTCGACCTTCGCCTCCTCAGCCTTATCTTCGACGACATTGCTGGCAGGCTCAGGTGTTGCGGACGCAACAGTTAGAGCGTTGTTGTCAGGCTCAGCAAACAGGATCTCGTCGTTACCGTCATCCATGGGAGTGGCCCGAGCACGTTTGACGCGAGAGTCATCAATGATACGGCCCTCGCGGTCGTACTGCGTCTCGTTCTCCTTCTCGTCTTCGTCACCAGTAGCCTTGGCGCTGGAAGGACGGACGATGGGAACGGCCTTGGACTTCTTCACAGGCTTGACAATATCAGGCAAGTTGAGATCAATGTTGCCAAAGATGGAGCTAGTGCGGTTGCCGCCGTTGATACTGCTCTCATTGCCCGACTGGATAGGGCTGGTGAGTGAGTCTGAGAAGTTGTGCAGAGGAGTGAAGGCGGGAGCATCCGGCCGAAATTTGGGACCAGCAGCCGAGAAGCTGAACTCGCTCTGACCGGGAGAGAAAGTGGGCGCGTTGACGTTGATCTTGGAGGTCGTCGTGGTTGTCGTCGGGAAGCTGAAGGTGCTGGAGTTGGCTGACAGGGGAGCATTCGGTGCCAGTCCTGCCTGGAAGATCGATGGCTGGAAGGGCTCGCTGGTCGGGTTGTTGCCGCCGCCAAAGGTGAACTGGTTGGTCGTTGCAGCAAGCGGCTGGAATGTGCTGGCAGCACCAGGATTAAACTTGAATTCGGGAGCCTCGACATTCAGGTTGGACATAGAAGCCTTGCTGCCGTGGCTCGGCCGGCGGGTAGAGCTGGCCTTGCCAGAGAAAGAGCCACCCTCGCTCCACGGGTTGCTCGCAGTGGAGAATGCACGCTGGTGGATCTGCTTCTGGTCCTTCTGTTGTTGCAGGACGTTGTTGAATTCCAGAGCCTGGACGGGGGTGCCCAGGTTGCTGGGGTTCGTTTCCACCTCGTACGATTCGTCAACATTGCCGTTCTGGTTGTTGTTCTGTGCAGGGACAGCAACAGCAGCGTCAGTGAAGCTGCCGCCATTCCGGGCCTCATCGGGATCAAAGTAGGCGTTGGCAAGCGAGTGGCCACGGCTGTGCGGGCGAGGATGGTGCAGCGGCGGGCCACCTTCGGCATCGTCACGGAAGCGCTGGATCGGAGGAGGAGGTGCGAACTGAACGGAGAGACCACGAGAGTGCTGAGATACAGTCGAGTTCACATTGGCATCGACGCCAAATGCTTCAGACGGGTCTTTGCCGCCATGCGGGCTGTAGTCCCGGTCGTGCTCAAACTGCTCGCGGAACTGTTCCTCCAAGTGGTACTCTGCAGCATCGATTTCGTTTTGCAGACTGTCACTGGCATTATGCTGAACGAAAGGCCGGGCGTTTGGTCGGCTCGGGGGTCTTCGAGGGGCTCTTGTTCATGGGCTGCTCTTCAACCTCTTCCTCAATCTCACGCAGTTCCTGGAGCCGCGGTGATGCACGCGCAGAGGTCTGGAGCTGCGGGTACTGCATCATCATGGGTACTGTAGAGATTGGTGACGCTGGTGGAGAGGAGGCGAAGTGAAGTTGCTATCAGGCGTGAACGGTGACGTTGGCGACATGACCGAAGAAAGCGCAGCCAGCGACGGCGAGCTACCACGCACTAGGCCATTCTGCATCATGAGAGTCTGAGGCGAGAAACCGCCAGGACTCTGTTGCGACAGAGGAGGCATCTGGAACATACCAGCCGGGATGGAGATCGACTGGCGGTTGTACTTGTTGGGGTTGGAGCCAACCGGAATGGGCGAGGCGGTGGAGAGAATTGAAGGGCTCTGAGTGCCAGCGCCAGGGATAAATGCGGCGGGGAACGTGAACGGAGGGCCGCCGTGATTGCTCGAAGCCGATGAAGTCGGGATAGGCGGTGAGAATGGAAGTGGTGGGTAAACGGGGGCCGACGACTGGCGGCTGATGGAAGCGCCTGCACCAGAAGGTGAAATGGCCGGAGGCAGTGGAGGCTCCTCGTCGCCAAACGAAACACCCAAAGCACGTAGCTTGGCCTCGTTCAGCTCCTCGACGTAGTTCTTCCAGGCGTTCAGGTCCGGAAGTCGGATAGGGTAGTTGCGCTGAGACCGTTCGCGCACAATGTCACCCTCATCGGGCCACGAGGGTCGACTCATGGAGCGGCTGCCCTCGCCAAAGTAGTCGTATTCGTTCGGCGCGGCCGAGAGGTCAAGATCAAAGCCGTCAATGTCGTAGCCCAGCTCCTCCCACGAATGGAGCATATTGGTCACTTCCTTTTGTGAGAGAGGCTTCGGTGCCTTACCAGCCTTGCCACGCTGCTCGTCCAGGGGCAGCAGGACCAAGATGCTCTTTCCCTTCCATGGGAGCTTCTTCTTGACGCGGCGGGGCGTCTTTCTCGGGGACGCGGCCATTTTTGAGACAGCCAGCTCTCCAAGGGATCGAGAGAAACGTCTGGCTGGATGCCGTTTGCAGTTGTTTTGGACGGCGGGGTTGCGGGAGGAGGGAGTGGCACAGATTCGGGGCCTGGCACAATGGATGCCTTTGCAGTTGTAGGGGTCGCAGGTGCTGCCGGGGCAGGTGCGCTGTTTGCAGTGTTTTCGGTCGCCACAGCAGGGATAGAGACCTGATCGGTTGTGGGATCCGTGGCCGTGTCAGGGCCAAGAGATGAGTCTGCGGTCGCCATGATTGCGTTTTCCGAGACGGATTCGTCGATACCGCTCTCGGGAATTGTTCTTTGCAGGCGGTTCAGATCAGATTCGCGCAGTGTTTCTAGACTTGATGGGTATCGTGGGTGGTGAGCGCGTTTGCGGCGAGGTCGTTGAATGGAAGAAACCAGGCTGCTGGGAGAGCGTCCTAACCGGTTTGGTGGGATGGCTCGGGGTGTACGAAGGGAAAGCTCGTCACCTTCTTCGTGGTCGCCAAGAGACAGATCCGCTCAGTGAAGAGGTCTCGCTGTCTCCTGCGCTGCTATTATCGCTCAACCAAAGACGCGCCTCAGAGCCAAAATCGCCCGTTGTATGTTGGCGAATCCAGTCTTCGGTGAGGCCACGCGCAGGTCGTCGGGCACGGTTCGCAAGAACAGTAGCGCTGACGAGGGAGGACGATTGCTGTGCAGAAAAGGGTGGGGATGAGAGTAGGTCCTCGTCCTCTGAAAGCTCGTCTTCGTCTTCTTCGCTCTCTTCACCAAGATAGGGGGGCCGGCCGCAAAAAGGGCGTCTGAATCTGAAGGTGGTGAATGGGCGAGTCGTCGGATGGTTCGCTACTCAGGCTAGAGAAGCGCAGGTGGTGCGACACGTCCGACCGTGGGTAGGGAGAGCCCCAGCTCGCAGTGACAAAGCGACCGTCGTCTCCGTGTTCACCTGCAGCAGCGTCGGCAGGAGGCGGCGTTCGTAACAGGGCTTGGACACGCTCGGAAAGTCGTGGAGCAGCAAGTACCGGCAAAGTCGGCGAGGGACCAGCGTCGGCAGTAGATGCGGTAGACCAGGCAGGCGATCCCGGGATCGAGGTTGGCGTTCGTGGTCGATGTCCAGTATCGGCCTCCTGTGCAGGTGCACGAGGGAGGGATTGGTGTGTCGGGGGTGGAGAAGACGTCGTAAGAGACCTGCTAGACGTGTGAGAAGGGCGCATCGCAAAGGGGGTTGGGGGGAGAAAAGGCGTGGCCGTGACGCCAGAAAAAAGGAGTGTTGAGAGAGAAGGGAAAATTCAAGAGCGAAATAGGAGAGGCTGGAATTCAATGTGGGATTCGGCAGGCGATGCGTGTCTGTACCCGAACAGGCGGGAATCTGCAAGACGGGATGACGGCAAAAGAAGCAGAAGGAGGGAAGTAATAAGGCAGGACGCAGCTGGCGGGTGCCATGGAAGCAGGAGAAGCCAAATAAAGAACGCGAACGAGGCTTGTGAATGGGTTGGGCAAAAATAACATACCTCGGCGAGAATCAGCGGCAGACGACGAACGAATTCGCCTGCAGCCAAGTCTCTGGAATGGGGGCGAGAGGTCCTCGAAAGTTAGGATGAAGGTAAAGAAATAAGACGACGGGAAAGGTCAGTCTTGTTCATTAAAGAGTGTCGGGCTCTCAACGTCTCTAGATCCGAGTTGTCGCGAAGGACGCGGATAGGAGGAAAACCGCGATAAAAAAATGATGAAAAAAAAATTAAAAAGAAAAGGATGAGAGGTGGAAAAGGAGGAGGAGATGCACAAAACAAAAAAGCAAAAGAGGAGGAAGAAGAAAAAAAGAAGAGACACGAAAGGATAAGCCGTGAAGACAGGAGGTGTCGCGCAAGGGGTGAGGGAAGGGGAGCAAAAAAGGGGAGGGGAGAGAACAGGAGAGAGAATATCAAAGGGGGCCCAAAAGAGGACAAAATTCTGGTGCAGCAGCGACAGACGAGAGGATGCAGGGCAGGGGCTCGTGGATGGGTGACGAACGGTCCTGCTGAAAATAGGAATAATGGGAAGGGCAACGCGCAGCACACGCAGGAACAGGGTGTGCCAGTGGTATGGGAAGGGGCGATGGGACGGAACGAACAGCCACGCAGCAGTATTCGAATTTCGAAGGAAGGCCCGAGGGACTGCAGCGCGCCAGCACCTGGGGTTCGAGGTCGTGGTGGATTCGTGCAGCAAATCAATTTCGCTGGGGGTTAGTCGTGCATTCCCAACGCGTTATCTCTTCTATTTTCCCGTTTATTTGTGCAATTTATTTAATTGGCTCTGACTGGCAGCACCCAACTGGGCAGGCGCGTTGGACAACTCCCGTTAATTGACGCTCTACCGTGTCTGCTGCTCACCTGCATACACTGTAAATGTAGAGAGTGCACTCACTCCCTTACGTTGCCTGAGTCTTGTCCACGCATGAGAAATACATAGAAAACCATACGAACTGTCCAACGGGCAAAGATGAGAGCGGACAAGGGCTCGTCTCGTTTTCTCGTCTTCGTGTCTGCCCCCGTTTTGTCTGGCCGTCGCGAAGCTGTGCATGTCCCGCCAGTGGCAGAAGAAAAACAATACCACCCATGTTGTGGAGCGTGGGACGCGTCTGGCGGGAAAGAAAGTCGAGACGGCCGGCTTTCTTCACTGGTATTTCTCTAGCCCGCCCAGAGGAGCTCAACGTGTAAAAACCAACGCGACGAACGAACGGGCGAACTAAGAAAAGGGGGAGCCCGGAGAGGACAGGACCGTTGCGGGAGCGCTAGAGCGTTAGACCAGGTAGCCTAGAAAAGGACCAATTTCTTTGGTTCTTTGTTGCTTTCGAGAAAGCTGTCACCTGAAGGGCTGGAATTCCGCATATTCTTACTGCTCCTTCGTGATATTTTGGTAGTGAGGCTGTTGGATCTTTCAAAACTGCGCCTTGCACCTTCCCATTGTGCTCTGCAGTTTCTTCGTCACCTTCCACCTCGGCGCTCTTTCCCTTCTTTCCTTTGCTTGCCCGTTTGACCCCACGCGCCTTCCATTGCATTTTGCCTTCATTTCATCTCTGATTGCTGCACTTGCTGTGGATCGCGCTTCCCCTACAAGTTTAATGACAGCTCCTCAACTAGAGTGTATATATACTTATTAAGGCACAAAATTACACAATCCTTTACTAGCGTCTCAGGTACATATACCTACCACCCGTCATAATTCTCCATGGTCCCTATTTGCTAGCCTCTCTAAAGCTTTCCGGCGGGGCAGGGCAATCCCCGGCGTGACCCACAAATGGCTCTTGTTCTCTCTCAAACAAGAATACGGAGTAATACCTGTGGAAACCTGGCAAGCAGGGTCGGCCAACACACAGCACGCATGTCACTGCAGGCTACACAAAATTTTCTCTACTCCGTAACTTGCCCCCTTTGCCAACGAACGAGTCAAATGCTCGCGATCAGCGCACAGAACGGGGACAGCCTGTTCGTAAAGAGTTTGCACCTATTTTGTTTGGTCACAGGCACAATAGCTCGTTTTTAAGCCCTAATCTTGGACTCCCCGCGAACCTTATCCAGCAATTAACTGTCTGCCTATCCAAGTATGACGTGTATGGCGTTCTGCCAGCTGAAAGGCTGAACGCAAACAGCCATTCCCGACCAGAAGCATTCCTTGGTTAATGGGCACGCTGCAAGGAGTGTAAATATTAGAAGACTCACGCGCCGTTGGTGTCTTTGACGGGAACAGGGGACATACACGTGGCATGGCGGGATAGATTCTAACTGTAATGTCAGGGACTCGCAAACCGTCGGTACTTTTGTGTCTAAAGTACTCCGTAACCCCTCGCGTTGTTATCATTTGTATTTGTCGTTACTATGCTTCATATATCTGGCCACAAAATCTTGAAAGAAAAACACGACCAACCCGAGTCGCTATACTGTTGATACATTTATTATATCAGGTTGTACGACGTAGACCGGTACAAGTCGTCATCCAAATCCAAAGTCCGAGGTAGTCAACAACCAAAAGATGATTAGCAGGCAAGAATGCCTAGAAACCAAAAACACCAGAAGCCCAAGGAGCACCCGCTTGTGCTGTTCCTTGCGTAAAGAACTGCAGCTCGCCTTGGAAGCCGTCGTCGGGCAGGTCGGTGAGCATCGCCGGGTCGTACAAGCCGGTGGCTTGCATCTGGCCCATCATGGGTATGCTGTTGCCGGTAAGAGGGTCGGTATGCATGCCGTGGCCATGGTCCGGGAGGTGCTGTGCCCCGTACGGGTTGTCATGCTGTGATGGCTGCTGTTGGTGATGCATCTGGTTCGCGCCATAACCCATGACGCCGTGGGAGACCATGCCACTAGCCAAGACGGCGGCGGCCTCTGCCTCTTCAGTCGTGCTTGTGGACCCGCCGTCAAACCTTTGCATCACAATGCCGTTCATGCGGCCGTCTGGGTGTCCCTGGGATGCTTGAGCCATTGACGGGAGATGAGGCTGGGTTGGGGAGACACCCGCCATGCCAGGAATTGGTCCGCCGTTTTGAGACATGTGCTCGGCACCCTGGTGGGATGGCGACTGCGGATGGTGCTGCATATGGGGAGTATTCTGTCCATGCGAGAACGAATTAGGCGTCCGTATGCCTCCTCCACCCATTTGGAGGTTGTGTGGTGCCGGTGGTGGGAGTGCCAGCGCCGGTGGTGCTGTTGCATAGTGCGGTGCAGATGGCATCGCATTTGTAACAAGATTAGGCGACGGCTGTGGTGGCGGGAGTCGCAAGGGTGAGTTGATTAGTGAAGCATCCGTCCGTAGTTGCGGTAGATGTACCGGGCCGTGGCCGGTGCCGTTCGGGCCTCCGTGGCCATTGGTCAGGTTGCCACCAACATTGGGGCTCGCTGAACGTGCGTGCGGGCTGTCAGGGCCGCGTTGTCTGGCCAGCTGCCTGCGGTCGTCAAATGGTGTGTTTGAAGGACCAGAAGGTGCCAGGTTGGCAAGCGGCGGGTGCAAAGCAGATGGAATAGGGTCTTTCTATACGAATTGTTAGAAGCATCTTCAAATAGGCGAGTTCGAGTAGCGAGAAGAAATGCACTTACGCCTTCGGCCATGCCACCCTCGTGGGTATTTGACACGGTCAAACTCTTGGTGTCGGCAGCAAGGAGTTTCTCGACAGATTCTATCCAGCGCCGAGCGAGTGGCCACACACTTGTGCTCTGCCCAAAATGGCCATTGTGCGGTCAAGCATATGCTTGCCCTCACGAGTGATTGCTGTATCAGGGCAGACTGTGGCGAGGTTAGAAAATGCTATGTGTGAAATATGTATTTTTGGGTGGCCAACTCACGCTGGGGATATTTGCATAAATATGCGGCCATCAGGCCACAACTGTAGACACAAAATATCTAGAGGTTACGGTCAGTCGTTATCCGAAAATCGTCAATAAAAAGGAAGCAACTGAGGGTTGTCACTCACCGCCAATTGGGCACCTGTACCATCACCAGGTTCCCGCTCTTCGATCCAGCAGTCGATCTGGGTAAAGAGGTCCTTAACATTCTTAAAGAGCTCACCAGACATAGTCCTCCAGTATTCTCGCTGTTGTTTAGTACCACCTTCCATGAGCATGCTAAAAAAAAGGTTAGCTATGAGGCTTCTCGGCATCTAAGTAGACAAGTAGGCAAGGCAACATACTACGGGAGGTAGGCTTTGCGGATAATGATGTTGCAGAGACGGGTGACCATGGTCACGGCCATGTACGCCTGGAAATACAGGTCAGTTTACTGAGATTCAACCGGTCGGCCAATATGTCAGGAGGGGGGATATACCAGATCAAGATTTTGTGCCTTGGAACTTCTCAACAGCTCACGGCTCCAGCGGTGCTCCGCCGGTAATCGACTTTCCCAGTCGTTCAACCTCTGCTTGATGGCAGAGTATTCGCTATTGGTGTCCCAAGGCACGACCTTGCGGTTGTTGGTGACTGCACGGCGCAGAACAGTGCCCCAGAGCTGATGACTCTGCATCAAAGAGGCAAAGAGAGATCGTGTCGGGCTATTCACGAGCATTGGTTTTTGCGCGTGCTGGTGGAGTTTCTTCGAGAGCAGCTCGTGTCTTGGGGATGACACCATTATTAAAGTCCTTCTCGTTGCTGGGTAATAAAGTGGTGATGTCGTTTGCGGCGAGTGCGATGGGAGCCAATGGGCCAGCATGCAGATTGTCTTGGCCTAAAATGAAGTAACGGTTAGTACCGAACACATATAGCAGGATCAAGGAAGAGCGTCTTACTGTAAAGCATCCACTATAAGCAGAATTGTCAGCAATACCATTCGAAATGTATCAAGAGTAGCAGGATTCGGGGTGGTATAGCCACAACGTACCAAAGTCCGGCGGGCCGACTCGGCCTTTTGTACCATCGCTTGCGTCGGGTTATCGAGTGCGTAGGTCTCCTCCCGGTGCAGCTGCATCAGGATTGCCATGCGCAAGGCAATGCCCAAGTTCACAAAGCTTCGGTTTCGGTAGCCGCTACCCTGCTGGGCTAAACTGAGTAGGTAGAATGCCTGGCAGCGTGGTAAAGTCGGCTCCTGATATAGTTCCGTAAGGGCAACGGCGGATGCACGGTCCATGAAGAGCTCAGCCGTTGGGCCGGCGCCACCGTAGGCCTCGACCAGCGAAGGTGTCATGCGAGCCGACACACTAAGCAGACTCAATAGTAGGAACACACTGACGCTCTGGGGTTGCTCTCGTAGCTGCTGCACGAAAGTATGGCGGGGGATGAAGCCGAGCTGGAAGTACTGGCGCATGAACATGTCGACGGCATCAATGACCTGTTCCAACGGCGGCAACAGTTCCCATGGGTCGGCTGGTAGTGATACACCTCCTTCCGTTGTCATTGTCCCATTGACAAAAGCTGGTCTGCCAGCTCCTGCCGATGCAGATACGGCCCCGCCTAGTTGCGATCGATTTGCACGGCTGCCTTCTTTACGAGCCTTGTCGCCCTTCATGCGCGGATGGCGGTACTCGCGGTCCATATCTGGTGCGCCGCGTGCGGGAAAGACGCTACACAAGTTCCATGTTAGTATACCAGACACTTGGCCGACTGGGAAATAGTTGAAGCTGTCAACAGGTCTCACCATTCATCTAAGCTCACGCCGGCGGCACGGCAACCCTCACAGGGCGGCTTGGCGCCATTGTGTACGCATTTGCTGCGCATGCGACGGCATCTGGGGAAGAAGGGTTAGCAAGGCTACCAGTTGAGACGTACAGGTTGGAGGGGTGTGCAAAGAAGAGCACCGCGTGGAGGATCGACTAGCTACTGCACACGTACCTCCGGCAGGCAACGGGAGAGCGACGCTTGATGATGCGCTGCGTATTATTCCCTTGCGTGGCGGGCGATCCGCCTAGAGACGACTGGTCGGTCGAGGTCGAGGCTTTCGCATCGACCGAATCTGGGTTGGGGTGCTGGCCTGGCGACCCAGCGGTGCCAGCATGTGATGCCGGGGCAGGCAGAGGCTGGTGTGTGGTGTAGTCCGCCGGACTGCCGGCCGGCTTCGGGGCGTGCGGCTGGCCGCCCTCCATGGTTGAGGTCGATTCGGGCTGCTGGCAACAGAAGAGTGGATGCACACAGGCGCGATGGTGTTAGGTGACTCGACGTCGTCCAATGGTCGATTCCAAGAAAAAGGGTGAGCCGGGAATAAAGACGGGGCCGTCGCAGTCTCACTGGCGTCGCGAGGAAGAATTGTGGAGGAAAAGGTGGGCGCCGCACGCAACGGGCAATGGGTGATGGGCAGCTTGCAGTGTGAGAAAGCGCAGATGTGCAGAAGAGCGATGCACGACGTGCGACGAACAACGAGAGGTATGTGAAGCGCGCAAAGTATCGCGCAGGAGGTGGATTCTGACTGGACTGCCGACACGGAGAATTCTGACGTCGTCAGACGGAGAGAAGGAGTAACGAGCAGTAGTAGTGCGGAAAGAAAAGAGGAAAAACGACAAAAAATGGCCACAAAGCGATCAAAGAAAAGAGCGAGGGAAAAAGCACCGCAAGCTTCAAGATAACTAAGATTCCCACCACCCTTAAAAGTGGGTCCTTTTGGAAGCTCGCAACGGCGCAAATGTCGTTTCGCTTGCAACAGAGGGCGGAAAGTGTTATTGTGCAGTACAAGTGGGAGCAAAGCGCACAGACATCGCGGAGGGTGGCAATGTGGGCAAGAGGGCAAGTCGTAAAAGGATATAAAATAAGGGCCAAGCCAGATACGTCTTGACGAGGGTTGCCCTATCTGTTGTGATCCGCCTCTAGTCACGATACTAGGGAGGCGTTAGATGCTAGAAGAGGGGCTAGAAGCGCGGGAAACGTAACACAGAAGCGAGGTCTTCTTGCCGGCCGGGAGGGATGTGGTGGCTGTGGGTGCGTCGAGGGAGTTGGGCGTGGGATTGGATTGGATTGGGGAACGTCGGATTGGAGAACACAGAACGGGGAGCACAGGGGAGCAACGCCGGTACAGAAAAGAATTTCTTGAGGGCTAGCTTTCTGTCTGCGGCGTCGTTGTCTCAACCACTTGTGTCGACCAAGCAGAGACAGATCAGAGCGGATGGGGAGGTTGCAAAAAGACGAAGGAGAAAACGGGCAGACCAAGCCTGTCGGGCGAATGTTGTCGAAAAAAAAAAACGCCTGTGCGGCTGGATGGGGGCCAGACGAGATATGCAAGAGGCACGCTGGGTGGGGAAACGTGGGAGGACAGCGAAAAGGGGTGGGATGGATGGCAGATGGCCGAGAGTCGACAACGGCCGGGCAAATCAAGCAATTGGGTCGACCCAAATAAAAGTATGCAGTCTGAAGCCGAGGCGTCGTTTTTCGAGTGTCGTCCAGTCGAGCAAAAAGAAACGAGTGTGACCGTTGGAGAAGGTTGTCGTCCAGTCGCGGGTCTTGTTTGCAATCGCCGCCGTGCAACGAGCACGCCAGCAAATGGCGGATATGCAGAGGAGGGCAAAAGGTGCCTCGACTCGGAGTCAGCAACGCCAAGGAGGAGGCCGGAGCTGGGAGAAGATCAGAGGCCGCGGCTGTCGTGTTCGATGTACTTGTAGGGCATAGCGGACCAACAGACAGCTAATAGACTAGTGTGAGGGTGTTTGACCAACATACTGGAGGATGGCACACTTGCAGGACGACAAGCAAGGGGCAGAGGGACAGAACGAAAGATGGCAGAAGCGAAATGGAGAATTGACCATGGGATGCGATGCAATATTGACTTGGGTTGCAGTGGATTGGCTGGATGGGGAAGGGGCTGGCCGGATTGAGCTGGACAACACTGCATGGGGAGGAAGGCGCGTTGTGGGAGAAAGAGGAAGGAGGAAACGGCGGTCAAAGGAAAGCGCGGACAAGGGTATGCGAGGAAGGCACGACTGGCGACGAAACTGCAGGCTGGGACTGACATCGACAAAATCAGAGCAGACGAAAAAAAATCGAGCAAATAAGACGTAAACGGCGAGGCTGAGAACTTTCGGCGCTGGGCAACAGACTCGACAGATGACTGTCTCGAGCGGGTCGATCTGGCTGTGAGGGCTTGGCTCTCCCTCTGCTCGGAGACTGGAAGCCGGAATCTGCAACAGGGAAAACGCCCAGGGATACCAGAAAGCCGCTGGCGCCTTGGGATCATTAAGGATTCTCCTAGTGCTGCTAGTGCTCTGAAAAGCCGGGAGTGGGAGTGGAGTGTTCTCTAAAAATACGCTGTGGTCGTCCCATACCCCTTTGGACATAAATTCGTGAGCAGCATTTGTTGTGTCACGTATTAATACGTGACACGTCGTACAGCGGCCGTCAGACTGGCAGTGAGCACGAGGCTCGCCAGCCGAATGGCTACGGGGTAGTTTGTGAGTGTTTTGAATGTCTTGTCACACGTTCTGACGTTCATAAGCAATGAACTCACGACGGAATATCCAAAGTATTGGCGGCCGGCTTCCGCAATGCTCGATTATGTCGGCCGAATGGCGCTCCTGCCCAAGATGGACATCTCCTTGGGGCCTCGCAAAAATGAACAAAAAAACCAACTCAAGAAGTCACTTCTTGTCTCTCTTCTTTTCTCGCTCTCTTGTGCTCTTCATCCATGCAAAATACCAAAGCACCCGACTAAAAAACAACCTCACGGAGACACCGGCGATTGGTAGCCCCCACACAGCTCTCTACTGCGCCCTCCACTACATTTGCACGCCCACGAACCACGTAAAACAAGCATACGCTATTTTGCCTGCCGCTAGCCTTTCTCATCGTCCTGCACCACGCTCCCTGCATTTACCAAGCCGCGAACAGAAGCTCTGGCATCGTCTTCCTGCACGGAACTAGTTCCTGGTGCATCCACGCAAAACCTCCTACACCAAGTACGACGTACAAACAATCGCGGATCGCCCTTAAGGAGCCGGGTCCCGGCAGACTTAAGAAGATACGGTCGAATCCTTTGATCGCCATTCCGGAGCTCGGAGTGTTTGTTTCTCCAGCTCTTATTTCGGGTCCTTTATTTCAGCTATCCCAGCTGCACGCACATTCTGAAGCGGCTGGCCGAGCCAGAGATAACAATGCTGCCGGCGCCCAGATAGGCAGTGCCCGAGTAACCCAGCAAAGAAAACAAAACGGACGTTCCCGTCACAACCAGACTTCCTGCTCCTCGTCACATTTATATTACAGTTTCCCCTCCACCCCATCACTACCACCCAATCACACGTACATCCACCCACTCACTCACTCACAATACGTCCCACGTCCCAAGGTCCGTGATTGTTTGTGTAAGTCTTTGAAAGCAAAGATTTGACGAGCATTTTCTTGAAAAATCAGGAGATGATTTACAGTAGAGGGATCATCGTTCCGGTTGTGCCCACTGTACCAGTCCTGCATTCTTTATATCTTATTGCATTCGCCCTCTCTCCATTTTCTTTCCTCTCTTCTCACTTCCCACTCAAAAGCAACATTGCGTTTGATCCCCCCATAAAACACAGCCATGGCTTTCAACAATCTCCCACCACTTTCATCACCGACGGTACTCACCACGGCAGCCGCCTCGTTGCTGCTCTACCTCCTACTTTCAGTTTTGCGGCGGTCTAAGCACTCTGCACTATCCCTGCCACCAGGTCCTCCGGGCCGTTTTCTCGTTGGAAACCTTGGTGATGTCAGTGCCGACCACCCGGAGGAAGACTATATGCGATGGGGCGAGGAGTACAACTCGGACGTCATTCACGTCAAAGTCCTCGGACAGCACATGATTTGCCTCAACAGCGTTGCGGCCGCTACTGAGATTCTGGACCGTCGTGGCGCCAACTACTGCGACCGCCCGCGCTTTGCACTCTTCGAGGTCATGGGTTGGGGCCTGACGTTGACGTTCTTGCGATGGGGTCAGCAGTTCAAGCTGCACCGCAGCCTGTTCCAGAAGACGTTCACGGCCTCCAATGTCAAGGTCTTCCGTCCTATCCAGCTGCATGAATCGCGGAAAGCCGTCGTCGACTTGTTGGATCACCCAGACAAATGGGAAGAAGCTACCTTGCTGATGACGACCAGCATCATCTTCCGCATCGCTTTTGGTCAGGAGATTACCGATGTATCGTCGCCATATTGCGAGATGGCTGCTGCCGCCAACGAGGCAACTACCAATGGAGGCATTGCTGGCACATCGCTCATCGACTTGTTCCCTCCGGCACGGTTTTTTGCCCGACTGGATCAACCCGTCGCCTGCTCTGCGCCATGCACGCAACAGCCGCAAAGCTATTCAGACAATCCACGATGTGCCGTGGGCTGCTTCAATGAAAGATATCGAGGCAGGTACAGCGCCGCCGTCGTTTATGCGCACACATTACGAACGTTTGCAAGAGAGCATACGCACCGGCAAGCCGATCGAGATGACTGAACGGGATATCAAGGGAGCTACAGGTGCCGTTTTCATTGCCGGCGGCAACTCGACTTGGAGCACTGTGTTATCGAACCTCATGTTCCTAGCCAAGAACCCGGCCGTACAGAAGGAAATTGTAGAGGAGATTGATTCGGTGCTTGGTGTCTTTAACGACGACCCGCCCCCGACTCCTCGCCTCCCAACATTTGAAGACCGGCCCCTCCTCAAAAAGCTCGACCGCTTCCTCCAAGAAGTCCAGCGCTCCCTTCCGCTTAATCCACTCGTGATCCCGCACAAAAGCTTGAAGGAGGATGAGTACCGCGGTATGCGCATTCCCGCCGGCAGTCTCGTGCTGGCCAACACGAAGGCCATGGCAGCGGACCCGCGCGTGTACAAAGACCCACACATTTTTTACCCCGACCGGTACATCCCCACAGAAGACGGCGGCCGCGGCGAGCCGTTCCCCAATGGCAACTTTGGCTTTGGCCGGCGCAAATGCCCCGGTAACTTCTTGGCCATGGCCACGGTGTACATGTTCCTAGCGACGCTGCTGTCTGTGTACGAGGTGGAGATGGTCATTGGGCCGGACGGAAAGCCAATTGAGCCCCAGCCGGCCGTGACCATTGGCCTGGGCGGGTATGTATCCAGTTAATCGCCCATCAAATATAACGTACTCTCACTAACGTCTTCCCACAGGCACCCAGCACCTTTCCAGTGTCAGCTACGGCTGCGCAACCCGGCGATGGCGCAGCTTCTCAAAGAGTCAGTCTGAGAAGTATGCGTGGAATATGATACGATACACTAAAGTAATAGTGAAGCCATAGCATGAAATTTACCACGTAATCTCTTCATAAGCCTGCCAGAGCAGAGTTGAATATGTCTTCTTTAAAACGTAAACCTAAAACGCCGAGAAGTCCGTAATGCGTCTAGATGTACGCCGTATATATCGTTCGTTGTATCATCGTCTACATCCGATATGTCATCGACATGTTCGTTCGCTTTCAGCCACAAGCACACGCATTTCCTTCCTCTTCTTGCTTTCTTCTCCTCTTCTTGCTTTCTTCTCCTCTTACTCTTACTTCTTCTCCTCGCCGCCCGCCTTCTTGCTGCCGCCAATCAGGGTACCGTCCGACTTTTTCAGGACCTTGGCCACCCACTCTTCGACTTCGCGCTCCGCCTCCTCGTCCGTCATGCCACCGCCCGCAGGTGATCCATCCAGAGTTTGGCCCCGCGTGTACCGCTGTGCCATCGCCCGCAGGTCGTCCATGTTGCTAATGTCCAGCGACCACGCCACCCCGCCCGTCAGCATGATAAAAAAGCTCACAACATTGAGTGTGGCCAGGTTGAGAGCCTCGAGCGCGATAAACGAGCCGTGCGGGGCTTCTTCCTTGGTGGCCGATGCGAGGGCAGCTTCGGCACTGGCACCGCCGCTCAGGGATGTCTGGCCCGAGCTGCTGGCGAGTAGAACTTGAGCTGGGCAGCGAGCTGTCTGCGGACGACAGCACGGCGGGTGAGGGTTGTAGACAGAGCCAAGAAGGAGGCGCCCGCAAAGAAGAGGCTGAGCTGTTTGAGGGAGCGAGACGAAAAGATGGAGGAGTCGCCAGGTTCTCTAGCCGACGGTTGTTGCTGTTGCTGTTGTTGCTGTTGCTGTTGTTGCTGCTGCTGCTGCTGCTGCTGCTGCTGTTGCGCCTGCGACCTTTGGAGGGTGGCAACGGCAGTGCTTATTGACTGTTTTGGTGCCTCGGGCGGCCCAGACTGCGTTTGTGCGGGAGAGGAGACGGTGGCCGTGGCAGCCGAAGGTGTCGTCGCAGCTGCTCCGTCGGTCGTCGAGTCTGGTGGCAGCAGTTTTCTAAAGAGGTTTGCAATGATCGGCATCGTGGCGGCTGTGAGGGGTCGTTGAAGCAAAAAGAAGGGAAAGCGGTCAGTTTCACTTCTCAATTGAGAGTAGAAGGGTACACAGCAATGTGTGTGCGTCGGTGTCGTCGTCGTCGTTCGTCGGAAGAGGCTGTGATGTTTGGATGTCGATGTTGGGAAAATACGTTGAAAGGCACAGAAAGTCTGAGAATTTTTGCAGCCAGCGCTGGATTTTGGGGCCTGGCCTGAAGTCTAGTGAGGGGGTGCGCACGCCAATGTTGCCGCCAATGCTAATTGCCGTTAATTCCAGTGGGCCTGCAAACGCGGGGAAAGTGGTCCGTGGCAGGGCCCTTTTCTGGGGAGAATGAGCTAGCAAGCGGTGTTTCTTCCCTCTCGCCAACAAGCCACTACTTCTGTTTCTCGGAAGACATCACGATGTTTTTTAGAGTGTTTTTTTTTCATTAAAGGCTATTATTACGACCTCATCGATCATGTCATTACTTCTAGTGTCTGCATCAGTTATGCGCACCTTGGCAGTTCTTGAATCTTCTTCCTTTTCTCCTCCATCAACCCATCCCGTCCTTTACACTCAAGATTAATCCTCGTCAACCTGGGGATGAGGCTGCTTCAGGTCGCCCAGATCGGCAGTGAGCTGCATCTCAATAGCGGCAACATCAATCGTCTTCTCGCCGCGACGGATGGCCTCGACATCGGGCACATCCGAGTGCTTCTCGCCCTCGAAGATGGCGTCAATCTCTTCGAGCGTCTTGCCCTTGGTCTCGACCCAGTAAACGGCCTGTTTGTCAGTGGAAGAACTACAATACTGAGAACAAAGCAGAGTAGACGTACAATGAGAACGAAAATGAGAATGTCCCAGGATCCGTTGACGAGGTACATTTTCCAGCCAATGTTGTTGAGGCCGATCGCATGATGAAGACGAAGAGGACGCTGCCTGGTTAGTGGCTGAGGAAATAACGATGTGTGGAGCAAGAGGAGAACTCACGCAAAAGCATTCAGCATAAAGCTGGAAAAGGCCAGGCCGTTGGCACGGATGGAGTAGTTCATGACCTCGGGCGGGTACAAGAACAGAAGCGGCGTCCACGCAATGGAGTAGAAACCCTGGAACAAGAACATGACAGCGACATCACCATACACAAGACTCGACGAGGCGCTATCTGGATCATCGGCGTACATTTTCGAGAGGCCGCCGATAATAAACAGGGAGATGACCAGCAGCGCCTGGGTCAGCAGTGCCGTCGGCTTGCGGCCCCATTTGGCGACGAGGTGCGTACCCAACAAACAGCAGAACAGACACCAGACATTGAGCACAACATTGGCCTTGAGCTGCTGGAGCGTATCGGTAATGCCGGCCGTGTCAAGCTCGGGGCCGAGGTAATACGATGCGATGATATTCCCTGCTACGCAAGAAAAGGGACCCGCGGACATGCCGATCAACAACCGCTTGCGCGCCGATGGCGTGCGGATAATCTCTCGCGGGCTCATGCTGCGGCCGTCCTTCTTCTCCCACTCGAGCGTGTCGAGAATCTCCTTGTACACAGCAACCGAAACCGGGTCCAGGATGTCGCCGTTGGAGTTGGCCTGAGCAACAGCGGCACGGGCGGCCTCGAAATGGCCCTCGTGGACGAGCCAACGGGGCGACTCGGGAATGAAGGGCAGGATGGCAATGCACAGGATGGAAAAGATGCCCTGGAACAGCGAGGGCGCACGCCAGGCCCAGGTGGACTGCCACTCGCCGGTGCCGAGAGTGATGCCGGCCGCAATGAGGGCGCCGACATAGTAAAAGTCGTTGAGCAAACCGACGCCCCAGGCACGGTAGCGACTGGCAAACGTTTCACTGAGATACACACCGCCAGCAATGCCGGAGATGGCGGCGCCAAAGCCGAGGACAATGCGTGCGACGACAAACATGGCAATGTTCTGTGCGGCGGTCTGGAGAATGATGCCAATGAGGGTGATCACAGAGCCCCAGAAGATGGCCGGACGGCGGCCGAGGCGATCGGTGGCGATACCGGAGATGATGGGACCGAAAAAGCCGCCGATAAAGACGGATGCGGTGTTGAGGCCCGTGGTGGCGGCGTTGAGCTCAAAGTAGTCTAAATATGACGGCAAGATGTTGAGGCCGTTGAGCATAGAGCCATCATATCCGTTTGTCTGGTGAAAAAAAGGGTGTGTTAGACAAAGCGCACATTGAGAAACAAGAGACGGAGACGGCAGACGTACGGCACTCTGCACCATGGAACACAGGATGAGCAGCACAGATAGCGTGACGCTGGACTCGGGCACCCAGGCGGGCAGCCACGTGCCCGTGGGAGTCTTTTTAAGCATGGCGGTGAGATATCGTGGAAGTTGAAGCTGTTGTAAATAAGTGTGTAGTTGTTGAGTTAGTCTGTAGATGTGAGCGCAAGTCGGCGCAAAAAGGAGCGCAAAAGGAGAAAGACCTGGGTCGCGACTTCCGAAAACAAAAAGGTACAAAATCAAATGCAAAAATAAAGATAAAGATAAAGTGCAGGAGCTCTGCAAAGTACGGAAGGCGGGCGATCGCCAGTCAATATATTATTTTACAATTGCAAAAAGGATAGCAAGACCCGGCTTGCGGCTTGAGAGATACCGACAGACAAGAGCTGCACGTACCGACATGCGGTGTCGTATCTATCTTAGTCGAAATACGTCGCACTCATGGAGCGTGCGCACGGCAAACGGCAAACGGCAGAACTGCTTGCGGAGAAAGAAAAAGACAGCGATCCCTGCAGTCCCCCTCCTCTTTTCAGGTTCCAATTTGGTTCTCACACCCGCGATTATCTTTCCCACGAGGGAAGGAGATATGCGACAGGCCTTGATAAGGAGCAACTGCACCGACCAAAGCAGCTGTCAAGTAATGCACATCAGCGGCACCGGAGGGGAAGAGGGCAGGAGGAGGAGTCCCCAAAGAATGGTGCCGCTTTTAAGCGAGTGGGAAAGTACAAGACTCCATACGCCGTACATGGCAAGCATCAAAAGATAGCGACAGCGAGAGCCGTAGGAGAAGAAGAGGGTTGCAACGCGTTATCCATTGGACGAGCAAGGACGGGGTGAGGGGTATCTCTCACGGGACTCGGTGGAGGACAGACTCAAGAAGAGGAGGTAAACAGGTAAAGAACCCAACGTCTCGAGATTGCGACCCTCGCGCCGCCGATCGCTGTTTGCTTTAGGAAAGACAACAAGCCTCGACAGAAAGGATGGAGACAAGAGACGAAGGATGGAGAAAAGAGTCGTGATCGCGTGTGGCTGGAAGAAACTAAAGCTGCACGAGCCATGTGATGGAGAAAGAGGAGGTTTGTTTCGTTTTACGGAGTACTGTGTTTACACATTACGGATTAAGAGAGCGCCACAGCATGCGTGCAGTTACTCATGGTCCCTTCCATCGTGTCTTTTCTGCACGGCGTGCCTGGCTTCTATTCCTCTTTGGCAGCTATCTTCAAGGAGTAGAAACATAAAAGAGTTCAGTCAGGTTTACCGGGGTCCAGCGGAGAGGTGACCCTTTCGTCTGCATGACTAGCCCCCGACAGGAAGGCGGTTGCGACAAAAGAATCAGAAAACGGACGGACAATACGTCGGGTGGAAGACCAAGAAAACCAAGAAAACCAACGCCGGAGCAGAAAGCTTAGCCTGTGGGTCTTTCCAACGGTAGCTGGTGGTGCGGTACGTCGGGTTGTGAGACAGAGGGGAATGAGTGAAAGCAAGAGAGATAGTGAAGAGGGGTGAGGAAATGGTGAAATAGTAGGGCGGTAAATGAGGGCAAAGGGGCAGATGAACTGAATCATGGCGTATGTTTAAAAAAAATCGGGAGAAAATCGAGGATTATTCTGGGATAAAACAAAGTAAGGAAATCGTGAAGGTCAGCAAAAGAAAGCACCTCTTGCAATTCAATTCAGAGTATGGTGCCTGTAGCGCATTTCTCCGAGAGGCCGTAGCACCTTGCCCCTCTCGGGAGGATATTACCACGATGGCCGGGTCTAGGAGAAAGCTCCGTCAAGCCCCGTTCGACCTTGTAAATTACCAGTGAAACAATACGAGAACCGACAGTAACATGAGATGAGGTCTATTCCATGTGTGCGAGCGGCGATGGCCGGCCTGGTTACCGTTCCTATCTCTCTATCTATCCTCTATCCTTATTCTTTTCCTTATCCTTATCGGTGATGAATTTGATGAAATAAAATGTGATGTGAGATGTCCCACCCAACCTGTGTATCTACTCCGGGGAAACTCCCATGCTGCTGATGCTGGTGCTAACGCTCATGCTAATGCTCATGCTGCCCCAGTCCGCAAAGCAAAGAGAGGTATCGTACAAGTACATGCCCTGTCAAAAGGTCCGCCCAACCGCCTGCCGGAGCCCTCCACTTTGACGCGTTCAACTTCTTTGCGTCATTCGACCGTATCGTCGTCGTTCTTCCCATTATCGCGGTCGCTTCTCCACTCAACCGTCAAACACCTCGTGCTGCAGCTCCACGCCGTACTCCTTGGCCATGCCCTTCATGTGCGCCTCAATCTCGTCTTCCAGCCCGCGCCGCCCGCCAAACATCTGCCGTATCCGGTAAAAGTAAAAGACGGCGTCCGACACAGCCATCACTGTGCTAAACAACACGTGCCGCCACACATTGGTTAACCGCTCCCGCCACGGCTGCGCCCGGTCCTCGTACAGACTCGCACTTGCCCACCGGCCCATGCGTTTCACGCGGTTGACGGGGCTGCCCATGCGCTGGTTGTTGGCCTGCACAATGCGCAGGTTGCGGCCCAGAAACACAAACTCCTTGGGCCACTTTTCCTCATCGGCCATAATGTCGCGAATCCCTTGCTTCATGCGCGCCTGCATGGCGTAGTGCCGCTCCGACGCCGTCTTGCTGCTGTCCAGGTCCTCCATCACGGCGCGCCGGAACTTGTTGTCACCGCCCTCGTACGGCCGCAGCATCGTCGACGACGCGAACAGCTCGGGCGCCTGAATGCCCCACTCGGCACACGTCGCCGCCACCGTCTTGTGATCGAGCGTCAGCATGGCCTTCCAGAAGACGCTGTACTGGTGCCGAAATTGGGGCGACATGTAGACGTAAAGGCCGTGGTCAATCAGCACCAGCTCGGCTTGGCCTGACGCCTTTGCGGCGCACAAACATGTTGCCCGGGTGTGGGTCGCAGTGCACGACACCCCACTTGAACATTTGCGCCGAGAACAGGTCAATCATGGTCGTCATGACGTCCGTCGTGCTCAGGCCCAGGCCACCTTTGCCGCGGGGGCCGCGCCACTCGTTGCGCTCGGGCTTGAGGACCAGACTGTCCCGCACGTCGCTGTCACCGGGCCGCAAATTGCTGCTGCCACGCGCCGTGGCCGCTGCGCGCACCTGACCCCGCAGCGCATCCATGTCCGGGCTTGGCAGCTTAGCGCCGTGCACACCGGGCGAGCTGACACCGCTGCCGCCGCGCCACGAGCCACGGATCGAGTCCTGGTCCCACAGCCGCACACCCTCAATCCACTCTGTTGTGAGCACGCGGCGCGACGTCAGCTCGTAGTAGACGGGTGGCACGTAGACACGCCCGCGCAGGGCCGGTTCGTTGTTGATGAGGTCGCGCATTGTCTCCGAGTTCTTGGCCTCGTTCTCAAAGTCCGTCTCCAGCATCAGCCGCTCCGACACAAAGGGCACCAGCGAGTACAGCGGCAGGTCGAACCAGTTGGAGTACACCTTGGCTACAACTTTAAACGCCCACAGGTCCCAGCCAATCTGCTTGGCAATTTCGGGCTTCTGGATCTTGACGGCCACCTCGCGGCCGTCCGGTAGACGTGCCCAGTGGACCTGTGCCACGGACGCGCTCGCCCGCGCCTTGCGCTCCATCACGCCCTTGCCCGGTTCGCCCGAAAACGAAACACCAAACACCTCTTCGACGGACCGCCCGCCAAAATCGTCCCGCACCACTTTCTCGACGGCCGCCCACGTGTCCTGCGGTGCATCGTCAAACATGCGCGCAAACATGCGCTGGAACTCGGGCGGCAGTACTGCACTCTGCATCGCAATCGCCTGCCCAATTTTGAGGTACAGCCCACCATTGTGTCTTAGTAGATCTGACAGCCGCTCGGCGTTGCGCCGGTGCAGGTCCGCCACGTCGCCGGGTGTGCCAATGAAGGGCAAAGGGTCTGGCCTAAAGTTGATCTTGTAGTCGAGTGCCACGACAATGCCCGTCGTGAAGGTACGCAGCGAACGGGCCATGCCGGCGGCGTACACTTGCCGGTCAACGAGATAGACTGCGCCGCCAAGCACACCCAGCACCATCAGGCGACGGCCCCAGCGGCGCACGCGGGGGTACTCGCGGGCTTTGCGGGGTCCGCCGAGCTCGGCCGGCGAGGGCGGGCGCATGGGCTGGAAGGGACCGCCATTGCCGCCGCCACCGCTTCGTGACTGGACGCTTCGGCGCTGAAGGGCAGCAGTGAATGGAGAGTGTGCCTTTGTCAGAGGTCTTGCAGTCCGTACTGTGGCGCGCGTGACCGCCGCTGCCGCCGCGGAGGCGGAGCGGAACATTGTTTGAAGGGGTGAGGAGAGTAAGCCGAGTTGGAGGAGGAGGGGCGAAGGAGGGGAAGTCGGTAAGAGGATGCCGCGATAGAGGTGAGGGGTCGGTGTTGCAGTTCAAAGCCCTGCTATATAAGAGATTAAGTCGACAGTCGATCGTATCATAACATTTTGGCAAGGATTTTCTTGTGAAGCCGCTGTGGTGGTGGTCGTGGAAGTGGGCAGTCGACACTTCAAAAAGCGTCAAAAGCTCGGTGTCGGGCAGATGAAAATCCCGGACAAAGGCTAAGAGCTAGGAAGGGTCCTTCTCTCTGAGGCAGCAATTCTGGCGGGCTCGCCGACGGCAGCCGCGGGGCACCGCCAATCGCCCCTTAGGTCCGATAGGTCCGCCATTTTGGCACACGACACAGGTGAAGGCAGCGCCAAAACAACAGCGCTACATGCGCCATGACAGGCCAGGCACCACGCAATCCAGGCCCAAATGCCGTTGGCACTTAAGCCCGAGTCCGGTAACTTCCTTCTTCCATCAGACGATGAAAATGGGCCTTTTTAAACAGCTCAGCCTTGTCCAGATCAGGTCTATCTCGGGCACACGATTCCATGCTCCACGCTCCACGCTTACCCAAAAGCACACTGTGCATGAAAGTACCTTCGAAGTTATCGTGATGACCCCCGTTGGTATTCTAAATGACGTCGTTCAGGAACTTGATACACAAATAAAAGACTGCTCAAAAGACTGCTCAAAAGACTGCTCAAAACAACTGCTCAAAACAACTGCTTAACAGATGGTCAGAACCTAGAACCGTGTCTTAACTCGTCAGAATATAGGGCAGATCTCGACAGCGCATCCTTCAGAGTAAGATACCAGCTCATCCTTCATCCGTCTCTCCGTCTCCTTGTCCTATTATCGTCTGGCTCGGACCACATCTCGCGCACCTTATTCGTTCCAACAAAATAAACAGTCCCTGTGTACCCTGATGTTTTTTTATGCTCTTTTCGTGTTCCCTGCATGATTTGCTTTCAAACCCGCAGGTCCCATGATGACGTTGTGGCAAACTGCCCGCCTGTACGAGAAACGCCTCGAAACTTTCTCGAACTCGTGTCTTTTTCGCCTTGCTTGATATGTCACACAACGGAGTAATAACTGCTGCAATATCGCTTTTAGCACTGAACGCCTATGTGTTACCGCACTAGCTGGACTCTTTCCTGCATTTCCTCCCCTTGCTGCCCTCCTCGGCGCCTTTTCGTCTTGCTCCTCTCACTCCTGCAGCGTTCTTTCCCTGCTCGCCCCCTTGTCCACGCTCCTTCCTCTCTATCTCTCTTTTCTTTCTTCTCCATCTCTCCTTCTCCCCTTCGTTACTTCCTAGCGGTGTGATGCTCGCATTACGTCGTAGCACAAAGGGCCTGTCTATCTGTCCATCTGTCCATCTGTCCATCTTGTCTATCCGTCGATGTCTGTCGATCCCATCAACAGCATTCTGTGTTTCGTTTCACACCACACACATCGTAGTAAAGGCTTGTTCACCCTGCTCACCCGACTCGAGCGTTCCAAGAATGCCGGCCGCACGTCCAAGGTGCCATCCGATCTACGTGCCCTTATGCCTGGATATGGCCGAACTTTCTGGCACCTCTCGAAGTCGAACCAAGAATGAGGTGCAAGGGAGCTTTCCTTCTCTTTTTTTCGGCTTTTAGGGCGTCCTTTAAGAGCTCTTTTTCTTGATAGTCGCAAATCTTCGTACGACGGGATCGGGATGCAAGACATTGCTCAGAATTGCTCAACCTTTGAGACCACTAAGACATTCTAGCCGTTCTTCTGCAGGATCAACGGCAGACGGCTTCACTTCCGGATTGCTCCCAAGGGTCGAGGATTGAGCATTGACTGAGATTGAACTATTCTGGCTTGGCTGCCCAACGCCCACCGTTCTTTTTTTTTTTTTGCCGTGTAAAAAAGGACACCAAACTAGAGACAATTGACATCATCGCCCTGAAGATGGGGACCTTTTTTTTTTAGCTTCCCGCTCCTGCCCACTAGCCTTGGGCTATGGACTCTTGGATAATACTGAGTACGCTAAATATACGGAGCGCGCCAGACACTACTTCCACGCTTGTTTTTGCTGGCGTCCGTCTCGGTTCCCTGTTGCGTAGCTGCCCTGTTGGGTTCCAGTTCAATGTAAATAAATGTAAACACTGCATCCTGCCTTCCTGCCCTCGCTGCCCAATTGCAAAAAACGAGAAAAGAAAAGGAAAGAACGCACAATTCAATTTCACATTTTCGCACAACGCAGCTTCCCGTTTTTCTTCACATTGCCTTTTCGAACCCTTTCTCGCTCCTTCCCAATCATCAGCCCAGCTTCCCGGAAACTCAGCGGTTTTACTCTTTTCCCACCCGAACCGCCCCTCCTCCTCCTGCAAGTCTGCGTATCCGTCGCTTTGGCCCATTCCTTCCACTTTCTATCGTGTTCTGCGCGCACTACCCCTCCCCCACCTGCCCGCATTTGGCACCCACGCACGCCTGCACCTTCCTGCATCTGCTGCATCTGGCCCTATCCTTCGCTCTTTCGCTCCTCGCCTTGCACCTTCTCAGAGCGTAAAATTGCTAAAAAGTGCAGGAGTTGCCCGCTGACTTCCTCACGTGCCGGTATACCTTGTCACTGTCAGAGAGAACAGAACAAAAAAATCCCAAATACCCTGTCTCGCACCTTCCCGGGCTGCGAGTCGCCTTCCTGCATCCTTCCTTTCCTTCTCTCCTTTCTCTCTTTCCTTCTCCTCTCTTTTCTCTCTCTCTCTTTCCGCCGTGGCTCTCCTCGACTCGACTCACTCCTCGACATCAACAACCTTTTTCCACCGACATAAACTTCGCCCTCTACGGCCACCGTCTACCCCTCCTCTGCTGCCCATATCACCGCCCAAACATCGCCACTCCGTGTCCGACGTCATCGTGGGCACAATGGACCCGCGGTTTCGCTACGCCGCGCCGTCCGGCCGACGGTCGCCGCCACTGCACAATCTGGCACGAGCCTCCATGCCTGTAGGCATTGGCAGCAGCTATCCGTCTGCTGTCTACGGTGCCGACCCGCACGCCTCGCAGCCGCATGTGGCAACCCGCTACGACGACCCCATCACCCCACGCACCCAGGCCACCGTCGACTACCGCAATGCCCCGGCCGTCCCGACGCCGCCACAGCTGCACAAGACGCAGCCACCAGTCACGGCAGCCACGACATCCACAGCCTCGAGCCAGCCTTCTTCTTCTCATCCCCCGCACCACCAGCACCAGCACAGCTCCTCTCAGGACACCGGGCACCTTCATCACCACCACCACCACCACACCCAGCACCAGTCCTCGATGCCGCCTCCGCCCCCACCCAACACCACTTCACGCACCTATACTGCTGCTAAGGACCCCGTCACTCGCAGTGCCAGCCTCCGCGAGCCACCTCGAACCCACCGTGCATCTTTCAACGAGCCGACACAGAAACGTCCCATCATTATCACTACCACGACGGGCGGCAGCTCTGCTGCTGCTTCGGGCTCTACGGCCACATCCCGCGGGCCTCCGTCGCCCGTTCGTGGCGAGTTCCGCACGCCCAGTGCAGAGCCCGCCCGTGGCCCGTCCATGCGTGAGGACAACTACTACTATGCCATGCCGGCCTCGTCTGCCGCTCTACGCTCACGCGGTGCCCGGTACTCCTACTCGGGCGCACCCATGAGCGCCACACTCGACAACGACGAACTCAGCCGCTTGCGCGAGCGCCACGATGCCATTCATGCGACACCGCGTGTTGACTCGTTCCCGCGCAGCCGGCCCATGTCGGCTTACGTCAATGTTCCACGCCATGGTAGCGCCTCCGTGTCTGGGCCTGGCTCTCTTACCATTGGTGGTGGCTCACTCGCTAGCGGTGCGGGGTCCGCCCCCTTGAGCAGCACGGCTCCATCCGGCTCAGCGGCTGGTGCCGGTGCCGCCGCCAACAACAACAACTACGGCGACCAAGGCTACGAATACACTAAGCCCAGCGATCTAGCCCGCTACGACCTGACCTACGAACAAGCCGGATCCTCTCGACGCAATCGCCGCGACAGCTTCGACCGCAACTACTACCGTCCCACCGTCAACCTGGCCACCGAGCGCCCGTACGGCTACGAATCGGGTGCCACCCGGCGCCCCGCAGGTGGCAGCAGTGCTACTGGTAGCAGCGCCGGTCCGCCGCCGACCACTTGGGGACTCGATAAAAATTAACCGAACCACGACTGCACCTGTCTCGTCCAGCCAGAACCCCATCGGGTACGACCCAGTAAACTCTATGCGGCCAACAGTTGTGCACGCCGCCGCCGCCGGTGCTGCTTCCGGTGCCACTCTTGCACCACCGCCTCTTGGCTCCAGCATCCGCAGCTCATCCCGGCAAAGATCAGCCTCTCTATACCACAACCCACCCGACGACTACTACCGTGGCGGCCGTGGCGACGACGATCTGTCACGCGAGAGGCGGGGTCGCAACCACGACCACGACCGTGATTACAGAGATCGTGAATACCGGGACCGCAGCACCTTCCGCGATGGCGACCGTGACCGCGAGCGTGACGCGGACCGCAAGCAACGTGTCCGTGCCTCCCAGGAGTACTACGCCGACGGCAGCTCCACCAACCGTGCCTTTGGTATTCTCGTCAACAGCCGCGACCACCAGATCCGCCAGCAGCCCGATACACATGGCAGTCTTCCCGGCGGTGCCGCACCCGGTACTGTTGCCGGTGCCCTCGCCGGTGCTACTGCTGCTGCCACGACTGGCGGCTACTACGACGACTACCGCACCACCTATGCCGATGAGGGTGGTCTGCGTCGCGTTGAGCGGCGCGAACCCCGTGGAGACTATGGCGGTGGCCGATACAATGGTATCGACCGCGAGTTCGTTCGTGGCCGGCCCGACCAGACCGAGCGTCTCGGCATCGAGGCTCCCAAACGCAAAGAGACGGACGACGACATGTACGTACATCACCCGCAAGAAGGGATGCGTCATTGGGACAGTGGTGATCGCCATGAGCGCGAAGGTGACTACGAACGCGATAGAGAACGGGAACGGGATCCCCGTGACCCGCGTGATCCCCGTGAGTCTCGCCGTGAGCGTGAGCGTGAGCGTGAGCGTGATCCTCGTGACGGCAGCTACGATCGTGAAGCCGAACGGGAGCGCGAACGCGAGAGAGAGCGCGAGCGCGACCGTGCTCGAGACCGTGATCGGGAGCGGGACCGCGAACGGGAACGTGAAAGAGAGCGGGAGCGGGCCCTTGAACGTGATCGCGACTACGATCACGACGGTCGTCCACCTCGTCGTCCCGCCGGCGCTGCAGAAGAGGAAGTTGCCAACACCAAGAAGAGCCGTGACAAGGCCTCGTCGGGTCTTGGAGTGGCCGCTACGGCTGCTGCTGCGGGTCTGGCTGCGACAGCTGCTGCCAGCGAGTCCAGCTCAAGCAGCAGCAAGCCGGCTGCGAAGGTCGAGACTGCCCCCAGTCGCCGTCGCGAGCGCAACTCGGACGACAGTCCCCACTCAGCTGACGATCGTGATTATGACCGAGACCGGGACCGGGAGCGCAACCGTGATCGGGACCACGACAGGGACCACGACCGTGATCACAACCGCCAACGCCCATCCAATCACGACGACGACAACAGATCTGAAGCCAGCTTTTCCTCCAAGACGTCTGCCTATACGATCCCCGCACCCGTCGGAGCTCCAGCGCCGGCGACTGGTGACGTGGATGGCGAGGGTCCTCGGACACACCCAGTCGATCGGACACCCTCGACATCAGAAGATGACAGCTCGGACAAAGACAAGGACAAGGGAAAGAGCAAAGAATCTCGCGAGCCTGGTACGCGCAAGCGGCGCCAGCATACGACCGCCTCGTTTGTGCCCACAAATACCGACGACCTTATGGCTTTGAAAGCCGAACTTGCCGCACTAGAGGCCAAGGAAGCCAAAGAAGGCAAGGAAGGCAAAGACAGCAAATCGAGCAAGGCCGACAAGGATGCAGCATCGCCCAAAATTATGACTCCGTCTTCGTCGTCTGAAGCGCCTTCGCCTACATCGCGGCCTGTGGACCATCCTGGTGCCGTTCCTGCACTTGCTGCTGCTGCCGGTACTGCCGCCGCCGTTGCTGTAGCCTCGTCCTCTAAGAGCAAGGGCAAGGAGAGAGAGTCTCGTCGGGACTATGCTTCGGAGTACAGTCCGGAACGTGTCTCTTCCGGAAAGGAACTCGAGATCGTGCCAGAGCCCGACGACCATGACCACGACAGTCGTCGTGGTCGGGAGCGCGACCAGAGCCTGCCGCCGTCCAAAGGTACCCTCGTGCGCCTCGTGTCCCCGCCGCGCGAAAAGAAGGACAAGCAGCCCGTCAAGGGTATTCTCAAGACCCCCAGCTCCAAGTTCCCCGAAGAGGCCAACCCCATCCGTGAAGGTGTCGCACCCCACAAGGACGACAAGACCAAGCAGCAAGGCGTGCCGCCTGGTGCGCGCTGGACACGCATCAGCCGCAAGCTTGTCAACCCGGAAGCTTTGACGATTGGCAAAGAGCGCTTCGAAGTGCGCGACGACTTTGTTATTGTCCTCCGTGTTCTCGGCCGCGAGGAGATTGAAGCCTACACTATTGCGACCGCGCAAATTCGGGGTGGGTTCTCGCGCCCTCCTATCACAAAGCAAAATTCATACTAACTGACTTTTTTCAGATGCCCACCGCAAGGAGTTTGAGCATAGTTCGCGGCACCACGACGACCGCGACAAGGATAAGGAGAAGAGCAAGGACAAGAAAGACGACAAAGAGAGGGAGAGAGAAAAGGACAAGGACAAGGACCGCGACGACGATGAGCGGCGCCGTCACCGCTCGCACCGTGACCGAGATGCAGACCGGGAGCGCGAACGTGACCGCGAGCGTGACCGTGATCGTGAACGGGATCGGGACCGTGATCGGGATCGGGATCGCCACACTGAGCGTCATAGTGAACGCCATCGTGACCATGATGACGACGATGAGTACTATGGCGGCGGCGGCGGTGGCGGCGGTCGCAGCGACCGGCCCCGGCGCCACCACCGGCACGAGTCCGAGAGCTACGACGTCGGCGACAGCAGCAACAAACAGCCGACAATTGAATACCACAGCAGCAGCCGCGGCTCCGGTCGACAGTACCACCGCAACTAGGTGGTGGGTGTTGTACTCTCACCAGACTTTTGTTGAATTTCTGTTCTTTTGGATATCTTCTTCTGTTTGTTTTGGGTTTTTTGGTGGTTTTTTTTTGCTGTTTCCTTCCCCTCACGCATATTACGATTTTATGACGAGACGATAAGACGACGACATTGGCCAGACAGAAAAAGGAGACGGTGCGATGGTCTACGTTTTTACATTTTGGGATATTTTGTTCCCCGTTTTGTTTGGATATTGTATCTCTTGTTTTTGTTCATGTACAAACTCCTAAATGATGTAACGAGATACAGATTGGCAGCAATGCAATTTTGGAAAGACTAGGGATATGTTTTGGGTTTTCTATCTGTATATTTTGGGTACTATTCTGGTTTTAAAAATAGTATAAAATATTTTGAATATTATTGATGCCGGTTTGAAATCAACACTTTCTAACATGTCTAGTCACATCGCAGTGCAGTTCACATCTTCAACATCGATGGCCATGTTCACACACCCTCGATCCTCGACCACCCATGTCTACGACTCTGATCCATTACTCATTCTTCCATCATCACAGGTGACACAGGCCCCTGTTGTGCTCTGCATCCCTTTTTCTTCGACCTCGCGTGCTCTTCCATGTCGCACGCCCTCACACTTCTTCTCGTCCCTAGTCCCCTCGCTACATCTTTCCTGTTTACACCCAGTACCCAGAGAAACTGTCCAGACTCGTGCGGTTGCCCCCCAAAAAAGCTGGAGGATTTATTGTTCTTTTGTCACCTGGTGCAATAGGGGATGTCATCTGTACGTCAATATTCATTCCGCACGCTGTATCTTTGTGGACCTCCGTACTGTGCACCATATACTACGCACCACCACACCCTTTTCATTGCCAAAAACAAATCTACGACGTATATTTCTGTTCCTTATTGTCTCTCGCCTCCCGTCCATCCATCGACACCCCGTTTACGCCCCTTTTGCGCAGAGACCCGAGGAGGGGGTGGGGTGCAGCGCCGGAAGGCAGCACGCAGGCAAGCACACAGGACAGCAAAGTCTCAGATCAGGGAGGACAACACAGTACGATACCAAGACAATGAGAGCAGTGCAGGCAGTGTACTGGTATGGAATGGAAGAGGACGGAAACAAGAGGCGGTGTGGTCAGGCGGGTTCGTGCAGGAAAAAGAGAGCGGGTGCAGTGGCGGGTGGCATCTCGCGTTGGCGTCGTGGGCGTTGAGCAACGGAAGGGGGGAAAGCACACGAGACGGACGCGGAGGGATAGGGAAGAAAAGTAGGACAAGGCTTTTACTGTCTCTTCTCTTCTGGTACGCTCGGGTGTTTTGCGTTCTCCTATTTTCCTCCTCTCGTTTTTCTCCCCCATTCTCCGTCCCATCCCCTCCTTCATCTCTCTTTTTACACAGGACACCACCAGTGACCGGTCTCCCCTTCCCACCTCCTACCTCCTGTCTCTATCCTTGCCACACTTGAACTTTTACTGTTCCTGCGAGCACTTCTCCCACTCAAACCCTCCACTCCCCCATTCACCTCAGGTGCCCTCTTGCTCTACGACGCACACCGGCGGGGCGTGCAATGTCTTGCATGCCGCGCCCACTTGTTCCCTGTCTTTCCCCCATGGTCTTCTTCTCTTCTTTGTCCTAATTTTCCCTCTTTCTTCTCTCTACTTTGCCCTCACAATCCAAGACCCGCGTGAGTTTGTCTCTCCTGAAAATCTCGTGCAGCACCGATCTGCAAGGGCTCGCGGCGGTCTCGTTGGGATCAATAGACAAACTGACAGAAAGACTGCAAATCTTCAAAACCCGCATCTCAGCTGGACGATGGCGGCTGTTCGAACACCCACGACTCCACGACTCCACGACTCCACGAGTGGAAAGGGGCAATATCCTCGGTAACAGACCAATGACAACACAAGGCTCTTGTTTTCGACAGTCGCGTCTAGCAGACGACGTGCTCATAGACACTCGCCGTCTATTGTCGTCGTTACTCACACCGACCTGAGTCGTCCTTATCTTGATCTTCCCCGAGACATTCTTGCTTGCGGCTTTTCCCATCGTCCATGCATTGCTGATCACGCAGAAGAAATCAAATAGGGCATCAAAATCAACGGCGTGCTTTCCGAGTCCACCTCAGCTGCCGTGGCCTCACCGTTTCGAAGCTTCCGTCATTCATCGGATCGAACGCCTCGTCTATTCGTCACCGAGAAACCCTTCACCGGACCGTGGCGTCTGATATATTTGCAGATATTTGCAGGCCATTTTGCTCTTGTAACGAGTGACAGACGAACTAACGCCCACAGAACAAGCACACGAAGGGCACACAAAAAGCACACAAAAACACAAGTACGCCGGAACAAACACAAAGAACCTCTCAAGAAGGGTGATGCAAGATCTCGCTCCGGTCTATTTCTTTTTGTGGCCGGCTGCAGTGCAATGCCATCTCTTTCTCACCGAGTCTCTCGACTTGACGATGCATCTGGGAACAGTGGACCTTATGACGCGAGATCTGAGCCCGGTGCCATGGGAAACACGCATCGCGCCTCTCTTCGGTGAAGGGTGACGCCCCTTCTGCCTGCATGGGCTTGTGTATGCTCGTATGGTCTTTTCTAGGCGTGATGGACTCCCACACTGTTCATCCTCGGCCGTATGTTCCAGTCGGGCGAGAAGATTGAGTTACACGGGCTGACCTGACAAAGAGGTGAGTAATGCAAGTTGAACGCGCGAGGCTCGAGAAAGACCCTGAAAAGGAGGCGTGAACGAAAGCGAATGCAAGGGGGGGTTGGCGTTCGTGACGTTCCCCCTTTTGTTTACAACAGTTGTCAACACTTTGTAGGTGTCATCAGTTGTCAACACAGACGAGGCAGAGAGGCTGGAGGACTGGAGAAGGCCTGCAAAAGAAAAGAAGACGGGCAAATGCCTTTCTTGATTTTTGTGTCTTCTCGTTCCGACCCTCTTCCTCTATCCACATCGCACAAAAGCGTGAAATGCGATAGGCTGCAGAGAGTGAGACATGAATCTTGAACAACCGGTGGTTGTGTGCTTCACTTCCGTGCCTTTCTTTTCTTTTTCTTGTGTCTCTTGGTGTATGATGCGTCTCCTGGTGCTCGCCAACAAATCAAGGTCCCGAAGCTGCAGAAACGCCGGCGGAAAAAGGAAGCAAAAGCAAGACCACTTTTGCTTCCTTTTTTCTCTGCTCTTTTCTTCTGGCAATGTTCCTTACAACGGGGCTGAGCCCCTCCCATCGTGCGTCGTCTGTTTGCACGTCGTTTGTTGTTTCGTTGTTCTTTTTTTCTTCTTCTCGTCATCCCTTGCGTCGGTGTCGGGTCGGGCGCTTGACATGACGGACGACGGCGTGATGATAGTGCCCGGTGTTTGAGTCTCTCTTAAAGAAGCGGTGAGACGCCACCACCGCAACGTTGGAAATGTTGTAAAAGAGAAAGAAGAAAAAAAGAAGGAAAGACAATGGCGACGAAGAAAGCACATGAACAAATCGTGGGTTGGATGCTCAGTGTGCCGGCATCGTGCAGCACAGAGTAAACAACATCCAACAGGAGGCAACAACCGACGCCACAGTCCCTTTACGTACCGTCGTAAACATTGTAAACAACATCTTTGATCTACAATTATGTTCATGTCTTCACCATCATCTTGGCAGACTTGCACGGTAAACGCCCACGATGGAATATCGCGAACCTTCAAGACATCTTGAGCCTCATTCTCCACCTGTCTTGTGTGTCCCCTAGTCTTTCCAGCTTGTCCATCTTGTTCCATCCTCCTCCTTCTCTTTACTTCCTCCCATTCAAAACAGGGTCTATCCATCCGATTCGGCCTAGGCCTGCTGTCTTTCTGTCTTCCTATGTTCCTGCCTTCCTGCCCGACTCTTTTTTCGTCTAACTGGCTTCCTATTCCTTATTTTCCATTCCTTTGATGGCTTGCTATTTGGAATAAGATCGTCATTGACTAGCACCTTCCTGCCGATGCAGATAGCTTCTTTTGTCGTGCAGTCTGACACAGTACAGTCTACTCAGTACAAGTAGCAAGCCTGTCTCCTACGTTGCCGGCTGGCAAGTGTGGCAAGTTCCTTTCATTCTCTTCGTTCTTTTCGCTTCCTACACAGAAAGGCTTCTAAAATAAGCGCTCTTCCACGAGAGCGCCGATCCCCCTTTTCCTTGCAAATGGCCATGCGAGCAAGATGGCCTTTTTTTGTCTTTCTCCTTTTTGTCCCTTATTTTTTTATTGTTTTATGTTTTATGTTTCCGTTCTCTCCTTCTTCGCTTTCTCTACTCTGAGATGCAGCGTTGTTTTAACGGATTGTTTTATTCACGACCAGACACATCCCTAAAGCGTGCTCCATATTCATGCCCTGTTGTTCATGCTCTTTATTTTAAGCAACTGGATTATCCTCCATACCACACACCGAGATACTCTCTACAGCGGTTTTGTTATTCATTATTACGGCCGCCATCGAGCGTGATCTCCTGGTTGTCGTTTCCATTTCCCCCCAAACAGAAGTTTATGGAACAGCGTTTCGTAGAGTTTCAGCCGATCATAGCAGAGACTGCACCTTATTAACAGACCTGTGGTATAGCCCCGTCAGCATACTCTGTAAGATGTGTGGTTTCCGGGTTTTGCGTGTTGATCAAAAGGTATCAAAAATAGAAAGACCAACAATAACACACAACACACAACACAATCGACGATTACGACGACAAGCAACAAACAATGTTCAAAAACAGCAACCACCGAACAACGATGGATGTGCTTCTCCTCTTGCCCCTCTCATATCCCATCTCGCCAAGCTCACTGTAATAACGGCGTTGTCCGTATGCTGCATTTCTCTTCCAGAAAATCGGACATGATCAACATGATAAACGATCAAGGGCAGATGAAGGGCCTCGTAATGTCTGCAACGCGTTCGTTTCCAGTTCTGAGTCCAATCCAGCATAATACCCCGTAGAGTAGCATCTCTGGGCACATCATTTTGGGCGTATCACCAACACTCTTTTGACTCGTTGGTCCCCCATCTTGATTCGTCCAGATACATGGCTTCCATCGTTCTTTGCGTTCTTTGCGTTCTTTGCGTTCTTCAGTGTTCTCGATTGCGCTAATGCGGGTGGTCAGGGGGCCTGGGCCTACACAGTAGTCTAAGTCTAACTCCCCTAACATTCTCAACAGTCAAACAGTCAACTCAACTCAAAAGTACTCCGTACTGCACATAAACGTCGTCTCGTCGTTGTAACAGTCGCGCTGGCAGGCAAGGTAGGCAAACAGGCCCTCTGACTGACTGACGCTTGACTATTTTGATGCCTGTCGCCTGTCTCCGCCGACGAGAACGACGGACCACTTTTCTTGGGGCGTGTGCAAGTGGTGAGAGAGGCTTCAAGAGAGAGAAGAGAGACGAGGGCAGGGGAGTGGATTCTTTTCCTCTTTTTTGCCGATCCTGCTAAGGAAACGGCAACTGCTGCGAAATAGGGAATGGATTTGGGAGATGGTCCAAGGGTGGGTTTTGGGTCTAGCGCGTCGAACTTGAAACCCCGTAATTCCTGGAGAGAGGAGAGAAATGGAGACCCATGACTAGTAAGAGAGAGAAGAACGAGGCGAGCTCGAGCAGAGAAGAAGCGAGCATGTCGTCAGTCAAATCTCTTGCTCGTTGTTCGTTTATGCCTCAATACGGCGTATGTGTAGAGGAAGGTAACTGGAAAGGAAAGGAAAAAGGAGCAAGGGTCCCTGACGGGCGTTTGTTATGCGTTGACGCGAGTGGAGAGCCGCGAACGGACATCAGAGGATGATGGTTGAAGAGAAAGAAGAGTCGAGAACAATACTGAGTACGTAGACAGGGCCACATGAACTCAGAATGAGATCCAAGTTCAACGCCCGCCGCCACCCCGGACAAAAGCTCCAAAAAGGGCTACTCTTTCATCAAAGGATTCACTCGATGGCGATACGGCCTAGGAAGATCAAGGGTGAGAACGGCATATGCCACCACATGTTTCTACGTTGTCGGGGTTGTGTGCCTTCTTGTGCCTTCTTGTGCCTTTTGGGCGACGTGCGTTTGTTTTTTGTTCGGCGCGAGGGTTATGATGTTAAAGGAAGCCCCAAAGCCCCAAAGGAATACCCCAAGAAAAGTCTAAAAGATCGTCAGACAAACGGCCATGGCGTCGACGGCGTGCCCGAACGCGTTCCTACCCTGGGACCGGCTTGGGCTGGCTGGGCTGGCTCCAGAGCCGTTGGACGTTTGATCCATTCTTATGTTAACATATGTTTGATGCCAGATGTGCCAGATGCAGATGGAGTCCTTGTCGATCGCGATGTTGGAGAGTAGTGATGAAGACAGACGAAGGAAGCGGATGGCCAACTGCCGCCTATGCTTGGTACTTCGGATTGCCTCTTTTGTCAATTTTTAAGATGTCACTCTCTTGTCTTTGATTTCCTTCCTATATTTGCCTATTTCCACTCCCTAAATTATGTGCACTCTCTCTGGCGCCCATAAACGTCATCTCCCTCTCTTGCACCAGTGTTTCGTGGTGTTTCGATGGCCTCTATTTGATTCTCCAGCCCGGAGATCGTTGGTTCGTTTCGTTGCTCAACCAGGTATGTACGAGTACACATATGAGCGGCTACGGAGTACGTGAAAAGGGCGTGAATGGAGATGCATCAACGGCGTTCTATCTTCTGATACTACTCCGTCCACAATACTGGTATTGCTTTTCTTCACCTTTGATTAGCCTTCATTTCGTTCCTCACCGGCCCTTTTGCTGTCCGTCCACTCGGCCACAAGGTGAAACGCGACTTGCGTGTCGTTTTGTTTCTTTTGTTTCTCTTGCTTCTTTTGTCTCTTTTTCTTGTGATTCTGTTACCCACTACCAGTATCTCCTTTACGTGATTTATGCCTATGGTCACAGGCTGAACACAGACTTGAATTCTTACCCTTTCTGTATTCATGCCTCCATATCTTCTTCTTCCAGAAGGCCACACCAAAACAAACATGTGCAAGGGCCATCGGTCCACGCCGTTCCCATTTACCCGGCTGGACGAGGTTGTTGTGTCTGCTTTTTTTTTTTTAACTTTCCATCGTCATGCCCTGTATTCTTGTATTTTGTATGTATTTTGTGCTTCCACCAATATACTTGTAAGCTGCTCATGTCTTTCGAGCCTGTCTTTCGCCACGCCTGTTATTTTTGTGCCCGATGATCCGATCTTCTCTCGCCAGGTAACTCCTTGCTCGACCACGACGCCTCCCGTCCCCATCCAAAGCATCTGACCCTGGGGCCCAGGTGGCATGGATGTCGAGCCCCTGGGCGTTCCTTGCCTTTCCCTGGCCTTCTCCTGGCCTTTTCCTGGTCGTTTCTTAACCTTCTCTCTTGACGCGTCGACTGAGGTGTCGTCCATCCCGTGTGCCCCGGGAAAATGATAACAAACCACCTCTGAGAAAAAAATCGCCTCGAAGGGGGAGGCCAGGAAGCGGCATGGGCTTCTTGCCGTTGCAAATTGGGCCCTTGCTAGCGGGCCTGGCCCTGCAATCTACCAGGAGCTTATTACCAGGAGCTTACAAGATAATATTTGATGCCTGCCCTGAGAGAGGAGGAGGGGATAACGATGCCAGGATGCTGTCGACGACATTCCACTTCCTTCCCGCGGATGGTCCCCCTTTGCTCTGCATCCTTTCTTTACACAGTACCTCTCTTTTCTTGCCACACCCTCTCTCTATCTACCTCTCTCTCTCACTCCCCCTCCCTCTCGGTGCTCTGTAGGTCTCCATCCCTTCTCACCCTCCTCGCCTCTTTCCTCTTCCTTTCCCGCTGGCTTGCAGGGTTTATGTCTCCGGGGAAGGCCCTGCAAATGGCAAAAAGGACCCCTCTCACACTGTTTAATCAACTCTCGCCGCTGCAGCATGCGAGAGCGAGAAAAGAGTGGGAAAGAAACGTGAGCAAGCCACATACTCGTACAAGCCTCGTTGTCGGCTCGAAAATATGCTTCCGCAGACGAGTAATACGGGAATAAGAGTTGCTGTCCAAGCGAACAAGGAGAAGAAGGAAGAGAAATCAGAACAGAGATTCTATGATACAATAATAAGATAACAAAATAACAAAAACAGTATGAAAAGAAAAGAAGAAGAAGAGAAGAAGAAAAAAACAGAAAAGACAGCAAACACAGCAAAATGTGGATCGTCGTCACTCGCAGTTGTGGACGAAATAGGAAACTGTCGCGTGAGTCGCTCCAGAGCATAACACCACTGCAAAATCAAAAAAGAATAGACCACGGAGTGGCCTGGCATCGCCCTGTCTCGAGTTTGGGTAGCTTTGTCGCGACGCTGGCAACACGACGCACGACGCACGATGCACGATGCACGACGCACGACGGACACTTTTGACGCACGCTCGACGCAGGACATAGGCACATACATCCACATATGTGTACTCCGTACGTCTCTCTGTGACTCCCTTCATCTGTCCGCAACGGCGTCACACTTTTCCACGGCCGACGCTCCCCAACAGCGTCGCAACCGGAGTTTGGCTGGCTCCGCTGCGCCGTTGGGGGTTTGTTTTGGAGTTTGGGAGGTTCTTTGGGAGGGCGTCGTTTGTCTCTCGCCTTTTTGTCCTTTTACGTCCGTCTTGCAGCCTTTTCTCTTTTATCAGTGGTCTATTGCAACGTATTACGACGTATCATCTGGCTTGCAAAAAAACCTGTTGTCACCTTGAATCTCTTTTTTCCCTTCTTTTTCCTCAGTATCCAACCATCTCCCCTCCATCCTTCACACATCACCTGCACCCCTCTTTGGCTCTCTTTCACCCCTTTCCCCTATTCCGCATACCACCCTCCTTTCCGTCCCAGTTTACGACGCATCACCATTCTGTAACCCATCCCTTTTTTTTCTTGGCCGCCTATGTACACCCGTGAAAAGATAGTAACGCAGTCGAAGTGGTGGTCTGCTACTGTGTTCTGTATTTGCGAATACGTGTATTGATATGGCACAGCATATTGAATAGAAATATTTCGTTCCAAGTCAAAATATCAAGCCTCTTAGAAAAGGATCAAATTATCGAACAGTATTGAGTTACACAGCAAAGGGGCGTGACGCATGCAACCATATTCGTCCTTACCTACGAGTAACACACACACCCCCTGCCTTAGCCACGGCACTGAACCATTTTCTGGGACATTGACCCATCGACTGGGGGACACGGTCTAGGATGTGTTATGTACACATATGTGTACTCCGTACTCCGTATGTCTGTTCCTTCTCTAGCTTCGACTTGGATCACAGGCATAAATCCTGACGACAAGTCTAGGCGTACCGACGTTTCGACGTATCGACGTATCGTTTCTGTTAGTTTCTCTGCTTCCCTTGTCCTCCCACACACGGCCTTCGCCTGTGCGACGCTGTTACTTTGTTAGGTCCCGTACGGAAGATTAAGGTGGCGTTTGTGCTTCTGTTGTGCAGAAGTATCACAACAGATGTCCTAGGCCCTCTCGCCGGCCTCCCAGTGCCCTTTCCCCTGCAGTTGCCTACTCTTTCTGCTGTTTTTGCTTACCTTTTGACTTGTCGAGGCAAGATGGGCTTTTCATCCTGTTTATCCACCAACCAGTACACGCCATCTGATTTCTAAAAGACTCTTTCTTGCTGGCAAGGGGGGCTGTGTACGTTTGAATGTTGGACGAAGGATCACTACTAGTCGTTATTTGTTGATATTTATTTTTGAGTACACAGTACGTTCGCTGCAAGTCACTTCAGTCTGTTTTGTTTTTTGTTTTTATTCTTGCTTCCCCCAAAACCCTGCATTTTGGTTGGCTCTTAAACGGGCAGATCGGAACATTCTGTACATTCATGCTTTCCTTTGCTTTCCCCGTCCGTCACAGGAACAAAACACCAGGATAATTATCATAATACCTGGTAACTACGGACCTTGTTTGCGTAGTTTTTAACAGAGTCCGGGCCTACCACATGTCTTTCTTTCCGGTCTTTCTCGTACGTAAATCACGGACGCTGGCAGTTCTCCGACCCCCGCGTAAGAAAGTAAAAGAGCCTCTTCTCTTTGGTCTTCGATACCTTACCACAGCTTTACTTCATGGGGGCATTTGTCACGATGCCCTTCAACAGCACAGACCACAGGGCCAATGGGATATGCTAAAAAACGCCCACTGATTCAGATCACCGTACTTTTGTGGTTACAACAGACAGAAACAGCAGCCAACATCGCATAGATACTTGATTTATTTATTTTTCCTTTGATGTTCTGTTGTTTTTTACTTGTCCTTCTTGCCATTCCAGCGTCGCACTGGGCACGTTCTGTTGGCGGTCTACAAATTGAAATCAACAACTTTCTCCAGCGGCGCAGACCGCAAATCGTTGCTTTTGCCCTGCGCCATGCACTGTGCTCCAAAATAGCTCCAACTTGCAGACGACCTTCAGTCACATCGAGACGATGCTACGCTGTTCATCAAGCTATGGGATCTGGATGCAGGCTTGTGGTTTTTTCAGCTTTCCCAGACGATGTTATCCTGTTATTGTTGTAATCCTTCAGAGGACGTTCTGGTATCATTTTCCACTTTTATCTCTTTGCTTTTTTGGGGCGAGACTTTTCCATTTCATTCACACTGCCCGTTCGCCGTTGTTGAAGGCAGGCCAAGTGGGTCAAACATGAGCGGTGTTGGAGAGCGACATTCTCGACAACGACAGTCGCTTTTTAGTCTCCAGTGGGCTTGCTGCAAGTGTGGTGTGCGTTTTTTTGTTTTTTTGTTGTTGTGCTGGGCTGCAGCAGCAGTTGTGTGGGCGTGCGTGCATTGCATGAATCTCAAAAGAAAAAGGTGTGTGGGTTCTGTGTCTGGGCGTGTGGGAGTGAGTGGGTGGGGGTGCTTGTTGCTTGAGAGTGCGAGAGAGTGGGACGCAGACTTGGGCGGTTCCGTGGTCGTCTCTTTTTTTTCCCCCTAAAATCCTCTCTAATCTTAGCGAGCGAAGAGGACTCAAAGTGCATTGTAGCACACCATCGAGACCATTTCTACTCTGTGGGTGCTGAAGAGAAGTGGGCAAAGGATGCGTGTATATGAAAGGGCGACGAAAGTTCGGCTGCATCTACACGGTAGTGATGTGAGTTGATTTTATGGAAACAGGCAGCGAGAGCTGGAAGCAAAAATAAAGGAGGCTGGTTGACAAAATATACATTAAAAAGCTGGTATAGGTACTTCATTTATGATTTTTTTTATAGTTAAAATGCTTCCGTTTCGTTTCTTTTTTTTTTGTCCACGGAAATAAATACTGTAATTAAAATAAAATAAAGAGTTAAATCAATTATTGAAATAACGCACTTTGTACAAGAAAAACAATTCAATATGATTTGATATTCATCCCTATCAATGACTGTCAGTAGTCGTGTGGGCACTGTTGTTTATCCCCTTAACAAAACAGGGGCGAAGTGCTTGCATCTCGACCATACCTTTTCCTGTCAATCCAACATGTCTAGACCCAACCAAGCCCGCCCAACTTTTGGATGACGTTCACGACACACTTGACAGGATAAAGACCACTTCCATTTCATTCACCTTTTCACCCCCATCATCGTCAAACCCCCTGGCCGGGAACGCGTTCAGCAGGGATTATGGACGGGAGGGAAAAGGGTAGGGGATTAAGGTTTTCTGGGAGGAGGACGGTGTGGGAGGGGAGGGAATGGGTGATGGACCCCGTTCTGATGGAAGGGTAAGCGAGGGGGACGGGTCATGGCTCTCCTCTCACAAGCTTTGGGTTCTTTTACATTTTGTGAGATGTTATGGAATCGGGCAGGGGCGCCTGGCCTGGCCTGGTTGCCCTTGTCACAAACGGCGAGATCCCTCTAACGAGAACACTCGCAGTTTTTGAAGAAATACACTTCAATCGTCGACAAATATTGCACCTTGGAAAAACAGTCTTGCACCTTTCGAGGGACCTGCAGCCCAACCTGCATGCCGTACGGAGTACTCGTGTGTATATTCGTGCAACTGCAACTGCCTGTCTGGTGTCTTCAGAGTGTACTATCTGCACACGGCAGGGAATAAAGGGGGCAGCAAAATCTCCGAGCGGCATGCTTTAATTAAAAAAAAAAAAAGCAAACCGCCCTCTCTATCGGGCCATCGGTCGGTCGGCCTTCTTGTCCTGGTCAACACATCGCCCTTTCCCCTTCTCCTGGCCAGGCTATGTAGATCACGGACCAGACGATGTTGTTCTGGGGATTTCGAAACGCAGCAGCGACAATCATGGGCTCCAAATGCGTTTCAACACACTGACAGCACATGAATAGATGCATTTGTGCATTCTTTGTTTTTGTTAATGCTCACCATTATTATCGCATTGCACAGTATTGTTCATTTTTGCTGAAGACCCACAACATGCCTGCAGCCATCTTTGCCGTCGTGTAGCCGACGGCAAGGTTATTAATAGAAATAAATGGGCGGCTGTAAATGTCTGGTGGTTCTGGCTCGCTATGGCTCACTTATTAATGTTTTTTTTCTCTTCGGGTTAGGGCCACTATGAACGAATCGAATCGCATTATCGACAATACGGAAAAGACCGTGGGAACGAAAAAGCAGGAACGCAAAGCCTATTCCCATTCCCATTTCCCAAGATGGCAAAGAAGAAAGGGGAAACGGGGAAAATAGTGAAAATAGTGAAAATAGTAGAAAAGTCGTCGTCAGTCAGTAGCCAGAATACAAAATTGCAGTGGAGCCAAACGGTTTTCTCGACGCTTTTGTCGCTTGTGGAGAAGTGAAAAAAAGAGGTGAGTGATGAGAGATAATCGATGATGAGAGATACGAATACGTGAGGGGCCGCCAAAATCATCAGACGCCAGAAGACGCCGCCAGCATTCTTTTGCCGCGAGCGAGGTGTGGTGAAAAGTGAAGTCTCACAAAATCCAGGGACTCAAGGACAGGTGGGACAAGCCCCTATTCCGTTTCGGGACGACCCAGGAATGACAATGGCAGCGAGACACGACAGGCGAGGAAAGCGCGGTCGGCAAAAAATAGAGAAAGGAAGGAAAGAGCTGAGACGCAGCTGAGGAAAGAGCGACCGATAAGACGTCAACTCTATCTCGCGGGTCTCACACGAAAGAAAACAGAAAAAAAGGACGGCCGAAAGTAATAAAGTTATAAAGCCGAAAGGGTAGTGAATGTCAGTAATTGGCACCAAGGACACGCCGGCGCCTCTTGCACCATGACCGCCAGGCCATGTTAGGCAGCTCGCAATGGGACGCCGGATCTGTCAAAAGTCAAGAAAGAAAGGGAACGAGAGAAAAGCGAAAAATACAAATCAACGTCCATAAAAAAGACTAACAAGAACGGACAAGACCCAGGAAGATGGGATGGGGGCCATGGGGCTAACGCGGAGAATGATTCAGATTCAGAGTTTATGGCCGTGTTCTTCCCCTCCGGATCGGCAGACATAGCGGCGGCCAAGTGCTGTTTCGTTTTCTTCCATGCATTCTTGAGAAGGGAAAAAAGAAAGACACCCGATTGACACCTGCAGATAGCTACGCCGTACCATGCCAGTAATATTGGCATTGCCACGGTAGCTGCACATGTCTGCGTTGTATCCGAGGCACAGCCCTCGGGTTTTTCATGTCTCTCTCTCTTTTTAGCCCATTCGTGGCATTTTGGTTTATTTTTATGCTTGCCAACAAAAAAGGAGGAGAAGGAGAGACAGGATCAACAACAAATGGAGATGCACAAAGGCCTCCCCGACTGGCTCCGTAACTCATGAGCCCGTTTTTTTGTGCTTGAATGCAGCGCTAAAGCAGAGTGCTTGTGAAATGGAACATGTCGATCAACATGCACAGTTCAGACAGTTCAGCTGCGAACGACCAGCACGAAGTTCTCGAAGGGTGAGATGGAACGATACCTTGAGATCTCTCGCCCTTTGTATTCCAGGTATCTGTTGCGACTGGCCCTGTTAGTGAGTGGCCTTATTGGCCCACAGGCTCCTGCCACGCCGTCATACCAACCCACAACTTCGGTCGCCTTGTCTTTGCCACCCGATGTAAGTCACCCCCTTGCATCGTATGTCAACGGCGTGAGAAAAACCGTACTGTTGTTATTGAGTTTGCTGTGAGCCTGTAAGCCTGTGAGCCTGTGAGCCTGTGAGCTTGTGAGTCTGTCTTGTCAATACCAGACTTGTCCATGTAACGACGAGCCGTCCCTGGTGCAGCTACTTTGACCCTGCATTGCAGAAAAAACGATGCTACTGGAGCGGACCACTGGACTATCGTAGCTCTTTCTTGACGCATCCGCACTTAAAACAATAACTCAAAAAAAAAAAAAAACACCAAAAAACTGACAGGGTTTCCCCGCGGTTTTGGGAACGCCGACCGTCTGTTGTGGACTGGACAGGGACCTTGGCCTGGCCACCAAGGCGACTCGTAGCGCCATTGCAGCGATGCTTGTCCCCTGTGCGCCGGAGGGCCCAGGCCAGCCACACCGCAAGAAAAACAACCACGAGCCAGGCCAGGCCAAGCAAGCCGGCGGGTGGGAAGGGAAGGGAAGAAGCGAGCCGGATTCCACTGTCAGTGCGACAGACAATTCGAGGTCATGACAGAAGAAAAGAGCTTTGACAAAAAAGATGTCTACTTCGTAGCTCGTACTCGTATGGCGTCGTACGGCTTGCCCATAAGGATATGGTTATCATGATTTGCGGTTTGAAATTACCTCTGTCAAAGGAGGCAAAGACGTGCTTTGTGGTCTCGTACGAACATCATCTGTCAACCGGAACGTGCTGTCCTTTTTGCAGTGGGGTATGAGGATACATGCCTGTAAGAGTATCCTCCGCCTGGGCGATGCTGATATCGTCTGCGTTAGCTCCACGTAGTGTGCTGACCGAACAAGCTTGAAACCGCCGTGGGTATTCAAAGACCCTGGTCAATCTCGGTTTCCCTCGTGTCCCATAGCAGTCAATCTGCTATTCTTTGTTCTTTCGTATGCCTGGGCGAGCTAGGCCTCGCCAGGCCCTGTAGCGTCATCTCGGCTGGCCTTGGCCAAAGACAGGCAGCCCTGGACGAAGAAACACATGCCGTATGCATGCATGATGTCGTGGGTACAGTACGATGTATTGGGGGCGAGAAGACCACGAGAAAGCTCGAAGTAAATGTAGCTGGCTGTCAAGAGTAGTCGTATTAGTGATAGGGAATAGACTCATTGGCAGGTATTATGTGCTAATAAAAATGACCGTGATGAAAGGACGAACAAATCTCAAATACAAAATTCAAATTCAAGTCCAGAATCCCACTGGCGCCATTGAAAAGTGAAAGGACGCTGCATCATGCGGTTGGTTAGTGAGGTTTTGTTGGAGGAGAGAGCACGGCCCTGGCCCCATTTCCCGACCCAAGGTTTTTGATTTTTTCTTGGTATGTCTCTCGTCTGGCGTCACCACGTCGTCGACGAAGCTGCACCCATTTAGGGACCGCCAGCGTCTGAATGGGCGTGCAGAGCGAACATTGGACATCAAGAGGGCCCAAAAGACAGGATATGTTGTCTTTTGCCTCGCTTGCCTCGAACTTGGCTTGCGTATCCATCCGTAGGCTCGGAAGATTCCGTTACTTGCTTGGGCTGCGTGGCCTGTGATGCGGTCGAGTGGACAGGCAAAAACACGAGTAGAGTGGATTTCTTTCTCGTGTAAATTTGGCGTTCTTCGATTTGTTTCCATCACCGGTCTTCTTGTTCTCCGTTTCTTCATCTTGATGACCGAAACAGCTTCCCGCGATTCACCTGATTCACTGCAGGCTCTTATCAAGAAACTGTGAGCCTTGCATTCTGCCTTACTCCTCTTGTCATAGCTTGCTGCAGGGGACGGAAAAAAAGTAAGAATAAAGTGCACGTCCATTTACACAGTATGTTTGCATCCCCAATCCCCCGTCAAGTGGGAGGGAGGTGAAAAGTGAAAAGAAAGAAATGGCCAGGCAGAAAAGAGGCAAGAGAAACGACACAACCGAGAAACGAGAGTGCTGGAAGAACAGCAAAAAGGAAAGAAAAAGGAGACGAGCCAAAAGGCAAGCCTCCCCACCCCTGCTCCTTTGGACCCACCCCTCCTCAAAGAAAAGAGAAAAAGGGGAGAACAAGAGCACTCAGGGGGTCAGGGGAGTCCACCACACTCTCATCCTCCAATTCTCAAACCCACACACCATTTCATTCCCCCCATCTCTCTGTTTCTCGGCTGGCTCCCCACTGAACCCCTCTCATCTCAGTCCCAGGAGCTCGGAGAGGAGACGAAAAGGTGGAAAATAATGGGCAGCAGGAAGAGACACGAACAGGGAAAAAAAAAAGAAACGCGAGAACCGAGAGGAGAAAAAGAAAGCGCTTGAACGCAAAGATCAACAATGATATATATAAAAAAGGCTGAATGTGGGCAGTTTTTATCCTCGCTCTCGCTCTTTCTGAATTTTTTCCCCTTCTTTCTTTCGAAGCGTTCTTGATGGCGGCATGGGGAGGGTGACCTGAATCTCCAGGATTGCCCCCTGCTCATTTGATAATTTTTGGGGCCCCTTTTCCTTCAACGGTTACCCGCCAACCCTGTCTTTCTGGAGAAAGGGGGGGGACTGCTTTGTGCCCAACTGCAGTAGCGTCTGCAGCTTGTCTTTCCCATCTGTCCGTTGAGCGGCTTGCAGGGAGCACGGAGCAGCTTGAGGGCTTTACTTTGTATGTGGTGTCGACTGTGTACTGACAGGAATTGCGCTCAGCACTGAGTTATATATATGTAGTTGTCTTATTGTCGTATTTTGTCGTATGTCGTAGATTATCGGAGGTAAAGTACGGAGCAGGAGTGGGAGTTTAAGTTCAAAGTGGTCGTCAGCTTCCGTAGCGTTCTCGGTTCTTGCAGCCATCCATCATGCGCTGTGACTCTTATTCCGGTGAGAAAAAAAGAACACGTCGAAATCGTGTTGTTGTTTTCTCTGTACTTGTTCCTGTTCCTGCTCCTGCAACCTGTTCCTGGCCCTCGTCTCTATGGCCAGACCTTGCCGTCCCGAACAGCTCCATCTTCGTCGTCCACCCACCCACATCCCTTCCGCCTTGCCCCATTCCTACCGCAAGGAAACGCGACACCCCTGGGGATATCCCTGTGACCACCCCTGGACAGAACTGCACCGTTCCCCAAGCCAGCAGCGGGAACCACCGCCTCGGGAACGCCTTCGAGAAAACAAAGGAAGCAACGGAGTGCAGCAGGGAAGCAAGGGGCCAGGCCAGACAGACCAGGGGACCCAGTCCTGAACGGCAGAAAAAGGGGGACAGGTGAAAATAAGGCCACACGCGAGAAAAGCGAATTATTTCCTCCGTAGCTCGTGTCCCAGTTTTTTGACCTGCGTGTGCGCACACGCTGCAGGTACTGAGGTACTTGCCCATTCTCCTCAGTGCTGCACACTCCAGCGGCGAGGAGTGCTTGAGCCCATACGCGAGTATCCAATCTCTGGACTTTAATAAAGTACCACAATAAATTTCGAGGGCAGTCGTCATCCGTTTCAGCAGCGCGAAAAGACGCCCCAATTTGGGCATTCGTCGCGCTTTTCTTTCTTCAGCTGCGTATGCTTGCGGCAGCAGACGTTGCAGCACTAGCAGTGGAATTTTTTCGAATTTTCAACACTTTTTGCGTATTGTGGCGTTTGATAGTTCTTCTTCTGCTCGCTTTTCCGTGAGGCAACTGGCACTGGCTGTGCGTTCGTGTCATCTGGACCTTGACGCCAGGCCAAAATGGGTGCGAGGGCAAGACATGCTTTGCCCCAAGACTCCGTATTTCGTCGTCCGTGTATCTTACACGACAGACTGCAAAGAAAAAGAAAGCAAGCCGGACGGAGCCGGCTCACTTTTCGTCACACCTCTCTGCCTTTCTACGCAGCAACTGTGGTCGAAAAAGTCTTGTCGTAGTGGGGTTGGCTCCCGAGAAGGCTGCCAAAAGTTCATGCGGCACCCGCTTCGTTTGCATGGCTCAAACAGCCACCAACCCGCAAATTTTAAGAATCTCTGTTGCTGGTAGCAGATAAAGGTAAAAACTGCAGAAAAGGTGAGGGCCGAAAACACGTTCTTTTGATATCCTGATGTCGAACATACGTGCACAAACATGCGTGCACTTCAGTATTTACCTGGCAGACATACAGTGGCAGAATTACGCGGTGAACAATGCTCGCCCTGTTCAAGTCTTTCCCGCCACAAAAGGGCCTCCGATCAGCGCCTGTCCACGCTTTTCGCCTGCTCCCTGCCACAGTTCGGCGAGAGAGCTACTTGATATGGCAACGATCATCAGCTCACTCCTTCCTTGCTCGCCATGTTGTTCCCGAGTATTTGTATGTACACGTTTTTGCTGTCGTATCGAGGTACTTGTACAAGTGCATACCCGTTGCCTGTCAGATCTCTTTGACTCTCGTATTTTGCTTTTTTGGTAGCGTTTCCGTAGCTTTTCGAGCCCCATGTTACCGTTTTGCCCCTCTCATTTTTGACGTTGACAGGTATCCGTCCGGTGATAGTCCGTAGCCTTGACTTCATCTACTTGTATCATTCGGTGTCAGTCTGGGTAAAAAATGTACGAGGTTTGTTGAGGGTACTCAACTTTATCGTGTTGACACCCTTTCCTTTTGTAATTCCGCGAGACCTCTACTCGATACGTACTTCGTACCTTGGTTTCTGGGCTCTCCGAGACCTTGGGTGGAGTCGGCCTGCACCCCGGCCATCTTTCTCTCATCGAAACTGTCGGCCGCCAGGCCCACTGCCCCACTTTCTCGCTTTGTCTGCTGCAGCCCAATGTCAAGCGGAGCAGACTGCATGTTGAGAGGCTTCTTTGACCCCAAGATTTGGGTCTCGAGCGTCTCTGACTTGGCCTTGTTTTTTTTTGGCCTCCGACGCACTCTTGCGTGCAGGTCTCCGCAACAGAGCAGTTCCTGTAACTTTCAGTGGCTTGGCTGGCTGTTGTATCCTCCCCTTTTCAGGCCTTTGCGTGCCTCTTGCCGCCAAAGACTGGCTGGATCTTCACTGCGAGGCAAATCATACTTTTGTTTGCCTTGTTTGTCGGCTTGCTGGAGCGCATACACATCAAAAACTTCTAGCCCACGGGTTTGGAAAGAGTGACGGGCTTTTTAGTGATGAGACTTTGTTCTGTCTCGCTGTATTTATCCTGGGATACATGCGTTTGTACCACCCAATTTGCGCCGCCAAACAAGCCCAATAATCGATCGGTACCTGACGCCTGTCTGGACCCTAAAAGAGCACGATGGATTCTCACTTCGTATGCCGGAAGGGTCTTGCAAGACATGCAGACGACAGGAAGGGCTGCAGGTGACACCCAATCGATCGGTCGCCACCAATGACTCGGTTTCTTTTCCTGCGTCAGTGTCAGTGATTGTCAAATGCCTGTGGTCGGCTGTTAAGTTACTCACCGCAATGTGTTATATATTCCACCCGTAAACTCGCCGTAGCCACTCATTTGGCATTACTGGCTGTGCTGGCTGTGCTGGAGATACGAGTGTCTCTGATTTTCTATTGATACATAATTTTTGCAATCTTGGCGCGACTCCAGTGAGGGGCGCTTGCCCTTTTCGTTTTCCCTTTGGGGAGTGTTCTCCGTTCCTTCCTCAGAAGCCCAGCATATTTGTCGCGCCTGCCTCTTGCGCTGTGTTATTGCGTAGGCTGGCCGGCTGTATCTTACTTTGGCTCTTTCCTGACACCCGTTATTTCAGCATTCTGGTGCCTTTTCTTTCTTTGTCGTCTTGTTGCGCCGCTGCAATGCTAATTTATTTGGCGCTGCAGTTTTCTTGATTCTTTTCCACGCTGTATTATATGCCTTTTTGTCTGTTTGTCTTTGGCCTTTCCTTTTTTATGTCTTGTTCCCCACCGCGGCTATTTAGCCTGCACGAAAGACTCTATCTACGGAGTTTCTTCCGGCCTATTATTTCAGCTCTCGGGGCCCGTGATAGGGCAATGGCGAAAAAGCTCGTTTGCGCCTTCCATGCGTAACGTTAATATGCTCTTTCCTTTTCGTACGCTGGTAGCCCTGACTTGTGTCTTCCTTGGACGAAAGAAATATGGGTGTACCTTCCCGACCTGTAATTTGACTGGTGTATTTTCTCTGGCCGCACCTGCCTGTTTTTCAACTGCCACCTTCCCGCGCACTAATGTAATTGGCTCGTTTTCGGCCCTTACCCCTTTTTTCTGTCGGCAGGTGCGACCCGATAGGTCTCGCCTGCACTTTCTTTGTAAACATAAATAAGGCAAATAATACATACATATACTTGCACAAATAACAGTACATCCAGCCTCGCCAGCGAGCACTTCACCCAAGAGCCAGGCCGTCTGGGTATAAGACTCACGCAGCGGTTTCTAATAGATACGAGGACGAGTATCCGTCAGCCATGACTGAGGCTCGCGATGCGCTCTGTGTTCACATCGACACTGTGAGTTTTGCTACTGCGCATTGCGTCATAAATTGGGCAGGAAGGACTCGCTCGCACTTGCCAGCCAGCACCGGCTCCCCCACACCGCCCAAGCGCGCCTTCCCCTTTTCCCCTGTCTGCAGCTGCCCCTGTGTCTCTAGTTGGTCGCTAGCTGCCCGTTGGGTTTCGATGGTCTGTCTGAAATTTCCAACTGCTATTTCCTATTTCGTCCTGTTTCTTGTTTTGCCAGCGTGTGTTGTTGGTTGCCCCTTCCCTGCTTTGGACTTTGCGCCGCCCAAAGTCAGTGAGGGAGCCCATACTCTGTGCTTCGCTCCTGCTTCATTTTGATTTCCCATAATGAGATAGGAAAGTAGAACCCAATGATTGCCCAGTCCAGGCATTTGCTCTTTCTTTGTCTGGCGGCGTGGCGATGAACGCGGTGTACCTTCCCGCGAGAAGCTATTGGGCAATTTACTATTGCCCTTTTCTTTCGTAACAAGTGTGGCCTTCTGCCATTTGACTCCTTTTCTACTGTAACTGGCATTTTTCGCTTGTTGCGTTTCCCCTCCTATTTTCAGGCACGAAAAACTCTTTCGAACCCCCCACACAATCTCAAGCAACATCGCCGTCTTCGCTTGTCACGACTCTGGACGGAAAGCAGACGCGAACGTGACAGCTAGGTTGCGACGACGCGACTTCAGAAACAAGCCCTGGACAAGGTACGTCGTACTTGAGTTAAAACGGCTTTTTGGCCTGCATAATATAGCTGGCCTTCTCCCCCAGTGCCCTGGTGCCTTGGCTCCCCTGTGGAGTTGGAAAATCTCACCCTCGACTCGCATCTGCCCCGGCAATCTGCGAGCAACTTGCACATCCTAGCAGGCTGGCCAGGCTCTGGTTTTCTTTCAACGAACTGATCGTGCTTGGCAGCCCTGTTTGACTTGAGCACACAACTCGTGGCCCTCCTGTATGTCTGGTGCTGCTACCAGCAACCACACGTGTGGATCGAAGGTCTTAACTTGAGTGGCTTGCACGCGAGCATCCCACCAGGACGGGCTTTTCTTCAGCACCGACGGAGCGACAAAGACTATCAATAAGAAGACAAGGTTGCTCGCAGGGCAAAGCGAGACGAGTACACCCGGTTGTGTTTGACAACAGGTCCAGCGCTGAACTTTGTGTACCGTGGTGCTTCGCTTGCACCGGCTTTCTCTGCAAAATAAGAAATATTACATGTAAGTGATTTCTCATCATTTGGTTTTCCATCACTGCTACTTGGGTGTGGCTCTCCCTGGTTTTCTGGTTTCTTTTTCGTTTCGTCGGCCTTTTCCTTTGAACTTCTCTTTGCTTGGCCGGCCACATGTCGTCCGTTCTTCGCGTCATGCACCGCGTCGACCTCCCAGTTTTGCAGCCAGCTCAAAAACGTTTTATTGCTCTCTTTCCTGGTCTCGCCTGCGCTTGTCTTCAGCGCCCCCTGCCCGCATCCTACGGCTGGTTTCCTTCTCGAGTACGACGTTCAAGTTAAACTACCTGCACCGTTCCGGCCTATGGCTGTTTGCTCCAACACCACCCTTCTAGCACATGCCAGCACACACACATTCCCACTATTCTGTCAGCGTGGGGCAACCTCTGGCATAGGCGGTCCTGTCTCAATTTCGGCAGCGTTCCACCCTAATTCCGCTTGAGGAATCGCATGGATTGTTGTTATTGGGACAGTTACGGACAGCACCACGAATCGAGCCAAAGCAGAAAAGCATGAAACGTCGACAATTCAAACCAGGATGGAGAGCAAAGAGAAGAAGAAGAAGACAAGAAAAAGGAAAGAAAGAACAGCGAGTAGAAAAAAAGGAGGAAGCACAACAACAAACCAAGAAAACAAGAAAGCAGCTAGGGCCTAGCCCAAGGCTCGGACAACTGTGCACGGAGAAACATACCGTCACAGCGGCAAGGCGCAGACAAGATGGCAGTGAACGGTGGACGGTGAGATGGCCACTCAATATATACACCGTTGCCTCTGGCTGAGCGCTGAGCTTGCTGAGCTCCTCTGCCTTCGCCACAGGTCATCTGCTCCCTCCACTTGCTATTTTCTATTTTTATCCGGTGCTATGGGAAAACAGCTGGGGACAGCTGGCGCATCAGCATGCTGTAGAAAATAACCATGTTGGTCTGGCTGGCCCAGTGGGCTCAATAGTGGCCCAGCAGTGAGGGATCCGCCACAGCACCGGCGCCGAAAAAGCAAACATGACAGACAAGAGGAAACGGAAAAAAGAAAGGAAAAAGAAAATACTCAAAAGAAACGCAGAGAGCCCACCCAAACCTTGAAATCAAACGGCTTCTGGCGTGGCTGACATTTGCGTTTTCTGGCCAGCTCCACGCCGTTTCAGATTTACACAGCCAGACACCCTCGGCATTGTGATCGCGGCACCCTGCTGCACTCTCAACACACGCACGCACCACACCCCCAACCCACACCATCACTCGACAACTCGAGGCTGTTTCTGACATTTCAACTTTGCCCAGTTTGTCCTCGTTTTTCGACGCTTCTCTCATCTCCATCTCCAAATCGTCTCTAGCTTCTGCGCTTGAAGACTCCACGAGACGTCAACCCCCATACAACTGCGGAGTTTTTCGACAGAGTACGACGTATCGTGCACACGACTGCACACGATCCAACTGCAGATAGTTGCCATCTGGGGTGAGTTTCTTGGGAAAAAAATTAAGAGTGCAAAAAAGAGGGTTTGCATGTAGATGGTAGAAACGAAGGGCCGGGTCGTTTCTTGCACCGATGTCCCCTCATCTTCCCTGTCTTCCGTGCCTCCCTGGTCCCTTTTATCTTCCTACTTTCCGCCACCCCTGCTGTCTTTGAAGATATTCTATTCGCTTTTTAATTCCTTTGCTCTGCACTCTTGCACTCTCCCGCCTCGTTTGTTTTGACCTTCTCCCAAGTTTTCAGTTCCCAGTTTCCTGCCTGCCTCTTGCCGTTTCTTATTTTTCTATTTTATATCTTGTTTCTTCCCTACCCTTTCCCTCTGCCTCTTCCTTGCATCTCCTACGTTTGTCCCAGACTCCCTGGTCGACTCGCGTGCACGGCCACCCTTGAAAACCGGGTTGAACAGACACGCGCGTATTCGTTCCTACATACAACATACATGCGTCCAGACCTACATACATACTCCCGCACACGCACACCCTTTCCCGCCGAACCCACGACATCGCTCATACTCCGTCCATCCAGCAAGCCCATACACTCGTTCGCATTGCCCGTCTTCCTCACACGGCCCTAATACCGGAAGACATCCAGGCAAACCGCAAACCGCACCAGACGCCCGCCCGAATTTGCAAACTTCGGAGTTGCATCTGCCACAGGACGCCCACAGCCTTGACGCACACGCATACCCGCTCGTGTGATTCCCAGACTGTCTGTTCCCCCATACCACCGTCTGCTGCTTCTGCTCCTGAGACCCCATCTCCATTGTTCATCATCCTCCATTCTTACCTGGCTGTATCCTCGTCCAAGGCCCCCAATCCTCGCTGCACAATCCCCTGAACGGTCTGCACACCTGCCTCAGTCGCATTCCAGTGGCAGCATTGTGTCGTCCGAGCCTCCCATGTCCTCTGGGAACCGGTGCTGATAGAGTATGTCGGCATGTGCCCCGTCTTAGACCGGCACCTACGGCCTCACATATCCCCGGTGTAACACTGGCTACCATCCCATCTTTTTCATTTTTCCCTCCCTTTCTTTTTCGGTGGCCGGCCCATGGCTTACTTCGATATCAAGCATCGCACTCTACTTTCATGGTTTTTTTTATTACTTTTTCTCTTCTTTTTACTGACATGATACTTGCACAGCATACACACGACATAACTCGCACCGATGGGATTGACAATGGCACAACAACACCGCCAGTCAGTCCAGGCCAAAGAAGAGCCTTATGACGTGAGTTATTTTCTTCTTCTTTCATGTCGCCTCAGCACACATTTCTTTGCGCATCCTGCATACAGCCTTAAACATACTGCACCACCAACTTCTCTTATTCTTTCCCTGGACGTCGCTCTCTTCCACCCACCCACGGTTTTTCACGGGTCGGCGTGCCGCCTCTCATCCCCGTCACCGCCTCTCCTCCCTCCCGTGTCTACTATTTTTTTTCTTCCTTTTTCTTTTCTTCTTCTTGTCGGTCAGCTAGTTGCAGACTTGACAGTTGCATGGTCGTCATTTCCGGCCCCTATTCCTCGTTTCGAATTTGATAAGTCAACCATTGAGTCGTCATATTTTTTCAAAGCAAGGAAGTTGGTCTGTTGTCGGCGTATGTTTTCCTTTTCTCTTTTTTCTTTTGCTTTTTCTTTTCGATGCCACACACTCTATCAGACTTGACTTGTCTTGTGTTGTCTGTTAGACGTTACCCTACCTTCACCCTGCTGTTGGCTCAGCGCAACCCCAAGTACATTCCACCCCCCTCCCAGACACTTCGTGGAATCAAGTTTTGTTTCCAGAAAGAACGGAGGCAGTTTGCTGGTGTGGTGTCTCTTAGGGCCACCGCAACAAACACCAGCCGACGGCGAGGTCTGTGAGGAAAAGAGGGTGGGAATTGCAGGGGTCGCTCTGTTTCACTAAGCACTAGGGCGCCCCGTCCCACACAACGCTTCCAGCCCAAGGCAGGCCTAGCGCCGCGCGGGTCACTGGATGCTGCCCTGGCCCTGTTTTTTTTTTCTTTCTCAACGAAGGATGGGTTTTCTTTCTTTTCTTTTGCTCGTGTCTTGAAAGCCACGGGGTACTTCCGCAAGGCGGTTGGCCAACGGCTGTTAGCGGGATTTCGGTGGCCACCAAGCAGCCGCTGGACTATTTTCGCTGTCGAAGTTGGCAGGTGGAATGGCACTTTAGGCATTTGTCTTTGCACGTTCTTGAGGAGGAAAAGCCTCGGTGTGAAATCGGGTCAGGTGAAGAATGGGAGCCTTCGACACGACGGAGATACCGCAAGGTTCTTTGTTTTTGTCCCTCCTTTTTCAAGAAACGATCTCGATTTTGCGGCACACCACTGTCAACGTTTCTACACTTGGGACGAGACAGAAAGGCAAAGGAAAGAAATCCTCCCACTGCAAGTGTCTTTTTGAGGTTGCATCGTGTCAGGGATGGCTCGACGCAGGCAAATGGCAGTAGCCAATGCCAAAGCTGCAACAGAACCTTTTTGCCTGGTTTTCTTGCCTGGCTCGTCGCGGCTTGTTGGCGAAGATGGGGAGGACCACAGAGTTCAGCAGCGGCGTCAGCTCCCAAAACAAGAGACTACTGCAGACCACTTGCGCCTCTGCGCCTCTGTGGCAGCACATCGGACTGGTTGCGCACCACTTTCGTGTGGCGCGTGTTATGGCTGGTGCTCTTTGCTCCTGGGCTCGATGGACAAGAACGACAAGGATCGTCTCTTACACACACCGCCCTGGTCGAGTTTGGGATTAGGGGGGGAAACAAAGGGGGGCGACAGCCAGCGAGGCACCCGAGTTCCAGTCTTTCGAAACCCCGGCTTGTCTCCCCCGTCCCCTGTCCCGGCTTGTGGCTCTCCATTGGGCAATCGCCGAATGGGTGTGGGTTCTGCAGCGGGCGTTGCCCATTGGCCATGCTGGACTCTCGAGGTTACCCCAAGAGCGTGCAAGAGCTTGCCCCTCTCCTTTTTTGCACACCCCCTATTCCTCCAGGCTTGTCCAAGACCACGCTCTCTTCTTGAGATTAGCATACTTGATCCTGGTCCGTTGCTGTCCTTCATTCGCCCATTCACACCTCTGCCCTGGCTCATCTCAACGATGTTATGCTCCCCCCGAATTTATGGGTTTTTTTGCCCACTGCCAGCGAGTACCCACTTTTCCTCCACGGTTGAGTTCATTCACCTTCAACCAGGGAAAGGGGAAGCTGGAAGGCAAACACTAAAAAAAAACTCCCAAACCAAAGCAAAAAATAAAATAAAGCCCAAAGCGGCCTTGCGACACAGATCCATATCCTTTCTCCTGTTTTCATTTATTTTAGTTTCTTTCGCCATTCTTCCCTTGGCCTACATAAGAACCTGGACATCCTCTCTTCACCTCCCCCACCCGTTTTGTTGCTATTATACAGCACTTCCTTGTCTACATCAACGATATCTCGCCTCTTCACGCTCTCTTTCAACAACAAACTATTCTGCATCTTCGTCCTTTCTCTCCACGCTCCTTTCTTTTCGGTTAGATTCAGTTCTGTATGTATGTCGCTCGTCAACGGCGTCCCAGCAAAGCACCCTTACCTGCCTGCCCTGTCTGCCGATTGTTCGCCATCTTTCCGCCTTACCGGATACAGTTATCACCACTTTCACTGATTTTTATCTTGAACCTGCACACACCCACCCTTACCCTCCACAAGCATTCACATATTTGCCCGCCTGTCTCCTAGCATATATACACAACTTCTCTAGAACTTCTCGTCATCTCGAATGTCTCGTGCTTGCTCAGTAAGCTGCACAACATTTTGATAGAGGTTGTTGAGAACGCGTGAATTGCACCCCATCTCCTGCCCCTGCAGCACGTTGCGATCCTAGTACTTGCTTGATGCAATAGCGTCTTTCGGCACAAACGTCCCTGTTATTGGTTCTTAGTAGAAATCAGACAGGTGGCTTCTCGGAGCAAATCAGTACGGATACTATGAGGTCCAGCGAGCCCTGGTTTTGAATAGGTGATGTGGTGGTATCTGTCGCCTCAACCGCAGATCAGCTCCCGCCCCTGATTTTTCTTTGCCGTTTCTTATCACAGCAAATAAGACTCGCGGCAGGCCTGGCTTACGTTTTCGTCTTCTCTTCCCATTACCCTTCTATTTCCTCCCCAAACACTAGCTTTCCCCCCCTGCTCATCAGTGTTGTGTCGAGACATATAATTAAACACGCTGGGACGCACCTGCCCCGCCACCCCCCTTCCCCTTCTTTCTTTTTCCTGCAACAAAACATTCAATCATTTTTATTTATTTATTACTACCTCGTGCTTGGTTCACATATAAACCACGTTGCGCAGGACCATCTTTTACTGACCAGGTCTATGCAGCACCACAACCACTCACATCAACAACCACCACAGGGCCAAGCACCTCATTCACAACAATCTCGTCCCTCGAGCACAGTTCATCAACAGAACCAGGCCCAGACATCGCAACCTCAGCAGCCTTCGCCTTATCCCGTCTACCACCAGCAGCCACAGCACAACAGTGGCCACCACCCCCAGGATCTCTACAGCTACCAATCTAGTCCCTACGCTCCCGCTGCGAATAGCGGGTATACCTCTGCAGGTACTATTTATTCTGTGCTCGAACGAGTTTCTCCCAACTTGCTTCTGGAAACAATTAAAACTGACCGACAATTTTTTTCTGCTCCAACAGAGATGATGACCGCAACGATGTCCAGACCTCAATACCCGCCCATGTCTTACCACACGCCGCAATCAAATTCGCCTGCCTCCGTGGCTTCGAACAGCGCCCATGACCAGCAGCGGAGTCTGTACGGCCAACCGCCGCCACTTCACCAGCAGCAGATGTACTATGGCCAGCACCAGCAGTACCAGCCCATGCCGCAATCGGCCGCTCCATCCCCCTATGGCCAACACACACAAGCTCCGCACCAGTCGATGGGCTCCCAGCCCGGTATGATGATGTCTCATGGCGCACCGTCCCCCGTGCCGCACCAGATGGCCCAGCACCCGAGCCAGCACAGCCCGTCAGCATTGGCAGGCAGCCCTCGTCACACGAAGATGGAGGTTCAGAGTCTCACTCCCCAGCTCTCTCGCCAAACCGGTCCCCCAAACGCTCCTTCGCCGCTCTCCATGGGCCAGGTTCAGGCTCAGAACCTCCAGGCTCAGAACATGCACGCCCAGAACCTGCAAGCACACCAGGCACACCAGACACAGAGCCTGCACTCACAGCAGCAGCAACACTCGCAGCATGTTCCTCACCCCCAGCATGCTCAGCACCCCCAGCACCCGCAACACCCGCAACACCCTCAGCACCCACAACAGGCCGCCCAGCACCCGCAACAACACTCCGCACACACTCCCCAGCCGAACGGCACGAGCCCCCTTCCTTCCGGCCAGGCTGGCAATGCTGGTCCGTCAGCAGTGAACCCCAACGCCGCTCCTGGCCCTATCCCTGCTACGACACCGCTGGTGGTGCGCCAGGACCAGAACGGTGTGCAGTGGATTGCTTTCGAGTACTCCCGCGACCGCGTCAAGATGGAGTACACGATTCGTTGCGATGTTGAGTCGGTCTCTACCGACGACCTGTCGCCCGAGTTCAAGCAGGACAACTGTGTCTACCCTCGTGCCTGCTGCCCTCGCGAACAGTACCGGGGTAACCGTCTGCAGTACGAGAGCGAATGCAACACTGTCGGCTGGTCTCTGGCCCAGCTGAACCCGCCGCTGCGTGGCAAGCGCGGTCTTATCCAGCGCGCTGTCGACAGCTGGCGCAACAGCAACCAGGACCCCCGTCTGCGGAGCCGCCGTGTCCGCCGCATGGCAAAGATGGGCACCCGCAAGAACGCTGGCTCTACACCCGGCAGCATGACTTCTGGCGTCGGCCAGCAGTCCCCCGCCCACCTGGGCGGCCCTGCCCAGCTCCCCAACGTTGGCGCCCCGATGGGCAAGCCGATGCACGGCATGCCCCAGCAGCTCAGCCACCACCCTGACGCCTCGGCGCACGCTGGCGGAGACGAAGCTGGTATGTTCCATCAGATGTAATATCTGAATGATTTGGTTTTACTTCTTCCTGCACATTTTTCTTTGTGTTTTTCTTTTCTGCCTTTTACACATTTCCCCGTTATGACCGAATCTGGCACGACGTTTTTGATACCTTTCTTCAAAGATCGCTTTTTTATATACTCCTTTTTTCATTTTGTTTTCGTTTTCCTCTTCCTGTCTCATTTCCCTACGCTGTCATATCCAAATTTCCCTTCCGGTTTCTTTTATCCACTGGCAAAGGTTTCGACTGCCAAGTCTTGGTCCGTCTGGTGCTGGTTTCTCTAAATATTTCTTGTGCCTATCTGTTTTTCCTTTCTCTCTTTCCTTGGCCCGACTGTTCAGATTCCTTTTTCTTTTTTCTACACTTTCCTATTTTCTCATTTTCTTTGATCTTGTTTGATATATACTCTTCATAGGCGCTCGACTCCTCCCCTTTAAAAATAGTTGCTCAGGCGACAGAGCTTGCGCGCAACAAAAAGGAATCTGTACACTACTCTCAAACTCTCTTATGTGTCTTGCTGGGTCACAGTGAAATGTCACTGCTGGCTTATCATGTGTCTCTTCTGTTACCCCTTTGTTCAGTTTCTGCTGCATTTTCTTCCCAACGTTGGCCAGCGGTGCTGTCTTGCTTGACGCCTGCTTTTGGCCCGCTGGGTTGGTCGTCGGGTTACAACCCGCGGCCACGGACCCGGAAAGATTTGGAAACGGCCAAGGACAAGGACGGAAAGGAAATGGCAAAGTCGGGGAATATCGGGGTTGGTGTATAAAGCGCGGGACGCGGAGAGATAGGCATATGGGCCATTGATTTTTTCTTTGTTTACCGTTTATTCCTGCTTTTTCCTGCTATGTTTCTGCTTTGCATTGTTTTTCTGATTCTTCAATATCTCGCGTGACAGACGAGGCAGGACCACGTTCGTGCGATATAGCCGCGGCAAGCGAGAGAAAAGAAACGGCCAATGGCCAAAGAAGCAAGTGTACGAGGCAAGCAACCGCACGAGCATAAAAAATGCAAGAGAGTATTCTGGTGTGGGAAGAGGTCCGCTTGACCCATTCTCGTGACGCCGCGTGGCGGAGACGGGAATCGACATGCCATCCGACCCCCCCTTTTCTTCTCTTTATGCAGACGTTTTCTTATTGGAAAAGACAAGTCGTTTTTTAACCAAACACATTCTTTCTCACTTGCTGCATCTAGAAGTGGCTTTCTCCCCCTATCACGCCTAATGTTTGTCCATCTGCCATCCCCCATTACCACCCCTTTTCCCCCTTGCGTGGAAGCTGCCACACAACCCTATCCTTGCCTTTGGGGACCAGTCTCCTCTTTTGTTCTTGCCCCCTGGCATCTTGTCGTTGCATCATACCCACCATCTCGGTCTCCTTTTCCCAATCCTTGTCTAGTCTGGCATGGCCTCCCCGCTCACTCCCGCCCCCCTGCTGATGCTTGTTTGCTTGGGTTATCCCTTCTTTGGTATCCATCATGTCGATGTTCTCTAACACGGGCATGGGACCTGTGCCGTTGGTATCTTATGCCGTCCTCCTCTCCTTGTCGTCGAGTGGCCTGAGGGGAAATGCCGCCGTGTTGTCGTCCATGTCGTTCGGTCTTCATCCTCCCTCCTTGCCATCCTGTCTCATCATCTATCATATATCATCGTCGTCGTTGCCATCCTGCTGATGTGTCACACACATCTTGTTCTATCTTGTCATCACCATCACCTTCATCATATATCGTCGACGATAAAGCTGACCATGTTGACCATAGGCGAGAGCGAAGACTCTTATGTTGATGAGAGCCAACATCACCACCACCAGGCACCGGCCAGCGGTGCACCTGTGGCGCCGAGCCTTGACGCCCAGGACTCCCGTCCGGCCCACGTCTTCGACAGCCCCTACGGCGGCTACTCTGGCGGTGCACCTCTGCCACCCATGTCGTCCTCTGTGGCGATTGCCCACAGTGCCGGCAGCGTGGGTGGTGCGGCGAGCACCAAGAAGGTTGTGCCCCAGCCGGACGGCTTGTTCCCCGACGTGCCCGAGGCCAAGAAGCGCAAGTTTGTCCTGGTCGAGGACCGCGGCTCGCGCCTTCGCGTGCGTGTCACGCTGAACATGGTCGACACCAGCGAGATTCCCGACTCGTTCCGCCGCTCCAACGCCGTGTGCCCGGGATCGTTCTTCCCTCGCGAGATGGAGAGCCCGCCGCCGAGTCCCACTGGCCGTCGGTTCTTCCTCAACGACTTGGATGATGTTGAGGACCTCAACCTGGACAATGAGGATGACGGTGGCGACGAAATTGAGGCTAGCAGCGATGCCGGTGCCGGCCGCAGACGCCGTCACCACCGTCGCCAGCGTCTGGCTATGTCCGGTGGCAGCGACAGCCTGGACGGCACAACGACTATGGCTGCTGTGCCCGTGGGCGACAGTGTCGAGACCGAGATGGCTGTGCCGCGGATGCGCAAGGCGCTGCGTCGCAAGCAGGTGCGGCTCAACGACTTGGGCTGCCGCATGGCCTGGTTGCAGAGCCGGGCGTTTGCTGGCCGCCGCATCTTCCTTCAGAAAGCTTGTACGTGCAAACCCCTTTTTTGGACCGACAATAGACACCCTACTAACTCATTTTAGTGGACACCTACCGCAGCAAGACATGCAACGGCATCCAGGCGTCAATGCACGACGTCAGTGACATTGCACCGCACTACGAGATGCGCGTCGGCAAGAAGAAGTGGCTGTCGTGCGAACGCGAGATTGAGCTGCGCCAGTTGAGTCAGACATGATCTTTTTCTGATCTTCGAAACAACCCTTGTAAAACCCTAAAATTTTGGCTTGGATCTGTGCGTTATACACATATATATTGTTAAGTAATACTTTTGGTTTTCGTTTGCTTTTGGTTATTTGTTGGTTTTTGGTTGTTGGTTTTTGGTTGTTGTGTTTACTATTCAGGGGCAAACAAGGGGGCAAATCTTGGGGTGACTTTGGCCTGTATTTTTGAGTGTACTGTATGGTTCTTTTGGTTTTCCTTTTTTTTGTTATCTTCTTTGGGTCTGGTTCGATATTTGGAAATAATAGACTACGCTTTGTTTTGGCCTCAATTGGTGTTGCATTGATACAATTTGGACCTTTTTTATGAGTCTCATATGAGTCGTTGGTCGTACTCCGTACTTATTGCCGTTTGGGCTGTGTTAGTCGCGGCCGGCCTCAAACGTCAAAACTCTTCGCTGACGTAATTTCGGCCCCGCCCCTTTGCCATGCCACAGCCCGCATTTTTTCGCCCGCTTTCGCCGGCCAGAGTCATTCTGGTTCATTCTGACAAGCTAAAAGCGGCAACCGCTAATGGGCCCGGTCGCAACTGCAGTATTTGAGCTGCCAACGTGCCTCACTTCCAAATTGGCATTTTGCGATTTTCACGATTTTGTCCATTGACAAACCACATACGGCTTTTTGCTTGACATGCAGCCACCATGAAGCAGCGCTTTTCCTCTCTTGATGTCCGGGTATGCCACCAGACCCCGCGCGCCACTATGCGCCCTGTTCCTCCCCTGTCCTCCCTTGTCTCCCTGTCCTGTCGTCACTAACCCCCCCGCCTTCCGGCTTCTCTTATTTTCTAGGCAATAAGCCACGAGCTCAACCAATCCCTCGCCGGCACCCGAATCTCCAACGTCTACGACCTTGTCCCTCCGTCGGCCGGTTCCTCGAGCTCATCCAGTTCCAAAGTCATCCTCCTACGCTTCTCCAAAAACCAGGACAAGCACCAGCTCGTCGTCGACTCGGGGTTTCGCTGCCACCTGACAGCCTACGATGCGCGCGCTTCGGCCAATGCAGCCAGCGGCGGCAGCGGCGGCGGTGCTGCCAATGCGCCCTCTTCGTTTGTCAGCCGTCTGCGCACGTTTCTGAACGGCCGTTTTGTCACGGGTGTTTCCCAGGTCGGCACGGACCGCATCATTGAGCTCCGTTTCAACGACGGCCAGCTGCGCCTCTACCTCGAGTTCTTCTCGGCCGGCAATGTTGTCTTGACCGACGCCAACTCCAAGGTGCTGGCTCTGCAGCGCACGGTGGCGGCCTTCCGCAGTGCCAGCCTCGACGTGACGCTCAGTGTGGGCAGCCCATATGCCATTGGCGCACGCACAAACATCACCGAAGTTCCGGAGCTGACGGCAGATCGTCTGCGCGAGGTTTTGCAAAAGGCGGTTGCGGCAGATGCGCCCAAGACGGCGCCGGCGGGCGGTGAAGGCGCATCAACACCAGCGCCTCCAGCACAGAAGAAGAAGAAGAAGACCAAGGGCCTGAGCCGGATTCTGGCACTCTCCTTTACCGATCTCTCGCAGGTGCTGATCGACCACAATCTTTTGTTGTCCGGCTTTGACACGACAACAGCGGCCCAGCCGGAGGACATTCTCGCCGATGAAGCACGCCTGCAGGCACTGTTGAAGGTGCTGCAGGATGTGCGTACCGAGACTGAGGGTTTGACCAAGGCTGGCGCCAACTGTCGTGGTTACATTATCGCAACAAAGAAGGAGGTGCCAGAGGCGGCAGAAGAGGCACAGGCAGAGGCAGCGCCGGAACCGACAACCGAAACCACAGCCCCGGCGCCATCGAAGCGAACCGATCTCGACTACGTCGACTTCCACCCTTTTAGCCCACGCCAGTTTGAGCTTGACCCGAAATACGTCGTCCTGCCCTTTGACACTTTCAACCAGGCCGCCGATGAATTCTACTCGCACCTCCAGGGTCTCAAGGCCGATCGTCAGGTCCACCAGCAGGAATCGGCCGCCTCCAAGAAGCTCGAGGCTACCCGGCGAGACCAGGCGCAGCGTATTGAGTCGCTACAGGAAACACAGCAGCTCAATGCGCGCAAGGCCGCCGCCATCCAGGCCAACCAGGACTGGGTGCAGCTGGCCATTGATGCCGTCAACGAGCAGCTGCAGCTGGGTATGGACTGGGGCGATCTCGAGGTAATGATCGAGAACAGTGCCAGCAGCAACCCCGTTGCAGCTCTCATTAAGCTGCCCATGAAGCTAGCCGAGGGTACCATTACTCTGCGCCTCGATGAAGAGCCCGAAGAGGGCTGGGAGGAAGAGTATGAGGATGGTGCCTACGACCAGGACCAGGACCGTGAGGGTGACGAAGATCAGGACGGTGACGAAGGTCGCCAGATGATTGATGTCGACGTCAAGCTGGCCCTGTCCGCGTGGAGCAACGCCCGCGAGTACTACGACCAGAAGCGTGTGGCTGCCGTCAAGGAGCAAAAGACCAAGGAAGTTACCTCGATGGCGCTGCGCAATGCCGAGAAAAAGGTGGCTGAGGAGCTCAAGCGCGTGCAAAAGACGGGCAAACCGGCACCGCAGCTCATCCGCCGGCAGCTTTGGTTTGAAAAGTTCTTGTGGTTTATCTCTTCGGATGGCCACCTGATTCTTGCCGCCGCGAGTCGCAGCAGTGCGAGATGCTGTACCGGCAGCACCTGCGTCGCGGTGACGTTTATGTTCATGCCGACCTCAAGGGCTCACCAGGCATGATCATCATCAAGAACCGCCCCGATACGGACGTCGACGCGCCTATTCCTCCCGCGACATTGGCCCAGGCTGGTACTCTTGCTGTCTGCGCCTCTGAGGCGTGGGATACCAAGGCCGGCATGGGCGCCTACTGGGTCCACTCGAACCAGGTCTTCAAGTCGACGGCCAACGGCGACATTCTGCCTCCTGGCTCCTTTGATGTTCGCGGTGAAAAGAACCATATGCCACCGCCGCAGCGTGTCCTGGGCTTTGGTCTATACTTTAAGATTAGCGATGCAAGCCGCGTCAACCACGGCAAGCACCAGGTTGTCGTGCCGCAAGCCAATGACAGCCGGCCTGTCGAAGACGAAGACGACGAGGAGGAGGAGGAAGAAGAGGAAGAGCAGGTAGCGGAGGAGAAGCCCGAGGTGGAGGAGGAGGCACAACAGACGACTAAAAAGGCTGAGGAGGAGCCTGCGGCAGAACCTGCAGAGCCAACAGAAGAGACTGTAGAGGAAACTAAGCACGCAGAAGATGATGAGGATGACGAGGCAGAGAAGGAGGACGAAGAAGAAAAAAAGGAGTCAGAGGAAAATACCGAGTCCGTCGCTCCCGCGGCAGGCTGGCTCGCAAAGAACAAGTCACACCTCCGCGCTAGCTCTCCAACGCCATCCCGCGGCTCCAGCGTTGCCACTAGCTCTGCCGGCGGCTCCAAACGTGGGCAAAAGGGTAAGGCCAAGAAGCTCGCCAAGTACAAGGACCAGGATGACGAGGAACCGCGCCCGGGCCGAGAAGCTGATTGGCATCGCTGCCGGTCGTGAAAAGCAAGAGGCCAAGCTGCGCGCCAAGGCCCAGCGCGAAGCCGAGATTGCCGCTTACGAGGAGCGCCGCCGCTTCCAAAAAGAGAAGCAGATGCAAAAGATGCGCGACTACGAGGCGGTCCGGCAGGCCAAGATGGCGGCAGGCGGTGCTGAGGGCGGCGGCGGCGACGACCTTGCTGGCGCCGAAGGAGACGACGTCGACGCTGGCAACCTGGACCTGCTCAACTCGTTGGTGCCACGCCCTGCTCCCGGCGACGAGATTCTGGAGGTCGTCCCCGTCTGCGGTCCCTGGATGGCCCTGTCCAAGCTCAAGTACAAGGTCAAGCTGCAGCCCGGTCCGACGAAAAAGGGCCGGGCGATGCGGGACGTGTTGGAGCGGTGGAAGCGTGCGGGCGAGGCCGGCAAGACCAACACCAACATCATCGACGAGGAGAGCCGCGACCCGGAGCGGATGTGGCCGCGGGAGGTTGAGCTGATCTCCGGCATCAAAATGGAGGAAGCGTCCAACAGTGTGCCTGTTGGCAAGCTGACTCTGATGCAGGGTGGTGGGTTTGGTGGTAGTGGAGGCGGTGGTGGAGGAAAGGGTGGCAAGGGTGGTGCTAAAGGCGGCAGTGGGAAGAACAAAGGTGTAGGGAAGAGTGGTGCCGGAGGCGGCAAAGGTGGAAAGGGAGGAGGCGGAAAGAGGTAGAGACAGAAGGTGAATGGCAGGCGAGAGGCAGGTGAAGTGAAGACCAGAAAATGGTCACAGCCTGGGATATATCCAGGAATAAACAAAAGACAGCTATGCCTGTTATTAAAACCACAAGAAGAAGCCTCAAATCATCACATCATAAAATCGGAATAAGAATATTTTGTATAGATAGAAAAACCTATTCTTTTTTAATGCCACCCGGTAGTTGTAAACCCTGGACACGGAAAGAAAACAAATACAAAGAGGACAAAAGGACAAGATTAGACAAGAACAGTCTCTTTTTCTACCCTACCAACGATAACAGAAACAAGAAAAAAAAAATAGAAAGATTTGAAAACGTTAATAAAAGAAAACGCTGACCCGAAAGCATTTCTCTAAAAGATAATAATAGACACCCAAGTTTGTTTGCACCAGGACTAGTGACGTCGACGTCCGAAACGAAATTAACCCAGAGCGGCGACAATCAGAGCCGACACGCCCTCCTCCTCGCTGCGGACCGTCACCTTGGTGGTTACGCCCGACTTGGACGAGTAGGCCATGCGCACATTGGCAACCACGCGGCCGCCGTTGACCGTCTTGCCCAGCAGCTTGAGAGTGTGCGTCGTCTGGCTCTGCGGGATGTCCGTGCCCTCGAGCGGCTGCAGCGACAGCGTCTTGGCCAGCTGCTCCGTGGCGTCGGCAATGCTCTTGACGCCGCCGAGCTGCAGCGTCTCCTCGGACTCCTCGCCCGACGCGCCAATCTGCTCCCACAGGTGCGCAAAGTTGCTTGCAAACGTCGGGATCACGTAGTCGCTGCCGGCCAGCTCAAACTCCGACACCTCGTACTCGTCGTCGTAGCCCGTGTCCTCGGGCTCTCCCGTCGTCGGGTCAATCTCCTTGCTCGTGAACTTGAGCACGTTGGAGAAGTTGCTCGTCGGCAGCGAGTCCGCACCGCCAACCTTGCGCAGCGCCACGTACACCTTGCCCGGCTCGTCCGTGGCTAGGCGCTCGGCCTGCAGGATAAACACCTCCTCGACCTCCTCGTCGTCCGAAGGCGTGGCCACAACCGACACGTTCTCGAGGACCGTATCGGGCAGCGTGTTCTTGACCTCGTACTGCAGCACAATGTGCTCCTTGAAGATGTGCTTGACCACACTGACAACGTACTCGGTTTCGGCCTCCGTCAGCTCAATAACAGGCGACGACTTGAGCACAGCGCCAAACTCCTTCATCTCGGGGATCTGGAGCAGCTCCTGCGCGTACTTCTGGGCCTGGGCCGACGCGGTGGCCGCAGCCTCGGCACCCGTTGCGGCCGTCTTGGTCGGGCCAAGCTTGGGCGCCTTGAGCGTCGGGGCCGTCGCCGTCAGCTTCTTTGTGCGGTCCTCGGCATCGGCCTGCTCGCGCGTAACAACAGGGATCGTCGAGACGTCAAACGGTGCGGCAAATGTCTCCTTGTCGTCGGCCGTGACGTATGTGATGAGCTGGTGCTCAAAGTAGGACAGAGAGTACATGTTTTCTGGCGAAAGTTAGTGGTTGTCTGGTGATTATTTCCCTTCATTATTCGTGAGCAAGCACGTACCATTCTTGACAAAGCGCGTTGAGAGCTCGTCGGGCTCCTCCATTAACCGCAGGCTGAGCGTGGCACGGTCGCGCACCTCGTCGTCGACGTCGTCCAGGCAGCGCGAGAGCAGCACCTGCACACTCTTCTTGACCTCGGGGTCCTTCTGGGCAACACCAAACTTGGCCAGGGCTGTGACGGCGGCGGCACGCACAATGGCGTTCTCGAGCACGACACGGTTGTAGATGTAGCGGATATACTTAGTTGGCTGCGACGTCTTGGGGCCCTCAATACCGAGCAGGTGCAGGATGCGAACAGCAAGCTTAGTGAACTCGCAGTCCTCGATAAATTCGCAGAGGTGGGCCAGGGCGTCCTCCTTGGAATCGGGGACAAACTTGATCAAGTCAAACATGCTCTCGACCACGGCGCGCTTGAACTCGTAACCGCCCTCGTCGCGCAGGATGCCGCTGAGGAAGGTGAGCATGCCGGCCTGCTTGCTGGGGAACTTGAGGCACAGCGTGCGGATGGCCTCGACAATGGTAATCTTGAACTCGTCGGTGATCTCGGACATGAAGCCGCTGATCTGCTTCATAAGGCGATCCACACTGGCTTCGTTGCCCGTCTTGAGCAGCGTGGTAATGGCGAACGTGGCAATCGAGCGGTTGCTGTTGGAGATGAGCAGCTCAATGTCCGGGTTGCACACGTGCACGGCCTGTGGCTTGAACGAGGCAAAGTTGTGCAGGATGCGGAGAGCGGCAAACTTGGTGACGGCGCGCGGCGACGTCAGGAACAGCTGAAGCACATGCACGGCCTGCGAGACCTCGGCGTCCGTAACATCACGCAAATCGCAGATGGCCTTAGCGGCCTCAAAGTTGACCATCTCGCTCTTGTGGCGCAGCCAGCCGTCGAGCAGCGTGACCATCGAGGGCCGCAGCGTCGGGTCCTCCTCGGCGAGCTGGGCGGCCAGACGAACGAGGAGCACGACGGCGGCCGGGCTCTTGACGGCACCCGCCACGCCAAACTGCTTGACCATCTTGACGAGGGCCATCTTGTCGTGCATGCGCATCTGGTACAGCAGGCCAATGGCGTGGTACTGCGTCATGGACGAGCTGTTGACGGGCGCGGCATTGGACGACGAGAAGCCCAACGAAAAGCCGCCGCCGCTCTTGGTGTTGGCGGCCGCCTCCTGCGTCTCGCTCTGCCAGCGGCGGACGACGTCGCGCGCAATGGGCAGCAGGTGGTAGGAGGAGATCAGCGCGGCCGAGGACACGGACGGGCTGCGGTCGACAATGGCGGTCTTGATGACGCGCTCGATGGACTGGACGGTGGTGGCGTCGATGATGCGGCACAGGGCACGGATGGCGTTGGGCCGGTAGATGAAATCGCCGCTACCGCCGGTGTCCTTCATGATGGTGCTAGTCACCATGATGATGTCCTCGGCGGAGTGGGCCAGCTCCTTGATGACCAGGTGCACCATCTGGCGCAGGCTGGCATCCTTGTTCTGGAACAGCTTCGAGATGCCAAAGAAGAGCTCGGTGGCCTCGGTCGTCGGGAATCGCTCGCCGGTGTAGAGTAGCAGGGCAATCTTGGTGAGCAGGATGCGGCATTGACGCGGTTGAATCGGGGATCGGTTGAATAGACGTGCTGTAGGGTGGGAAGACAAGCCAATGTTAGCAATTCCTGGTCCATCTACCAATGGATGGGGGCGTTGATGGTCCTCGAATCTATTTCCTCCCTAAACATGAAGCTATTCCCAAGCATAGCAATGAACAACATCGAACTGACCTTCCTGGAAGACCTGCGTGCGGTCAACCCGCACGAGGCTGCCATCGGCATCCTCGTCCCTCTTGCCGTACTGGTTCATCGTGGGCGGCAAAATGACGACAATGGGGTGGTGGTGGTGGTGATGGGAAGTCGAATGTCGAATGGGAGGGAGTGCAGAGGGGACACTTCTACAAGCTGGAATAGGGATATCGCGACGTATGCCAAATTCCCCCCTTGCCCCACATCTCCCTCACGCTTTTGGGCAATTGGGGGGGAAGCTGCACACCGGTTCGACAGTCACGTGCAACTAAGGACAGCGTTGAGACGGAAGCTTGAGAAATTAGGGCCACATAAACAGGTGACCCCATAAATCTGGCGCCACAATTCCTCAGCCACGGCCAGTCACCAGCCCAGTGCGCGTCAACGTCAGGGGCAACAACATGCATTTGTGCAGCGAGCTCATAAATCTTCAACGACGAAACAATCAAAATGACGATAAAATCAATGGTGCAAGTGCATAAATTATGAATAGAGGAAAGTATATTGTGGTTTTTGATAAAATTGATCAATATCAAGGCAAGGGAGCTGGCTGTGTGAGAGCCGTGGGACCTGCTTTTGTCTGTCTTTTATTGTGCTTCTGGAGCTATAAGCACTGCGATATCGCCCGCATTCACAGAGCCAAGGGCTCTTGCGAAGATGCGCCCGGGAGAAAGGAACCCACGTCCTCGTGGGATGATGCGTCGAGTGGCGGTGCATTCTGTGAAGTGGCTGTCGAGACTATAAACAGACGCGTTTGCTTCTCTTTGTCTGCTTCACTGTCGGCTCGTTTCACAATACGAGTGTCTGCTTTGCTGCTGTATGCTGCTTCGCTGTTTCTTTGGCTGTTGCAGGATTTCTTGGATCTTTCCAGCTTCACAGCACATTGACTTTCTACCTACAGATGCGGATACACTACGGAATCCACTATGACCACTGACGAAGAGCTTCCTTTATTATTTGGGGAGACAGGCCAGCTAGTGCTGTGGTTCCTTCCTGTTTTCCTTTTTCTTTCCTTCTCATTCTGTGCCTGGCAGTTTTGGCAGGAGCTACCGGCTGTTCTGTCAGAGAAGAGCTTTGACTGCCAGTTCCTTATCGCGCCATCTCACTACGACGACCAGTGTCCACACATCCATTGGCCTTCCTTAATTGACGGCCGCATGTTCTTTTGGAGTGCGAGATCTATTTGCTTTGTCCACGAAGCTGCCTGACTCCCTTCACCGCCCTCGCGGCGCGTCATGTTTGTTATGAGAGGCCAATGGTGTGGCCTCACATCGAGCAAGAACGGAAGGAGCCCTGGTGGGACCTTCCTCTGTTTCTGGCCACGGTGCCTGGACTCGGAAGCCGGCCGGCACTATCTTACACCCCTCCAGACGTTAAGGAAATATGTCACAGGGCGGCCACTGGCGGCACGAACGCACCTTCCACTCGCAGCAGAAAACCTGCCATGGCCTCCGGAGTACTTTATCTTCATCACACACTCATTTACAGTCGCCAAAGGGTGTATAATGATAGAACAGCTGTCGGCTGTCTGAAAGAAGACACACGCCCCATAATATACAATGAATATGCACTCCATGAGCTCTCTTGACTGGCCACAATGGCGTACTGACCTGCCGCAACAGATATATCAATGAATTGACTTGAGGAAGGTGCGTCCCATTTTCGTCTGCTCACTCCTTCCTGTTCTGTTAAATAATATCATGAAAACGCGAGCCCTAGGTCCTGCTTATTTTCTTGTCCACCGTTCTTGCCTACTAAGGGGCATGGTTGCCCTAACTTGACGCAACAGTTCATTTTGACCACCGCTCTTTCCTTTTCTGGTGAAACGAAATAAACTCCCGCATTGTCGTGATTAATTCCTGACTTTCCCCTCTCACGTCTTTCTTTTTCCTCTTTTTTGATCCTGCTCTCACCACCCTCTACCTCGTGTAGGACCTCTGTGCCAGCAAGCACCATTTTCTTTTCTCTTCGCTCGCACAATCAGTCATCCTTTCTTTATTTTAATTTCCTCTTCCGCCTTCTGCTTCCTCTAACCTCAACTTCTCGCCATTTGGCGGTCTGTTGTTGTGTTTTGAGGCTGAAAGTCCACATCTGAACCCAACATCACCAGCTCGGACCTCAACCAACATACACATCTCGACCTCTCCTGAACCTCCAACTGTCAGATAGTTCATGGAATGGACTATTCTAGCCCGCAGAGGAACCAATATTATTACTATTCCAACAACAGTCCTTTGCCCAAAGCCGAACGCCGCGATTTTGACCAACAAGCCTCCGAGTCTCAAGCTGGGTAAGTATCAGTCATAAGAACTTTGCAATCACAGTATGTGCTCAATCCCTTTACGAACTGTACCATCCTCTATTTCACCCTCTTGCGGTTATGCAGAGGTAATATTTGTATCTGTCGCATTATTTTTGAGTCTGCAATGCTCTTTTGTTTAATCTACTATTTTTGGATCACGACCTTTTTGTCCGAGGTCGGTTTGCATTAATATCGATATCTCAACAACAAAAGGTTATTATCATACAAGAATACCCTCTGCATGCGAAAAAGAAGCAAGAGATTGTTCACCTGAAAATTTTGTTAAAATCGGATCAGAATTGAGCCCACAATGCTCTTATGACCGTTTCACGCACCACCCCAAGCCTCGTCGTCTTTTGGCCATTTTGCACACAACTCCCCCCTTTTATCCTCTCTTCACCACCAACTTTGAATTGCACACACTTCCCATGGTCCTCCTACATATCACAAACAGATACAGCTTTACCTTCTTTTTTCTTCCTGTCATCGCTGGTCATTTTCCCATATTCGATCCCATCCTCTCAGTTTCTGCAAATATATATATAACCCTCTTTTACCTTGTCTGTCTTCTTTCATCTCGTCCTTCTGCTTTCATCTACTCTATGTTCTTTTCTTGTGTCCTCCTTCATTTATCTTGCCGCTTGTGGCTTTAATCTTTACTTTTCATTTAATTATCGTCTTATTTCATGGTGTTTCACTGCCCGTGTCTTCACTCCGATATCTCTTTGATATTTACAGTGCCTGTTGATAGCATATAATCTAATAGCCTTTTTCTTAGACACGTTGCCCGTCCTAACCGGCAACAGCAAGTTTTCAGACGTCCTGTACTTCCATACAAGAGGGAGCTGCAGACCTATAGCTCACCCTGGGCTTTTGACCGGACAGATTATACTGCGAGAGGGCTGTGAGCCACCAGGAACCTGCTGCAGTCATGGACTACAACGCTGCGTACAGCAAGTTTCTCGCTGTCAGCGCCAACTGGAAGACTCAACACAGTGCCGGAGAGCAAGCTGCTGCGAGTACACAGCCTGTTGGCGAAGAAGAGCTTGATGAGGAGACTCGCCAAGGAGGACCTGTCCAGGTCGCTTTGACCAGAGCCAGACATTGGCCGCCGCGGCCTTGTCTGCCACAAACATGTACAATGAGCGCGCGGTGGCCTCCTCTGGGCCGTTTCAGTGACTGAGGTTGCTCAAGAAGCCACAATCAACCCACAACTGTTGACAGTGGACACAGAGGTTCCCGAAGGGGCTCAAGAAATGCCAGCTCCTGCTGTGAGTGAGGTCAGCATGGTCGAATGCGCCGGTACGCCCATCGACCAGCCCAGGTCTATTGTCGACGACGAGGAGAGCATGTTTGTCGACCAGTGGCCAGATGATGACACAGAGTGTGAGGACTCTCCCAGAAGCGAAGCAACTGTGATCGCATCTGCGCAGTCTCAGCCAGTCAATCATGCTTTGAGACCCGTTAGCCATGTCTATCCTGAGCCTCATGTGGAAAATCAAGAGAACCGTATTGGCTCAACGTCCAACATGTCCCACATGGGCGGCTTTCTTCCACAGCATGGAACATTCTATAACCCTAGACCCGAACAGGCTCGTCACGGCCTATTGCAAAATTGTGGCGTTCCAAGCAACGAACGTTTTCCGGAAGGCTCTGTCCAACGGGGAAATTTCAACGCTCCAGTCACCGGTCCGCCAGTCACCGGTCCGGCAGCCACCACAAACACCCCGGGGTATAGTCGGCCTGTCACTGAGGACCTCGCCCAGGCTGACAACTTCTTGTACGGGTACACGCGCACTGAGAGCCTAGGCTTCAATAGAAACCAGCACACTCGCGTCAGCCGCAACGAGGGCGTGTTCAGCCATGCCAACAACTACGACGCTGAAGATGGCATGTACGAAGGGCAGCAGCATTTCTATCGTCAAAGCCAACAGACACATGCAGACGATTTTGTGCACCGCCGGCCCCAGATTCCTCCGCCGTGGCCTGTGAGCAGACTGGCTCATCGCAATGCAGCCACACAGTACCAAGAGTCTCCCACGATGCCCCACCCCGTTCAACCATGCCGGTTCCAGTTCAGACCTTTAAGGAGGGCAACTTCACTTACGCACAGGAAGAGCAAGCGCGGGCCCATTCGGAGCATCAGGTGCGGCAGCAGACGCATGCTCGAATTCAGATGCGAGAACAGGCAGAGGCCCAAATGTACTTCGCCAATCAGATGCAAGAAGCCCACGCCCGTGAGCCACACCCTCTTCACCAGGGGAACCAGCACATGTTGCCACAAACACTCTATCACCCACCACATGTTCAGCAGGTGCATATGAAGACGCCTTACTTGGCTACTCAGGACTCGCAAATGCCGGTGCGGGTACATCGGCCCCGGCCCCGGCCCCTGCTGGCCCAACGGACGCGCTTGGCTCAGGAAGAGACATTCCGTCAGCTTCCACAAGCGGCGGACTCCCACCAACTGCATCTTGGAGATGAACAGCGCCGAGAGCTGATCCAGAACCACTCGCAGCTACAGGAGTACCTATTTAGCCAACTTCATGAAGCGCAGGCAAAGTACGCACGAGAACAAGAGCAAGCGCGGCAAGAACAGCAGCGGGCTATCAAGCAGGCACGGGATCAAGAAGAGGAATGGATCCAGCGGATGCGCTTGAGCCTTTCAAGCCGCCAAGCGACACCTGGACATGAGCCAACTTGGTCGAACCATGTGCCCCAGTATACTCAGTCTCCGAACCCCGGACCGAATCATCCTAGCCAGACCACGCAATTTGCCCATACTTCCTTTCCCCAAAATGTTCAAACTCACCCACCCCGCGGGATACACGGGCTCCAGTGCCGACAATTCAGATAATCGAGTCGACGCCCGAAAAAAGCAAGCCTCAGCAGGCACGGACCGCGTCACAGCAGGCTCCCCAGCAGGATAGTTACTTGACGGTAGAGGCCCGTCCGCAAGCCACAGAGCCCCGTGTGCGAGCCACAGAACCCCGTTCGCGAGCCACAGAGCCCCGCATAGCATCGCAGGAGCCTTGGGCCAACGACCATGTGTTTTACAACAGCCCGACGATGACTATCGGCCATCCTTCCCAAGCCCCTGAGCACCGGAGCACTGCCAATCACCAGCATCAACCGGTTCCCGCCGCCATGGATCATCTCCAACATCCCGGGGTCCAGCCCCAGATGCCAGTTTTGACTGAGCCTTGGCACGGGCATCTTGAAGCAGCGGAGTATGGCACCCAGGGAGGGTGGGATGCACCCCTTCGGTCTATGCACAGAGTGCAGCCTTTGGGAACGCCAGATACGGCACTATTGACGATCACCTGGCTCCCGCATCCAATGCCGATATGGCCCCGGACATGATCTATACGCAGCCCGGCTATGCGCAGACTGACGATGTCTCTCCATATTACTACGAGCAGCGTTAAGCTGTTGCTGTAGGGGAGGCTTTGTCTTCAGTAAGTTATTGTTGCCTTTCATTTGCTCATTATTACGAAAGAGCGCTTTGTTGACAAGATTCTTTTATATAGTGCGTTGAGCCAATCAGGTTGAGCCACTGCGCGCGAAACAGGCAATTCTGCGACCCTCTTCGATCCTCCTTCCATTTTTTCTCTTTGTGCTTACCGCCACATCGAAGGCTCACAATACCGACAAATTCAACCATGGCCAGCAATATACACAGGCGAAAAACATTGGAAAGGTGGCAGGGAACGGGCAGCGAAGGATACAGCAGAGCATGTGCCGCAAGCATTGACCCATAGGCCTTCCGCTTTCATGTTTGACGCCTTCATTTTGATCAGCCATATTTTGACAGCCTGATCTTTCCCCAAATATGGCAACTTACCTCGTTCTTGAACCTGCATTTCCCTTCCATCTCTCCCCCTTCTTTTATCCGTTTGTTTCTCTGCAACCTTTTCTTTTAAAATCTTTTCACAAAGTCTTTGGCCTGATTTATCCTTTTTCATTTCACGATTGGCAGCCAGCCTCTCCCGGCTTTCCAGAGTTTGCTTTGCCTCGGCCACTTGGTGACGGCAAGGCCAACCTCATTTTTTTTCTTATTTTCTCATTTCTATTTTCGTTTCCCTTTTGATTCATCTACCCGCAATCTACCACGTGTTTGGGTACCTAGAAGAACAACTTTACAGTTTAGACGCTACATCCCAACAAAGAAAGGTTTGGACGTCCTCTAGGTATCTTGTATTATTAGGCTTCGTGCCGCAGCATCACTCTTTGCATTTTCTTTGCTTTCGCTTTGCTTTCAACTTCCACATTCCTCTCACGTTGATTTCGCTTCGCTGTTTTGGTCCACTTACCTTTGTCTCTTCCTTTTCATGTCGGATCACGCACAGCAAGCATCGCATCGCACGGTTGGCACATTTCACAGGTTCGCAGGTTCCAAAGTTTCGCAAATTTTTCATCAGTTGCTCATCAGTTTCGTTTGTTCAGCTCAGTCCAATAAAAGTTTCCTATGTAATCAATTGTACGTAGTCATGTGATGCAATGCAATGGAAAAATAGAGTTTGTTTATGCAGCTATTTGATTTTGTGTAAGCTTCTTGCTTTGTTCCTATATATAAAACAACTACCGCTCATCTCGTCCTGCCTGGTTCCCCGTCTCTTTCTTTCTTCCACAGCCAGCTGGTTAAAATTGTGGTCGTGAATGTCTTTCCAAGCGCATTAGCTCTCGTTCATCGAGAAAATAGAGGCATAGAGATCCGGCTTCCCCCTGAAAACAAATAAAATGAAGCCAAGAACAAGGCAAACAGATGGGCATATTCGGATATATGCAAAGCCCATCCCAATGTTGTGAAAAAAAATAAAGAAAGACGCAGAAATGCAAAATAAAATCCAAGTTGCAAAGAGATAGAAGAAGAAAGAAGAAACGAAGAGAAACCAAAACGCAAAAAGGTATTTTTCAAAATTCCCGGGACGTAGTCAAAAAAAGAATAGGTTTTTGAAGAAAAGCCAAGGTATACAACCAAAAAGAAAAAAAGATGAAGAGAAGAAGATATGACAGGCGAAAAGAAAACGGTAAAGAATGTGTGTGTGTTATCGAGGTATTAATAAGTTAAAGAAGAGTAGGAGAGTCTGCATGACGGTGCTGGTTTTTCGGCAACAGTCGTGCCGCGCATGGACGGCGATGAACTTCCGTCAACAGTTGTACCACTACCGCTCTACTACAGCGCAGGGTAGGCACTGCCAGGAATCATGCCGCTCGGGCCACCGCCGGGCGGGCCCATGGTGCTGGGACCTCCGACCGGGGGACCGCCGCTACCGCCTACTGGCCGGCGGCCGGGCAGAGAAAAGTCGGGGTTGCTGTTAAGGAGGGTCTCGTTGGTGTCACGAACGGGGCGGCGGGGGATAATGCCACCCATGCCTCCACTGCCCATACCACCAATACCACCCATACCACCGCCGCCATAGCCTGGCATCAGGTTCGGTGGCGGCTGCGGGTTCCAGCGGGGGTTGATGCCGCGCTGCGATATGGACGTGAACGTCGACCGCTCCGACTCGGCGGGGCTTCGTGAACCCTGAGGGATGTCGTCGTAGGGCATGCTGTTGTTGGTGTGAGGGTTCATGGCCAAGGGCGGTGGGTTGTTGTGGCGCGGCTGGTTGGGACCACCCATAACAACGTCCGTCTGAGGCTCGGCGAAGCGTGGGTCGACGTCCTCAATGTAGGCATCGGACGCGTTGGGCGGTGCTGCTCGGCGAGCTCGGCGGCCGGGCCACGAGCAGGCGAGTTTTGTCTACTGTTGTTCCAGCCGGCGCGCGGAGGCACATACTGGCTGCTCTCGTCGCTGACGCGGGACGTGCGGCCCTGTTGCAGGCTCACCATACCGGCAATGTCGTCATCGCCCTCCACAAAACGGCTCACCTGCTGTTGTGGTGGACGGGGTGTCGTCGCGTCCATTTCAATAGCCTGACCGCGCGGGCTGCCACTACCACCAACGGCTGCGCCAATGTTGTCAGGCAGTGGCGGCGGGGATTCTGCGCGGGGCAGATCACCCGATGCAGAGCCGGGGATCTCGTTGCGGTAGGCATCGTAGCCATTGCCGTTGTCGTTCAAGCTGGTGCCAGAGGGGTTGCCGTTGTAGTAGCCGTTGTTGGGGTCGTTGGGGCCGGGCGAGCCGCGCGTGCCACCGTTGCCATCGTACCGGTAGCCGGGCGGGGGTGTCCGGCCGCGACCGCCACCTGGGTAACCGCCACGACCGCCATAGCCACCTCTACCTCTACCATTTGGTGGCGGGCCAGCGTAACCATTGTAAACCACCGCGGCCACCACCATAGCCGCCTCTACCGCCCGGCGGGGGACCGCCGTAGCCATTGTAGCCACCGCGACCGCCAGGTCCGCCAGGACCACCAGGGCCGTACGGGCCGTAGCCCGGACCGCCACCACGGCCGCCACGGTAACCACCAGGACCACCAGGACCACCGCGACCTCTCTGGCCGGGCGACATGTTGTTCATGCGCTCGACGGAGGGGCCACGACGCACGCCATACTCTTGAGGCGGCGGGCTGGTCGAGTCGCTGCCGTAGGGCATAGGGTTGCCATAGGCGTCGCGCTGGATGGAGCGACGCTGGCCGTTGGCTGCCATAGCACCAGCAGCACCACCGACAGCGGCACCAGCGGCGCCCGACATCATCATGGCCTCGGACTGCTGCCGCCATACTGGTTGCGTTGCTGCGAGTAGCGGTTGGACAACTGGGAAGGTTGCGAGGTCAAAGGGATCTGCTCGTCACTACTGGCGGCGTCCCTCTTCTCGTAGGAGTCGCCGTTGCTACCGGGGCCACCCAGGTGAGGGAGGGCAGGCTGGCGAGGTACAGAGGCCTGCGAGTCAACCATGACGCTGCTAGCATTGGCGGCGTCGACGGCAGCAGCAGACTGGGCCTGGCGGTTGTAGTAGTTCTCTCCGCTCATCTCGGCGTTAGCGGCGATGCGGCGCTGGCGGGACTTGCGGCCAACGAGGGTGCGGCGCATGGCGCAGGCGACGATGCTGCTGAGGCCGATGAGAATAACGGCGGCCAGCACAATAAAGGTGCCCCAGGCCATGTGGGGAACAAACAACAAGACATCGATGAGGAAGGCGAGAAGGGCGGCCAGAAACGTAAAGATGCTGATAATAAAAACGAACAGGAGGTAGCGGACGGAGTGCGAAGCCGAGTGGAAGTGGGAGGTGATGGCCATGATGAGCATGACGAGCGTCAGGAAGGCGGCGACAGGGTGGAGCACGAGAATGGTCGACAGAGTCGTGCGGGTCGAGACCGGGAGGTCAAACGTGGCCGACTCCGTGGTAGAGAAGAGGGAGGCTGCACTGTCAGTGAGGGAACGGGGGCGTAATGTTGTAAAAGAGAGCACGGCATGCACATACTAGTATCGTAGCCCAGCTCGAAGCCGGTGCAGGAGCCATCAGGACGGCAGTAGCCAAAGACGCCAAAGTTGTAGCCTTCAAAGGAGCCGAGTGGGATACCCTTGATCAATGGCGTAGACAAGACGGAGAGCAGGAGCAGCACAAAGGCCGCAAAGAGCATTATCGTCAACGGGGTCGCGGGGCGAATCATGTTGGCGGTTTAGTTGGTGACCGGTGGGAAGACAAGACAAGGAAGCCCGTAATGGGCGTGCGCAAATGCGCTCGAAAACGACTCGCTGTCGTTGACGTTCTTATGTCGGATGGGAGGTCGATTGACTTGTGAGTAACTATCGTCTCGGGTGTTTGATCGAAGTCCGTGTCAACAATGGCGAGCGCATCGACGTTGTTTTCAGTGAGTCGTGATAAAGAAAAAGGTGTGAGCGGATTGACAATTGACAATTGTCGATTGCCGATTTCCTATTCGTCTTCTTCGTGTTTAATGACGGCCGAGATGCACATGCACGGCGGAACAACGAGGTCGCACGAGATAGGGCAAAGGCGCGTGCAGCGAGACACGAGAAGAGAGTAGTTGAGAGATGGTCGTCGAGTAGATAGTAAGAGAAGGAGAGTGAGAGATCGAGAGGTCTGTCGGGAGAGAGCGTAAAAGAGAGTCGTCGAGATCAAAAACGAAGCGAGTCGATTGAGAGGTCGGGAGGAGGAAGGGCAGCAACCAGGCGCGCAACAATCAAAAGCAGAACGAGGAGTCGAGATACCAAGAGATCGAGAGTCGAAAAGAAAGAAAGAAAACGAAAGACAGATCGAAAATTAAAGAAAGCGGCAGTGAGACAGCCGTCGAACAATCGACTAAGATTGATCGAAAAAGAGTCCCAAGCAGACGGGGCGCGGCGAAAGGACAAAGAGAGATAGGGCGACGATGTCCTGTCCGATGCAGAGACGGAGAGGGAGAGGAGAGGAGACCAGTGGGAATACAGCGAGATAGAAGGGCGGGCGGGAGATTTGACGAGGTCAGGGACGCGATATTGCGACTCTGGCGGGTTGAAGAGCAACAAAGTGGGCCGTTTTTTGTGGGAGCAAGGTGCAAGGCTCAGTAAATAGTAGGGAAATAACCAACAGCAGAAGAGGAGGAGGAGCAAAAGGTCCAGTTCTTTTGGGTGTCTTTTGTCGTCTTTCCGCGAAAAGAGTCGTCCTTTTTTCCACTTTCTCCTTTTTGGGTCAAGCCAAAGTCGATAATACTGAAAGTGCACGTAGTTCAGTATTGTTCATTCACTGGCGGCCGCCGCGACGTGCGACGCCAACAGGTAAGAGGCAGCTGGGCATTCGGAGGGAGGAAGAAGTGGTGTTGCGGCTCTGGTTGACCAACAAAGAGAAGACAAGAAAAGGCGGAAGAAAGAAGGACGATAATGCAAGAATCACGAACAACTACGAGAAGGGGGAAAATATGGGAACACGAGACCTACACAGTACAGGCCCGTGATAGAGGGCAAGAGCCTGGGCATTCAGAGACGCAAAAAGAGCAAAAAGAGAAGGGGCGGACGACAAAGCCTCGACACGACTGCACACCATGGAAAGGGGCACGACCGCGCGAGAGTGGAATGGGGAAGGTGCGAGGGTGCGACGATGCGCATGGGGTGTTTTTGGCAGGCACGATCCAGGTGGGGAGGGGCAGTACTTGGGGATACTTCGTCCAGGTGTGTAGATAGCGGTGAGAGGAAGTCCCTTTTCTATCACTATCGTACTCCTAGCTGCAGACGGCGCAGCGAAAATGCAAGTACTTTTTGGCTCACACCAACTGACAGCATAGCGTCCTTTCTGCTTTTCTGCACGTCTTTTAGTGCCAAAAAGACAAAAAGAGGGGGATAAATATAGCGTGGCGAGCTTTTAGCACTTTTGGTGGTTCGTGTTTACTGGACGGCGCGCTGTTAGGCGAGTGTTAGACTTGTTTCTCCAGTGGAAAGCCCCTCATCAGAATTGCGACCAAAAAGGCTGTGCCTGGGCTAGTGAGTTGTGACCACTGTACTTCGTAAATCCTCCAACATGTGTGATAAGATCTGGGAAACTGGGTCAAAAGAGTGGCTCCACCGAGTTGAGCGCTGATACTGGCTGCGACTGCCTCCCCAAAGTCGCTGCCTGCAACAGAGGCCTGCAACGATGCGCACTTCTGACGCAAGTTGGCTGTCAGAGGACGCTGAACAGTGACCAATCTGACACCAAAACGGGCAAAAGAAACGAGGAGAGGAGGAGAGAAGGAAAGAACGAGGCTCAGCCTCTCTGGGCGTTGCCACAGGACACAAATAGAGACATGTTTGACAGCGAACACAGATTGAGACACGAAGGACGTCAAAAAGGCTGGCCTTGCTGGCTCTGCTGCGACGTTCGAGATGGTCGGTATGGTCCTGACAGAGAGCCACCTTGAAATCGGACGTCGCTGCATTTTTTGGTTCGACGCCTCTTTTCCCATAGTTTGTACCGTTTCTTCTCGGTCCGGTTGCCAGTTGGCCCAGTTGGTCGTCTACGTCGTTGATTTTCCGTCCCTTCCCAATCAAGAGATCAAGGAGGGGCGGGCCTGTCCCTGCTCCTTCCCTGTTGGCGACTTCCTCGACTACGTTCCCGGAATGCCAGTTAATTTATTTGATAGAACAAAGAGACGGCCAGGGTATTTTGCTCTGAGGGCCACAGGAAGCCAGAAAACAAGTACTGAGTACACGCAAGCCTGCATTGCATGGAAAGGGTACATCGCTCGTCTTTTTAGTTTTCTTTTTCCTTCTCTTCTTCCTCGATGCACCGTCCGGCGTTGCGGTGCACCGTGCCGATGGAAAAGGAGGGTGGGGACTGATTAGGTGAGGGCAGATAATAGGATACATCCAATAGTGTATGTACGACGTACGTCGTACACATATCTTACATGACGAGCTTTGCAGGCAAGTCGAGAAATACTGTCGCACGCTACAAGCCTGCGTCGCCGTGGGAATGGGGATGAAAAGAGACACAAGGGCGGGAGATTGACTCAGGATTGGGCTAGCGATGGCAGTTTAAAGAGGCCGGACCAAGGAAAAAGAAAAGAAAGACTGAGAAATATCGAAAGACTGAGACGATCCGCGGAATGGATGGCCTGGCCCAGCGACGCAGGCAAGCAGTGCATCAATGTGCTGGTGTGCAGCCTTCTTCTTTGCTAGCAGTTTCTATTTTGGAGTTGAAGCGAGCTCTTCCTTGATTTGGGAGGTATTTCCAAGATGCAGAGCAGCAACCAGAGGGAAGGTGCGACCTGACAACCTGACAACGCGACCAATGCAGAAGTACTCTGTAAATGCAACGCCACGAACGAGGCCACGACGCAAGCCACACGATGAAGGAAGAAGAAAGAAGAAGAAGACGAAGAAAAAGAAAACCAAGAAATGGAAGACCCAAAGAAGCGCAAAACAAATTGGATCGCGCACATGCTTGCAGGGTGGTATTCGGCTGCCATCGCGTCTTCTGAAGGCGTCGTCTTGAATTGGATCGTGCTTTGACGGATGTCCCAAACATTTCTGTAGCGCATTCGCGGCACTCTTTACCCACTAATCTCTGCCCACATCTCACTGAAAGAGCAACAGAGAGGGCAGAGATAGCTCTTGGCCGCGCCGCTCGCACTCTTGCAACTCTTGTTAATAAGATTGCGACAGCACAATCAGACCCCACGGCCTTTGTCCCAAAGAAGAAGGACCGACCGTTGCTCTTTCTCTCAGCCTGTTTCTGCGCAAATTCGCTGGAAAAGCGAAGAAACGCGACTTTCTTCAAAGAGGGAACCAACACGACGGAGTTGATCGCTCTATTGTTGACAAAGATATGCGGAAGATGATGAAGATGATACTGCAGATACAGATATACGCTTAACGATACCGTCGGGAGAAGACCGACGCTCTTCCGACAGCTTCGTTCTTCTGGTATCTACGGAGCCCTTTCTTAACCAGGCTAATTGTCACAAAAAGGCAAGAGCGGGCGAGAGACACGCTGCGCCGTCAATCGCTCTTGCCAGGGCTTGCCAGGACTGTTCTTTCCTTTTTTCTTCCTTTTTTCTGTCCCAATCGCCAATTGCCAATTGCCTCATTGCTGAGACTATCACGAAACCGCCCTGGCCCATTTTGCCCACTGCCCATTGCTAAGCTTTTGCGAGCATGCCCATTCAAATGCATTGGCCACTCATAACATTGCCCTGCAGCCCTGTAAGCACTGATGGCAAATGCCATTGAAGTGGCCCGCTTTGCTCTCCTTTCTCATCTCTTTTCTCTCTTTTCTGTTTTTTGTGCTGGGATGTCGTGTCGGATGCCCTGTCTCTTGTCAAGCCACCCCTGCTCAAGTTGGAGGTTCCGACCAGAGCCAGAGCCAGAAAGAGTGGAAGAGAAGAGTGTCGACGCGCACGACAATTCGAGATTCGATTTTGTACACATACTCAGTATTACGCCGTGCATTTTCCTTCGCGTGTCACTGCATACCCGGGTTTTACAAGAAGATGTCTCTCATACTTTTATTGTCTCTTTTTATCGTTCGTCTTCCCGCAAAGGATGTACATTGTTCACGTCTTGCCTTTTGTACTGTATTGGGCTGTTGATCTACACCGTGCATTTCTGGCCCGCTCCCATCAAGGGCCCCAAAACACGTTACAGATAGTCAAGGGCTCCACAAGTCCAGGTACATACAAGTCCCGGAACAGCAGCAGGAACTGGCCCAAGAAGGAAAGTATCTTTTACGTCGTACTCTGTTTTCAGTCTGGCGATACACCTCGTCAATGCCTTCTTGGGGTTTTGTTTTATACGGCGCGGTTCCTCTCAACCAGGCTTTTCTCTTTCGCATAATAAGAAACACAACCACAGGCGGCAAAGCAACAAGAGCTACAAAATGGAGCAAACGAAGCCAATGCTACTGATATGATACGCTGTGTTCTCATGGACGAACGGACAGGGTTGAAGCCCTCGTTCATTTGCCCCCCTGCTTTGTTTTGTCCTTTTTCAATGTTCCAGACTTTGAGAGAGAGATCCGAGATTCTATCCAAAAATAAAGTTGCTTGTCAGCGGCGTCTTGAAAATGAAAGAAAAAAAATTGTTGAAAATCAGAAACATCAAGGCTGGCTCTCCACGTGATTGTTGGTCCTGCCCCTTTCTACGTCACTACATGTCAATATTGACGTCTCCTCTTCACTAATAAGAACAACAAATTGTTCAGATTGAGTAAACATTCATATCCTTCAGTCTCTTCTACGATGTACATTTATGGTGATGAAAGTAATCTTGATTGGATCAAGATTTTATTTTCCTTTCTCTTCTCTCTCCAGTCTTGTGTTAAATCATCGCAAATAATAAACACTGCAAATCATCCTCCATACATGCCCGTCTAATTGTTAGTCCAGATTTGTATCTCATCCTTCCTCCCAATATTAAACGATATCAACAATCATTCACGTCCAACTCATCTCCGATTCACACCCGGCTCAGTCCTAAGTCAGCCCTTGGTCAGTCAGTCCCGGGTTTGGTCTGTTCTGTCTAGAGCAGACAAAGCACAGCCACCGAGGCCACGACCGTCAAAGTCATGGTGATCACTGGTCGAACCAACGACTTGCCAGCACTGGTGACGGAGTTCGATGTGCCACTTGGCAGATCGTTTCCAACTGCGGTACCGGAAACGGTGCCGGAGACGGTACCGGACGGCTCGCAGGACGCCGTCACGACGACTGGCCCAGCTGTGGCCGTGGCGCCATCGATGCTCGAATTGGCAGCAAGGGGCAAGCTGGTGGCAAAGACTGTGCGAGTCACAACCATTGCGGTCTCTTCCGTCATGGTTACGAACTTGTTAGTGTTGCCTTTGGAAACGTCCCGTGCCAAGATATCCTGCTGAAAGTGTTGGTGAAGAGCCTGGTAAAGAGGCACGCCGCCCTTGGGAGGGTTGTTCTTGGCAATTGATACTTCATGTATCATCATGCCACCGAAGCTGGGGCGATCCTTGAGAGAGTCGGCCAGAGCAATTGCCTGGACGTCATTTTGGTATCCAGCGACGTCGTCAATGGGCGGGAGACCGACGTACAGCTTGGCGTTCTTGCTGGCGCTGTTGGAAACAAGCAGCTCCCAGGCCTCGTAGTTGAAGCCAGAGCTGCCTGCCGGGCACATGCTGTTACCAAAAAACTGGATCCATAATTTATCGAAGACGACGCTGCTGATGATGTCCTTGATCGTCGAGAAGCCATCAGCCAGGGGGCACAGGGGTGCGCCAGTCATGATGATAGGACGGAGGTGATGAGCCGCTGCAATTTCGTTGTAGCTATCGATGTACGTGCGGAGTTGCTTGAGCAGAGCAACGTAGCCGTCCGTGTTTGTGAATTGGACCTCGAGATCGAAATCGAAGCCATCAAGGACGGTGGGTGCACCCTTGGATACGTCAAAGGGGCGGGGGTGGTCCAAGACTCGTCAAGAGGCCCAAAAGACTTCCAGAGAAACTCGGCAAAGTACTCGCCGTTGGCCGCGGTGGTCACGTCGTAGTTGTTGGCCGGGTCCGAGCCCCACTCGCCGCCGACGGACAGGAGCACCTTGATTCCCAGCGACTGGCAGTGGACAATGTCCTGGCGCATCTGAACACAGTCCGACTGGAGACGGGTGGGAGTACCGCCAATGACATACACATTGGCATCACAATGGTTGCCAAAATTGGTCGCAGGGTAGTGGTTCACCGGGTCTGCCTCGGGGGCTGCCGTCACATATGCGAGGGCCACATAGTCGAATCCACCGGCGTCGCAAAAGCTGGCCAGAGTGTCCGTGCCAGATTGTCCCTGTAGAAAAAGAAGGTGTCAGATTTAAATAATAATAAAAATATATATAAAAAGAAGAAGAAGAAGAAGAGATAAACGGCAGACACGACTCTTTCTGTAGCATACGTACAAAGTAAACATTGACCCCAAAATTCTGCCCGAGGGCAGGAATCGCGGCCGAGGCCGCCAGCAGAAGATTGGTTGCAAGCATTGTTGCAAAGTCTGCAAAGACTGACGGGAAAGGCAAAGGGATGATGCGAAGATGATTGGGAGATGAATGGAGTGTAACGCAGACGTACCAAGCCGCAAGAGAGTCGAAGGCAGAAGCGTGGAATGTGAAAGGGAGGTGTTAAAAAGTCAGAAAAGAGTGACGAGCATCAAACAAAACATATGCAGAGGCATATATCGGATAGCTGAAGAGTGTGAAAAATCAAATGTGTATATCACTGATGAAAGAAGGGAGAGGCGACTGTTGGAGGTGTCTTGCTTGCAAAGGCCAAGACGATGAGGGTGCGGATGGAGAGGGTGAAGTGAAAAAAGAGAAAAGGAAGAAGAGAGAGCTCAATTTCAAATCTCGAGACACATCATGGCCTTTTTATATGCGAGCAGGAGAGACTGTGAGTTGTAAAAATGGAAGGTGCGAGTATGACAAGACAGGAAGGTACGACCTGTTGTCATCTTCGATTCTGACGAGGCTGTGATCCATTAGTGACAAGGCTGCACACAGGACGATTGCGGAGTATGCCAGCCTTCTCTGGACTTTTCTAATTAAAAATTGACAAAACTGACAAGTTATTTTTATTCAAATTTTATTACTTCACGACACAAAAACCATTGCATTGCTTAAGCTGTGCTGGTGAAAAATACGACTGGCGGCGAACATCGGGTCCTACAGCATCGTGAAGCAACAAACAAAATTGAGAGATGAACACCCAGGGGCGATAGGAAAATAATGCAACAAAACAAATGACGATCCAGTCACCTTTGTTTCACTTACACCTGACCTAATTCTCAGTTTGGTCGGCTTTGTTGTCAAGGTTGCGGGAACAGGTTGTAGCAGCCAATACCTTTGTTCAGCGACAAAGGGGCCACGAAAATGAGCAAACAAAATAAACACACCGATTTCGTGAACAATGCACACAACGCACATAAAAACAATACAAGAACAATAGAGAGAGTTCACTTGAATATATAAGTATGGCATGTCCCTGGTCAGGCTCACTTTCGCGATTCTCTCCGTTTGGATTTCACCGACCACCATCGCCGGACATCTCCCCACTCCCCTAAAGCACTGCGGCCAGGCCGTTGAGTAGCTTCCTCCTTCGTTCTTTTCCTTTTATTATTCTTTCTGTTATTTATATTTTTCTTTTACTTTTTATATGCGCGGCGTTCTTTCGGTTTCCGTTCCGTTTTTTTTGCTCATTTTCTGGCGCATTGTTTTGTTCGTTGTTTCCTTTGTTTTTCACCCTCACATCGGCCATCATGGCCCACCCATTCCGTCCCTCCTCAAAAGGTTCTATCAACCCATCGTCGTCTCATCGCGGGATGCGGCAGCCTATCCCACAGGAAGATGTCCCCAAGGGCACTTCTCCCAGCATCCGCTCTCGGCGCCGACGCCCGCAGCTTCGGTATGCTTCATCCATCGGCTCTGACTCTGCGCAGACCACATCCACTTCCTCCTCTACCTCTGACCTTCCTCCCATCGCCCATCTGTACTCGTTCCCGCCTTTCCGCGAGAACGACAGCGCTTTCCGGCGTCACACCACCCGTTTCTTTTCCCATGTCACCCGGCTTGTCCGTGGCGGCACGGCTCTCCTCTGGCAGACCACCTCGTCTCCTGCGAGTCCTGCCACTCCCTCTCTTTCTCTTACTCCTCTCCTTACCTCCTCCACTCTACTACCATCCCTTTCTTTTTCTCCCTCTTCATCTCCATCTACCTCACCTTCTAGCGGCCGTCAAGCTCCGCGGACGCCTCCAACCATCGATCTGACGCTTCACATTGTCGACGATGACGATGTTGGCGACTACGCCAAGTCCATCCGTCTGCCAATGCCCCGTCTCGGTGCTCAGGCCGTCCCTGACTCTTCCTCCTTCGACTTCTACTGCAACGTAGGCATGGCTCAGTCGACGCCCATGCTCGTGTTTCCTGTGATTGGCTGCGGTAAGCCGTGCTGCGGCGGTCACTAAACTGCAGCTTAGTTATTTCAGCGTAGACGTAGAAAGGACGTACGGCTGCCATACATAAGAAAATTGTGTAAAACCGATGAACAGAAACAAAGGTGAGGATTTTTGCTGGTCTGTACCTGCTGGCTGCAGCTGGACTGGCCACTTACAGGTGAACTTATGGGTAGATTGCACGACATTTAAATCATAAACGATAAGCCAAGACTGAAATAAATGCACTTACATAAGAAAACAAGACTGTTCCAAAAAACAAATACTTACGTAATGCAACGTATGCAGTGACATGAACTTTTATTGCAACCTATGATACATGTTCAACAGCTTTAGGTCCTACAACACTGGAAAGACTGCACGAACAGTCTCCAGGCCCCACCGACCTTTATCAGCAGCTAGCGCAAAGAGCGATACTTGCTACCACGCTTCATCATCGTCTTGACGTGGGCCAACCACCTCTTTGATATCGATGAGACATCGACCACGTCGATACAGCCGTTCCGAGACATTCTCAGTACTCTTGATACTGGGTCTGGGCCGTATCTTTGCCCACACATCGATCTCAAAGACGGCGGCGAACAGCTTCTTCGCCCACTCCAGCCGCCCTTCTATACCTGCGTCCCAGACGAAGAGCGTGTGAACAACACACTCTGTCCTTGTCCGGTTTTTTGTTGTGTCTGTAATCCATCATTCTACAGAGTTCGTAGCCCATAGTCTTTCTTCAACAATGGAATGGGCCTGGTCGAGTATCATTCACGGTTGCACTGATTGATGGCCAATATTAAAAGAGTGTCTGCAATGAACATTACTATTGCTACAGAAAAGAAAGTGCGTATATGACATCAAAGGATCGTAAGCTATCGACAAGTTAGGATAGCTTTTCTATACATGAAAGAATGATTTGAATTTATTGTATTTCTTGTATTTTTTGTATTTTTTTTGGATTTTTTTTTTTGGATTTTGCCTCCCAGACTTCAAGCGGTGTCCAGGATAACAACCTCGGCGTCGGCACCACCGATGCTCTCAACCGTCAGCTTGTCGCCGGCGTTGACAAGATCGACAAAGGCACCGTCACCCTCGTCCAGGATGGCGTCTTCACGGCCGTCCAGGCGAATGCGGGCACCGGGGCCGCCGTTGGTCTGGTGCTTGGTCGTCATCGGCAGGTGCACAAACACCTTGCGCTTGTTGGCCTGCGTCACAACACCGGGCTGGCCCAGACCGACCGTCCAGTAGGCCGTCTTCTGGGGTGCCAGCAGTGCCGCGCCCATACCAAAATCAGCATGGATGGGGATGGTGCCGGGGATCTTGGGCACGGCAGCCTTCTCCTCGGCAGCCGTGGCATCAGGACCGGCAGCCAGCGGGCTCAGAATGTTGACAAACTCGCCCTTCTCAGCGGCAGCACGCTTGGACTCGTCGTTGAAGTTGGCCGTGTGGTAGTTGGGTGGCAGACCGCGCTTCCATGGGACAGCCCAGATCTGCAGGAAATGCACAGGGTCCGTCTTGTGCTCGTTGAACTCGCTGTGTGCAATGCCCGTGCCGCCCGTCGTGAACTGCACGTCACCGCGGCTCACCCGATAGAACTGGTCGGAGTTGACGCCCTCCTCTTGGCCTTTGCGGACCATGGAGTCGCGGTGCGTCAGCTCGCCCGAGATGCCGTAGCTGAAAATCTCAAAGTCGTGGTGCGGGTGTGTGGGAAAGCCAGACTGCGGCGCCACGCGGTCCTCGTTGAGCACGCGCAGCGAGCCGAAGCTGCTGTACTTGGGGTTGTACCAGTCGGCAAAGGAGAAGGAGTGGTAGGTGTTGAGCCAGCCATGGTTAGAGTGACCGCGTGTCGATGACCGATGCGGCTTGATGGTGGCATTGGGCAGGCGGTGGGCAGCAGCCGCCGCCTTGGCGACAGTAGAAGCAGCAGCTTTGGCGGACATGTCTGCTGTCATTGTAGAGGGAGGAGGAAAAGAAGTGAAAGAGGCGGGGGTGTTGGCGTGGATGTTGGCGGTCTTGTTTTCTAAAGCTGATCTGTATTAGTCTGCTTTTGTCGAGTGAGGTCGATGCGAGCTGTCTTGAAAGAGTAGAAAGCTTGCTTGTGTTGTGTGGTTGTTTTGTTCAGATCTATTCTCCAATTGCTTGGTTGATTGTGATTCTGATGATGAGGTCTGAGAAAAAAGCAAAACCCAACAACTCGGAAGGCGACTGCTTCTTTTATAGATCTCGTCCTTCAGGTCGAGATTCGTCGAGAAGCTGCTCGGCACTCGCCTTTTGTTCGACGATACTAAACAAAGCTGGGCGCATCTCCAACGTACCTTTAGTCGTTTAGTGGTCATCACCACCAATCAAGCTGGGGCTGGCCCATTTGAGCTTCTGTAAGTCTCTGTAAGCATAACGAAATAGTCACAGAAAATACGACCCTTGCAGTAGCTGTTGGTGGGCGGGAACTGGCCAAAACTGGTCAAATTGGTCAAACACGGCGGGAGTCCACTAAGCTGCCTCAGCTTTACCACGCAGAGAATGCACCTTATTGTCCATTAGTCCAGTATGACAATACTACAGGGACCTTCCAGATACGAGCAAAGTCGCTGGCAGGAGGCTGTAGATCCCCATGGAAGCGTATTCCAGCATGCCCCAGCGGGCCTCGGCGCGGCTGTCGTGGTTTGGCGAGCAATTGGCTAACGCCTGCAGCTATTACTTGATGCTGACAATCGCATTTGATGGCGACTTTTTCGGCTGACCAAAGGTCCGTAAAGCGTGACATGATTGGCTGGCGTGGTGTTAGCTTTTCGTATTTGGTGCGGTACATTGATATACACGAATTTTTTGGTGGGGAATGATGTACCTTGGAATGCAACGGCTTTTTTCTCTTCCCCTCTCAAGTGCCTGAGTGTTTCTGAGTGTGACACAAATCGTCGGATTCCGGATGCATGCATGAAAGGTGCTGATTGGGACAAGCTGTCAAAAGTTAAAAAGGACTGTGAATTCAAACGTGCAAGTATCCTGAAGGGCCGCCTGCAAGGCTGACCATCGAACAGAGATGAGTATGCTAAGAATGTATGCCAAAAAATACCAAAAGAATTATGCCAAAACGTAACTAATTATGCGCCACTTTCCAAAAAAGTAAAAAAAATCAATGATGGGTAAAAAACGTATGAGAGGCAAGCAATAATAAAGACAAATAACGCCAGCTCATCAATGTACAGGATGCAGTATGCCATGCTGAGCACAGAGCTTGCTGTGCAGAGGCTCTGGAATGCTATGTTCATCTTCTTCTAGCAGCACATGGTTCACGTACGGCGAGAAGAAGGGCTGAAGAGGTAAGGAGGTCGGAGAAGAGGTTGAGTATCAGCTCGATTAGACGGTGCCATAGGATGATGCCTGGCCGTTAGTGACGTGCCAGCAGTAGGCTTGACGCTGCGCTTCGGTGCGTACAAGCGGAACTGGAAGAAAATAATAAGATCCTCGACAATGGTGCCGAGCGAACCCAGGAGCCACGGCAGCGCATTGAGGAGGTACTTCTTGTCCTGGGAGTAGGCCACCAGACTGGCACCGTAGGTGAAGTTGCCAGTCAGCGACAGCAGGAAGAAGAGCAGTGCAAGGCCTTCGCACGACTTCTCGCGGTAGTTTTTCATAATCTGCGGGATGCGAGCACACAGGTAGAACACGGCGCTGAAGTAGCCGAGGGCCAGACCGATCTTGGCGTACACATCGTCATCCTCCGGCACAGGATCAACATCGATAGGGTCCGAGCCGTCCAAGCGCCCATGCGGTACGAAGCAAAGTAGCCCAGCGCACCCACAATCCACACAGCCACCAGGCTCAACGTGTTGTGCAGCCACGGGTTGCTGTCGGGCGTCTCGTCTTCGCCCGTAATGATGCGGCGCAAGGGGTCCAGGTTGGACTCGGAGCGACGGGTCGAGTGGCGGCGGTGCGAGCCAGGGAGGCCAATGCTAGAGCTGCGGCGGCGGGCCAGGAGCGGGCTGTCGTCCTCGTCCTCCTCGCCGCCCTCCTCGGGAAACACCTCCTCGCTCACGTTATCGTCGTCGCGGTTGCTGCTACCGCTGGTGCCCGCCACGGCCGTGGATGAGCTTCGCCGGCGCGAACGGCCCTGGCGCAGAAGGCGGTCCCGGCGGGCCGTCTTTGCGTTGTAGTAGAGGCACTGGGTAATGAGGACGGCGTCGGCGATACAAAAGTAGCAGGCAAGGGCAACGGCCGTCGGTGCGAGCCGGTCCAGAGGGCGCCCGAAAGGTTGGTGACGTCGCCGAGCAGCCAGACGAAGAGGAAGGCCATGGACAGGCCGTCAGCGCTCTGGCTTTTGTAGTTCTGGATCAGTTGGGGGAGCTACAGACACCTGTGTTAGCAGAACGTCATGCATTTTGGTTAAGCTGTAGCAAGCTCAAGCACCTACCAATAGACAGATCCATGCTGTCAAGCTGACGCTGCCAAATATTCCCGAGAGCGCATCCTGGATGGTCGGTTCTGGCTGGGCGCCCCCTCGCCTGGAAGGAACTGTGGCAGCGACAGCTGCGGAACGAGCAGCAAGCGTGGCAGCTGCCGATACGCGAAATGCCACCATTGTGGGCGGCCGTGATCGAGAATGCGAAGGTGTAGATTCGTGTCGTCTGTGACCTCCAAAAGAGAAGTCAGAGGAAAGAAGGGAAGAAAGGCAACACGCCAGGTGGAAGATAAGAAGCTGGGGCGTTTGGAGCTCAGATGACGAAACGGGCAAGGCGAGCGAGCGATTGTTGCAGTTCCCAAAGGCAGTTGCAGGCCGGCCGCTCTTGCTCTTGAGATGGAAAAGGAAAGAGCGTGGGGCGTGACGCAAAAAGGAAGTTGCGACGGAGAACCGTACGTTTGGTGTTACCGATATTCGGGGCGTTGGTATAAAGAGCGACGAATCTGCTTCCCAGGTTTTTTTGCAATTAAGTTTAGGAGGAGTAAAAAGCTTTGAGTCAAAGGGAGAAGAGGAGAAAAACGGGCTTGTGGCGATGCAGCGTTATCGCGTGCCAAAAGGGCACAAGAGCCAAGGCAAAGATAAGAGATAAAGCAAAGAACGGGATGACCGCCTCAGACGCAGGGAAAAATCTAAGACGGCTCCCCCTCAGCGGACCTGGGGTTGCCCAATTGGGGCTAGCGGCGGCCAGGCTCGACCAGGAATCAATGTACAGTGTATTTTGTATATATACACTATACGGCGTCACGGGATGGACCGGACTGCGACAGTATTTGATCCTGCAAGCGATATTGTCGGCGAGAACAGGAGAAAATGACTTATTGGCTCACGAGAACGTCGTACTCCTGTGGAAGAGGCTGTCCCGACGGTCCAGCCAATTTGGATCAAAGCAGTGGCTATTTTCGGCCACACTGGCGAGCCTGGCAATGGTACAACAAGACACCGCTTTTTTTGCAGGCGAGCGCACAGTGCGCAATGTACCTCTCTCGCAACGTGTATTAAGCGCTGCTCCCATTCGCTCAGGCAGCCTACACTGAAGACTGCCTGCAAGGCACAGCTGTTGTTCCTCTAGGCAACTCTCAAGGGCAGGAGCTAATCGGCAGCCAGTCATGCAACAGCGGGTAGCAGCTTCTGTAACAATAGCTATCAGCCTACCTTTTGCGAGCTTCGAAGGAAGCGACGACTTGACGAACGCATAATAAAAGGCAAGAGCTCTCCGATAAAATTGATACAAAAGGAAAGCGCCTCCCGTCATATTGTTACGTGTGGACGACCAGCCTATTGCCGTTTTCCAGAGTTGTTTGCATCCGCTCGATTTCTCCCTGCCTATCAGTTTCTCCCCCATTTATCCCACTTCAAACCTTGGATTGAAGATTCGACGTCACAACTCACAACGACACGCAAACGATCAGACGAAACAGCCACCTAACTACATTTCAACAAGCACAACATACATCCTCTCACATTATGAAGCTCTCTGTGCCTCTGCTGGCAGGCGCCGCAGCTCTGCCCAGCGTCGCAGCCTGGGGAGGTAAGATTATGACAGAAATGCTTGTTGAGATTGTTTTGACGGCAGTTGGTTGTCTTGCTGTCTTCGGCTTCTTCCCACTCTATGTACATAAGTATAGTCCAGAACTTCTCCTTGCTAACGGTATCCTCTCCCACTCTAGGCTTCGGTCACATCAACCATTGCCTATGTCGCCAGCAGCTTCGTCAAAGACGAAACGGCGACCTTCTTCCAGACCCTGCTCCGCAATGAGTCCTCCGACTACCTCGCCAACGTCGCCACCTGGGCAGACAGCATCCGGTACACCAAATGGGGCCAACTTCACCGGTCCCTTCCACTTCATCGACGCCAAGGAACGACCCGCCGTCGAGCTGCGACGTCATCATGGAGCGTGACTGCAAGGCCGAGGGCTGCGTTATTTCGGCGCTCCAGAACTACACGTCCCGCCTGATTGATGCCGACGGCCAGTTGCCGCCCTGGGAGCACGAGCAGGCGGCCAAGTTTGTCGTCCACTTTGTTAGTGACTTGCACCAGCCGCTGCACACGGAAGACGTCGCTAAGGGCGGCAACGGCATTCACGTCAAGTTTGATAACAAGTTCTTGAACCTGCACCACGTGTGGACACGAGCATTCTCGAGAAGCTCGTGGGTGGCGTGCGGGGCTCGCCGTACGGCGCGGCACAGAAGCTCGCAGACCAGCTGGTGGCGGACATTCGCAGCGGCAAGTTTGCCTCGGAGAGCAAGAGCTGGCTGGACGGTGCCAGCCTCAATGATGTGGAGGGAACGGCACTTATCTGGGCTCGCGAGAGCAACGCATACGTCTGCACGCATGGTAAGTAGAGTGGTGGAACGGTAGAGAACTACGAAATCAAGGGCATTTCCTGTTCTTGGCAACGGTCAGCTAACCTCTTTTCTTCTCTTTTGTTTACAGTCCTTCCCCAGGGTCCTAAGGCGATCGTGGGCCAGGAGCTTGGCTCTAGCTACTACGACGACGCTGCACCGGTCGTCGAGATCCAGGTGGCGCGGGCTGGCTACCGCCTCGCTGCCTACCTGGACTTGCTTGCTGCCAAGATTGGCACGAGCAAAAACCAAATCGGCGAGTTGTAAATGGGACTTGTTTTATGTGTTTCCTGTAGGAATCAGAGTTGGATTTAGGGGAGCTGTGCGTGTCAACCCGGTCAGTAGTAATGGGATGTTATGGAGCCAGTGAAGGCCGTTCCGTTCTGTCCTGGGCGGTCAGTGATGTGAGTATGTCTTTAATGGGTCAACGACTGTTACTCTGGCTGTTTTCTGTCTGCTGTTTACTTATGTTATCTTTTCATCTGCTTCAAGGAACGGGAATCATAGAATCATGGGTTTTAACGATACCTTGTTTATGCATGAGACGGGCTTTGAATATCGACATGTCCGTTTTCTTGTTCCTGTCAACCCGGTCAGTAGTAATGGGATGTTATGAAAACTGCAGCATGTGCTGATCACCACGTTGATCGACGAAAGGGTCCTGTAAGGTCTTTGGGGTCACTCAGATCGGATGAAAGTGGACACATGAACTCGCCGAGGGCAGAGTTGTATGTATCTTGTAGAGCGGCAAGGCCGCCATGACTCTTTGAAAAAAGTGCCAAATCGGCGAAAGCGATGAGGTTGCGTTTGTGTGATGTTGTTGATGCTTGGACATTTTCTGTCCATGTCATAATTCGGCGATATGTCCTCCTTTATTATTCTTTTTATCTTTCCATGGTATTACTTTTGTCCAGACGACGTGGACAGCATGGTCGAGAAATCGGAGTTCGGCACGGCCAAGTTCTCGTACCTCGTACTTTGCACACTTTCGACTAAAGCAACTTTCCTTTGCTATCCTAATGTACTCGCCGTTTACATATGAGAAACAAACAGTGGACAGTGTCAGCAGAACATTAGAACATAGCTACGATAAACACCCTGTCTTGGACAAGCCCTACGGCTAAGACGGCACCGATCGTGTGGATGAGAGCTTGGTGCGGCTTGATGGGGCTTGATGGGCCTTGACATTTTCTTGACATTGTCTTGTCGCATCGTGAGAGGGTGCATCAGCCCCATAGAGAAACAGAAACGTTGAGAAAACACAAAGGAACAAGTGAGAAGAGACAGAAAGAAACGCTGACATCTGAAGTGGAAGTTCTCCGTACTTTCTGAGACCCCATCAATAGGAGTCAATAGGGGAATACGAGGACTCAAAGAGGACCCCAAGGAGGAGTCGTGTCAGAGGTTTTGGAGCTCATTTGGTGGAGAGGACAGTGGCTCAGTGGGTAGAGGTCGAATCAGCGGTGGAGGACTGAGGCCTTTCAAACTGGAGACTTGTGACATCGCCAAGAGAGATTACGACAGGGGGAGAAAACAGGTGGAAAACAGGCCAGAGGCAGCAGATGAGATGGGTAACAATTTTGTGAGAGAGAAAATGATCTGAAGCAGGGAGTCCAGGGAAGGGTGAGAAGAACAGACGGCGACAGGAGGAAAAAAAGAAAAGTGACAAGAAAGAGCGAAAGAAGATGAAAAAGTCGAAATCGGAACAAACAGGAAGGTAAACTGGCAGGCAAACTTGAGGAGAGGGCTAGAAACAATGGAAACACTGTTTCAGGGCGCCCGGCCAGGGGGACCAGGGAGAAATGACGTTTTATGTGAATGTTTTGTGTGAGGCAACAGAGTAGATGAGAAGAAGAGGAGAGGAGAAGAAAAGTACGATTACGAGAACATGGAGGGAAAGGGACGAAAAGACGGCGTTTCATGCCAGTGTACTTTGGGCCGAACTCGACACACTCCGACGACAAGGAAGGTGAGAGCAGCCACAGGCAACAGCAAAATGCGATGAAGTCTGTGAGGAATGATAGAGAAAAGACAGAGAAAGAAGATCGACAGGCACAAGGTCAGTCTGGCTACACCGCATAAACGCCGCGCACGCAGGCTCATGGGATCGCCGCACAGAGACGAGAATCAGAGGCTCAGCGTCAATTCATAGGATGCGCAGCATTATCTCTATATGCTGGATGCAGTTTATTTACCGCCTATGGCGCTTCGATGTTCAGAACGCATGATGTTTGGGAACATCAATCCTCTCGTTATTTCCCTTATTCTTCCTATTTTCCTGGATATGGCATCCCAGATGCGCGATATTTTCCCTGGCAAACAAGAACCAGCGATATGATATCAATGTACTTCGTACCTCGTGATGGTAGAAAAAAGACCACAGGTCGACGATCGCTGGGTTAGATGGACAAAACAAAGCATCGCCAGCACATCAAGCGCATCGACAATCAACACAGCCAGCCGGTCCTGGACGCCGTGGTTCAATTCTGGTCATGGCATAGACGCCGAGCATCCACTGGGTCTGTTGTTTTCTACCTGGCTCATGATGCTATCGCAATGCATGTCTCGTAATCTTTATTTCCTTCTTCGTCCTTTCTTTCTTCTTTTTTCCCTATCTTTCTTTCTTTCTTTTTCTCTTTCCTCGCATTCATTCGATTGTCTTCCACAACCTGCTTCACAACTATCATACTCGTAATTCGTACTCTTCCTTTGCCTCTCAACTTCTTCTCCATCTCTCTCCCCTCCTGAGCGCTTACTTGCTGTGTCCACAAACTCTGGTCGAACATGTCTCATCGACGCTCAGGGTGCGAAACCCAACGCGCCTGAGGCCCTGGTTCCAGGCCCCTGGTCGTGCCACTGTGCGGCCCAGCCCACTCGCATGTCAACATTGACAACGCCCTAAAAGGTCCCTAAAATTGCTTTAAATCCCTCCCAAAAACCGCTAAATAACACTAAATGGTCGCTCAGCACTCTAAAGACCCGCTGTAAGCTGCCCTGACAGGTGCGCGTTGCTAGTTCCTTCCCCCTGGATCTGCGCCAGAATTACACCTCTCCAGCCAATCACAGCGCCACAAACTTTAACTAGATGGGGCGGTCCCAGCACCTGCCTCGTGAGCCTCGCTACGAGATCCCTAGTGCCCGGTGCAGGTGAAGAGGCAAGTGCAGACCTCGAGCACGACCCCTGCACCTTCCCCGTCAACCTCTAACAGTTCGAGCCGCATCGACGTCAAGCGAAACAATGCGCCCCCAAAAGTCAGGGGTCTTTTTGTCCTGTTCTCCATTCTTCTCCATAGAAAGCCACCCACCACGACTCTCCATCACCAGCATCCCGGAACGCGGTGCTCGCCTGCCTGCCTGCAAAAGGGCAAAAGACGGCAAAATAACGATCCTCGCCCGATGGACAGGGCCGTTCGGGCGATGTCCCCAGCAACGACTCAACCTCAACAAGGAGACATGCCGACCAGGTTGAGAGCCAGTGAGAATCCAGCCACTGTTTGCAGCCCTGTGCCGTCTTTTCCTCGTCTTTTTGGTCTTGTCCTGCGCCTCATGATCGCCATAGCAGGTGAATCTTTTTGTTCTGTTCGGTTGTCCGCGTACTCGCCATGTTTCGCGTGCCTGGACACTGGCAGACTGGTTCAGACCATCATTGCTCGCAGTATGGAGCATGGCTGTCGTCCCAAGATCGGAGCAGTGCCCCCTCTGCGACCCTTTGCGACCTTTTCGTTCAATCCCTGTGCAGCTCTTCTTATGTCCCTCGTTGATGCACGGCCTCCAAGTTCCGTCTCTGCTTTTTTGCTGGTTTTCATCTTGTCTCTTGAGGGTCTTGGGGGCTGTCTTTTGCCTTTTTTTTGCCTTTTTTGCCTCTGACTCTGCATACGTCGTCACGTCCTGACCTCGTCACTGACACACTTTGTGCCCTACAGGATCGCAGGATTCTAGAGAGCATACGACGTACTTGCATGGCGAAAATCATTGCCCCCAGCCCCGAAATGCCCGGCAAGGTCCCAGCTCTGTCTGTCTCTGTCTTTCAGATTCCCCCTTCCCACGATTACAACCCTACAACACTCTGCCTCCCATCCTCCTCCGCACCTTGCCGTCCCAACCGTGAAGTGAGCCTCCTGCCCCTGGCCTGGCCTCAGAACCTCTGAGAAGCAACCCCTCAGATACTCGCTGCGCTCCGTACAACCTCCTGTGCCCTTTTTCTCTTTCTTTCCCTTCACTAGTGTGGTTTGGTTTTTGTGGCTTTGGGTTTTGACCGTTCTCCTGGGACGCCCCTGCACGATCCTGGAAAAATCCTTCTGGTAGGCCAGCACCGTCCTTCTCTTGACTCTTCTTGTCTTGTGCGAGTGGGTTTTGTTTGGCGTGGAGAGTCGTGAGTCGTGAGGGCCGCGGACGCAGCCGACCCTCACCACTTACTTCGTACACCCCGGTCGCCCACTTACACGACTTGCACCCACGACACCATGGCCCACGATGCTCCGCTTTGGCGCCAAGCTCCGGCCCACGCACAGCCAAGCCTGCACCAGGCCCTGCAGCCCCTTCCCCCTCGACAAGCTTGTCAAACCTTGTTGTGCCTGGCATCGTCTCGTCGTCGTCCCTGGGATATAAAGACAAAGGCTTGGCTCTCCTGATTTTTTTTCTGTCTCCTTTCTCTTTTTCTTCTCTTCTTCTCCATCGAGAAATCAAACTTGCATCGCACTTTTCCATTCTTTTTTTGTTCGCTTTCGTCTTTCTTTTCTTTCCCCAAAACTTTCGCTTCTTGTTTATTCTGAACTGCAGGACTGTGTTTCATTCTACCACTCTTTTTTAACCAAACAAACTAAACTCGAAAAATCAAAAGGCTTGCCTTTCCAGCATCACCTCTTTTTTCTTCTTGTTTACTTTTTATCACAATCTCTTCTTTTACTTGCTAGTCAAGCAGTCATCCCGACATTCTTTACTTTTTTACCTTTTACCTTTTCACCTTTCTTCTTTTTTCCTCGGTCCGGTACCACCTTTTTTCTCCTCACTTTGCTCACATTTTCCTCCCTTTTTTCACATCCCATCCTATCTCTGATCTTCACTTGTCCGATCCGTCGATCACCAACCACAACATCCAACATAAATATACCAACCAGGAAAAAAATCACTTCAGTCTCTACCTTTTTTTACTTTTACACCCCCCAAAGCCAACCTTCAAGATGATGTTCAAGTCTGCTCTCGTCGCTCTCGGCAGCATTGCCGCCCTCACCGAGGCCACCGCCATCAAGCGCACGCCCACCAAGCTTGACCCCAAGGTCGACAAGCGTGCCAGCAACACCTGTCTCAACTCCAACGCCGTCCAGACTGGTAGTACCGTCACTGGCCAGGTCAACGATGTCCCTGCCGATGCCAGAGCAACTCGGAGACCGACACTGCCAACTTTATCAACTTCTGTTCCGGCAACACCCTGACCAACGGTCTGCAGATTAAGACCGGTTCCTGCAACGGTATTGGTAAGTCACACACACTCTTTTTCTATTTCCCCTCCTATTCCTTTGTCTCGTTCCCCTTTTAACACCCCCAGTCATGGGCAAGATCCCCGCCACTACCAACATGGTGTCCACGGTTATCACCAACCCCAAGCTCAACGACAACCTGGACGAGCTGACCACTTTCAACGTCACCCTGACGTCGCCAACCTCGACCTGGGCAACCTTCACCAACGCCACCAGCACCTACTACTCGGCGCCCCAGGAACCGTGCAGAACGACGGCAACATCATTGGCCACACCCACGTCACCAATCCAGGATGTCGGCAACTCGTTCCAGTTCACCACCCCGCTGGATGCTACCCAGTTCGTCTTCTTCAAGGGTATCAACGATGCCGGTAACGGCAAGGGCACTGTCACGACTGCTGTTACTGGCGGTCTCCCTGCTGGCAACTACCCGTGTCTGCTCCATGTCTTCCGTCGGCCAACCACCAGCCGGTGCTGATGCCCATTGCCCAGCGTGGTGCCCAGGACGACTGCCGCTACTTTACTGTCGGTGGCAGCGGCAGCACGACCACCAACAACGCCGGCACGGCAGCACGACCACCAACAACGCTGGCACGGCAACACTGGCAGCACGGGCAGCATCACCACCGCCAGCAGCAGCGCCGCCACCACTTCCAAGTCGGGTAAGAAGAAGAAGCAGTCCTGCTCTGGATCCTCCTCCAAGTCGAGCTCGGCCTCTGCTAACGCCGCCACCGCTGTAGCCAACAACAGCGCACGTCGGGTTCCACATCGACCGCCTCGTCCTCGAGCGCCATCGGCGGCATCGCCGCACCCGCCGTCACCAACTCGGGCAACGCCGACCGTCCCTTTGAGGTCAACGGCGACACCTTTGTCAACCAGTCGGCCGCCATCCAGCGCGCCTGCTCCATCCAGAACAACCTGTGCGCCAACGCTGTCAACTCGGGCCAGGTCTCGGGCTTCACTGTCGGCGACTGCAACACCCCAGGAGGATACATGCAACGCGCAGTAGATGGGCTACCAGACAAGGGTGACGGAGTGTTGACGTTGAGTGTTGTGGCCGAAATGTGTCTTTTACTCGTTGCCCAGAAAAAGTAACACCGATCCACAAGTGTACTAGTTACTACTATGACCGGACTGTTTTTTTATTTCTCTTTTCATTTTTTTTTCTGTATCTATTTCCCTCTGTGTTTATGTCATGTTTACACCATTTTCTAGTCGCTTTTTTCTCTCCCGATGATGAAATGTGTGTGTATCATTTGGTTTTCTTTTCCTGTTTTCTCAATTCCTGTCTCACTTCACTTCTTTTTCCAACGGCGGGGTCCTTAACCGGCTCCGCCGCTTTTTTACAACCATTTTTTTCCCCACTGAGAAAATCACCAAAAAAAAGAATGCCTTGAAGAGAAGCATTGGGGGGACAGCAAAAGAAAGAGTCTTTTTTGTCGACGGTGGAAAGGTTTTTCGGATAGGAATCCAGGGATATCTTTACAATCTACGAAAAAGGGGGTGGCGATTGGCTTTTGTAAAGAGGTTTTTGAGGAATGAAAAAAGGTTCGCTCTTGAAAAATACTAGAGTGGCAAAAAACACAAACCGAAGAAATGAGTGCAAAACGAAGAAATCCAAAAAAAAAGTCAAAAGTTTTTTCCCATACAAAATCTTTCAATTATTAAAACAAATCTTTGTGCCTTCTCTGTCTGTGACATGACTTACATCCGTGACCCGACTGCGACTTGTACCAGGCTATGGCAAGAGGCCTGTCGTGAAATTGCAGACGAGCCGAAGTTTGGAAACGAGAGGGAAGCAACGGTAACGGTTGTCTACGTTTTACACCTTTTTTGTCCCCTTTTGTATCCCCTGTCATCTCCTTATTTGTGGCCCCTGTACTCTCTCTTTTATCAAGCCCTTCTCTGCAGTATTTTTGTGATATTTTTTTTCGGCTGCAAAAGGCGCTTGGGCAGCTCGATCATGTCGTACAGGAAAGGGGGAACAAAAAAGTAACGGCTGTCGGACCGTTCTATGTAAAGGCGTTACAGAGTGCACCATAGAGCCAGATATAAGATAGCTTGTACAACCAAACAGAGAAACAGAATAATAAAATTATGGAGATGGCCGACGGCAGGAAGAAACAAGATTTGATATTCGGGAGTTGCCTGATTGCTTCATACTTTCTTTTTTCTTTGAAAACTCTCTTTTGGTAGAGCTGTCTCTCTCCGTTTGCTCATCGTCAACGTCAAACTCACCGCCGGCAGTGAAGACATAGACCCAGAAACAAAAGTACAAGACTGCAGGCAAAAAGTAACGGCCATTAACCGAATGGGAACTGGTAATCCAGGACATGCCGACGCCCCCACTCCTTATCGGGCAAAACAAAAACTGAGTCGTTGGACAAAGGATGAAGGCAAGATCCGTAAAGGGTAAAAGAAAGAGAAACATTTTTTTCCTTCAGAAAAAAAAAGGCCGAAACAGAGAAACAGAGAAACAGACTGAGACCCTGACCAAAGAAGAGAGTAAACATAAACGGTGGGGCCCTCGTCTCGGCATCGGAGAGTTTTGCTTGGGTGGTGCATCGACTCTTGAACCATCTCGACCTATATTCTGTGTTGAATGTCTTATGTCGTCCTTTCCGCCAACGGCAAACTTCTTTTTTGTTTTTTTATCAAAAATAAGCCGACAGAGTCTGTGTTTCTTTTCCTTTGTGCCCACTGTGTCTCCCTGCACAGAATACACCTGTGTCTCCCGGAGAATACCTGCTTTTGGTAAAAACATGAAAGATGTTTGGGGAAAAAAATGATCAGATGCGAGACAGGAGAAAAGAATTCTCTCCAGATAGACTATGCTGTGGGTTGTGAAAGAGTATATATGGTGGGAAGTCCTACTCTTCCTTGATCCTTCCAATATCAGACCAGACCAAGGCAGCCTCTCTTCTTCTTCGACCATCCGACTTGTCTCTTCATCACCAGCTTCTCATACTCTCATTTACATCGTCTCTCGTTTATCTTGTTCATTTTGTTTATTTTTGTATCTATATCCTCAACTTTGCCATCATGAAGTTTCAGTGGTTGACTGCTAGTGCCGTCGTGGCCTTTTTTGCCCTGCCTGCTGCTGCTTCGCCTGCCCGCCGTGCACCCTCGCTCTTTGCAATGATGACGACGACAACACTGTCCATGGCAACAGGCTCCGAAAGAACAACAACCACGCCAAAAAGGACTACCGTCTGTCTGTCCCGACGGTCGAGACCGAGACGGGCGTGGGACCCGTGACGGAAGAAGTGACGGTCACAACGACCACGACCGTCACTGGCGAGCCGAGCACTTCTTCGTCGTCGTCGTCGTCTTCCATCTCCAGCTGGAGCTGGAGTGATTTCGTCAGCTCCGTTGTGAGCAGCTCACCCACCACCTCTGCCGATGCCATCAGTGGGACGTCTAGTAAGTCCTCTTCACATCCTGTAGTTTTATGACCTCTATTAACCGATGTAGGCCCCCCATCTTTGGATACAGCACCGATGAGGTGTCGTCGACGTCGACACCGCCAGTCATTTGGTCGTACCAGCCGGGCCCTACGCCCAATACGACGGTGATTGTTGCCCACACGGCAACGATTGTTCTGTCTTCATCATCTTCGTCATCGTCGACTTCCTCGTCTGCTTCGTCCTCGTCGTCCCCTTCGTCCTCGTCTCAGTCTGAAACGACGGTGACCGAGTTCACGACCATTACGACTGTTACACTCCTGACGACTGTGTCGACGTTGACCACTGTGAGCCCGTCACCCTCGTCGTCGTCTCTCCCTCCGCTCTCGCCTTTGCCGTCTACATTCATCACACTGTCGTCCTCGGCCCAGGCTAACTCGTCCTCCTCTTCGTCTTCGTCGTCCACCTCCACATCGACTGCTCTCGCTCTCTCGGGCACACTTTCGAGCACGTCCGTCGACACCTGCTACGAGGGCACGCCCACTGCCTCGCTGTCGCACCGCCGTCCTGGTCGACGTCGTACTATTCGCCGGTGCCCAGTGGTTCCTTGTCGGGAATTCCCTTTTCTTCCTCGTCGGCACCTCGCTGGCCCAACACAACAAGCAGTTCGACGTCGTCATCCATTAACCTCTCGGATGCTACGCTGACGTCGAGCATCACAGCTTTCTCGAATTCGTCGTCGTCGTCGTCCACATCGGCAGCTACTTCAAGCGGTGCTGTCCAGCCATTCTTTAATGTGACGTCGTCGGCGTCTTCCTCCGTGCCAGCTTCGTCGTCCATCCCATTGTCGACGGGTGCTTCGTCGTCGTCCCCGGCTGGTAACAGCTCGGTCATTCCGTCGGGCAGCTCCGCTTCGAGCAGCCCGTCTGTTGACCTCTCGTCGTTTGTGTCGCCGTCGCCTCCTGCTTCAGCCACGCCATCTGCCTCTTTGTCGGTGCCGTCGTCCATTCCTTCGTCGGGCCCGCCGTTTATTCCGTCTTCTGGATTCCTGTCGTCGCTGCTCTCGTCGAGTGCTCCGTCGGTTCCGTCGTCAGTTTCGGCTTCTGTCCCGTCGTTTTCGCCTACACCATCGCTAAACACATCCATTATCCCGTCGTCTGCCATCCCCTCGTTTAATGTTTCGTCGTCCTTCATTCCACCGTCGATTGCTCCCTCCATCAACATTTCATCCATTCTCCCGTCGTCCGTGACGCACCTTCCTCCACTTTCGTCTCTCCTTCCGCCCCTGCCGTCGTCTCTTTGTCTCGGTCTACACTGCTTCCTTCTCTACCATTGTCTGTTCCTTCCTCGGTCCCATCCCCTCTCCCTTCATCTGCTCCATCCTCTATCCCTACCCCCTCTTCTCTCTCTTCGCCGCCCCTCCTCCTCCCCCGTCTTCCAGCTCAGGCCCAGCACCGTCGTCCCCCACCTCTTCTTCGTCATCGTCCTCGACCACCTGGACACACTCCCAGTTCAACGACGCCGGCGATCGTCCTGCCACCGCTCTGCCGACTAGCGATACCTTCACACCCGAGCCGCTGCCCACCAAGTCTAGCGGTCTCTTTTGGTAGATTGTGTCAGCATTGATATATCGTGGTAAATAGGCCCCCTTTTTTTGTAAGAGGACGTCTATATTCGCCACTAGGTGTAAAAGCTTAGTAGAGTGTTGGAGTGTTAGATGCCAGTTGGAGGGTGTTGAGTGATCACGCGGAAGGAGAACAAAAAGTTGTGCCGTGGAAATTACGATGTATCTCATCGTTATGCTCCCTTGTCCTTATCTTTTAAATCAAATTGTTTTCTTTATCAAAAATCGGTGCATTTTCTAGATCTTCTATCATATATCTTCGTGAAGCGTATGTAACCTGTACGTAATCCAACATAGCCAATTGCGCACTGTACGGCGTATCGTCTACAGCCTCGCTTCGACCTTCTTGGTATGCGCAGATGTATCATTGATGCCCTTCTTGAAGCTTCTCAGCTTCCGTTTTGTCAACTACCGTCTTGTCCACCTTAAACGTTTGGAGGTACCGTTTTCGCTGTAGCTGGTGCGCCTGCTGTGGGATCGCGGTTCGCCCGCCAGACGCTCTCGCCTTCTGCAGGACCTTCCGTCTGGTCGTCCGTTTTGCCTTCTTGTTCGGCCACAAACACCTCCTCCTTCCACACTTCCACCCGCTCCTTGACCCTCTCCAGACATGCCTCGCCTGCCTTCCATGCGGCCTGACGGTGCGCCGCCGATACAGCAATCAAGATGCTATCTTCACCAATCGGTACAGGACCCAGTCTGTGCACGACGGCAATGCCAATCAATCTGTGCTCTGCAAAAACATCTCGCACGATGGAAAGCATCGTGCGCAGTGCCAGTGGGCGGTACGCAGCGTACCGCAAAGTTGCCACGGCGCGGTCGCCAAAGCTGTCACGGGTAGAGCCTGGAGACTTGTCAGCGGACATGGCGATTCATGGAATGATGAGAGGCAAAGAAAGACAAGAAAAGGATACTTTACCTGCAAACAATACATTCGCGCCCGCCTTGGGCTGCGGACGCGCTGCAGAACAGAGTTGACATCGAGGGTGGCCTCAGTCAAAGCGACGAAGCAGCCGTCCGCTGTGAGGCTGTCTGGACCCGAAAAGGCGTCCTGCGCTGCCTCTTGTGCCATTATCAGACAATGGATGCTGTCCGTGTAGCGATGGTGTGATAAAAAAGCAGTAAAGTCTGAAGGAATCGTGGTTATGGATGAAATGCAGTTTGTGCCTTTGATGACTGTAATCCGTATGTTCATGGATGGGAAGTGTCGTTCGGCGTTAAGTCGCGCCTGCCGGCCAAGTAGCAATGTCTCACCCGCCTCCACCCCCTATTTCCCCCAAGATATGCCCTGAATGCAACTATGCCAGAAGGCCTTTAGAATGTTTCTAGGAGGCTTCTACGCTGTGAGAAAGTATGGTCTCCACTTTTCTTTTGCCCGTTCCTTCCCTCAGATTTCAGCCTTAAACAGTGTTGACTTCATTTCCGTTTTGGGCAGTCTGGTGTAAGTCCATCTTGAATCCTTCGTCTTTGCATTTGTCTGCATCCAATATGGGATCTCGTTCCACCGCTTCGGTCCTCAAAAGCATTTCTTTATCGATACTATTGTCGTCCTCACAGAATGTTTATCAATATGTGTTTTCGCCTCTCTACTGCACCGTAAAAAACGGAAGGATCAAACGTGATGTCTCTTTCCTCGTCACATCTAAGTTCAGTAAGTCGCTCCTGCCATTTTCAAAAGCTCTTTTCAAACTACCATACTTGCCTTAATAAGTCCAACAATCTATCAGGGGAAAGAGCAACCAGGACGCGACACGTATGCCTTCCTGCCTCGTCGACACATAAGCACCCTGTCCACAACTTCACCAACAACAATTTTTTAAGATGACTCCTCTTTTACACCAACCCAGGAACATCTCACACAAAACCCCAAGTACATCTCCAACAGTCAAGCACCATGTTGCTACATCCACACAAGCACCAAGGCTGCCCCTATGAGGTCTCCCACAATATCCAGCCACCCCGTGCCTCTCCTCGTTGTTACAACTGACCCTTATCATGTTTTCTCCCTCGGATTTCTTTTCCTTCTTTTCTCCTCCCTTCTGTTCTTTATCCTCTTTTCCTTTCTCTTCATCCGTTTTTCCTGTTCCATCTCGCTCAATTTTTGACGTTTTAATCGCCAAATCTCTCCGAATACGCACGACATATCTCTCCCAGATCGCATCTGCCACCTTAGAGAGCAATTCAAGCCACCCTTCTCTAACAGCAGCTGCAACAGAAGTAACAGGAATAACAGGAGTAACAGGAATAAAATATTAACAGTTGCAACAGCAACTGCAACAGCAAATACGACAGTAATCGTCCTATTACCAAGCTTTAACATTTATAACACTCTTTTGCCTTCTTTGTCAACTCCCTTGTTCGCCAGATCACAATATGGATCCCTACATGGATCCCTACATGGATCACTACATGGATCCCAATCTCATCGGTTGTGACACAATGGACCCCGACACAATGAGCCCCGACACCACGGATCTCGATCCAGTCGATACCAATCAAATTGATCCCAATCTCATCGACCCAAGAATCATCGATCCCAACATCGCCGAGGCCAATGCCATCGCACGCATCATCCTCACAAAGGAAGAAGTGGAGCAGTGGACGACTGCTCAGCTGGAGCTACAGTCTCTGCAAGCCGGTCAAGAATACTTTACCTATCCCAATATCCAAGAAACGCTACGCGATCGGTTCTGGGAAACAGAAGTCGAATGCGACGATATGCTGAAGCAACAGGTCGAGTGCTACCCCTGGCCAAGAGCCCTCTTGAGAGGAGATGAAAGTTTTCACAAACATGAGGGCGGAATCGACGGCTGTCCGGACAGCAAGACGCTTATCTTTATGAACTATCCGTACCGCACCAGCGACAGAAGTGTCCTCATTTTTTTGAAAACCGCGCTTGGAGTCAACCACACCGAGGTGGTCGCTTTCCGTTTCCGCTGCATTGGTTTCCACAGGCAAAGTATGTTTCTGCCCCTCCCCGTCCCGTCCCTGCGCAAGTTGAGTATCATTTTATATATGAGAGTAACTAACCACCACACGTTGTCTGCCCCAAATAGTCATCCAACATGCCGTCATTGTCGAGTTCCGTGAGAAACAAACGGCCATTAGGGCATACAGGGCATGTTACCTGAGGCTGATCAGCATCTCGCATCTCCCACGGCCACGGCGAGGGCAGCCTGGCATCCTCTTCGCCCCCGCTACCAACATGTTTTATTCGGAATACGCTCTGGCTCCGTACATTTCTGCCGAGGATCCGGAAGGCTTTGTTGCCAAGTCACCGCCCACTTTTATGTACCGCCGACGAAGGTCGGTCTACGGAGCCTAGAGGCATGCGTGGAGGTGAGTTTTCTTTTATTCTATATCCTCCCTCTCGCCTTCTTTCCTGTCACTCGCTAACGAACTCAGTGTTATGCGCCAATAAACTCTACTTATTTTGCCTGTTGCAGATGTGGCGTACTGATCGGACAGCCTCGCGGCCTCGAGGTGAAGAGCTACCGGATCCGGCCTGATGCGGGCCCCGACGATATGCAGCCCTGTCAGCAGATCGATACCATATCAGAGATGATGGCCGCGATAGACGAGAACCGCCGTTGTGAGGTGGCGATAATAGCAAAGAAGATGAAAGAAAGGCGGCGTACAGAGCAGCTTTGTTTTCAGTCAAAGAGCGTTGCGCACCAACATTGCCAACGACACCGGAGAGAGCATGGAGAGAATTGAGAAACTCCGCCAGCTACTGAGAGTCATGAAGGAAGATGCAAAGAAGGAGATGAAGAAAGAGACACAGAAAGAAAGAGAGGTAGTGAGCGAGGCAGCGAGCACGGCAAGCAACGCTTCTCGACCAAAAACGGCCCTGGAAGAATTCAGAAGGGAAGCCTATGACCGAAAGCGTGAGCAAAGACTTTCTGCCTTGCCTCTCAGGAATCCTACGCCGCCTAGGTTCGGCCCTCCGTACGACCCCGAAAGGGTTTTTGACATCGCCCCATCCTTTAAGTCGGTCTTTAAGAGATGTAACAAGTACAAGTTGCTCCTCATGTCCGAAATACCGTCAGGGACAAGACAACCTACTTGCAACAGATCATCACGCACTACCGTATATATGGGCACGACAAGGGCTGCAAGGGTTTGCTCCACCCGGTCAGGGCAAGCAACGTTCCTCGCATGGTCCAGCTTCCCCGTGAGGTGCCGGAACGGAGAATGGCCCTGCTGCGCCGCATAAAGCCCTCACGGATGCATATTATGATGCGGCCGCCATCTCAGACAGAAGATGACTAAATCGAGTTGAGCATGCTAACAGAAAGCTCACCGAGACCAGAGCATTACTCTCCACCCCAACATCATTACCATCACCATCACATTCACATTCACCACCGAAACATTCTCGTCGCCAGCAACAACATCAAGCATGTCGGAATTCATGTCATCTTTACCTCTCCGCACTCATATATTCTCACAGAACTGATACCCACATTTGTTTGTATTTGTATGCCATGCACAACACATAATTATCGCGCACTCGTGTATTGCCATGCATCACCATAAGCATTGCCATATGTTTGACTGGTAGCCAGCAATTTAGCTTTGATTTATTAAAATAAGAAATGGAATCTCAAGATTGAAACGTGCCTGCATTCACTCTACAGACATATTATATATATAATACTTAGATCCCACCGTATGCTCAGAAGTCGGCAGGCCAACCCTCACGCTGAAGTGCCCACCGCACAGCCGCACCCACGTCGCCGGTGATGGCCCGTGGCGGTGCCGTAGGTAGTCTGGGCTGCTGCCGGCACGTGCCGGATCGTAGACGCCCGTCTCCACCAATACGGAGCACCAGTCTGTGCCGTGCGCACTGGAGAACTGGTTGGCGCCGGCAATGTCGCTCTCCGGGTTGTCGCCCACCATGTACACCGTCTTCAGGGGTTGCTCCTTGTCGCTGGACTTGCTAGTGGTGGCACTGCCGCCATGCGCCTCCAGCAGTGACGTCCGGTACCGCACCAGGGTCCGCTCCGCAAATCGGTACGTCGCCGCATGCGGCTTGCCCAGCAGTGTTGCCCGCCCGTTCTCCGGGGACAGCAACGGTGCCTGCTTCGGGCTCGCCAGCTGCTGCCACACACCCGCCACGGCCGCTGCAAACGCGCCCTGGCCAAAGCGCGGCAGATGGTATGTTGTGGCCCACAATAGGTCCGAGTTGGAGAAGAACAAACGGGTGCCCTGCTCCTCCGCCGACATTCCTTTTTCGGAAAGACTTGCCGGGTCAAAGGTACCCAGAAAACCGCGCCGTGCTTGCAGCACATCCGTCAAGAGCTGGATATCCAGAGCCCAGTCGCGCGGGTCGTTGAAGACAAAGGCTGCAGCAATTCTTAAATACTTGCTGTCGTCGAGTTCGGCTGGCGAGAACGGCTTTGCATTGGGCTGTGATGCCAGCTTGCCGCCCTCAAACAACAAGGGTTTGGGCAAAGGGCGTGCCGTCTCGGCATACACCGACTTGAGCAGTGGCTCAAAGGGATAGATGGCCGGGTACGCTGCTAGAATGTCCGCTGGCGTAATCACACTGCTAAAGCCGTATTGCTCGGCAATCGTGCGGATGCGTGCAGCGTCCGAGCCCGTTACGAGAATGGTCTGGTCACGAAGACCTCCACCACCTGTACTCTGTGCGTCCAGCCCTGCCGCATCGTCCAGGAGTTCTTGGAATGGCGTGTGCGACTGCACAAAGTTGGCCGGTGACAGCACAGGGAGGGGGCCGCCACAGTCTGGGTCCGTATCGAGACCCAACCGCCGCTGCAGGTCGGCCACTCGGTCGGCCTCGTAGCGGCCGCCGCCGTTAGTCAACAGGATAAAGGGATGTTCTGCTGGTGCAAGTACCGGAGCGCCGCGGCTGCGCCCGAGATGGGCTCGTTGACGTGGAGCAGGACGCCGTCAATGTCGAATGCAAAGGCGAAGGGCGGGATGCGATCAGGTGGCGAAGACGAAGAAGCTGTTGACGGCGTGCTGTATGCTCGCTGTTGCTGTCGCCGTAGAGTTGCGGACCAGCACGAGCGAGGTGTCGTCGTCGCCGTCGCATTTGTCACAGACCGTGCATGGCTGTAGACACAGCTGCCCGCAAGAGAGGTGGTGGCGATGCCGCGCCGCCGACTTTCGGCCACAAAATGCCGCGACGGCCCACGTGTTGCTGCCGTCAGCAGTCGATCCACAAGACCTCTTCTTGCGGCCATGTTGTAGTTGTGCGAGGTGAGGAAGTGAGATTGAAAGAAGTTAAGAGGAGATGCACTCCGGAAACGATTTTGGGTTTCACTCTTTCTCGCGATGTTCGGATACTCGGTTTAAATCGGCGTAGAAGCTGTCTCTCTTTTGTGTGAGTCTGGAGGGTGACGTCTGGCCTGGAAGCTATGATTGCGGCCCTAGGCTAACGCTTGCTTGCTTCTTTATCGGAGCTCTTTGATTCGGACGGCGCTGTTCGCTGTCGTGGGCCCAGGCCTTTTGAGGGAAAACGGGTCCAGTCTCCGCTTATCGCGGGACAAGGAAGGTGCTGGCAGCAGCTCTCTCACAGGGTCTCTCTGTGGAAAGTGCCGCGATTTCGCTTGTTCGGTAACAGTGTCGCTAGACCGTGCGAGTTTGGTTTGTGATGTGTTTTCTGCCAGCACACACTGTTTCATGTCGCTCTTTCCTTTCGGCTTCTTGACGACAAGGAGGGGAAACTACAGCCAAGCTCTCAACAATGCACATATCAAGAAGGCAGGAGCGGGCGGGCTCTTTTCTCATAATTGGTTCCAGCTTTATTTAGAAAGAACGCGCTTGGCGGCACAGTTGGAGACATGGAAAGTGCGAGGGGGAAACGGGACGCGATGAGGCCGGCACAGGATGGAAGGAATGGCAGGAAGGAAGTCGCGGAGGATCGTTAGCTCTCTGCAAATGGAGGAAAGAATATTTCTCTTTGCTCTTTCAAAATTGGCATATCTATTTTGCTTCTTTTAATATTCAGTTATTTCGCCGTGACGCCAAGCATGCAAGGCTATCCAGTATTGGGCAGAAGGCTGTCAAATGTGCATTCCAACGGGAGATCACCATCAGGCCATACAATCTACGAACCTCACACATTCCAACTCGAAAAACAACAAAACAAAGCAAGCATTTGGAAAATTGAGTGCATAAAAGGTAAGACTCCCAATATTCTCGTCCCGGTGTTACTCTCTCTTTCAATACGACGGCACTTTACGACGACACACGCCCAGACATCGACAATTCCTCCCTGCCACGATTCCGACATAAATCAATCATCACGCATTCACACAAGATCTATGTTTGGTCAAGTAAGATCACATTGAAAAATAAAGGGCCCACGGTTGCCACGATGCAACGATGGCGGTGGTGGAATATGAAGAGGTCACAAGGTGAGTGAGAGAAGAAGAAAAAAGCAACGAAATATGATAACACAAGAGGATGAAGAAATGGTCGAGACAAGAAGATATGGAAAGCAAAAAGACAAAAACAATATGCGACGCACAAAGACAAAAAAAAAGACAGCAGACGGAACAAAACTCCTCGCAAGATATGCCATAATACCTTTGACCATCATGCTGATGCTCCCCTTCCTTTTTTTTTCCCTTCTTCAAAAAAACAGGTGTCGCCCACGCACGCAAACAACTACAGCAACGACACAATGAGGCATCCCATCGGTGTCCATTGTGCAGCCCTGCTGCAATGGCCGGAGCGAGGTTCTGGGTATAACTCCTACCCTTTGCGAAAAATGACGCGACAAAACAAACACACCGAACAAAAATCAAATCAAGAAGCCAAAAAACACAAAAGAGTTCAAATTTCAAAATAGAGCAAAAAACGAAGAGGCCTGATGAGGAGACAATTGTCTCAAGTCAAATTATCGGACCCATTATCGGACCCATTATCGACAACAATCCCCAATGTTTCGCCAAAAAGGGACCGACCTGTGGAGCGCCAGAAATGCTATGCAAATATGCAAAGAGAGAAAAAGTAGGAGGAGGGAAGTTTCGAGGTGTTTTTGTTAAGTGGTTGTCGTTGTCGAAAACAAAATTACGATTAGGCCACGACGAGGCGAGGCTTGGAAGAGTCAAGAGTCAGAGCAGAGCTACTGCTGTCTGTCACCACGGCTGACCTGGCTGGCAGATGTCCGGCTGCGCTCATCGTCCTCTTCGATCACGTCGCTCAGGCGCGTCGGGTGGTGGTGGCGCGGGATTGTCTCCCAGCCGGGTCCGGCGAAACCCTGGCCAGAGTAGTCGGCGGGTGAGGGGGTGGTATAATAGTGGTGGGAGGCCGATGGCGGGTACGCCGATCCCGGGGCGGACAACGACGACGGCGTTCCATACCGCAGTTCTTCTTCTACAACAGAATTGTCAGCATATTTGTTCCTCTCCATTCGCAAATCGTCCCCGAGTTCTCGTTCCCGTTTCAGTGTCGACTTACCCTCATAGGTCTCATCAGACCCTTGCGGTGCACCCTCCGACAAGTGGCCCTGCTGCTGCTGCTGCTGCTGGTAGTATTCGGCACCAGCAGTGCTAGGTCCAGCGGCGCTAGTCGGCGGCTGGGTGTACGCAGGTTGCTGTTGCTGCGGATGTGCTTGGTAGCGCTGTTGTGTCTGCGAAGGGAGTTGCTCCAGAGCTGACGGATGCGGCTGCTGCTGCTGCTGCTGCGGTGCCTGCTGAGACTGGGGCGCTTGCTGCTGGTATTGCTGTTGTTGCTGCTGATGCTGCTGCTGCTGAGGTACTTGCTGCTGTGGCTGTTGTGGCTGCTGCGGTTGTTGCTGCTGAGGTGGCGGTTGCTGCTGCTGCTGCTCGTGGCTTACACTGCTAGCGTGCTGGCGGATCGGAAGACCCTGCGTCATTGGCACAACCTGGACACCACCAACAATCGTCGGTTGTCCCTCTTGCAACGCAATCACACGGTCCCGCTCTTCCTGCTCACGGCGTCCCAACTCTTCCCATGCACGCCGTGCTTCATCTTTGGAGATGGCAAGCTCCTTGCGCATCTCGGCCAGCTGCTTCTGAATCTTGGAGTTGGACCGCTCGTTCTCGACAGCTTCGCGGATGGCCTCTGCACGGCCACGGCGCTCTTCTTGGATGGCAGCTTCCAGCATCGCCTGGACTTCAGTATTGCGCTCCATATCGCCACGCATCTCAAAGAACCAGCGCTGGAACTTGCGCTCAGAACTGGCTCGCAACCGCTGCAGCTCGACCACAGCGTGGAAGAGGTTGGCACCGGCGGCCGACAAATCTGTAACCTGCCGTGCAAGCTGACGGTTTAGAGGATCTTGATTGATCTCCTCTGACCGTTGCTGCAGTTGGCGGATCCAGAAGCTCGTCAAACCCTCCCAGTGCGCAGACAATGCCTCCCACCGCTCAAAGGCATGTGGAACGAGTTCCGCGGCTGACCCCTACCGCCGCCGGCTCCTGTGTCACCGCCTTCTGGTCCAGCTGTCGGTTGTGCCTGTGCTGATGCACGTGCTGCAGCATCGGGTATTCCACTTGCCGCAGGCTGGCGGCCGCTCGCTGCTGGGGGTGGTGCTGAGGATATTGGCTGTTGGCTGATCGGCTGCTGGGGTATTGAGCTTTGCGGAACACGAGCAGGTCTCTGTTGAGCTTGCTGCTGTTGTTGTTGCTGAGAGAGATGTGAGGTTGTTGCGGGGCTTGTTGCTGGATGGTTGGGGAGGTGCGAGTTGGCCAGATGTGGCTGCGGCCGTACGCTCGGCTCGTTGTTGTCTCCGCTGAGTGGCGGGATCTATTTGCTGTTGTGAAGCAGGTTGGGGAGCAGGTGCCGATGCAGCAGCTGCTGCCGCCGCAATGGCTGCCGCAGCACGCTCACGCTCAGCTGCTTGTCGTCTCTGCTCAGCCAAGACACGGGCATCCTGTTCTGCCTGTGCTGCTTGTGCTCGCTCCATCCGTTCCCGCTCCGCTCGCCGTGCCTCTCGTTCTTGGCGTTCCTGCATGATCATTCTAGGGCCACGGATACCGGCTCGTGGTGAGCCTGTCGGCTGCGGGATCGGGATTTGTGGGCGGGAGGTAGGAATGCCATTTCCGTTGCCGTTCGAGTCGCCTCCTTCGACGAGTAGATCCGCCATCTTTGCGGTCTCCTCTTCGTAGTCGTGCGAGAGCTTGTACGGGTGTGTGAGGCCTTCAATGGCAAAAAGTATAGCGTTGTGGGTCCGCTTTGAGATACGGACAGCCGGGTGGATGTCGGCACGCTGTTGATTAGAGGTTAGCTTCTTCTCGAAAGCAACCGAGGCGGGTCGTGAGGAACGCTTTGAGACAGACGAGTGTTTGTCGTGCTTCTCGTCCTCGTCGTCTTCCTCGTCTTCGTCGTCGTCCTGGTCGTCACTCAGGTCTTGCGAGGGAGCCCTGCGTGTATTCCTGACCCGGTCCTGGTGTTTCAACCGGCTTTGCAGTTGCAAAGGCAAGGCGCGGGCTGATGCCGGTCGCTACCGCGGCAAGGTGAACCCGTCTGGGGGGCTCGACTTTGGAGACTGGGTGTGAGTGTGGGAGTTGGACGGAGACCGAGTGTGGGTGTCGGCAGGAGACGATGTCAAGTGCGGTCGTGCCTCACCCGGTGCAGGGCTGGCAGTGAAGCGTGGTGTACGGCGCAGAGACCGCTGAGAGTTTGGCGTGGATCGTGCGTCACGTTCGGAAAGTGCGGAGAGGGTAGTGTGCGTGTGTTGCCCTTGGGGCGTAAAGGGCCGCTGAAGAGAAGAGCGTCTGCTATGCTGGCTCTGCTGGCTTTGCCGGCTTTGCGGACGCTGCTTGGAAGGAGTCGGCGTGTGTTCGTAACGGTCGTGAAAGGAAGCGGGGGCGGAGTCGCTCAATGTGTCCGGGTTGCGCGGCCCAGCACCAGACAGGTCCGGTACGTGGGCGGGCAAGGTGGCAAGAGGCCGCAGTAAGTGCTGCGGCAACTTGGGGTGTACAGAGAGCTTTCCTCGCGGAAAAGGAAGAGCAAAATATGAAATCAAAAATCGATAGAAGAATTAAGAACCGGAGCCGGCAAAGATCGAGTTCGAAGAAAAGCGAGGGCGGCAAGCTGCGAGCGGTTAGAATCTCGGATGACGGAGGGCAGTGGGATACGAGAGAGACGGAAGAAGCTGCAGTCCAACGTGGGCGGAACGAGGACAAGAACACAATTGTGTTGCACATGCAGTACGCAGTCGAACTGTTACACCCGGATACTATTTCAAGGCGAACGGTGACGAGAATGAAGCACGTCAAAGACGTCGAGTGACAACAAGCGTTCAAAGAATACAAAAGAAAACGGGCAAAGAAAGAAAAGAGAGGATATATGAGGTCGGGTACAAGAAATGGAGTGACGTTGAGTCCAACTTACTCTTTCAAATCGGTCTTTGATGCTGGACGGGGCAGTGAAAATCAAGACGAATAAAGGGAGAAAGCGATGTGACGATGGCAAGAAGAGTCAAGAACAACAAGCAAAATCAAAGAAAGAGCAGGTCGGCAGTCAATTGAGGACTGGTGTTGGAAAGGGAGGCAACCCTGAAAGCAAGCGAGGCCAAGGTCGGTGGTGGTCGTCGACTATGCAGAGCAAGCGCAAGAGACTCAGAGAGAGAGCAGACGGGTGACCTTGAGATAATGGCAGACTGGCGTCATTAGCAAAATTAATTGGGGAGGCTGGGAAGAGGTGGCGGGGAGAAAACGCGCCCAAAGAGAGGCCCTGTGCTGGCCTGTGCTAGCACAGAACGGAAAAGCTACAGGGTATTGGGGCAATTCGGGGAGCGGCCAGGCGCGGGAGTGGATAGTGCCAGGTGTGGGTGGAGAGCGAAGGGGATTTTGCAAGCTCACAATAGGCTGTTGCCGCTGAGGGTTTTCCCGCCTGGGCTGGGCTGGGCCTGGCCCGGTTTGGTGTCTTTGTGGTTTGCGACGTTTGCTGTTCGCTGCACACCACGAAAAGCGCAAGGAGCTTGCTTGCTGACGGTTGACAGGAAATGCCAAATGTACCAGAAAAAAAGACGATAAAAACGAGAGAAAATGAGGCCCGGCCAATCAACAAGCTTCACAAGAGTTTGGCAGCAATCGGATTATGCAGAGCTGGACGTTGGAATTGGCTCGACTTGACAGCGACGTGGAAAGCGGCCGCAGAAACGGCGGCCAAGCGTGTGAATAGAGGGAGGAAAGGGAGGATGGCTCGAAGCGACTGTCGTTGGAAAGAGTCGGTCTGGGATCGCGAGATCGAGAGCGAAGGGAAGAGAGATATCGCAATTGGTGAGAGACTGAAAATGCGACTGAAAGCAGGTGGCTGGATCGCAAGATGCGTACTTTGCGTGTGTATTCGTATCGATTTCTGTCCGTCTTTTGACCTCGTCAAATACACCAATGCACCCCAACAACGCCGTCACGGCCGCGTCAACACCTCCTCGTCCTCCTCGTCCTCCTCCGCCGAATGGGCCCGCGCGTGACGGGAGCGCAACGGTCTCCGCTCAGATTGACCGATGGGGCTAGCTAGGCAATGATTGTGCGCTGCTACCCGTGCCAACATGACTTTGTAGTGCCAACGGCCGTCAGGGGAAATGCGAGACTGACTTTGGGAATGGTGTGTGCTTCGTTGTTGGTCTGCGTTTTGGGGACTAGGATCGATCTCTTTGTTGCCGAAGCGATTCGCTGGCTTGGAGGGAAAGAGTCTATTGCAGCATTGGACTCAATGCGATCGGGGAGGCTTTGAGCTGAGAAGTTGAATGTCGAGAAGTGAGCGAGAAGGAGAATGAATGCTCGAGCTTCGTAACGTCGCAGAAAACGCGCCACTGGCAATGCAATGTCAACGGCGAGCGCCACGAGCTCGATTTGCTCGGACGTGTTTGCGACTTAGTCGAAAGGGAGACCACGGAATTCCAATTGACGTGACAGAATAACGTGCGCGAAAGGGAGGAAAGAGTCAAATAAGAGACCCGGCTAGGTGGAAATGTCGGGGACGAGAAACGGAGTAAACGGCAGATGTCGATGTCTTTGTCTCTTTTGGCACCTTTTTTGCTCTTCTATTAAAAGAAATTGCAAAGGAATGCGGGTCAGGTCAGCGATCTGCGTTTCGTCAGAGCTATCAGGAAGCTGCTGGAATGCGCGACGTCAGGGCCCTTTCTCTTGGGTTCTTGTGCAATGTCCTTACTAGGGTGCTTTGAATGTCGTAGGCTGCGAGCTGCAGGAGGAGATGATGCAAGAAACAGACAACAAAAACAGAAAAGGGGTTGCACAAAGGGGAAAAGAATAAGATGCTGTGATAATTGCATAATAGGAAAGAAGCACATACACATGGGAGCTCTTTCAGGAAGGACCGGATGGCAGACGCGTTCGGCAGGGAAGGAAGCACCTACGCACGAGAGTCGTGCTTGCCTCGTATGGCTTGTCCCACTCCGTTTCCTCACAAATATCGACTCAGGCCGTGACAGTTTCGCGCCACTGTTCCTTCCTTCTACGGAGCATTACACGGCACGCAGTGTGCGCTTTTTTGTCCATACTTTGTACACATTCTGGCTCAATTCCATATGCAATATTAATTGCCAATTCAGCCCCAGGGGGGCAGGAGCGTAAGGCACGCAGCAAGGGGATGCGCGCGGGAAGGTGCAAGGGGGCCTGTATTGCGACAGACCTTCCTCCAACTGCCCACAAAAAAAATTGATATTTACGCAAAGATGCACAAAATCAAAAGGACAAGAGAACGTCGTCACACTTTCCCACATCCAACCTCCCCTTCTGTTACCGAAAGAAAGGACAACAAGAACAAACTGGGCCTGGCCTTGCCCTCTTGCCTATGGCGCTCCCGCTTCCCGCCGCCGGCGCCCTTTGTGGGTTCCGTGTTTCCTCTTTTTTTTCGGTACCTTTTCCTTTTTCTGCACTTTCGTCCAGGATCTAGGGAGTTTAATATCAGCCCAAGAAATCGACGTGGATCGGTTTTTCTCAGCCCAGAGAAAGGGTCAGAGAAATGCTGTCGATTGCTTCTGCTTGTGCACAACAGGAGCTCCTGCTCAAGCGCTCTGTCTGCGTGCGACGCAACCACGACATTACACGACAGAATATTCCTTTGATTTCCTGCAGATATTTTCAAGCTCCTGCGCGGTGCATGCACCCTTTCCAGGACATGAGCTCCGTTGTTTGTTCGACAGAGCACACGCACAATATTCTTAACTTTGTGCGATTATGAACAAGCACTTGTCTGCAGAAAACAGAAAACAAAGGCACTGCAGCAAAAACTTGCAGCAAGGGAAATTGCGTCCCACCCACCAATACGTCGTTTAAACTGCGTACGAAGTACATGGAACTAATATCTGTTCCCTTACATCTCTGGTTCGAAGCACGAGGCACTTCTGGCAATAGCCGACAACCATAGAACATGAAATAAGGCGACAAAGAAGGAACCGGAGTGCGGCTCGGAGACGACGGGCACAAGAACTTCGGGGGGAAAAAAAAGACAGAAAAAAACCAGGGACAGGCTGGGGAATTCGCGACGGAGCTTTATCCGTGCCCGGTACCAACGTCGAGGCTGGTCGCGTCTGACTTTACCAGGAACACGACAGGGCAGGTCAGAGAGTGTGAAAGTGGTGCGGCTGTGGACACTGCTGAAAGTGGAAGTGGATGAAAGAGCGCGCGGCGCGCGTCATTTCCGCTCTCCGCGTTTGCGCCGTCCATCGGAGTCGCGAGCAGCTACGGAGTACGTTTGTAAAGACTCGATCGTCTACTTTTGATTTCTGATTCCTTGGTTTAGATTGACAGCTGGCAGTCTTCTCCTTTTCTGCACTATCGACGACATTGCACATTGGACAAGACTCGACGTCAACCAACCCCTGCTCCCCTCCCTTCCCACACACACCCTCTGCGTTGGCAAAAGCTTCCCCCAAGCAAGCGATCCTACGCCAGATGCATTGTAATCCTTGGCCTGGTCTGCAGATTGATGGTGACTGTGAGAGGACGCCAGCACGCGCGACACTCAAAATAGGAATCGAGACGCTCTTTTGCCACAGCTTGGTTCTTGACAGCGAGCTATGCCTCAATTGGTAGAGCTGGGAGGCAGCGAAGGAGGGAGCGCACACCGATAAAGGGTGGTGGAAGTGGGCAGAATAACCCGAGAGGCTGGTTCCGCGTCTGTCTTCAGACGAAGGAAGGGTCGTCTGGTATGTTACGACGGCACTCGGCAGTGGCCAGGAAATCTTAAGTTGGCATTGTCGGACTTGATGTTGAGGGCCGCCGACAAGAAGAGCAGACGGGTGGCAGTGCAGCCAAGGCAGAGAATGCTTCTTCTTGCCTCTCTCGGATGCCTCTCTGTAGCCTCAGTCCATCTCTATGCTCGTGACGAATAATTTATGCGCGTCGTCCGTTGGGCGCCAATGGACGGTCGGGCGGCAGAGAAAGCATGCATGTAGCGGTGGTATTTTGGCGTCTGTCTATTGATGTGATTGTTCTCTACCCATCCTGTCATCCCGTAGATGCGCACATATCGTAGGCAATGATCTCGACTCACTTGAAACTTGTACTTTGTTCATTTACTAAAAAAAAAACTCTCTACTTTGCTAGACGGTGTTCTATTTTAAGCTTCGACGTTGTGGTCGTCAATGCTGGCATCGGAGCCCTCAGTGGCAAACATAGGATGCTTCATGCACCTTAATCGACAACCAACACAAATCACGATATGGTATAACGGTCCAGGTCAAGAAGTGTGGTCGGGTCAATTGATTGTTTATATTTCTATGAACCTTTTATTTCCTTCGGGCGATTAGACGGGGAAATTGTGGCCTGGATAAAATGATATTGAATCTAAATATTTTCAAGTTGAAAACCATACGTTTTTATCAATGAAATAAATTTCAATCCAAAACAAATGAAAATAATACAAGACCAGCCCCAAAACACATTAAAAAAATACACGATAAATTTAGAACAAGGAGAGAACATAGATATATCTATCGTGTAAGCCTGAAGCAACAAATGGACAATTATACATGGCTGGTGGACATTATGGGTTGAATTGGTGACAACGAGATCGCAACAAGACAGCGTGATCGCGACGCGTCAAAAGTCCCACACAGAATACCAACAAGAACGCAACACCTACAACAGCAAGCAGCAATAATTAATTCACGAAACGGAGGAGACCAAAAAGTATGTACCAGGCATAAATAAATTATATAAAAACAGATAACAAGACTCATGAATATCCAAAAAGTTTGTCCATCCTAAATAAAACTGCGAAAAACACGGCGGGTTCTGACAACCACACACGCATTATACGTACACAAAAATGCTTTCTAAACACAAGACACTAGGAAATAGGGGGGAAGATGACCCGACTGAAAGTACACCGAACAATATACAAAATGCTGTCACATTTCCGTTTACTGTTTAGAGCACTTTACAGGCTGGCACCGTGGACGACCTTCATGTCGACAGCCAGCTCGCGGCCGTGGTCGTTAACAACCAGGACGCGGACGGAGCCACGGCCCGACTCGAAGGAGCGCTGCAGACGAGCCCAGAGGTTGGACTGGTCAATGACAGGGAGGCCCTGCTTGACGTCGCCAGTCTCGGTCATGGCGACGACGTTGCCCTCCTGCAGGTCAAGCACGCGGTACTGCTTGAAGACGGGGCCCAGCATGGTCTGGACAACGACGCTCGGCGAGGGGCTCGAGACGAACGACGACTCCTCGTGCAGCTTCTTGGTGAAGAGGTCGACACCCAGGTAGCGGTGCTGGCCGGTGGCAGCGGAGGTCGAGATGCGGATCACCTGGCAGGGGCGGCCCTGCAGAATCAGGATGTCGCCAATGCGGATGTGGTGGCACGGGATCGAGACCGTGTTGCGGGGCACATCGTCCTCAGCGGTGCGGCGACCGCGCGACGAGCCGCCGCTGGAGCGGATCGTCTCACGGTACTCCGAGACCTCGACATCGCGGCCTTCAGGGTGAAGCAGACGGTCAGCAAGCTTGTGGACGCCCTGGCGGAACGAGTGGTAGTTGCCTGTAAGGGGAGGTGGCAGAGAGAGAAAAGAAAAGGTGCCAATGCTTAGTAACCGTAGTCGCTATGGACAGAGCGAACCGGGGAAAAGCGGTCGCATTGCGGAGAGGCAAAAGGGGGGAGAAGAAATCAAGGGAACGGGGAAAATACAGGCAAACTAGGAATCGTGGAAATGGAGAAAAAGAACTCACCCTCTTCGTCGTAGTAACCCATCTTGTTGGACTTGCGGGTGATTGGCTGCGGCTGAGCGATATCCTCAACGACCTTGGTCGACTTGCGCGAGTAAGTACTGCCCTGGGTAGGACGAGCGACAGGAGCGTCGACGGTGGTGGAGTCTTCGACAAAGGAAGACTGCTGCGACTGCTGGGGGAAGCGGCCGGAATCAACAGTGGTGTCGGAGAAGGTAGTACGGGCCTCCTCGCGGTGGTAGGTGGGCTGGTAGCGGGTGCGGTATTCGCGCTCAGCGATGTCAATGGCGGTGTCGTAGTTGGGGCGACGAGAGTCGTATTCTACAGAAGTCTCTGAGAAGGTCGTGCGGGGACTGCGAAGAGTTAGTGTGTGTACTCGAAGATGATGTGTCTGTTTGGAATGTTGAGGTTAAAAGATCACCGGCTGTCACAACTGGAATGACGGGAGCGTCCGAACATTGGAATGCCCGGATCCAACCGCCAAAACCGTTGCAAGCAGCTAGTTTCACTCCTTCAACGACATCTCTTCTTTTCCCCTCTCAATCAAAACTCTCGAAAAAAAACTTACCGGTTTTCACGGATGAACTCTCGGCGGACACCAGGACGGCGGTAACGTTCCTCTTCACGAGTAACGCGGACCTCTTCTTCCCGGATAGGGTAGTTGTTGTTGGCGGACTCGTTGACAACGTAAGAAGAAGAGTATTGACCTTCCCGTCCGGGCCGTTCGTGGTGCTGGGGGAGTTGAACACTGAACTCCTCGTGGGTCTCGGTGGTGGTAACCTCAGCGGGCTTGTTGTCCTCCTTGTAGGAAGACGGAAAGATGCTAAAGGGCACGGGAACTCTGGCTTCAAAATCCAGGTTGACGACCTTTGACAGCGAGCACAAGAAAGGAAAAAAAAAGTGCGAGACTTTTTTCTTCCTACTGATGCTCTTTCTTCAAAGGAAGGGGAGAAAGAGGGATAGATTAGCCGGAGCTAACTGGTTGGACTTTGGGAAAGTGGTTTGGGGTTGAGTGAAGCTGGAGATGTGGTATGGGGAGAAAAGGAGAGGAAAGAAAAAAAGAAGAAAGAAAGAGAAGAGGAGACGGCAAGACAGAAGATGGGGACGGGCTGGCAAGAAATAGGAAAATCAGGCAGCGGGCACGAGAAGGGAAGGGGCATCCGGGCAACAGTGAATCGGAGGCAGGAGCCAGTGGGTATCGAGCACAAAACAGCAGGAACAGACGCAAAAGGAGCAGCAAAGGCAGGAAGGTGCGCCCCAAACGGATTCGGCCAGCACACTTCCCCGACCCCCAAACAAAGCTAGCAGACAACAAAACAAACTGCTGCACGGCAACCGGCTCAGGACTGATGAAAGTACGCACAAACAGGCCTGGTGATCCCTCCTGATCTGAGGAGAGGGGGTGGGCGACTGGGCGACTGGCGGGCTGGAAGACTGGGCCCAGAGTGGTCCGACCAGGGCGATGCCGCCAGGGCATCCCAGAAGCCGAGCCTGTGAGAAGACAGAAAATGACAGGAAAAGACATCCACAGACATCCACCGACTAAAAACCACTGCAAAACTGCCCGAGAAAAGGGTCCCGAAGCAAAAGATGGGGCTTGTTTGGTTGTTTACTTTGCACATGGAGTGGGTCGTTGTGGTCATGTCCTCCACTTTTGTGAGGAGTGTGCTAGGGGGCTGTTCCATGGGGTGTCTTTTTGGTCTTTCTTGTCTCTTTTGTCTCTTCCAAAAGTGCTGTGGAGGGACCATCCTGGGTGGTCATCTAGTTTGTTGTTATTGTTGTTGTTTACAAGGTGCCCCGAATTGGTTAGTGGACCCGCTCTTGCTGCAATTATCGGGTTTCTCAGCTGCCTGGCGCCTTTCCGCCTTCTCCCCTTTCTTCGCTTGCCGCCTTCTTTTTGCAAGAGCAGTGAATGACATGTGCGAGCGTCCAGTCCAGCCTCTCCAAAGAGCTCTGGCAATTGCTGCTGTTTCTCAGTCGTATCTCCTGCTATATGTTTTGCTTCCTTTTTGCTGCTCAATTGTCTGCACAACTCACCGCTTGGTTGGGCTGCAATCGACAATTGCAGGTGGCAGGAGAGATCCAAAAGAGAGCTTCTGCAAGCTATCCCAGCTCTCTCTTAGACACACTGTGGTTCCCAATTGGCTACGAATTGGCCACAATATGGACCACCGACCACCCTGTTTTGTGATTGCACATGCAGGCGATGTGCACGACCCGGACCTGCCGGCCAATTCGAGATGGGGGCTGGGTTTCTTGGTGCTTTGTGTTGTCTTTTGGTGTCTCTTGGTCTCTTTGAAAGGCTGCGCGACCTCAGCTGAAAAGTCGAAACATGCCAGGATGGAGACGCGGCACGCTATATTTACAGTGTCGGCACTGTAGCTAGCACAGTACAACACGAAGCTTTCGCGTGCATCTTCGTAGCCATGCTTGAATTCGGTAGCTGTTAGCTCTCTGCTGCTCAGGCTGTGGGTGCCACGACGTATGCACATTCGTACGACGGCCGTCGATGCAGTGCTGCACTTTGCACCACGAAGCCGCCCGATGGCATTATCTTGATAGTCCACACAGAAGCACCATCAATCACAGGCCAACACGCATGACTTTCTTTGAATCTTCTTGCCCCAGAGATGTGCAAGCGATGATGAGATTGGAAAGGTTTATCTGTACTCAGTAACCGATCGGGCCTCGTCTCTTTTGACTTTCGTCTTTTGTCGTCGTTGCCATGGAGAAGACGCCGTCGCTTTTTTGGCATCACTGCACCAGTCTGGGCTGCTGGGATCTGCAAAACTCGTCTTTGCAAAACGCACGTCTCCGTTCGAAGAAGAAAGACGAAAAGACGAGGTGATGTGGCGGCGGGCCTGGCCTATTTTTCTTTTGCTTTTCTCTCTTCTTTCTTCGTATCTCGTCCAAATAAAAAAAAAGTATCACATACGGATCTTCCCAGGGCGATACGCAGTCCTTAAAAAGTCTCAAATACCGCCACCTCCCAAAAGCACATGTCTTGGCCTGCAGATGCATTATCCCCTGCCCTGCCTTCCTCTTTCCTTCTTTGCTCTCGATCGTGGAGCTCTGCCATTGGGCCGACAGCGCGCCCTGTGGATGCACACAACGGCTGTTGAACTTGCTCGCGGAGCTGCAGGTGAGCCTGGCGTGTGCGATGCAGGCAAGATGAGAACGAGCAGGGTGTCTGACTTGGAAGAGGATCAGTTCGATGTCTCCCGTTCCTTCTTCTCTGTGTACTGAGTATCTCGATCCCGACCAGCCGCCTTTTTTATTTCTTTGACTCTTTGTCTCGTTTCTCGATACGGGATTTTTCTTCAAGATTCGATCCTGCTTCGACCCCTTGTTCGCTCTATCCATCTCTCCTGTTCGCCAAGGGTTTTTGCTTGTTGCAAATTAGGAGAATTAGCTCGGGGGGATGATGAGGAACCGAGAAAAAGTGTGGTGCTTCATTTTAAGGTCTGGGTCCCTTTTTCTGGGTTTTTTTTTTCGGTTTTGCTGGCGGATGGCTCATCACTTCTTTTCTGATCTTTGCTGTCCTCCGCCCCGCTTCAACATTGGGCCTTCAAGCCCTGTTGCCAGGGCAACTTGCAGAAAGTAGGGCGTTACGACGCGACATCCATGGCGAGTTGTGTGGACAAAAGAAGGACAAAGAAGGACAGAGGGTGGCAGTGATGGGCTGGATGCAATAAAGTCGTCGAAAAGTCGCGCTAGAGCCGCCGCCGCCAGGGCCCAATCAACCCGACGGGTCAGGGGAAAGAGGGGCGGCTTGCAGCCGACCATTGGCTAAATTTAACCCGGATGGAGCCCGCCAGGGGCAAGTCCACTTCCACTTCCACTTCCACTGCCAGCCTCCCAGCCAAGCCAAGAAGCTCCAGGCCCCAAGGTTGCTGTATTTTTGTCTGTTTCTGATCCGTGTCAACAAACAAGGAAGAAGGGCAGAAAGCGCGGAAAGGCAGTAAGAATAATGCCCCGTAGTACTCCGTAATATTTTGGGAAACGAGAGATGCTAGGCCTGGGAAGTGTCCAACTATGCGAAATGGAGCCAGTACCCGGAGTCCAAGAAGCGGATGCCGAGGCTTGAACTCTTTGGTCGGCTCCAGCTTCTGATGTTTGACTAGCATTGTTGTTGTTGTTGACGTTGCTGATCTGTTGACATTGACATTGTTGATACGCTATTAACGAGTATCACTTGTCGTTGGCACATCGCATCACCAAGTTATGGCATGCGTGTTTGCCGCGTAGAAGACTCCATGGAGTACGCGTACTCAGTAAGGGAAGTAACAGACAAGCAATAATAAAACAAACTCATGGCCTCGCGGCCTTCGATTGATATCATAAATAACCAAAGTATCCGCCAAGAATGTCATAAGATATAAAATATATACATCGAAAGGAAGCAAAAGACAAAATGTTGTAAAAACATCTTGCCTTGCAAGATCAGAGTTAAATGCTGTAGCAGCCAACATGGCCCGTTCTGTTGTGCCGTAGACTCGTCTTGCGTGAAGCGAAGAAAAAATATCATGATGCCCAAAATGCAAAAAAGAAAGGAAGGTAATGGGTGGGCATAAAGAAGAGAAGGAATAAAAACAAAACGCGAATAAATGAGAATGGATGAAGGGAAACAAAAAAGACAAAGAATCATATGATGCAAAGACCGCTCGCTGGAATATGTTATGCATGGAGGTCAGAGAACAGGAACGTACCGTTCAGCCTTGTCCTTAGAGATTGGATAGCCCCAGTGGTAGATAAAACCGTCAAAGTCAGCAGTGCCACTTGGAATGTGCTCTGCCTGAACGGGGAAGGAGGCTTGCGGAAGTGCTGGCTCTGGGCGCGGATGCGGATGTGGGTGACTTGGATAAATGTCACCAGGCGACATGGACCCTGAACCAGACGCCGAGGCGAGAGCGGCCATGGTCTCAGGACGGAATGGCATACGGCTACTACTACCTGAGACAAACGTGGCTGACCGTGGGGACGGGGACGACGACGTCGCCGAGATGCTGGGGGAATGCTGCGGAGACGTAAAAGCGGACGACGGGAAGAGGTGGGGCGAGTTGGGAGTCGGGAACGAGATGAACGAGTCCATCGTGCTGGCCGTTGGAATGCCGGAGGCGATCCCTGGAGCCGTTGTGAATGGTGGGCAGTAGAGAGACAGCTCTGGCATTGTGCCAGGACCAACACTGCCAACAACGTGGTGTGGTAGCAGCTTCGCTCGGATTGTCCTCAGCACTTGCCGAGCCGCTTCTAGAATAGACCGGAACATGAGCAGTTCCTGGAACGAAGATAGTGTGCGGTCAATCAACTCGACCAGGGACACATCGTCAATAAAGGCTGCCAGGGCGGGCAGTGCGCGTGAAAGTGCAAAAAGAAGGAGCAAATAGCGACACTGGCTGTGGTGGGTTAGTAGTTGCTGGGTGCCACAAATAATGGTCAATTTCTTTTGCACACGAGGGAAGAGCTTACAGCATGGCTGTCCCAAATGCGTTGGGCAGGATGAGACGGTCGCTCTCCAGGCCATGGTATGCCTTGATCGTCTCGGTCATGCTACGCACGACCTCGGCCATGTCGTCCATGTCGACCTGCTGCTGAGGCCCGAGCAGGTCGGAGAGCACACCATAGGACCGTGCTTCCCAATAGGCGGAACACGCGCGTGCTATCCGGACACTATTATATGTGTGGGGCATCGTTGTGTGGCCCAGTAGGACAGAATCAAAACTGCTGGCGGAGGCTGGCAATGGCCATGCTGACATTGTGCTTTTGTTCCTGTATGGGCCTGCCCTTTTGTCCAAATGCCTCGTTGTAAATGTTGTTGAGATGACCTCGCAGAATCGTTTGCATTTTAAAGCCGCCAATAATTCCATGTCCCTGCTCAGTCTCGCTTCCAGCCAGCATTTCTGTGCCGGCCATCACTGTGTCTTCGTCATTGTTATGTGGGAATCTTAGTACATCAGAGTCTGGTATTGGGATCATGGCTTGGTACCGGAGCAGCGCAGAAGGTGGCTGTCCTATCTCCGAGTTGATTTCGCTGTGAAGGGCATTGTCAGATTATGTATGTTCCAGGTTCATACGTGAAAGCAGTTGCGTGGGAGCGCTTACAATTCAAGCTGCACACAAGTCCAGTAGAGGGCAACTAACTGCCGCTCATCTTCGACAAGTTTGTGCGGATACTGTTTGTAGTCGACGAGGGACAAGCCATAAAAGCCCTGGATGGCTCCGTGGCCTCCTTCACCTCTGGGCCGATGAATGAGATGGTAGATGATGTTGCTGGCATTTCGGACATGGCCTGCTGCGTCTTGAATCCGGGCCAGCTGCCCGCACAACAAGGCTGCCAAAAGGTAGGCGCGAGCCAGGTCTAGCGTGGGGGCCGGGCCCGGGGATGTGGTGCTACTTCTTGCCCCGTCCGTTGGACGCTTCGGCTGCTGTGTAATCTGGGTAACTTCTGGGTCGGTATGAGCATGCGTTGAAGCTGTGTTGCTGAGACCAGCTCCGTCACTGCAGGATCGATCATGGAAGTGTACTGGGTGGTCGCGACCACTGTTGGCAAAGCCCGAGGAGTGCTTGCTTCTCTCAGATGCTAGTTTCTCAGAAAGATGATAGAGGATGTTTGTGGCACGATTCGAGAACTTAGGTCCAGAGTCAAAGGATGTATTGTCCCACTTGGCCCAGCAAAGTCCACCCAATGCGAAAACGAGGTATTCGATGACTAGTTCAACTTGGGCCTGGAACGGGTTGTGGTCCGTGGCAATGTCCCGTTGCTGTCCCGTAGTCTCATAGCGATTCAAGAAGTTTGTAGTGAGTAGGCTGAGGCGTCGGAGCGGCATGATATGATACAGGGCTTGAATGTGAGTAGAATATTTATCAACGCACGATGCAAGATGCAAGACATTGGGCGGTTCGATGTGTGGTAATTGAAGAAGTGGCCTGTGGTTGAGAGAGGAAACGGCCAGCTGTGAGGCTGCGTCATGGGATAAGGAGATTGCCGAGTCAAAAGAGTCTTTGAAAACTTCGTTGTTCTCTTGCGGTACCGCTATTTGATCGTTCCGTCTGGAAGTAGGCTGTGCACGGGCGTCATGGACCACACTACGTACAATGTTGACAAAGGGGGCTGATTCAAGAGCTGGATGACTGGAGTTGCGCGTCCAAAAGGAAGCGACAATGTGCCGATCTCAGGTGGAACGGTCCCGGTTTGGGAGTTGTTGTGTCCGTATTGAATATTCTTCCCCTTCGAATCGCCTCCAAACCCTTGTAGCTTCTCGTCTTCTTGGCGGAAGAACGGGTCGTCACGACTGTCGAAGCTGACACTGTGGTGAGAGAAGGCAGAGGCTCTCGGTGTAGCCATCGAGGGTGTAACGGAGCCGCTCGTTTGTGAACGTCTCTGAGGAAGATTGAGACGGGGGATCTTGAAACTGGCTCTGACCGCAGTTTGCGGCGCATCTTCGGCTTCATCACTGTAGAAGCACAAGATAGGTTAGAAATTTGCTACTGATGTAAGTCGTTTTGGTCACTAACTTGACTTGCCTGTTCTCCTGGGGTACCTTGATTGCCCTTGAGACGGGGCTACGGCCAGGAACCGATATTCTAGGCAGGTCGGGGACTTTGATATTTCCATGATCACTCTGAGAAGGACTGGATAATTTGCCTGTGGCTCGTGGACTCCCTCTTCTATGGGATGCCGGCACCGGTCTGAGGAACGGAAAGAAGTAGGCTGATGGATGTGGAGGCGGTGGCATAGGAAAGTCCAGCACTGTTTCACGCTCATCGGACGACGAGTTGAAAGGTGATTGTGGTGGTGGAGGAGGAGGAGGAAGAGGAAGATGTGACTGTAGTTGAATCGGATTGGAAGTGGGAGTCGGTGGCTCGATTTGCTGTAGGCCGCTCTGGGCAACATGAGTCCGTTTTTGGCGCTTAGAGACGATCTGTTGACGAAGAGGCAATGGTCGAACGTAGGAGTCCTGGGTCTGCGATGGTGGACGGCTTCTTTTTGCTTGGACAGACTCTGCTGGCAGGGGACTCCTGGACTCGAATGGTAGAGCCTCTCGTGGCACCTGCGAGATGGCGGTCAGGGGCTCGGGACCGACGGTGGTTTGTGACTGCGGTGATATGGTCTGACTTGAGCCCGTCGCTACTGTGATTGCTGTCACGGGCGTCTGCACTGGCCTCTGGAAGTCGTGCACGATACCGAAATTTGGCTGCGTGAACTTGTACGAAGGATATAGCGAGTGGTCCGGGTGGGGAGATATCGAGACAGGAGGCACTGGGGCGGGAATCTGTCGTCTCGTCGAGTCCTGCCCCAGGTTGGGCCCCGAATGATTTGCTGGGCATTTTGTGCCCTTAGTCTCTGGTGTCTGCGCGAGGTGAACTCCTTTGTTGGTGGTTTGTTTGCCTGTTGCCGCCGTGAATCACTCTGACCCTGCTGGGGTAATTGTTGGGGGCGGTCACTTTGCTGGTTTTGCTGTTGGTTTGGGGGCCCAAAGTGGTGAATCTGCTGTTGTTGTGACGACAAAGGCTCGTTTTGTGAAGGATACTGCTGAAGAGTAAATTCAAACCCTTGATAAGGATTGGGGATTGGCGCTGATGTCGGCTGGGATGTGTCAATACGTAGGGCCGGCGCCGATGTCCGCGGAGGACCGATCTGGTTAACTGTGGTTCCCGGTGTATTGTTGTCGACAAAGGCGGTGACGAACGGGTCTCCGTCTCTGGGGTGATCCATTTTCAGTACAGTTCCGGCAACAGGGCTGGCAGCCGGGGTGACGCCACGTCCGTCATATGGGATGCTGCGGGCATGGACGTTCGGGAGGCAAGGTGATGAAGGGAGGAGGGAGGAGGGAGGAGAAGAGGAGAATAAAGGAGAAAAAGGAAAAAAAAACGGACGAGCAAAAATGAGCGACGCAAAAGACAGAGGACGGTTTATGTATGTACGGCTAAAGCAAGGGGGTAGTAAATGGACATGTCATGGCGGAATGTGCGGTGGACAGGCGCCATATCTTGACCGCAACCGGCACAGTGGTGGTGGTGGAAGTGGTGACGGTGTGACGATGGGATGAAAGGAGAGAAGATGTCGATTTTGAGGTTCTGGGATGGGGACTGAGGCCCCTTGATAAATGGCCAGGAAATGAGGGCCAAATATGAAGGCACGCATCGTGCAAGGAAGGAAAGAGCAACCGTATATCTATTTATCAAAGTTCACGAGGGAAGCAGCGAACGGTCGGCTCCATCGCTATTGCCTCATCTGGCAGGTCTCGCTGCAAACTTCTTTGTACAAGAAGCGGCAAGTGGCGCTAAATCGCTCTTACCTCGTTTGGAGAAACGCAGAAGCGCCATGATGGCGTCTATGAGCGTGTCGAGGCAGGAGCGAGGCGGAACGTTGGGAAAAAGAGCAAGCGGATGGGATGTGTGTGCACCAAGAAAGGCAGTCGGCCGACTAGGGCCAGGCAAGGGCCAACAACAGGCCTCGCAGGGCCGGGTCTGTAAGGCTAGGTCCGTTGCGACATGAAATAGGAAGGAACGAGAAAATAATACATAAAATGGTAAAATAAAGTAAAATTCACACAAACAACCAAGAATGAGATGAAAGCAAGGAGGACGGGACAAACAAGACGAGACAAAAGACAAAAAAGAAGCGCCCTAGCTCGATTCGTGGGCCAAACGCCCTGCAGGCCTGACCCCTGTAGGCACACCTGCGACTTCAACACAAAGCGAAGCACCACTACGAGCAAGAAGCCCACACCACCCATACACATATATGCCATAAAAATCCAGAGCCGATGCAATGACGCAGGAGATCGAGCGTTGATTTAGTGTTTTTTGTCTTGTAATACGAGTGCCTCTGTCCGTCATGGGCCGCATGCGAGCCCCCAACCGAGTTTTGTCTTCGCAAAGGACAAAGAAAGAGCGTTCAATGACAAGATACAATAAAGCAGAGAATCAAACAACAGGATATCCAACAAAAATAAAGAAAAAGAAATACGCGCAGGACAGCTCTCCCTTGCCGACATACTCTCGTGCATAGAAGCGCGGATAAGAACCGCCCCCTCGAGTGAGCCGTTGGAAGAAATTTTGAGGAACCTCACAAGCGCAGGACGGTTGGCGATGACGGGAAACAACGACAACAATGGCAGCAAGAGATAATATGCTGGCAAAAATAAGGTAGAGAGGAGGGTGTGCGGAATATAAAAAAGACACACGAAGCCCAAGGGGGGTGTAAGATAACATCGGGGTGACAATTAAGGAAATATAAAGCGCTGCACTGCGCCTAGGAGAGCTTACCTGGGTACAGCGGCGCGCCAAAAATATTGTGACACTAGCCCAGCCACCCGATTTTACGGCAGAGTGACAAAGGAGGTACATTCACAAAATCCGCAAAAACAGCACTTTGCAGTGATTTTAGTGTAAAAAAAACCAGACTAGATGAAAATTAAGTACCTAGAGCCTAATATTTTGTATACCAGCCGCGCGCGCGGCGCACCGCCGCCAACCTATCAGGTAACGAATCGATCAGGCGGTCGATGAGTTCCTGTGGCACCGCCCACCAACACTCTTGAATTATCCTTTCAAATTCGACCATATTAACAGCGTTTTTTTGCATTTTCTATGTATCAGGGTACTCACGGTTGAGCCTGCGTTTCATATGAGCCCAAATATGCTCAATTGGGTTCAAATCCGGGCTGTGAGCAGGCCACGTAGGAAGCATCACAATATCGTGATCTTCTAGCCACTCCGTCGCCTCGAAAGATGTATGTACTCGAGCGTTATCTTGTTGGAAGTGTCTCATCCTGTCATATGACGGTAAGAGGCCCTTTTCCAATGCCTGGGTATAACTCCAGGATGTATAGCCTCCTTTCTGGCCTGGTCTTTTGTCTCTTTCCATGAGGATTAAGTCGGTGCGGCCTCCCTTCCAGATTCCACCCCAAAACATTTGCGAAATTGTAGCTTTTCCATGATCTTTGAGATTCACGAAGCCCGGCGAGTATTTTTGAGCAGCCGAGCGAAAAATTAAAGTTCTGCCGCCGTTATAAGAGTTTTGGCAAGTACTTTTATCGGAGAAGAGAGTCTAGAGATATTATCGTTCTACCGACCATAGAACAAGAAACCACATACCTGGATCAATTCACCTTCGTCATGCTCCCAAAAACGTGCAAAAGCAAGCCTTTCCATCGTATCCTTCGGCTTAAGAGGGATCCTCTCCATAGCTTTCCATTTCCTGATGTTGCGGGCGCGGAAATGGCGACGGACCGTGGCGGAGGACACCCGGTGAGTGAGGCTCTTTGTGAGCTCCTTATATGTGATCCGTGGGTTTTTTTTCGTTTGTTGAACCAAATAACGCTTCGTTCGGCGTGTCAGAATTGACGATCTACCACGGCCTGGCAAATCATCGAATGTGTGGTGTTCGTTGAATCGTTTTGCAATAGCGTTGACGGCGTTCCTGCTGATGCCAAATGCGCGCGCGGTCTCCGCCTGGCTTTTTCCGCCCGCAACGAGACCAAAAATGACCGCACGAGCAGCAGGTGAAAGCTGGCCTTTAGCCGCTCTTCCTGCGGTCAGAAGGGTACCGATTTCGCCTATGTCGAATTTCATCTTCGAGGTTTTTTTTGATTTCGAAAAAAGTTGGTGATGTAGGAAGAAGAACGCGTCGCGCGAAGATTCGCGCCGTGTCACACTTAAATTGGTACCCCACTGTACGAAAGACTCGGCCGTCGGTATGTCGGGGCCGTGGGAACACGGCAAGGGGAAAAAGAGCATTATTGACAGAGAGAGATAAAGAGAAAGAGAGCACATACGACGTACTGACGTACGGAGCACGGAGTAATACAAAGAAACCCGTGTCTGCTCGGCCGGGTGGTTTGTGGTTATGGTTGCTGTCTGTGTTCTTCTAGGCGCGAATGGTATGTAGACAGGGATTGGTCTTGTTCGGCTAGCCTGGCCTGGTTCGTTTTCTCTTCTCAGGGCTAGACTGGATATAACACGATTCACATAACGCATGCTTCGTGCAGGCGGGTGTCAAGCTGGCTAGAGTACGACGTAGAATACGACGTAGAGCACGAACGTACTATGTTCAGGTGCAGGCGAGTGTCGGAGCCGGCCTTCTTTTCAAGTACGAGCAGATTTTTGATTTTTGATTTTCTTTTGATTTTCCAAAGGCATTTCTGTGTTGTTTAGCGGTTGTGGGCGACTCCGGCCAAGCAAGGAGGTAATCCTGGCCAACCATGTGCCTTGTTCTATTTATTACTCGCGCCTCTCGGGCGACGATCATCTTTCAGCTGCCGTTGATCGCGGAATTTTATTATATTTTTACGACCGTTGAACCGTTGAGATATGGGCTGGGATCGGAGGGTGGAAGAAAGAAGGGAAGGGGGCTAAAGGAAGGAAGGAATGATTGTGCGAGTGCCGAGTCCTTCACTGATCAGGGGCAGATGGGGCGAAAAAAGAGCGAGAGATCTTGGGGGAGGGGGCAGAAATCGTAGAACCGTTGGAGAAAAAAGAAGTCAAAAGTGAAGACAAAATAATGTACGGACGAAAACACACACAAAAAAGTACGGGGTAGTGAAGTGGTCTGGTGTAGCCGCGAACGTTGCCAATCGACACACCCTCTTTTCTTTCCTTTCTGGTGTTCCAACGTGTGCTTCGGGGCTGGTCTCTGGTACAGAAGCGCCCGCAGGCAGCTGGGTGGTTAGTCGTGTACTCTGTACGCGACGAAGGGTGTAAGTGGCCAGAAAGTGGGTACGCGATCCCAGCACGGCCGTTGTGATAGGCTAACCGGGGTGAAAACACGCCGTTTTCTTCAGCCGCATGGGGATGGTTCGGTCCACAAAACAAGGGGAAATAGACGCCCGGCATGGGATGGCACATGCAGGTTCCGAGCAAGCATATGCAGGCTGGCACACCAAAAAAAAAATGCAACGAGACAACCCAAAAGACCAGAAAGACCAGAAAGACGAGATAGAACGATGTCAAACGAAAGGCAGAGGCCAGGAACAATAAACGACCAGAAAGGACAGTTGTAGTAGAAGACTTGGCGACTTGGCGACTTGGTTGCCAAACCCTCGCCCGCCCGGGGACAAATTACCAAAGTCGGCGACCACCTTCTTTAGGTGAACAGTGAAAGGTCTGGCTCGGAAGCCTGGCTCGGAAGCCTGGCCGTTGGCAAATAATACGTATTGCATACCGACGGCCGCGACGGAGTAAGACTCGACATGCAATGTGACGAGATGGCGACTGCAGACCTTATGAGCGGTAAAATCAGGTCAAGCGAGAGTGGAAGGTAAGAAAACACTCAGAAACTGCACGAGATAAACGTCGGACGGTTCGCGTTCACAGACCACAGTGTTGGTATCTTTACTCCAACAAAGTGGCCAGGTCGCCTGTTGAGAAAAAGTAAACATCCATGGTCGGTCGAGTCTTCAAAATACTGGGAATGAACAACAGACAAGACAACAGACAAGAAAACAAACAACAAAGAAGCAAGTACCAGCGCGCTTAACTCTCTTTCTCCCATGCGGCACCACATAGCCTCTCATCTTTCTGTGTCTTTTATTTTCCCGTTGTATGTAAGATTTAATTGCCATATGTCAGATATAGTCGTGCAAAACCACAGCATCCGATGTGCAATCTGCCGTCTGCCGTCTGTCTGTCCTTCGTGCAGCAGCGCCCTGCATACAAGCGCGGCTGGCCCCAAGTGGGACAAAGAACAAAATGGAGAGGAAGCAGAGAAAGTAAAAAAGACGCAGAATCTTGCGTAGACGATGTGCATACGATGTGCAGGCACGGCGGTAAACAGACGTACCCCCTGGGGGCGGAAGATGTATTTTCAAGCAAGGGCGAACAACAGCCGCACCCAAAGGGAAAAAAAAGAAGACTGTATGACACTTGTGATCGTCTTCGTATTCGAATCATTCCGCTCTTGATTTCTCTTCACTCGCATCATTGAAGGTAAGATGACCGGAACTAGCCGCCGAGCCTAATTTGTTGCTCACACCCCCATCGCGAGTAAAAAAATGTCTCCCTGCCGTTGCCTCTGCGCGCTTCATGGTTGCACATCTCTCGGACTCGTCGCTTCTGTCGCTTCTGTCGCCTCTTTCGCCTCTTGACCCAGTCGTATTGCTTCATGGTCTCGACTATCGCGGCTTTTTCTTGATTTGTTGTCCGCTGGGGGCGAAAAACGAAGACAGAACCAAGATGACCAAACGCGGGCGTCTATTGTTTGTTCTCTGGCTGTTGGTTTTCTTGACAATTTTGTTGGTTCATGTCCCATTATGAGATACTCATTTTTGATAAACTACAGAAGATGTGGTAATGTATTCATCGTATGTCGAGAATTGCAGGTATATGCTGTCTTTGTTTTTGCTCTCCGGGTGGTTCCCCGAGGTAGCCGTAATTACAGGATTGATGCTCGTATTTTGAGCAAACTACGATGATGATACAAGATGATCAAGCGACACTGACACGGCGCAAGGCTATCCAACCACTTACACGCATTTGTCTCCGTACCTGAGTTGTCACACCATCCACAGTTCACGCCAGAGTTCACGCTCAGATTTACTCTTCACTTTGGGCGGGGAGTGCGAAACCGAAGTGGGAAACGTCGTGCGCGGTATTGTGGGGCCAAGACTTCTACAAAGCTTCATAAAAATCCGGCGAAAAATGAGCTCACCAAACATGAAACAGATTGTATAAGAAGAAGAAGAAAAATGAGAGAGTGTGATGAAAGAAACACATAGGTCGATTTGTACACCAAGAAGGAAGGTACGGGGTGTTCCGCCCGTCCAAGGGCCTAGTTCCGGCTCTTTCCATCTTCCCTCAGCGGCCGCTAGCGTTAGCGCCCATGGGCACCACACGTCGACAGACTCACTTCGCACACACGCCTGCAGCGCGTCCTGCACGCACAAGAAGAAACAATCTGCGCGAGAACGCATCTTGTTCATCTTGTGCTGAGCTTGTCCATCCGGGGGCCATGTGCCCCATCTGCCCCATGTGCCCCATCTGCCCCATCTGGGTATTGCACCGTCTTCCGCGGCGGTTCTCGCCCCCAGGCGAACCAGGAAATGAGAGAAGAGAAACACACAAAACTAAGAGAAGCATGGTCAGACAACACACTGTACTCCGTACGCTGTGCTTGCATATGTCTCTGGCCTTAACCAGCTGTCCATTCGATTTTTCTGCCCCCAGGTTGCGTTTTTTCGGTGTCCCACGGTGCCGCACTTGCATCGAGCGTCTAAGTAATAGTAGTTGTACAGAGCTTGATAAATGGTGGGGCGGTGGCAGCCTTTCTTGCTTGCTCTCTTCCTTTGTGGGTAAACAGGGAGCTCGGAGAGCTTGAATGTCCGTCAATGCTCTTGGCTCGGGCTTGGGAGCTGCAACAGGGGTCCATTTACAACCAGGAAATCGACACAAGAAGCAAGAGAGCCAGGGCCGGTCTCTGTAAATGCAGCCCGTGTTTCTCGCTTCGACTGTTCTTGAGATGTACAAGACGAACTCTGCCGGACAGAGACTATTGCAGTTGTCTCCGGCCTCGGGACTTGACCAACTAGCTGTGGTATTTTCTCTGCTCTTTTTCCACCGCCTCTGAATTTTTGCTCATACTTTTGGTTGACATTTTGCTCCTTTCCATCCCACCATCTTTTCTGCGAATTTCTGGTCCTTTTCCCGTGTCCCGTGACCGATGGCCGCTGCTGAAACGAAACGGAGCCCACGGCCTGGCCAGCTTTCCAACAGACGGCGGCTCCTTCGTCTTAACACTTATCGTGATATCGTAGTCGAAAGTGGATACCGATCCCGCTGTGAGCCCTGTTGTAGGACACGGAAATCCAGACTGAAAATATGCTATGCTTTTGCCAGCCAGAAAGAGCACCGCGTTGCAATCCGTCGTTGCTTCTTCATTCTTTGCTCCCCCATTCTACACTTTACTTAGTACTCTGTCCCTGCTAATCTTTCATTACTTACCCCATGTCTGTATGCGGTGTGGTTCGTTAACAAAGTGCACATATACCTAGCCTTTTTTGGGCCCTTTTTGGGAGTCTGCTGTCATTTTTTTTTCATCACATCGAACCGGTCCCTGTCACAGCGTTGCACCATCACATTTTCTGGTGTGCTTGTGTCGTTTCTGTGCCTGGACCACAACACTCTCCGTGTTCTTCTCCATAGCCGCAGCCGCTGTCAAAGAAAAACCAGAAACTCTGGCCTTGCTAGGGGTGCTTTCCTTTTTGCAAACGACATAACATAACGAAACCAAACGAAAAGCAGTCGCAAAACAATAAAACGATTTTTTTTTGGCCCGTATCATCCGTATTTACAAGGACGAGGCCGGCGGCCTTTACCCGCATCAATACCTTGCTTTGGAGTGTCACACGCTGCCACCCTACAAGCGAAACTGCCATTTTTCTTTTTCTTTTTCTTTTTGTACAGGTACTATGTCTTTATGGGATGGAGCAATCCGAGGCTCAAGAAGACAAACCGTACGACTTGCAGTCTTGTTTGCATGCACCGAGGTGCAGAGATACATTATACTGCACACTATGTCGTACACTGCATCTCCATACCAAAAGTCTCATCGTGAAAACGACCGAAACGGGCAACGGGGCATGCAGCCCACAAGGACCTGCATTGGACTTGCATGCAGCCAGTCCACGCGTGGTTGGCTCCTGGCCTGTGGTTTAGCGCCAGACTTTTTCGACGTCCCTTTTCGATGCTCTGATGCTCTCTTGTTTTGTAGTCTCCCTGTTGGTGTTCGCCCGCTTGCCGTTTTCGTTATCAGGCCGTATATCTGGGTGGGCCAAGGAAAAGACAGCACCCATAAAGTGCCCTTACTTAGTTAGGCCGTGCTTTTTTGCGTCGTTTTATGGCCAATCCTGCTCCGGTTGTGTTGGTCTCAAAGACGACAACGACAACGCCAGAGTTTTCCCTATCCCATACACAGTACTTTCGTCCTGCGTTCCCCGTTCGTTGACAAACGCCATAGACGCTGTGCGCGGTACATTTGTTTGTTTCTTTTCTTTTTCTTGACTTTTGGGGGCGAAGACGGTCAGTATGTATTTTACTACTGTTATGGTTATTTTACTTTTTATAAAAAACCCTCGAGGAAAATATCCTCATGCCCCCATCTAGGTACTTGACTACATCTTCACCATCTGCAGCCACTCTACCTCGCTTCGAGTGTTCTCCTTACTGCATAACATCATTTTCTCCTGCATTCTCCTGAGACGGGCCGTCAAAAGTGGTCAAAATCCATTGGCTCCTACCTGCCCCTTTTTTGGCTGCTGGTCTCCCTATATGGGCCATCTTTTAGCACATAGCAAGGCTCGCACATATCCCTCTAGGCAGAATGCTGCACGGAACTTCCAAAGGACGAGCAAAGTGATATCTTGTCTGGTGATTGATTTTTAGTGCATCCTTCCTATTCAAAAGTCCTCCATCACAGTGTCTATCTGGGGGTTGAGCCTTGATATCTTTCGTGACCGCACAAATCGATTGGCCAATCGCTTTCCTGCCATATTTTAACCGCAAGCGCGCAGTTGCAGAGCCAACAAAAGCTTTTGATATTAACGAGTTCCCAGAAAAAAAAATACGGTGAGATAGGGACGGCTAGACACATTTTTAATTTGATTAGACTGGACGATTTCTGGGGACAGGGAAAGGGAAGGTGAGGGATGCAATACGGGAAAAGGCGTGTTGCACAGGGACGGGATGGAATGAAAGAAGAAGTGTTGCACAGACACGGGAGAATAAGGCCAGATGTAGAAAGAAGTGCTATGCAGCTAGGATGCAAGAAGACGGGAAAATGTGCACATTCTTTCCAGTTTTCAGTATGAAAAGAACTGGGGGAGAACCAACCACGAGCACGTATGTAGACGCCCGGGGCCTTGGGCCTAACTCCCCATTGCCACTCCCACAGTGTTTTGTAGGAGAAGTCGCCTTTATTCTCTCTCTCTCTCATTCTCAGAAACTCCGAGGTGGCCGAAGGGGGTAGACCACCTACATGTATCGCCTTTTTTCTTTTTGTATACATGTTGGCTCGTGGTGGATGCAGTGGTGGCATGGGCTATGCATTGCAAGTTTTTTGCACTAGAAAAAGCATGGTCGACCGGAGGGCTCGGCCAGCGCCGCACGGCTGTTGGTACGAGGAAGGGGCAGAAGTAGCAAAAGAAGTGGTTGTAAATGGTGGGATCAGTGATCAATGATGATCGTGCGGAAGGAGGAGAACGGGATCTTGCGATGGAGAAAAGCAAGGCGGACTGCAAGACTCTTCAAAGGCGACGAAGAACGCAACCCCTTGGTCTTGCATTGGGGCCTCTGAGCTGGCACACATCGATCCTGTAAGTCTATTTTTTCTTCTTTTTCTTTGTAAGTCGGGGGCCGGCAGTGAACGGACCTGCATCTTTTCTGCATCTTTTGGAAGTGGCCGGCCGCTTGAGGCCGCTTGCGACCCGATGTGGCCGATGTGGCCGTCTAGCGACCGTCTGTGACCGGCCGAGGGGTGCCGCTTTTTTTTTGTGTCGTCTTTTTGAAGCAGCTAGTACGCCTTGAGGGAAGTAAGGAATAGGAGAGGTGGAGATTAGGGGAGCAAAGTATGGGACCGTGGTGGAACTGTTTTTGATGAAACAATATCGACAAGGCATAGACAAGCCGGCCGATCACTGGACGGCAAGAGATGCAAGGCATATCACAGATGAAGGCAGAATGCAAGCAGGAGCAGAACAAGAAAGTTACGGCGGACATGTCAACTTGAACAAAACATTAATTCATCGCTATGGAGGTGCTATGAGCGGTCGTGTGTGAAGCTGTCTATAGTGTGAAGACGTAATGTGAACTCCTAAAACGATATCCCGATCTCGCCCCTTTACCCTAGTAATCAATCATCTTCACCTTGGCCTGTACATCGGCCGGCAGTTCGTCGAGCTGCAGCAAGCCTGCCTTGACGCAGTCACCCAGCACGAATAAGGCACGCTCCTGCGAATAGCCGAGGTAGTCAAACTCCTCTTCCGGCTCGGCGGCGTTGTCATCTTCCGCATCGGCGTCAGCCTCGGCCGCTTCGCCGTCAATAGTAACATCGTCATCAACGCCGAGCAGAGACGCCGTCGACGAGCCTTCTTTGGGCGGCAGACTGAAGCCAGGCACTTTGGCCTGGACAATACCCCAGGCCACCCACATGGCACTGTTGGCGGCACGCCAGAGCCGAGTCTCCTCCATGAGCTCGTCGACCTGGCGCTCAAGCAGCTCTTCGCGACGGCGCTCTTCTTCGATCCAGCCACCGGGTGGTGCACGTGCGTCGAGCATAAAATCGACAATGGAGCTGGCGGACGAGGCCGGCGGTGGCGCGGAATGGGCGGCCTGGAGGGTGGGCGGGGCCGAGGCCGTTCCACTACTAGAGACGTTGGACGGCTCCGACAGAGGCTGCTCCATCAGCGGTGGCAGGGGCGGCAGGGACATGGGCCCGAAGCGGGGCGTGCTGCTGGCGCACTGGTGCGGGAACTCCGGGCGGTGGTCGACGTAGGCGCGGAGGAAGCGGCGTTGCTGCTCCGGGGTCGGGTAGCGTTCGGGGAAACAATTGTGGGACGCAGCGGCGTCGTGGTAATTGTAGGTCCACTCGGTAAAGTGGTTGGCAAACTCGTTGCCCGGCAGGTTGCCGGACGCATACTCAAAGTCAATGACAATGAGCTGCTTGTGCTCATTTTCGGGCTGGAGCAGCGGCGAGCGCTCGTCGGGGCGGATGCGCAGAATGTTTCCATATTGGGTCTACGCTGTTAGTGCTTGTGTGAATAAATGTGAACGGAAAGGCAGGGTACATACATCGTTGTGGGCAAAGATGAGGCGTTCTCGGATTCTATGCGAGCCGCCATAGTACTTCTTCACCATCTCGCGGTGCTTCTCGAGCAGCGCCTTGAACTTGGGCCACTCGACACCGCACACATAACCTCTCGACTTCCATGTGTCGATAAAGGAACCTGTCTGCTGCGGCACGACATCGCTGCCCAGAACAACACCGTCCTTGGCGGCCTGCTGCTGCAGACGCTCCCGCTCGGCGCCTAGGGCGACTTCGCGGTCCAGGAACGTGACGGTAGCCTCGACGGCGTCCAGCCACTTGTCCCAGTTCTGCCACACAGTCGGGCCCGCATCCAGCTCCTCTTCAAGCAGCTCGACACCGTCGTGCAGCTCACGCATCCGCTTGGCAATCTGCTTGGACGTCTCAGGCTCGCGGAGGTTAGCCGCCGTCAGAGTCGTCGCCGTGAAAAATTGCTCGAAGCGGCCGTTGCCGAAAGTGCCCAATAAACGAGGGCCAATCTTCTTGCGGGCCAGACGGCGCAGCACGCCGAGCTCTTTTTCGCGGTCGATAAGGTGTTCGACCTGGGGCCCGTAGATGCGCAGCAGCAGCTTGTTCGGCAAAACGTTCTTGCCGCCAGTCCCGGCGGCACCTGTGAGGCTCAGGGTGCTACTCGAGGGCGTGATGCCCGCCGGTGTGACCAGGGGCGACATGCCAGTCCCGCTACCGCCACTGTGGCCCTGGCCATTGTTGTCGTGATTCCCACCGCCCAAGTCGGCCGGCGGCGACACCACATAGACAGCATTGGTCAGCGCACCGCTCAGACGCTCGACGGTGATCGTCTCACCAGCATCCAGCGGCACCTTGCGCCAGCCCTTGAGGCGCAAGGTGTGTGCCAGCCGGATAATCTCGTTCTTGAACTTGAACCACGCCTGACGCTCCTTGTCTTCGCGGCGGCTCGAGATGGACCCGGCATCGGATGCGGCGCGGTTCAACTGCGGGATGCTCGTGGTGGACATGGAGTACTTGAGTGTCTTGGAATTGTCGAGGACAGCATCGCAGCCCGGCACGAGTACGTCGCCGTCCATGTACTCGGTGTCGGACGAGGCGGTACGGCTCGGGTGGTAGCGCAGCGTGCGCGAGTGGCGGCGGCCGCTAGCACTGAGACCGGTGCCGCCCAGGCCGCCGCTGCCTCCACCGCCGCCACCGAAGCGCAGGTTGGCAATGTCAATGCCTAGGGCCGATACATTGTCATCGATAATGCGCTGTAGGCGGTCCAGGGACACCTCGCTCGATGCCGAGCCTGTGGACGGTGCGCGGTGGTGTCTGGCTACTGTGCTTTGGCCGATTGGTGTCACATCGTCATCATCGTCAAAGTCAGCGGCTGGTGCGGTAGTATCATCGGGTGCAACACTGCCGTCACCTCCCAGCCGCTCCCGGCGTGAGGTCTTGCTGCTGCGCTTGCTGCCGCCGTCTTCAGCAGGCGGCGACCGGTTCTTCCGGCTGCCGTGGGCCCGCACCTTGCGCGACTTACGCGCGGCCTTCTTGATGCGTTCGTGCTGGATCCACTCGCTCAGCTGGGCAAGCAGTCGGCCGCTGATGTGGTCGGCGGCGCGGTGTCGCTGCTGGTGATGGTGCTGCTGCAGCGGGTTGATGTGCGGCCGCATCAAGGGCGAGGCACCCGGGCGAGATGCATCATCGGCGGCTAGCTGGGCCGGCGAGGTCATGTACGTGGCCAGGCCATCGAGGCTGGCCTGGCTGCTGATGGAGTTGCGACTCGAGGTGGGCACGGGCAAGACGGCAGCTCGGCCGCTGAGTCGTTTGGCGACGGTGGCCGTGAACTGCTTGCGAGGCGGCAGCTCCTCAACGGGAGGCGGCTCCAGGACGTCTGTGACGTCTGGCTCGGCGATTTGCACGGCTGGATGAAGGCTGTCAATATACATTGGGTTGTGGGAGGGGTAAGAAAGGGGAAAAAAAAAGGGAAAAAAAAACAGATTGAGCTTTCATGAAAGATTCAATGCAAAACTCAGAAAGCAACGAGGATAAGGCCATTGAAAAAGGCACGCGACATCAGCCCGTTATTGTAGTACAATGTAAGTACCCAGCCCCCACGCCCTACCGCAGCAGAGTCGGTCGCCGAGGGCCACATGACCCCCCTTTTCCCCGTGAGGAGAAAGTTGACGATAGGCTGAGGGGAGATTGAGGGACTGACCGAGGACAAAGACAGAGACAGGGCGGAGGGTGAGGCACACCATGCCCAAAAATATGCGTATGCAGAAAAAAAAGAATAAAAGAGACATAGAAAATATGTGCAGTCAAAAACTCACCTTTTGTGAGGCCACTCAGGGGCGGCGTCCGTTCAGAATCATCACGAAGCGCGGACCGGAGCGGCACCGACCTTGGCGAGCTGGTCGGCGCCGGCGGGTTGGACATGGCGTCCGGGATCCTGCTTTCTTGATGCTGCTTTCGGGCGGCGACTGTTCCGTATCGAGTCTGGTCACTGCCCGATCAGGGCAAAGTCAAGAGTGCCGGGGGCTGTAGAAAAAGGGCGGAATTGAGCGGAAAGTGAGGGCGCGGAAATGAAAGCCGCGCTGACGATGAAGCGATTTGGAGTGAATCAGAAGAAGACTCGGCGATCCAGGGGTTGGTTTTTTGTCGCTTTGGCTTAACTCGATAGCTCGATGGAGCGCGGAATTGACTTGCGATTTCCGCAGTGACGTTCTAGTTTGCCCGCACGAGTGTCAACAGTCAATATCAACGGTGTGTAGCCGTTGTGTCGTTGGGTGCAACAGATTGGAGTGTGGTGTGTTGGATCGCCCTTATCGTGAGCAGAGGGACGTCTTTGGTGCGGAAATGGGCGGTAGCCTCATTTTGGCCATTTGGGCCATTGGGCCCCCTTTGTCCTCCCTCTTTCCCTCTTGTGCCACTTTCACTTCCATGGCAGGTGCAAACGTCACTCGGTGTATTTTTCGCCTCCGCATCGCATTGGTGCATATCGTGGGATTTATATGTATCTATCCGAACTATCGTCACATGCGCACCACAAAATGCTCCAAAAAAAGAGAGAAAAAAAGTACGGACCCGTCCACAAAGCCCAACAGAAATACATAGAAACGCAAGAAAAAAGTAAAAAGCGTAAAAATGCAAGGCTAGCCGCCTGCAAAAGTGGTCACCCGACCAGCACGGTCCGGGTTCCAGACGCCGTCTTCTGCTGCCATATTGCATTTTGAGGACTGAAGTTGGCCAGTTATGCAGTGTTTCTTCTTTTTCTGCACGTCCCAATCGAGCTGACCGAGTGCACATCTGCACGCCTGCAGGCTCTGTACACCTGTTTCTGAGCAGAGTTGGGCACCACCACAGCACCCACGGCATACACCGCTGTTTATGTAATGCTCGTATGCCTCTCTTCGGTGGCCAGCAACTGCCGTCGGTCGGCGTGTCGTGTCACGTGACGTCATCGGGCCGGGCTGATGATGCGTGGGGTGCGTCTTCAGCTCCGGGCTCCGGCATGTCCTCGGTCTTGCTTCAAGCAATTGACGCAGTCGTAAAGGAGTGGTGATTTCATCGGTTCAAAAACTTGTTGTACCGTCTTCGTCCGTCGCCGTTGTCATCCAATCACATTTTATAACACGCCGTCGTTCTCGCCCTTGAGACGCTCAACCCGCTTCTGCTCCCAGTTGTCCAAGTCTTTGTGTGCCAGTCTCTGCAGTTTGTCAGTCTCTGCCAATTGCATATATTGTTTGAAGTAGATGTCCTTGCCAAGCACCGTCACTCACGTTGTACTCCTCCCGCATGTTCACCCGCCGGCCGGCCTTGCCAATGCCCAGCTCGTCCTCGCGCGAGACCATCTTGACCTTGCGGTCGTGGCGTTCGTAGCGGATCGCCGTCGCAGGTGTCAGTACAAACGACCCGCCAATGATGACGGCCATGAACGGCAGGCCAAAGAGTAGGAATGGGTGCCTGGCCATATGTCGCCGGTAGCGTGCTGCAAATGTGTTGGCATCGGCCGCGGAGCGGTATTTGTTCTTTTGGAACGACATTCTGACGAGTGTAGGGAACATGGTGGTGGAGTTGCAGTACAGGGTGCTGTGCTGGTCGAGATGTGTGTCGTTGATTTTGTCGTTGCGGCCGTCGCATGGTCCGATGTTCAAAAGTCGACGTCAAGCTTCAGTGCACTAAATTCTTTCAGTGTGCCCATGCGCCCGGGCCACAGGCGGGAAAATGCGGCTCGTAGTGGGGTGATCTGCCTAACAGGACTAAACAAATTGCTTCACGTGACCACGCGACCAGCGTCCCGCAGACAAGGGTCGCTCTTTCTCTTTCAGACGGCGCGTCTCCCCAGCGCCTGCCGGGGCGAAATACGTGATGCTTCATTTTGAAGGCGAAACGACACCCCCAAACAATATCACCAACAACACCACCCTCTTTTCGGGGCTTACACGCTCCCCCATGCATGACCTACCACACATGCTGCAGAGGCCCGATGACGCTCCACGATGAGCCCACTGCCGCACAATGCCTCTCTGCGGCCCAAAGCCGGGGGCGAGCCTGCGCCGTCACCCGCTGAGCCCCAAATTCCACAAAACACACGCAGTCTCGACGATGATCCGTCCGATATCCGCGAACGGAACCCCAAGAGACGAAAAACTGACTCGTCAGGCCCGGTCCCGATCCTGACCAACATCCGCAGTCGGATATGTGCCAAATTCGACGTCGAGATGGGCGACAATGTCCGCGAGACGCTCAACAGCATGTGGTGAGTGGGGGCGAGCAATTGTAATTTTCTGACCGAGTAGAGATGCTAACGTGTTATCTTCCCTCCCCAGTGAGACAATCACGGACCGAGAAGACCTGCAGGACGAGGAGACCATCTGTGCCGCCCTCGAGTTCCTCAGCCAGACCCTGTGTGCCATTGACCACACAGCAACTCTTTCCGACCCCGATGACAATAGTTCAGCCTTGATATGCAATCCATGCAAGACCTTTGACACAACATACACACCACCACGACACAAGGAGAAGGAGAGAGGAGACGCGGCGTGCGCCTTCAAGCTGTTCCAGAGCATGATCACAAACCTGATTCCACAGACGGGTCCGCTTACTGTCCGGGCTCTGATCTTCCTTCAACGTATGGCCCTGCATGCCAACACCGACGAGATTCTTGACTACGAGCAGTCGGACCTCTGCAAGTGGTGCTCGGCCCAGCTCTACAGCCCCGACAAGGCAGTGCGAGATCAGGCAGTGTGAGTAACGATGGGCAAAAGCACTATTTTTAAAGACGACTGGCTAACAAACTGCAGAAAATCTGTCAGCGTATTTGTGCGCGACCGGAGCGATGGCTCCAACACAGTCATGGAGAAGAACCGGCGGCGCTTCTATAGAGGTTTAGAGCACATGCTGGCCTCCGGCGACTGCATCACGCAAGAGACAAGCTCTCTCGTGTGGATGTACATGGGCATGGCCGTGGCCGAGAACCAGTTGCGGCCCATGCTCTGCGGACTGTTGGCCCATCTCGACAGCGAACATATGCCCGTCTGGAGCATGGTCATCTCGGAGCTCGGATACCTTGCGGCCTACTTTGGCCGGACACCCAACGAGATTTTTGAGCCGTACTGGCGCAAGACGGCACACTTGATTGTCAAGCACATTGCCGACCGGCCAATTGTCGCCACGGCCATCGCCGACCTCTTTGGCACGACCGCTCCCGAACTAGCACTGCATCTGCAGTCCCAAGCCATTCCCTACCTGCTCTACGACCACCAGACGGCGGCCATCCGCAAGATTTCCGAGTATCGCGGAGACGGCGACGAGCTGTGGCTCACTCTCTTGGACAAGACCAATCTCATGTCCATTTTGGCCTTGTGGGTTCGCCTTCCCGCCGAATCCGGTGCTCTGGAGGACCTGATGGAACGCTTTCAGGCCTTTTCTCCCCGCCTCGGCCCTGCCACGATCCGCGAAGTTATGGGCGCCGCGGCTATCCCCGTCCTGGCCGAGCTTTTTATTCAGCTCACATACGAGCCCGCTCTCTCCCCCGCCCGATTTCCGAGCGTAAGTTTTCCTTAGTAGAAGTTTTAGAAGGCAAAACGACGAGACAGAAAGACTAACCCATACAGATTGTTGAAGGAATTGGCTTCACTCCTATCCTCACCATTGCACGCCTCCTTAACACCAACACAAACCTCCAAGAAGACGACGACATTGTCGTTGATTTCTTGTCCCAACACGTCCTTGGCTTCACAACCCGCCTCTCGGATGTACACGTCTTTGAGGGCAAGCGACACCTGTGCCACTGGATTAACGGTATCGAGGCGCTTGAGATCTTAATTAAATACCTGCGGTCCGAGATCCGCGTCGCCCGTCCACAAGTGATTGCCTTCCTCCTCGACGCCCTCGGCGACCACCCAGAATATGCTGCCTGCTGGCAGGCCAGTGTCCGTCGGGCAGCCATCTCGTGCTGGGCGGCACTGGTGCAGAATGTCGGCGAAGAGAACATCCACACGCTTGTCGAGACCACGTTCTGTGTCATCCGCAAGAACTGGAGCCAGTTTGGCGAATGGGAGAAAGAAAAATGCCAAGAGCTGTTGCAGTGGCTGCTTGCCAAACAAAACGGCCGTCACCGGGAGTGCATTGTCGACAAAATCGATGTGCTCCCGCGCCTCCACATCCCCGAACTGCAAAGGAGCGTCGACAACAAGATTGACAAGCTGAGGAAGCCGCTGGGTGGCATGCAGACCATTGACCTGTTTGCACAGCGTATCGTGCACGAGAACTTGGATGTTGTCTGGGTGGCTCTGGAGGATGCCAAGGACTTCTTGCAGCACAACCAGGACTTCTTGCAGGCGCCTATCCAGGGCGAGAACTCCGACTCGGCTGTTGCACACTTTGTGCGGGCGCTTCTCGACTGCTCGGCCAAGTACAACTCCTCGCAACCGGCCTTGGCAGCGGCATGCATGGCCTGCATCGGCCTCATCGGTTGCCTAGACGCCAGCCGCCTCGGCGCCGTGGCCAAGGACCCGCCGTTTGTGGTGATTTACAATTTCCGCAAGACGGAAGAGAGCCTCGACTTTGTCATCTATATGCTGCAGCATGTCCTCACGCGCGCTTTTCTGTCGGCCACCAACTCGACCAGCCAGGGTTTGATTGCCTATGCCGTACAGACACTGCTGACCAAGTGTGGCATCAGTGCTGCTGTGCTCAACCAAGGCCGCGAATTTGAGTTGAAATCCACGTACGAAAAGTGGAAAGCCCTTCCCGAACTGGTCCAAGTGGTTCTGTCGCCCTTGCTGGTCTCCAAGTACCATATCGCACCGCCTGGCCGTGTGCATACCCGGTACCCCATTTTCCGACCCGGCCGGACGTACGCTTTCTGGCTCCGGACCCTTGTGGCGGACCTTTTGGCCAAGCCACAGAACCAGTATGGCGAAATCCTGTACGAATCGCTGTCACGCACGGCCCGGGGTACTGATTTGGCGGTCGCCGAATTCTTGTTACCGTACATGGTCGTCTGCGTCGTGACGGGTCCTCGCAGCAGTGAGCAGGACCGCGAGCAGATTACGCTCGAGCTGCAGCACATTTCTCAATACCAGCTGCCAGATGAAGCGCCATCTGCCGACCGAGAGCAGGCTAAGTTGTTTTACGATGTGAGTTTCATCCTTCTGATTTTGATTAGTTTTGATTCTGACTAACATCCTAGGCCGTCTTCCGTGTAATTGAGTACGCCCTTGTGTGGTTGCGAAGCTGCATCCACCATGACAAGCCGACGGGCGTGGCGCACATGGAAAAGTTTATCGAGGCGTTCCCAGCGGAAGTCTTGTCGCAAAAGGCGCTGTACTGCAAAGACTACGCGCGGGCAATGTTCTTCCTGGAGCCCGTGGCGATGGCCACTGTACCCAAAGAGGACGTCGAAGAGACGGCACGCCGGCACAAGGCAGAGTCCGACATGATTGATATTTACGCACAGATCGACGACCCAGACTACTTGGGCGGCATCATGTCGAAAGCCGGCAGCTTCGTTGAGATGAACACTTACCGCAAAGCTCTGCTCGAACAAAAGGCTGGACGGTGGGAATCGGCGACCACATGGCATCTGTCCGACCTAAGCTCAGAACCAGACAATGTCGACATCCAAGCCCGTGTCCTCAAGTGCTTCCTAGAAGCAGGCCACCATGACGCTCTATTGGCGAGAGTGGACGGTATGAACTTGTCTGAAGCACCCGCGGGCACCGTCAGCAAAGTGCTTCCCCTGGCCCTCGAGGCATCGTGGGCGACCTTCCAGTGGAACAAGCTGGACAGCATGGTGCCGGTCTACAAGGGCGACACGTTTGATATTTTCAATGTGGGCGTGGCCAGCGCCCTCACGCATCTGCAGCGGCAAAATATGGAAGACTTTGACAAGGCGCTGGATAAGATTGTCGACCGCGTCGCCTCGTCCATGTCGTACTCGACGACCTCCTCGCTGCAGGCGTGCCACGAAGCCATGCTCCGAGCCCATGTGGTCACCGACCTCCGGCTAATCAGCTCCGTGACACGCACCGACAATACGGACGTCATGGAGCGTCGGTCGAGCGGACAGGGTCCCAAGAAGACACGCACAGCCCTGGCCACGTTGATCCAGCGACTCGATTTGCTGGAGGATGTCAGCGACAAGCGGTACCTGCTGGGTCTGCAGCGTGCAGCCATGGAGTCGCTACGGCCCATCTATGGTGACAAGGAGATTTCGACACTGTGGCTGCTGAGTGCCCGTCTCGCACGGAAAACGGGATCGAACGGCGAGTGTCTCAAGGCCATTGCACACGCACGACAACTGGGCGACCCGGCGGCCGAGGTGGAGAATGCACGGCGGCAGTGGGCATGGGGCGGCAAGCACCAGGCCATTGCCGACTTGCGTGTGGCCATTAGCCACGGTCTTCCAAGCAACGATGACGACAGCCACGGCAACAACAACAGCGGTGTCGGAGGAGGAGGGTCGACCACAGGCACCGGCTCGTTTGGCCAAAAGTGGTCGACACATGAGGCGGCACCATTGGCCGCACGCGCCGGTTTGTTACTAACACGCTGGCTGGACGCGAGCGGCGAGACGTCGCGACTGGCGCTGCGCGAGAGCTACAAGGAGCTGTCGAGCAAGTACAACGAGTGGGAAAAGAGCCACTACTTTTTGGGTCGCCATTACAAGAAGGTGATTGAGTCGGAGCAAGTACTCAAGCACGACGAGCAGAGCGACGCTTTCGTGATTGGCGAGCTGGCGCGGCTGGAGATTGAAAACTACATGCGGGCGGCGCGGCTGGGCACCAAGTACCTGCACATGACGCTCCCGCGATTCCTGACGGCGTGGCTGGGCCTTGGCTCGCAGATCGACAAAGCGCCCGACGGCACCACGGTCTCAAAAGAGCTCGTGCAGCGGCGCACCGAAGTGTTGTTTAGCTTGCACCGCCGCCTGCTTAAACACGTCCAGCGGCTGCCGGCCTTTATCTTTTATACAGCGCTCCCGCAGCTGGTGGCACGCATCAGCCACCCGCACCGCGAGGTGTGCTACGTGCTGGACCAAATCATTACGAAAGTGGTGCGGGCGTACCCGCAGCAGGCGTCGTGGAGCGTGTTTGGCGTGATGACGGCGCGGACCAAGGACTCGCTGACAAAAGCACCGGGCGAGCGGCTGATCAAGTCGATTACAACAGCGACGCCACCCGCGGCCACGACAGAGAGCCTGAAGCTGATCCTGCGGAGCGGCATCGGACTGGCAGACGAGCTCGTCAAGCTGGGACGCAAGGGCAACTACCGGACCAACAACACAACCAAGGCGGTCAGCCTGCAGCGCGACATGAACTTCCGCAAGAACCAGCCGATTGACTTGGTGGTGCCGATTGCGCGGTGCTTGACGGCAGCAATGCCTGGCCGGATTGCGGACTCGAGTGTTGCGGGTGGCGTTGGAGGTAGTCTGTCGTCGGCGTCGGCAACAGCGGCGGCGGCAGCCGCGGCAGCGAGCTCGGCGGCAGCAGCAGCAGCAGGATCCTCGATGACATCCACCGGCGAGGTCAGCAACAGTGCGACAGTGATGGCGCTGCTGACGCACAACCCCTTTGCGTCGGACGTGATTACGATCCAGTCATTCCAGGATGAAGTACTCATCCTAGGGTCGCTGGCGCAGCCGCGCAAGCTCACGATCCGCGGCTCGGACGGCCGCCTCTACGATATTTTGTTAAAACCAAAGGACGACATGCGGACGGATCAGCGGATCATGGAGGTCAATGCGCAAATCAACCAGGCGCTGCGCAAGGACACGGAGGCGACGCGGCGGCAGCTGTCGATCCGGACGTACGCAGTGACGCCGCTCAACGAGGACTGTGGCATCATTGAGTGGGTGCTGGGCCTCAAGACGCTGCGCGAGATTCTGAGGCCGTACTACGATTTGCGACGGTCCCAGGTGCAGCCGCGCCCGCCGGAGCCGCTCGAGATTCAAAAGATGCTGACGGAAGCGGGCACGCCGCGGCAGCGCGTGCATGTGTTTACGACGGCTGTATTGCCGGCGTTCCCGCCCGTGCTGCAAGAGTGGTTTATGCGCCGCTTTCCCTACCCGGCGTCGTGGTTTACGGCGCGGCTGCAGTTTACACGGTCGGCCGCGGTCATGTCCATGACGGGTGCCGTGCTGGGCCTGGGCGACCGGCACTGCGAAAACGTGCTGGTGGACCAGGACAGCGGCGGCGTGATGCATGTGGACTTTAACTGTCTGTTTGAAAAGGGCCGGCTGTTCACGCAGCCCGAGACGGTGCCGTTCCGCCTCACCCAGAACATGCGCACGGCCATGGGCATCTGTGACGACCGGGGGCCCTTCCGGCGGTCGTGCGAGCTCACACTGCAAATGATGCGGGAGCAGGAAGAGACGCTGCTGGCCGTCCTGGAAGCGTTTATTCATGATCCCACCCTGGACTTACAGGCCGACCCGCGCGGCGGCGGACAGCAGCACCATGCAGCGGCGTCGCGCGCGAAGCCGGCGCCCGTAGTCAAGCTGGACCCGCAGAGTGTGGTGCGGAACATTAAGCGGCGGATCAATGGGTTGTTGTTGGAGGAAACGATCCCGCTGGGTGTGGAGGGCCAGGCGCTGGAGCTGATCAAGCAGGCAACGGAGGCGGCGAACCTGTCGGCAATGTACATTGGCTGGGCGCCGCACTGGTAGCGTAGGTGGGGGACACAATGAGGGAAGAGAAGAGGGTGGTGTACAATGTAAGGTCCTTTGAATTTACAGGATATAGCAAGAGGCATATAGCAAGCATACATTAGATGGATGAAAATATAATGAATACAAATACAACAGAGAGCAATATATCACGATAACAGACAGTATTACAGTCAGATGTGCAGCAACGGCACAGAAGCAGCTCGGAGGTAAAGAGCGTCTGTATTTGGAAGGCGGTGATGTCCGGTGTGTAGGAGTAAGTGAGTGTTGTGTGGTCAATACGGCGTATTATCTGGGTGTAAGTGAAGGCTGCGAGGTTGGCGCACATGAGAAGAAGCCAAGGCTGTCTGAGCGTACTTTTTCTTTTCTGTTCGAAGCAGGAAGCAGGGCAGTGCAAGGCGTGATCAGGGCAACGCCCAAAAGAAGGTGAGGAAGGCTTGGAGGCGAGGGAGGTAGTTGTGAGCGCACTTCAGAAAAGCTCTCGAAAAGCTTGGCAACTCAAATTCTCCTCGTGCGCGGAGAAGAGGATGTTAGTGAGAGAGAGAGAGAGAGAAGGGAAAGAGCGGCTATGACGAGAGATGTGCAAAGAACGACGAGCGCAACGACAAGAATAGAATACGAGGTGGGGTTTTTGGGTCTTGGTTTGCTCGTGTGGGATTTAGTGTCAGATGGGCAGATGGAGCATGGGCAGGGTCACCTCGTCAGCCAAGACTCGAGAGAGAAGCAAAAAAGAGGGGAAGCTCGGCAAGCTGGCAAGCTCGCGCCACAACTTTTTTACGAGTGATGCGCAGCCAGGAACCAGGGCCAAAAACAGGGACAAGACTGATGGTCGATCTACTGTGTATGTACTCCGTACCTGGTGTTCCTGGGTGTACCTGCCTTAAGCCGAACCAGACTTTGGAGTTGTGTGGTGGGAAAGCTGAAAGGTTGCCATTGTGCCTCTTCGATGCAATCAGCTGAGTCGATCGAAGACGGAAAGGAGGGGTAAGGAACGCCACAGACAGGAAAATTGAAGGATGGACATGTTCGGAGACGGGCTTTGACTGCGAGATTTGGAAATTGGGATCCAACAGAGAATGTTTGAGATGTTCTTTTTTTCGAGGGCGACTCATCGTCATAGGACCTCGTCCAAACAAAAAGATGAAACAAACATACGTCGTCGACAGCTCGCCACTCTTTGGTCGGTGACGACGACAAACAAAAAAGACGTAAGACGGGTCAGGATTAAGAGGGACGACAGTGCTGTCCGCCGTGTCCGGTCAACGTTTTCGATTCCTCGTCTATTTCCCTCATATCAACCGGCGATGGCCACCCATGGTCAAACTTGTTGGTCATATGGACTTCCTTCACTGTTACAGCCTTTTCCCTTGGTGGGGGATACAACATAAGAGAAACGAGAAGACAGAAGAAGAGAAGGGACGTGCACTTTGCATGCATTTGTCAACTGTGTCCCCCCCTCCCCGGAACGCTGCGGATCGAGAAGAAGGATTGAGGGAATGCGGGAATGTAGGAATGCAGGAAGGCAGGATGGAAACTACTCGTACAAAGGCAGAGAGGGTGTTTCGAAGCTTGTGCTAGTGCACTTGTTTCCTTGCGCAATCTATTCTGTAGAGTGCGAGCGCTGTAAATTGTCATACCGCCTGTTTGCACCCCCTGTTGGTGACGCACTATATTCACAAATACAGTGATGACAGCCTTCTCGATCCTACAAACGACAAACGACAAACATCCATCCTCCGGTCTTCCCTTGCACTCGGCCTCTGCATTTGTCAGATACAAATAGAATTTTCTTAATTGATCAATTGATATTTCCTCTTCCTGACTGTAGATCCCATCACCGGTTGTCCCGGTTTTTCTTGTGCTCCGTCGGTTCATCTTTCTATTTCTCACGTCTTTTCCTTTTTGTCTGCCGTCAGCCCTGGAAGGTCTTCCTGAATGTCCTACTGGTTCTACTGGTCTTACTGGACCGGCCTCGCACTAGCAATCAGGAACCGGGCAGCGATCGAGCGATAGCGATGTGCTTCTGTACTGTGATTGGCCGCCATTGCAAACCAAGCACCGGTTCATGTTCGTGTTAGTGTTGGTGTACGAGTACATACTTACGACCTGCCGTCCATGCGAAACGGCCGTTATCAAAGTCCACCATATACTCCATAGATTAAGCAAAAAGTGTATGACGATGACGACCACAACCAGGAAAGATAAATCGAGATTGGGGCCGAGCGAAAAGAGGAAGCCACACAGAGTCAGAGAAATGGACCGCAACGTGGGCAGTGAGTGGCAAAAAGAAGTGCTCTCAACAAAGTCTGGCAGGCACAGGAACGTATTGTACGGTAGAGCTGCGACCCTTGAAACGAAATTGTCTTAAGTTCGTTGGATTCAAATGACAAGGAGAGAAAGATTCACCATCGTCCAGAAACATGGCGAGTGTGGCAGTCGTAGCTGATTTCGCTTCTCGGCACTCCGGGCAGTTTCCTTTTCGGCAGTCATTTCGTAGGTGATCTCTATTGCAACGAGGCACGGAAGGAAGAGAGGACGAGGAAGAGAGGGCGTACCACTCGTTCATCAACTGTGGATGAGATTGTGGGTGAGATTGTGGTCTTGTCTTGTTGGTTGCCGTTTCCCACTTTGCTTCGATTGCACTTTTTGTGTGTTCTGCGCTCTGTCTGCCGTGGCTGCCGAGAAAGAGGAGACGGCTCTCAGGAGTGAGCAGGGGTGGTCAAGAGAAAGTGGATAGTCCTCGAAAAAGCTTCCAAACAACGTGCGCAACGGTCTTCTCTCCCAGGTGGCGTTGCCGTTGTCTGCGATGCGTGGCTGTTGCGTGGACAAAAGACGACAATAAACACGACGACTTTGTCGACCACTCTTTCTGAGACACGCCGATCTCTAAACAACACGCGCAGTTGTACTCACAGAGATGTTGCTTCTCGGACGCGAGGGATGGAACTAGGGCGTCTCCGGTCACACCGCAAGACAGGCAAGACAAGCATGACAAGAAACGATAGCACGTTTGAGAGAGGAATGTGGCAAAGACTCACAGACAAAAAGAAACCTAGAGAAGGAGAATTAAAATGAGGATAGACAGGCGGCCGTCGACGGGCAGCCTCGTGCCTTGCCGTGTTTGTCTCGAGTGTCTTGGGTGTCATGCTGTGTTTCTACTATTGATTCTTCTTCGGGGGGTGGCGAGACATGCAGTAGTACGACGTAGGGCGCAGACCACCTGAGAAGTAAGACAGCAATAGAAGGAAATAGGAAGGGGAAACAAAATGATAGAAGGCCAAGACGAAAGAAGATGAAAAGAGGGCAGGCGACGAAGCGAAATTTGAAAGTGGACGGCAGTGGACGACAGTGCACGATCGAACGTGGTCTGGCCACAAGGAGATGGAAGACAGAGACTCTTGCTTCTTCTCGCGCGATGCGACGGAGAATTATCAATGCCCGGCACAGAGAGACCGAAAGCGAGATTGCGATGGCAATTGACAAGAGCTATCGCAAAGTTGCGACAGTATCGTGAGTATTGAAAGTCCGGATGCACCGTTATAACCAGACTTGAGTAAGATCGGGTTTCCATACAATTACGACGCAAACGTCCAAAACTGTGACATCACAAACAGGCTTCTGGTACAACACGGCTGTGGGATGTTATGTTTTCTTTATGGACCGTGTTGTGACATTGCGACGCTGTATTAAGTGTTGTGTGAATGTGCACTGAAGCTTCACGGGAAGCTCTTCTCGCGGATAGCCCAATCGGGCAATTGTCCGTTACGACTTTGACAAAACCGCAACATTCCGAACGCAACTGACAGGGGCCCTGGATCAGTGGAAAGGACAGCGGACGATAGTGGAGAGAGCGTGGTCAGTGGAGAGGGGCAGGTGGGTGGTGGATCGTGTGGCCTGTGGGCCCTCGAGATAATAATAGTGGACTGTTGCGGAGAAGGAAGTAAAAAGAAGGGAAGAAGGGAAAACGAAACCCTCACCCTGTCGACCCTGTCTTTTCTGCGTTTCTTTTTTTTCTTTCTTTTTTTTCCTTCTCTCCATTCCCAGCGTTGCACTCGCTGATACACCGCTGCGAGCACTTTCTTAAACACTGGCGTAGGATGAGAGGAGTGATGGTGAGGGAAAGATGGTGAGAAAAGAGAGGCTGGAGAGAACTGTGGAGAGGCTGCCGACGCTGCAGACACTGTTTGACAAGGCCAGACCGCCTGATGAGGCCCTGACGACGCCGACGACCCTTGACGACCCTGGCGATGCCCTGTCAGACAATAAAAGAAAAGTGACACATCGTTCTCCGTAGAGCCATTTATATATCGTTGCATGTTGTCGCAATGCTGCTGCATATTGTGTGCATACCGTTATGCACTGCATGCGGCTGTCTTTTTATCTCTCATATTGTTGTCGACTGTTGTCTCCAGCGGATCTCGAATCCAGTGTTACAGAGTTACAGACAAGAGTTACAGACAAGAGTTGTAGTAGTGCTAGACGATGTCCAAGAAGCCTTACGAGTGCGACGCCGAAAAGGAAGACGGCGAAGACGACTGTATTGCATGCAGGAGACGACAAAGGACGACGACAGACGACAAGACAAGGACCAAAAAGTCCGGCGAATGAGACGGCATGTCGACTGCACTGCAAGGGTAGCTGTCTTGAAAGCCGACGATGCCCGGCATGGGCCGGAGGAAGCAGTGTAAGAATAGCACGACAGGGCAGTCGACAAGAGTACGACAGGCAGTTGCGACAGTTACAGTCCACTTTCGATGCCCACACTTCCACAACAGCAGCCCCCTGCCCCTCGAGGCGGTCACGCGGCACATTGTGATGCATCACAATAATACTGGGCAGAAAAGGACAAGAGGAAAAAAGAAGAAGAAAAGACTGCCGTTTTGAGCGATATGCACGAAGAAGTGCAGCAAAAAAGAAATGAGGAACAGAAGAATGAGGGGAAGATCGGGAGGATGGAAGGACGCGAAGACGAAAAAGCAAGGAAGAGCAGAAGAGATACAGCGATACCCTGGAGCACAACAGCGGTCAACCACGAGGTCGAGAAGCAACCGCTGTATTTCCTTTTTCTCGTCGATTTTTACTTTCTTTTTTCTCGTTTTCTCTATTTCTCGTTTTCTCTTCTCACTTTCAGTGGTCGCCTGCCACGCGATCGAACGGTTGAGTGGATGGTCTGATTTGGAGGAGGTGTGCATAAGTGGCTGTAGGCTGTTGTTGTCGCTGTTGTTTTTACTGTTTTTGTCAGTCTTTCGTCGTTTTTCTCTTTCCTCTCCTGCATGTCTCATTGCTTTTCCCCTGACAGATGTCTCACTACGTACATAACAACGTGTAAATGCTGGCCTAGAACCATTCCAACGCCTTGCGCAGGCAAGACAGTTGAAAACAAGTGGAAGTCAACTGCAGGTCATTGCAGTCAATTGCAGGCAATTGTAGGGCCATGACACCCTCTTCAACTGTCGCAGTGAGACAACCCCAGCACTTTAGTTGTTGTTTTGTCCCTATTCTCTACTCTTTGTACGAATCTTGTCTCGCGGTCGCTGGCACGTCCCGCCGCTGTCCGTTCCTTTTCACACCATTATCAACAGTATTTTACAGCGGCAAGCGAGACTAGGAAAATAAAGAAGGCTATTTTGTTTTTCTTACTGAAGACGGAAGAAAAAGACGGTGAACACGAGACATTGCCTAGACTGTTCAAAAGAGAAACGCAGGTGAGACATGCTGTTTATGTCGACAACGGTAAGAACGGCGAAGGATGAGAATATGCGGACGGACGACGACAAAAGAATGCCTTGTCGGCTTCTACACCGTACTCGCAAAGGCCGCAAAGGAGGGGAAGCATCAGTTAAGCAAGGTTAACAGCTCGGCATACGGAGTCTACGGGTATCGAGCAAATCAATCCTTGAGCAAAGATTGACAGGGTCCCATGCTCAAAAGGATCAGTAAGGACAAGAGAACAAAAGATACGGATTGGACATGGATAGGGCATGGAAAAGAAGAGGAGAAGAAGTAGAAGAAGAAGAAGACAAAGCCAAGAAGAGGAGACGACGAGAGGAGATCAAAAGAATGCCCCGCCCAAAGTCTCCACGAGGCATACTGAAAAAGGCGAGATGCTGATTTCAGTAATTGGGGGGCACGGAGGAGGGGAGACGATGGCCAGGAAGATCATGAATAAGGTCGAGTTGGAGGATAACAAGAGTGGATGCAAAAAGAGGAGCTCTCACTCTCGAGTAGCTTCTCCGGCGGGGCAACAGAAAGGCGACGAAACGACAGAGTGAAAGAGAGTGCAGGCGAAGGGACGGACAGACAGGCGGTCACGTCGATGGTCGTTTGACGGTCTGCGGACAGCTCCACATCCGGCAAGCGAGGCAAGGGAGGGCTGAAAAAGAAAGAAATCGCAATTTTAATTTTAAGCAAAAGTGTCCGATGATGTGCGGTAGATGGGGCTGGGGGCAGACGGCGTGATCAGGTGCCGTGGTGGAGGTCGAAAGCACAAAAGTACGACGTAGTGAAGGGCAAGAAGGTGATGCGTCATGGAAAGACGAAAAAGAAAAGAAGAGAAGACGAAAAGCTGACAATTGATGGATGAAGACAACCAAAAGAGGAAAAGAATGCCTGGACGCCGAATTGGGGGATCCAGAAAGGGCTATGATAAGGTACGAAATAGATGAGGATGGGGAAAAGACGAGGGAGAGATGAGATGAACAAGGACGAGGTAGACTGAATTGAGGATGGACAACTGGAGACGATGATGGAGACGAGATGGACAAAGCTTCTCGAGGGAGATGGGAGAGAACGTGCACGATCAATTAGTACGAAGAGACGAAAAGACGGGCGGAGGACAACAAAAAGAGAAAGAGGCCGTCGACAGTGAAGAGCGTGCACAACAACACCAACACAGACCAAGACGGGAAGGGACGATCAGCGGGACCTGGGACCAGGGTGTGTTGTCTGTTCAGCTGGACCGGGCAGGCGATGCACACACAGACGTTCAGGGCAGTCAGGGCAGTCAGGTACAGTCTTCGGGTACCTGCTGTCAGGCACAGCGCCACAGCACCAGCCAGTGCACGTTCCTCCAGACCACAACTTCGGGCACCAGAATACTTCCACTTCACTCCCACTTTGACAAGAGCCTCCCCGTAAACGATTTTCAATAGCGTGCAAATTACGTCGTATCATTAACACAATGATTCTCGACTTCTCGACGATGCAATATTCCCATTGCTTATTCACGAATGGGGATGCCGAATGAGAGGCCGCCGAGACGTTGGGCGCTGCTGAAACGACCATCGCACATCGTTGTCAATAGATGCTGTTAGCCGGGATATCATAGCCAGCCACTTCTCCAGAGTCTAGACTCTTACAGCGTCGTATTTGCGTCGTCTTTTGCGACGACTGCAGACTACAGTTTGCCGGCGCCCGACCGGTACTGCGACGATGTACCTGCTCTTTTTTTTCTTTTTTTTTTTTTTTTTCGTAGGAGTCCGTCGTGTTTGCCGCTTTTGACGCTTTTGTTGAGCCTCCCTGTCTTCGTGCAGACTTCATAGCTGCAGCCGAAAGATGCAAAAGATGCGGTGAACAACCGTCCTAAGCAGTTTAGACCCATTGCCTGATACACATATCGTGGAGACTGGCAGACACTAACACTAACAAACTAAGACCGACAGGGTCTGGAGCCATTTCTTGCTCTCAGAAAAAAAAAGAATAAGAAAAAAAAAGAGGGGCCCACGGTCACAAGGCCGCAATCTTTATTGACTTTGCTCTTTCTGTCGAGTGAACCTGGTTCCTGCATGGGGTGGTGGCCAAGGAAAACGTGCGGGCAGAGGGCAGAGGGCAGAGGGCAGACAGAAGGTAGTGGACAGGGGTCGTTGCTGGCAGCGTAAATGTGAGCACCCCAGAGGCTCTTGATGGGGGGATGCAAATGCTGGCTCTCACAAAAAAAAAAACACAAAAAAACACTTGCAGACGACGTGCAGGACAGCATGCAGGAAAAGTGTGCATCCACCTGCAGCAGCTTTGCAGCAGCGTGCATCAAACGATGTGTCGACCTGCAGGCACTTGCAGCAGCACCTGCAGTAGGGGGGCACATCAATTGAGAGGCCCAGATGCTGTTTACAGCCATTGACAGCAGAGAGAGTAAGAGACTGACAAAAACGGCGAAAGACGACTCCCAGACGTGCATCACGCCAATGCAAGGTGGGAAATTGCAATGCCCTTTTTTTCATCTTTGAAGTGTCGACAGTTGCGGTGAAGACTGCGACAGCGGAGAGAAGAAGCAAAGAGAAAAAGAGTGTGGGGATGGACGATGATGTAAAGACAACGCAGAGTGCATACAGATAATACAGGTAATATACGGAGTATGCCGTAGACACAGAGTGCATGCAGAGCCTCTTGCACAATGCGCGGCAGCCGATGGATATTGGTTCTGTGGAGGCCAGACATTTACACACACACTATCTTATCTTACCATATCATTTTGCAACAAAATCGATGATGCGTGTCTGTCTGTTTCAGTGCTAGAGCCATCAGACTTGAAGTGACTTGCAAGTGCGGAGACGTCGCATCCGTCCACGCAAAAAGAGGAGGCGCATCTAGATGGGAGGGGAAAGGAAGGGAAGAGGGGGGCAGAAAGAGGAGAAAAGGAGAAGCGATAAAGAAGACGAGGAGAAGAAGAGCTAGGAGAACATGATGAGAAGAAAAAAGAAAAATCGACAGAAAAAAACCGCGATAGACTAACAAAACTTTTGACAGAACATGACCATGAAACTGGTGTGGTTCGTTGGAACCGAAGTGGTGGTATGGTGGCGGTGATGGCGGTGATGGCGGTGTGCGCTGGCTTTTCAAGCGTCTTGTTGGCCTCGTACTGGTCGTTCTGCTCGTTGACTGGTCTGTAGTTGGTCTGTCGTGGGTGTCGTCGGTCTTGGCTTCCCCTCTCTCCATTCCTCTTTGGGACACTTCTTTTCCCTTGAGATGCATTTTTCGGTGGTCTGGCCCCTTGGTCCAAGTGTCTGTACCTGCTTTTTGGTGCGTTCTCGTACCTGAGTGGCAAATCGTGCAAGGAGACGAGAAGAGAGAGAACAAAAGAAACGGTGAACCAACAGACGACGCCAACAGCGCCAACGACCGAACGATGTAAACTACAGTAAACGAGGTGGTGAAGGCGAACAATCACGAACAACAGAACAACAGACAATGGAACCCCGAATAAACGAATCCAGGGAGAAGCTAGAAAGTGAGGGGAAAGGAGGAGAAAGGAGGCAACATGGGATGAAAACGGATGGATCTAGAACGACGGGTATCAAAAGAGAGGAGAGACAAAGAGATGAGTTATGGAGAACGAGGTGAAGAAATCAAATTTCACGTTTTTCATCCCTTTCGTGTTGTCTCGACAATTCGATATGAGTCGAGACGAGTCGAATCCGAGGACGAGGACGAGGATGCGGCTTCGTTCCGACAATTCGTTTTACGCCAACAACCAACCAACAGATAAGGACAAGCCAGACAAATCCATCGCCGTCCTCGTTTTCTCTTTCCCTTTCTCTTTCCCGCCTGTCGGTACGTGGATCTGAAAAGTCGGGATCGTGCGTATAGCAAGTATTGTCGGGATTGTCTGTGGTACGCTTCTTTTTTCCCAATTGGGATTGTGTCCTTCTCAATTCGTCCTCTTCTTTCGTGCGAGGCCTCTCGGCCGGCGTTGCCTTTCACTCTATTGGAGCCCTACATAGTCCTGTCCTCCACAATCTTCAGCCGTCTTGGGCACACAAGAGTGCACATCATCATTCCCTTTTATTGATAGTGCCTGTCTGCCATCTGTTTATCTGCTGCAAAATGAGTAGAATATTGCTTTTTTGCAGTGGCCCAGACCAGACCAGACCAAAACTGTCCACAGCGGTCCACAGCCAGTCGTACCTTTCCTATTTCTTCTTTTTTCTGTGAGCAAATTCAGTACTTCTTTGTTTTGTTAGCTTGACAGGCCTCTCTACCTACTTTCAGCCGTTCCTTCTTGTCTCGGTTGACAGGGCGCCACTATTCACCGAGTCTCCCATTATTGGCCAGCTGGCGACAGACAAGAGAATTGGGTCGGCCGAGAACACAATAGCCACAATCACCCACAAGGCGAGTCTTGTATTACTCCGTACGAGCTGTCAATTCTTCGAAGCGAGATCGTGTACTCTGTATGCGTACTATCACGAGTTTGCATCTATCAAACTACTTCTTCTTCTTCTCGCCTCCTGCCCTGGCTAATCTACATTCAGCCTCATCCTGCGCCGCTTGTCAAAGAATTGAAGAAAACGAAAAGAAACGAAAGAAACGGTTGAAGAAGCGAAGGCGAAAAAAAGAAGTTTAAACGTAAAATAGTCAGAGTAGTAGGAGGCGAAATCACACAAAGGGAGACGAGACGAACGAGGCGAGCACAACAAAGTCCATCTGTCACGCAAAATACAAGTGATTCGATTTTTGAAGATGGCCAAGCACGTCCAAGACGACCAAGAAGGCGGAGAAGCACGGCATCCAAAGAAAATTGTGGAGAACATGAATGACAAGGACATGGTTGTCGAGACAAAGGCGAGGCCAACAAAACAAAGAACAGCAAAAAAGAAAGCGATGTCAAGCGATGGGAAGCGATATGAAAAGTCGATGCACTAACCTAGGCGGGCGCTTAGACGAGGTACCTTCACTGTCAGTTTTGGTGCAGAGATACATCTCCCCGCCATGGAGCTCTCGGCCATGCCTTATTCATCCTCGACTCCGACTTTTCTTCTTCTCTCCTTTCTCTCTTCCAGACTCCACTTTCGATAAAACGTGCCTGGCCTCCATGGCCTGTCAGCGTATGATGGGCCATGGACAGAGCACCGGATTGTACGATCGTGGCTCGCCGGTTGCTGCACCGTCGTTTTGGTCGGTTTGTTAGTGCAGCTGGAAATCAGTACTTTCTAGCAATCACTAACCATCACTAGCATCGCTAACACCGCTTGGCTTCAGGCGGAGCGCGCTGGCCGTGCGGGCACTGCGGGCAGTGCGGGCACGCCTTTTACAGTCCCTCTTAATGATCGATGCGCTACCCAGGCTCGAGCCAGGGCACGATCGCCTCTAATGGGTAGTGAGGAGAAAAGCGCAGCCACAGTGCCACACAAATCGAAGAGAATCGATTCAAGGGACACTCCAAACGTGCCGATCTTTTCCATGTCGGGCTATCTTTGCCTTCTGACGTTCTGTCTCCTCTGTCCACGAGTCTCTCTTCCCTCTTCTCCTCTCCACGCTGACGCGGAGAATTACCAAAAAGGACACCAATGCAGGCACTTTCCCTTTCACTTCCACAAGCTACAAAGTATCTTGTATCTTTTTAACCTATCCGTATCTGCCTGTTTTTTGCTGATTGCTGAGCCTCACCGGCTCACATCTCTCACAATCTCTGATCACTCTTTTTTCCATCGCCTCTTTGTTCCTGCTCGTTCCTGATGCTCCGTTCCTGATGGTTGGTTGGCTGACAACCCCCTCCATCAGTCCATCAGGTACAGCGTCGTTGTTTTTTTGTCTTTTTGTCTTGTAGCCCGGCCACGTCACTCCTGCGTCGACCAGTACTTTTGTATTTTTCTCGTTATTCTTTTCTTCTCTAGGTTTTCTAGGTTGACAATTTACTGCCGGCTGTCCCTTTTTGGCCTCTTTTTTCCTGCAACGGCCGTTGTCTGTTGTCTGGTACCTGTTGTCTATTCCTGTTTCTTTTCTTGTTCCTGTTCTTGATTTTACGAATACCTGTTGTCTGTGCTTTTCGCGGGTTTTCACGGGATAAGACAATCTCTGTACAAAACAAAGTGAACCAGGAAAAACAAAAGGGCTGCACGAAAGAAAGGGCTGTCATTATATTGCATGCAGCTGAATGTTGTAATGTTGCGCACGTTCCTCCTTAGGCCAGCCCAGAAACGACAAACAAAAGGTACGTACCAGACTTTGAAATTATTGAATTAAGTGAAATAAGTGGCATCAATAACGTCGTACATTAAAAGTCGACCATTAAAAGTCGTACATTAAGACAATATGCCGATACAAGTATCCCACCATGTCGTACTATCCATACGTATGTATGACCTGGGCGTACCAGGGCGTAAGTGTATTACGGTGTACTCCGTACCAGGGTTTGGCTTTACGAGCCTCAGAAAAGAAGCGAAGAAACGAGAGTAAAATTTATTTACTGCTTTGCGAGAAGATATCCCCTCATCAGAGAGAGGCCTGGTGACCCAACCTGCCACACTTTCTCTACACTTTACTACACCTTACTATCCTTAACCACACTTTTACCACACCATTGCCGATATCGATACGGTCATCGACCAGGGTGGTGTTAATGTGGATTTTTGAATTGTGGATGACAAGAGTGCAGGTGGAAGAGGGGAAACCAAAAAGAGGGGACTCTCAGCAACTCTCAGCAACTCTACACTCACTCAGCCTGCTCAGCCGAGCCTCTTCCTTCTTGTGCTGAGAAATCTCCGAGGCGATCCATCGTCAATCAGTCTTCCTGTGTCGTCAGCGGGTTTCGGATCATCAGGATGATTGGAAACTGTGTGTGAAGAGGCAAATCGAGAATACAGCACACAAATCACGCACAATCGAATTCACATCGAACATCACCCATTGACATCATGATCGATTCGTCCTTTTGCCTTGTAGAGGACACCCTCTTTTCCTTCTCTCTTCTGTTTGTGTAGTTCTCCCTTCCACTCTTGTTTCTGTAGTGACGAAATTCAAGGGATAGCCGTCCAAGATTAAGGTACTGCCCAGGCACAGAAAGGCATGCAGCGACACGAGGATGACATCTTCATCGCTGCTGGCAAGGGATGAAAAACGTTAATTAACTACGGTACCTGAATTGTCCGTTGTTCTTGTCTCTTGTGCCTGTCTCTCTGCCTCGTCTGCCTCCCACCCTTTCAGCGGAACGGGCGCTCCAACGTCAGAGTGTCTCGCTCGACCTCCCATTCAAACTGGTTCTAGCGTCAGGTCGTGCCCAGTTCACTTGTGTTTTCTGTTGTTCTTGTCTTTTTTTGTCTTTTTTGTCTCTTCTGTCTCTGCAGGTCCCAGGCTCACATCTGTCCATCGTTTCCTCTTTTCTTTTTTCTCTTTTCTGTCGTCGTTCTAACTCGTTTCCTTCTCATCCCTTGTCTCGCATCCTCATGGCCTTGCTCTTCACCGCCAGATGACGGGAGGTACCTGCACGCCCAGGCTACTACGAAGAGTACTTATCGGTACACATCTCCACCACCCTCGTAAAGTGTTAGTGGAGTGGATCCACCCTTGTCCTTTTGAGCGAGCCACACCAGCTGAGCATGGAAGAGTGCACTCTCTTTTCTCTTTGCAACTCTCTCTCTTCAGAGCCGCCAAGACCGTCGCCGAAAAATAGAGTGGACGGCCACCTCCAGAAAAGACGAGGAAACGAGAAACGAGATCTCCTGGCCCGTTCGTCACTCGTTTTAGTTGCAAGCCATAGTGTCGTATTCTCTTTTAACAGTATATCGTTCCTTCTCCACTATCAGTGCTTTTGCTCTGTCATCGTGATCCGCTATGCTACTCAGTATCGCCTTTGCCGAGCAGACATTTACGCAGTCTTCTCGTCTGGTCAGGAACAAGACCCACCTTTGTAAAGTGAAGAGTGAAAATAGATGTGAACCTTGTGAAGCAGCGTGAACGGTGAAAGAGAATCGAAAAGAGCTTGCATCTGCATTCCCGGCATAGGCGGGCGGAGCAGGCCTGGTAATGGAATGCAACAAAACTGAAAACCACTTTATTCTGCATTCCAGACAGACTTCTCTGACCGTTCTTGACCGCAAATTGGAGACGGCCAGGCAGAGTGAGACGTGAGCATTCCAGTCGTTCACGGGGTTCACTCTCGATCTCTACCACCGAGCCACCAACGGATACGAACGCAACAAGAGGCGAAGCGGCAACGGAAACGTCTGGTAAAGCGAGCTTCTTCATTTTTTTCTCGTTTTTTTCACTCCGTTTTATTTTCTCAAACACGAATGGCATGCATGATGATGCTTCTCCGCTTCTTCTCCTCTCATTCTCATTTCTCATGCTCATTTTCCTCATCCCTCGCCCGGCTCCGTCAAGAGGCAAGAGTGGATGCCGTTCTGTCACCCGTCGTCTGGTGGTACGATGGCCTGTTTTGACAGTTTGTCGACCATTGAGGCAACAAAGACGAAAAGAGGAGGGCAATTGCCGAGAAGAGTAATAGAAAGCGATTATAACAGAAAGAGAAAAAGAAGACTTACGCAGGTACACATCCAACTGTACCACAAACCGACTCGTAACTCGCCTTCACACGGTCAAAGGCGACCCTGTGGCGCTGACGAAAATGATCGGCAGGGCACAACTCATGGGGAGGTACGGAGAAAGAGTGTACCGTTTTGTCGTCTTCTTTCTACTTCACCTTTTTTTCGATTCTCGTTTTCCTTTCAATCGCTCTTTCCCTCCTACATCTCCGGTACAGCCTGGCACTAACTCACTAACACCTTCCAGCTACTCCGTAAAAGAGCGCTAGCCCACCACTGCCCACCTGCCCACACCACGCCCACTTACACACACCCAAGGCGGACCCATTCACGCGCTAGCACACCTCCACTTCAGCCAAGAACCAAGACATCCACCACCACCTGAAAGAAAAAAAGTGACTTACACGACCAAGGCAAGCACGACCCGCACCACATCTTGCATCTGGAATGCGGGTGCCTTCTTAATGCGGGTGCCTTCCCTCACACACTCTCACACACTCAAACCTGCTGCACAGCTGCACCACCGCTCCTTCCTGCTCGTCCTACGTATTTTTATACAAAGGCAGCCTCATCCCCCTCCTTCCCTGTCATCCATTTCCCCTCTCCTCTTCTCTCCTTCCTCTTTGCTTCTTTCCAAGAACAACATCTTTTCACTCTCAACACTCTCAACATTGAGGACATATCATTCCTCAATACACACAACACACAACACAACAACACATATTCACTTCTTCTTCACAACATCCACAATGCTCGCCACGAGTCAAAAACTCCTGCATCGCGCACGGAGTCTGCGCCGCCTTCACAACCACAGCCAGTCCAGCGACGACGAGAGCATGCCCCAGATGCCTCCTTCGCCAACACAAATCTCCTCGCCACGCCTCTTCTCTACCTCTGCCTCCGTCGGCCCCATGGCCATCCCCATGCCATGCCACCCACACAACGGCCGCAGACCGGCGGCATCCCCGTTGCCGACCACCACGACCACCACGATCACATCCACTACCGCCAGGCCAGCACCTGCAGCCACGCCTCCCGCGCCTCCAGCTCGTGGTCCTCCAACGCCTCGACCACCTCGTCCGCCACATACTCGCGCAATGCCGGCCTCGAGTGGGATCCTTTGCGGTTGCACCCCGTGCCCTGCATGCCCATGCCTGTCGTGCGTGCCTCGCCCCAGTACTATGACGCCGGCCGTTCCTTCTACTACGAGGACGACTCGCATGCGCCGACGGCCACGACGCCGCACGGTTTTGATTTCGGATTTGATGGCGCTGCTCCCCGCCCGTCCACCTCGTCCCGCCGCCGGGCCGTTCGCCAGACCATTGCCGACATCCACCTGGCCTCGTCCGCTGATGACGAAGGCTTCGAGGCCCAGGGCCTGTCGGCTCCCCCTCCTCGCCACCACCGCCTCCGCGCCCACCAGTCCGAGGCCAACCTCCAGCAGACCATGCGCGACCTGCAGCTGCTGGGCGAGAGCGGTGTCCTGGACCGGCCCTCGACGCCGCCCATGCCGGAGCTGCCCACGAGCGAGCCTGCCTCGCCCGTGACACCCCGCACGCACGCCTCGACCGAGTCCGAGTCGGAGCGCTACTTTAAGCGCGGCGACTGGAAGCGTCGGGGCATCGTCTTCAGCGCGTTCGACGAGTAAACAACACACACATTCTACACATCATCTTCCTTCTTCTCTCTACTTTCGACATACACACCACGCTCTCACTCTCCCATTTCTTATGTCAACAACCATCCGCCACTGGGCACCCCATTTCCTTTTGTCATGATACCTCCATCTTTTCTTTTTTTACTTGTCATAATCGATATCCGGTACTGGACTACTACTTTTTTTTTGTTATTGGGCAAAGGGGAAACACATACGTTTCGCAAAGGGTGTTTTTATTTGGTATATTACAGGAGGACATCACAAAGATCCCCGACTCACAACAGGCTTCCGATTGGCAGGGAATGGCGTTTTTTCTTTTTCATTGGTTTTTCTTTTCTTTTTTTCTTTTTTTTGTTGGGTTGTTTTGATTTTTCTTTCTATCTATGGTCTATCTAGTTAGCAATGGCGAATGTCGCCAAAAAATCAATACAAAGCACAAATAAGGCGCGGGTCCCCAAAATAGGAGGATCCCGTCGATGCAAACCCACAAAACAAACTCTCTCCAATCTTGCAATTTGGTGACTCTTGAGCGTAAAACATAAGTATATGAGAACATGGAAACATAACTAACAATACATAACATAATGTGCGTGAGCAGATGCAGATTGTCTGGTGTAAAATGAGACAAAAGGAAACGGTGATGATGATGGTGATGGTGTTAGTCAGGAGTGAGACAGAACGAAACAAAACAAGTCGAAACAAAACAAACCCAAACGCGTTGTGGAGACGAGATGAGATGACGTGAAAGACGTCAAGAACATGATAAACAAAAGAAGAAGGAGAAAGGATGAAAGGAGTGTTGCAGTTTGTTGTAGACGACAATTTGATGTGTTGGGATCATAGAATGTGAAACAAAAAATGTTTATGGTGATGATACAATAAAATAAATAGAAAGTGAATAGAAAAAAAGGTGTAAAAATCAACAAAATAGAAATAAAATCAAAAGAAAATCATAGGGAATCAATTTTTTTTTAAAAAAAAGACAAGAAAATAAAAAAGAAATGAGATAGGTTAAAAAAAATCAAAAGACCAGACGTTGTCGGAGTTGCGACTTGTCATCGTATCTCAGTCGTACAGTGACACCCGCACACGGCGTCGGCTACTCGCCGGCACAAACGCATAGTATGTCGGCGGCAGCATCGACGCCGGGATGGTCGCGGTAGTCGTAGTAATGGGCGGCGACGAACGAGAACGGCGGCTGCGGCCACTGCTGCCGCGGTACCGGACGCTCACATTGTAGACGTCTTCCGTGTTGTTGCGGCGGCGGCGTTCATCACACAAAGCACGGAGCCGCTCCTCTTCTTCGGCGACGGTGGCATAGTGGTAGGAGCCGGCAGTAGCACGAGCCGACGAAGAGATGGATGACGACACAGAAATGGTCGACGACGAGTCGGACGGCGAGTAGACGGTGTACTCGGGCGTGGACCAGACAGGGCCGTAGCCATAGGAAAAGGCGCCCGGCGTGTGGACGCACGGGTAGTAGTAGCAGCCGTTGTAGCACATTGTGGTGGTGGGGGATGTTCTTGCTGTAGTTTTTCGTTTGTTTGTGTTTATAAGAATATTGATGGAAGAGGCAAGTTGATATCGCAGGAGGTTGTTTTTATTGTTTTGTTGATTTTTGTTTATTGTCGAAAGAAGGCTGTTCAGAAGGACGAAGACGGATCGCAGTCGTGTAAAGTAGTTTTCAATGAAATCGAAGAAATGAAAGTATCAAGTAAAGTGAAGTAGAGTAACACAAAGGGATATTTGAGTAAAGTGTTTGCTTGTATGCGTGAATGAATGATCGTGGATGATGATGCAAAAATACCACAAAGAGGGAATGGGATCGTCGACGATATTTATATTCTCTTCTTCTTTCTGTTTCTATTTGTCGCCTTTTACCTACTCCCTCGACTCACTCGCGCCTTCATTTTCTTTGATGCCTTATCCATCTTTCCTTTGAATCGAGAAAGTCCCACACTCAAAGACGGCAAGATCCCGATGGAGGCTCAAAGAACGCAAGACCGGTCCCGAGTCAGAGGTTACGTCTGCCAACAAGGCTGGACAAAAAATAGGCGACAGGGGGCGAATGACAACCACAGGCCACCCACCACGACAGAGATTTGTCGCTTTGATCGCTTGACGTACTTTATCGTCAAAGGTCAAGGGAGGCCGCAGGACTAAAGTCAAAGTCGGAAGGCCGTCCTACAGGCCGCGTTTGTTGTGACCATAGGACGAACAGCACAAAAAAGAAGAGAGCCTTGTCTGAGCCACGATGGCCACTGGCCGCTCATTCTTTCCAGTATTTCCTAGTCTTCCAGTCGCTCAGTCTTCCAGTCGCTTTTCTTCCACACTTCCCCGGGCTGCCGTTCTGAATTTTGTGCGCAGTGACGTGCTGTCCCCTGCATTCTGCACAGTCTGCGTCCTGTATGCACCCATGCTTGCATCGCCACAAAAACGATTGCACCCGTTGCGCCACCCGCAACACAACCCGCAATTCTGCAGGAGAACCCAAATGTGGCACATGGTTTGGTAGCCTTGCGCGCCTGGCGCCCTCTTCCTGCCGAGCACTTTCAAGAGAGGACGACGACAACAGCCGACAACGTCATGTGTTGAAGAGCGAACCCCTCTCCCACACAATCAACACAACCCCTCCTGCACTCAGCACCCTTGTCGGAATTGCCGTGTGGCTCGTGCAGTGCGTCGTCTCTCTTTCAGCCGTGATCTCTTTTGTGGTACATCACTTTTTTGACTACTTAAATAGATGCGCCGCCTTCCTTTTTCTCATTTTTTCTTTCTTTCTTTCTTCCTCGGTTCGGCCCCCAAGTACAAGCCTCCGTTGTCTGTTGGTTTTCAGAAAAGACGACTGTAGACTGCAAGTATGCCCTCCCGAGAATAGCGACAAAGAAAAGTGATAAGGAAAGATACAGCAGTGAAGTACTGAAGAGTGCAAAGAAGAAAAGAGAAGAGTCGAGAAACTGAGAAGATGAGAAGAGGGAGACCACCTTTTTCTTTGAGGCATACTGCGAGGCTTTGTGTTTGCGAACTAGAAATTGGTGAGAAAAGAGCGACTTATTCAGTTTTGGTTTTCGTCTGGCCGCCGACAGAGTGACCTAGGTCTGCTGCGCATAGTTTTTGGTGCGTCGAGAGAGTACTGGAAGTATCCTGAATGTGTCACGATGCTGGATCCAACAGGCCAGTTGTGGTGGCCAAACGCGACCTGACCAGGCGACCCTAGACCAAGGCACATCACCAAAATATGGGTACTCGGGACTGAAATTACGTCGTAAAGAAGAGGAAGGAACACGATGGAGTAGGCAGAAGCATTGTTCATTGTTAACTGTCATGAGACAAAAAGAAGAAAAAAGTCAAAATTGCAAAATGTTGCTGAAAAGGGTATGCTCAATTTGGCGGGTTATTAGATAAGAAGTAGGAAAGTAAAAGAAAACCAAGTAAACACGCCCGCTTCAATTCGCTTGAAAAGTAAATAACCAGAACGCCTGTAAAAAGGAAATAGAAAATATTGGAAACAAATTATAATAGCTCGTCGCCTACTGTCTTCTGCTGTTCCCTGCTGCCTCACCGGTTGCATTGTCACTGTCATCCGCATCGCCGCCGTGACCTTTGATCTTGCCCCAGACCTCGCCGACTTTGCCGGTGATCCAGTCCAGAGATCGCCGGCCGCATCGGCGACCTTGTTCAGTGGGTTCTTGTCATTTTTGTTGTCGCCGTCTGGGGCAGACGAACTGGTAGGCTGACTGGGTGAAGCGGAAGACGACAAGGACGACGTCTTTGTTGTCGGCTTGACAGGGTCGACACCCACAGTAGCCGACGTTATTGCTGTTGTCTGTGTCGTCGGTTTCTTGTCGATCGGATCAACACCAACGCTTGCTGCCTTGGTGGGCTGTGTCGGGATGGGCTGTGGTGTCGTCTTTGTCGTCGCCTGTGTCTTCGTATGCACGGTTGACGACTCCTTAGTGTACGCGGGCACAGGATCTTCTGGCTCAACAGGCGGCGCATCGTGCAGTCCCACCGGCTTCAGCGGCAGATGCAGCGTGCCGTTGTTGGGCCGCGGTTCAATGCCGATCGAGTCGCACAGCATGTTGTACACCTCAATATTTTGAAACGGCGTGAGCTTGCTGTTGGGTGCATGCGGAAAGGCCGGGCCGCGGGCGACAAAGATGGCGCGCATCAGCGGGTGCTCATGATCATAGCCGTGCAGGCCCGCGGGTGGTACACGAGATCGTTGGCCAGGCCTTCGGCAACGTTGAACTCGGACTTTTGCACAATGTTCCAGCCGGCCTTGGGCACGAGCCATAGCGGTGCAATGCGCGGGTTCTTGGAGAAATGGTAGCGCTCGGGCATGTTGACATCGCGCAGGTAAACCTCGAGGTTAGGATTGTCGGAGGTGCGGTTGAGCACCGACTGGTACAGCGCCTCCAGGTCTTCGGGCGTGTCGCCCTTGGGCCGCAGTCCGACAAGCGGCCAGCCGTCGACGTGCTGGATGCGTTCCATATCGACCAAATCTTCGAGCTGCATCAGCCGCGACACGTCCGTCGTGGCCATGCCGTGGTCCGACACCACAATGACATTGACAATGTTGGTCAGGTTGCGCGCCTCGAGACCGGCAAAGATGTCGTTGAGCATCGAGTCGACGGCGGCAATCGTGCCGCGGATCTCGGTGCTGTTGGGTCCGTACCGGTGGCCGTCCGAGTCCACGTTGGGCACGTACGCCGCGATGAGCTGGGGGCGCAGGTTGGGCACGTTCATGCCGTCGACGTCGTCGGCCGCGGCCGTCTCGAGGCCCGGCTTGTCCAAAAACTCTAGGATCCGCTTCACTTTTTTCGAGAGCTTTTCGTTGCCATTGTACTTGTCCACATACGACGGTTCCAGGCCCAAAATGTGTGCCTCACTGCCGGGCCACATGTGCACGGCCGTGCGCGCGCGCTGGCGCTCGGCTGTGACCCAGAACGGCTCGCCGCCCCACACTTGGGATCAAGGCTGCGCTCGGGGTCCGTGTAGTGGAAGTCAGCCTTGAACTCGGGGTCCCAGAACGTGTTGCCCACGACGCCGTGGCTTTCCGGATACAAGCCCGTGGCGATGGTGTAGTGGTTGGGGAACGTGACGCTGGGGAACGAGGGCAGCATGTACAAGGGCGACACGCCCTCACGGACAAAGGCGTTGAGTCGTGGAGTCAGGCCGCGACTCAAAAAGTCGGCACGGAAGCCGTCGAGGCTGATGATGAGTGTCGTCGGCGCAAACAAAGCTGTGCCGTTGCTGACCAAAACCCTCGCTTTGGCAGGCTTGTCGCCTTTCAACGAATCCTGCTGCTGCTCGTGCTCGGCCTTTTTGACGAGCGTCATCTTCCATGCACCCAACACCAAGAGTGCAAAGGCCACAGCAATTAAAGCGTGCAGCAACAGCCATCGGCCCCAGCTGCGCCGCTTGCGCCGACCCTTGAGGTCCGCCAGCCCGGCCAGCCCCCGCCGGTCGATCTCGTCGCTGTCGTCGCGCTCGCTGCTCTCGCCCGTCGAGCTGCCCTCCTTCATCCCGCCCTCCTCCATCTCAAACATGAGCTCCGCATCCTCGCCGTCGCGCGCCTGAGATAGTAGCCGCTTCTTCTTGTCTTTGCGTCGTTGCCGCCGCTGGCGTCTCTTTTCTGTTTTGGATGAGCCGCCCTTCTCTTGACCACTAAAGCTATCCGTTGAAGTCGACGCTCTCAGTGTTGTAGCATTCGTCATCGTCGATCGCGGCGTCGTGCCGCCTCGGCCGTCACCTCCTCTCCCTTCTCCATTTGGATCGGGACTCCGCGATCGGCTGCCGTCGCTGTACCGCCGGATCCCCAGAAACTTGAGCGGGTTTGCAATGGCCAGATTCGATCCTCGCCGCCGTCCACGGTCCTGTTTCTTTCCGTGCGTTCAGCACCAGCTGGTCTGTCTCGTCCTCTTCCAGAAACACCATCCGGTCGTGCGCCCGCAGCTCGCGGCTGTTGCGCGCTCTCTGTTGCAGCTGGTCGTCATCGCTGTCGCTGTCCTGGTCGCTACGGATGGAGACGGCGTCGGCGTCGTACTCGACGGGCGACAGAAGCGAGGCAGGCCGGCCCGAGCTGTTCGTGTTGGGTTGGTTCGTATTTAAACTCAAAGGGCTCAGGGTATTGTTGCCCGTCAGATTGCCCCCTGGCGGAGGCATCGTCGCGCTCGTGGGTAGCGGAGAGTTTGCCGATGCCAAGTCGTCGGGTGTTTGGTGTACAAAATTACGCCCGATGCGTTGTTCGATGAAGTCGGGTCGACAGTGTCGGAGGGGCGGTCGTAGAGTCGTGATAATTGATATGTTGGACAAGATTGAAAGATTCTTCGTGTTCTGTCTTGGCTGCGGCGTTGGCTAAAGGGTCGTTCTTTCCCTTATCGGTTTCGCCGTCGTACACAGTCTCAAAGTATTCCAGCAGGCGCTAGCCCCCTATTGTGCCCATTGTGTGGAGTGTGTGGCTAGCTAAATTTAGCCTTTATTGGTGCTGTGCTTCCGCCCTCCGCATCGATAGTGTACATTCCGTACTCCAATTCACGTGTTTACGATTTCGACTCCGACACAGCTTTCCCTTCCCTCACAACACTCTTTCGGCCTCATCCACACCAATGATTCCACACCACTTATAACGACTTGCCTTGCCATCGACATGGCACCCAATCCGACGTCGGCAGCTGCCCGCGGCGGCAGCGATGTCTCGGCGGCCGTCGCGGCAGCCAAGAAGGAAAAAACGGTCGGCAGCTGCAGCGGCCGCGATGGCACCTAATATGCAGAGCCAGGTCCAGAAATGGGCTAAGATGACGGCCGAGCTGGGTGGTGAAAGGCGGGCGCCTGCTTCCGGCGATAACGATGATGACGGCGAGGACGCTCAAGACGAAACGCCCGGCCGGCACGAAAGAAGGCAAGGACGGGCGAAAAGACAAAGACGACAACGACAAAATCAAAGAAGCGCGATCAAGAGTTACTTCCCTTTTCCAAACAGGTCCGCGCTCCCACCGTCGCGACCGGTACGTGTCCTTTGGCATTGGGCGGGGCCTGGGGCGCAACTCAATGGGCGACAAAGCAGCCGCCATGGCGACGGCGACGTCTTCGCTGCCGCCGACGTGCTTGCTGTGTCTTGTGCGGTTCGACTCGCGGCAGCAGCTGCGCGATCACGAGGCACTCTCGTCGAAGCACCGACGGCAGCTACGGGATGCAGAGGTGCGCAAGACGGCCCTGAAGCGGTATGCTAAGATTGCGGAGGACGATGCGGCTGCCACGAAAGCGACGAAACCAACAGACCAAAGCGAAGACGACACGATGACCGATCAAGACAACAACACTACACAAACTCAATCTACCTCGAAAGCCGTCCGACCGCCTGTCCATATCAAACGCCTGCCTCGCCGGAGAGGTGACCTTGCTCCGACGTATACATCGTATGCTGCGCCAATACGAGTTCTCAATACGACTGGAGATGACGCTGGCTCTACATTGTACCACGGCTGTCTACTGTGTCGACGCCGGTTTCGGAGTCGGGCCATGCTTCGTCTGCACGAGCGCGAAGAGTGCTTTGCACAGGGCACGTACACGCGACCCGGCATCAGTGGCAGCAGCCGTTGCAGCCGTCAACAAGGCTGTTGGGGAGGCCGAATTACAAAAGAAGGATGACACTGCGAAGGATGGCGAGACAACAAAGCCCGACGTTTTGCATATTCGGCCCCTCCTTCGCATGAGACCGGCTGCACCCTCGACGGCAGGCACCACAACCGCTCAATACCGCGACCGCGCCCGTGAACGGCGTCTCGTCTATGGCGACAGCACCAAGAATAAGTCGAATAAGCGGGTGAAGAATCAGGCAGCAGCTCCTGCCTCTGCAACCCCTCCAAGGGTGCCGCCCTACTTAGCAAGATGGGCTGGACGGCTGGCCAGGGACTGGGTGCACAGGGTGGCGGCCTCACCGAGGCCATTGCGCCGTCCGTGTACCGCTCCGGTGTTGGTCTGGGCGCGCAGGGCGGCAAGCTGGGTGATGCCGCCGATGTGGCAGCGCGGCGGACGGAGAGTACGTACGCGGACTTTGTGCAGCAGACGCGGGACACGGCGCGGCAGCGGCTGATGGCGCTGGAAAAGGAGGAGAAGGAGAAGGAGGAGGCCCAAGCTGCAGCGAAGGCAGATGAGGGGGCTGTAGCAGCCGCTGCTGCCGCTGAAGATGAAGACGACGATGCCATCTTCAAAGACGAGGACTGATATACGACATTCACGACAGGCTGATCAACGATACCCATAATCAATGCAAATGGACTGTATTACTGTTTCTAGAAGCTCTGCAAATATAAATTATTTTAATGAGAAAAAAACATAATATGTGCATACAATGTGTATATATGTGTGTATGTAACCCAAAAAAGACCAATTCTGTGGCTCTCTTTTATAAACCCAATGAGACCGTGGAAATTATGTATGACGAATGAAAATGAATATGAATGATCAAAAAGTGATCTGCAGCAAAACAAAAAAAGCAAAAGCAAACAAACGGAAGGATGCCCGCGGCGCCTATGCCATAACCAGGGCACCGCCCAGGAACGACGCCAAGCATGCAGCACCGGCCGCAGCCAGAACGCCGTAGCTGGGGCCAGCCACGAGGCCGGCGGCAACGTTCGACTTGGGGCTGGCCGTGACGGTGACCGTGCCGTCGCTGTCGCTCGTGCCGCTGGTGCTGGAGCGCCGCCGCCGCCGGTGGTCGACGACGCCGAGGTAGTCTGTTGGGCCTTGACGCCCGTCAGGGTCGGGATGCCGTTGTCCGAGGCCTTCATCTCGACAATGCTCGACGTCGAGCTGTTGAGGTTGGCCTGAGCCAAACCAATCTCGTTGTTGGTCAGGTCGTAGACGGCGTAGGTGGACCGCAGGAAAGTATCGCCGAGCAGGGCAAAGGAGCTGCCACCCGAGGAGGCGGCGATCTGGGCGGCGGCCATGGCTGACAGAGACGAGGACGAGGCGCTACCAATATCCTGGAAGCCGAATAGACAAGCGTTGGAGAAGGGCACGTTGGACGGGATCTGCGACTGCAAGCCGGCAAAGACGTCGAGGACAATCTGCGACGCGGGCAGCACAATGGTGGCGCCCTTGCCGAGCGACAGCGTCACGGTCAGATCCGAGGGCCCGTCGCAGTCAACGAACGTGTAGCCCGTCACCATGTCGTCCGTGTATGCGCCAACCGCGCTGAACAGCGAGGCGGCAACGGAGCTGGGCAGGTACGAAAGGGTGGTGCCCGAGTCGAGGATGGCAGGCAGGGCCTGGCCGCCGAGGCTGACGGGCGACTTGTTGGCGCCCGAACCCGGGTTGGCCGTCATGGAGTTGAGGGCGACGGCCAGGATGGTGTAGCCGCTGGTGCCGTTGCTGGACTGCGTCTGGACAATGGGCATGCTCGACAAGTTGCCGATAAACTTGTCGGTGTCGATGCCGCCAAACAGAATGGAGCCGGACTCGCTGCGGAAGTCGTTGAGGTACAGACTGTACGCCTTGGTCGAGATCAGGCCTTGCTGCTCAAACTGGTCAATCAGGTTCGGGTAGATGTCCAGCGTCGACTCGCTAGCCGAGTAGCTGATGCCCATGATGCCCGTGCCACGGACCGTCTGTGTAGCGTAGCCCATCTGCAGGGCCTTGATCGAGGCGCCACCAATCGCAAACGTGTCGGTAATGTAGTCGCCGCTCGATCCCGTGCCATCCAGGTAGCTAATGTCAAAATCGCTGCTCACCAGCTTGTAGGTCGAGCTTTTCGACGAGTCGTACGTGTCGGAGCAGGTGTCGCCGTATTTGCGCTGCAGCAGCGAGCTCGTGCATAGGTCCGCGTCGGACGCGACAACCCAGACGTCGCTGCTACCCGTGTCAATAACAAGCACCTGCGGCTGCGGCGGCGTGCCGACATCGACGCTGGCGTAGTAGCCGCCGCCCGTGACGTTGTTGACAAGCGTCTCAATGTACGTGTTTGGCGAGCTGGCGCGGCTTCTCAGGGTGTTGGCAAGACCAGGCTGGCCGGGTCGTATCCTGTTGATGCCGATTTCGACGACATTCGCGGCGGATGCGGTGGCAATGAAGAGTGCCAGCGACTCGAGGACTGTGACGGACCGCATTGTCGCGTTTGTTGTGAGGCTTGCGCGGTGCGCGCGGGTTGTTAATTATAAAGGCGTGGAGTCGTGTTATTTGTGTAAGACTGAGATCGTGAAAGCGTGATTTGGGGCTCTGCGATGGGATTTGGAGCCAATCTGTGACAAGGGACAGCAGCAAACGGCAGGAGCAGCGCAGCTGAAATGTCAATATCGAGAAATAAGAAAATAAGAAAATAATAGGGGGAAGGCGCAAATGAGGCGTTCTCCAAAAGCTGAGATTCCAAGGAAGGCAGGCGCGCGGGGCTGTAAGTTTCCGGGGGGCGGGCGCTTTCTTATTTCTCTATTTCTTATTCCTTTTATTTCTTTATTTCCTCTGCCTTGCTTCTCGGAGTCTAGGCAAAAACGGCAAGAACTGCAAGAGCTGCAAGGTTGTTCGTCTCCACTCTGACAACCTAAAAAGACTCCTAAAATCCTCAGAGACTGAAGAGACTCGTATTATTATGGAGCTTGCCCAGCTTCGCGATGTGCAGGGCAAGCTTGGCAGGCTTGGCAGGGCAGTGGCGCGGGAAGGTGCGAGATCGTACTGTCTTCTGTGCAGGAAGGTCCAAAAAAGGTGCACGGCTGCAGAGATCGAGGAGCCACGAACAGAACGGGAAGGCGTGGACGACTTGGGGGCCGGCAGAGCAGAATCGAATAAAAACGAGGCAGGCGCAAAGGGCAACAACGCTTTGTACTCCGGAGAAAAGGCTGGCAAGGCAGGCGCAAAGCAATATCGAGCCACAAAGGGAAGGAAGGACACTACCGTACCCGTGTACCAGGAAACGTGCGTAAAAGGGAAGGAAGGGTTCGGTGAGGATGTTTAAGAATTTATGCGCTTTGCTGTTGTTCTCGGTGTCTTTTGGTCGTCTTTTTAAGGCAGGCGGGGTGGCCAAGCAGGGCTGTAATTTAAACAAGGAAGGAGCGGAGCAATGCAACGAGGAGGCTGAACACGACTCAAGGAAGGACTCGAGACAATGCAAAGGGGGAAAGAACGATGCTTTAAACCAGAACAAAAATCGAAAAGGAAGGCACGACCGACAAGAGGGAGCCTCGGAATCTTCTCTCTCTCTCTCTTTTTCAAGCACGTTTTCGTCGAAAAACGGAAAAAGGATATAAATAATTACGACGACTTTTCTGTTAGGTTGCAGCTGAGCCAAGAAAGCAAAGAAAACTGAGAAAATACCCCGAAAACGAATGGACAACAACACAAAACGGCTCACGCGGCGAGGCAAACGCCCAGCGCCCGCGCCATCAGCCCCTTTCTCTTTTGGCCCTCTTTGGATCTTGTTGGCGTCTCTTGGAAGGAGAGAGCGAGAGAGACCGTTGCGGCTAGCGCCTACTCCGCAAGGACGGTCTCGCCCTGGTGCCCCGACCGGGCCCCAACAAGCGAGCGCCAGGCCCAGCCCTGACCCATCTAGGGGGCGACGTTTGTGCTGCTGTGCTGATTCGTCCAGATTCCGGGGTTTCACACCAGCCTTTTAGGCTTGTCGTGTGGAATTACGCATAAACACAAGCAGTGCATGGCAGTTAATACTTGATAGACAAGTCTCGCAGTGTTGCGCAAAATAGGAAAGAGCCGAGAGAGCCTCAGCCTCAGAAAAGAAATAGGGTTAAAAGGGCAAGAGCGGACGTCAACCAAACAAAACGAAAAAGCCTATTGTTTAGCGCAACGTATCTTTTGGAGATGAGATCTTGTAATACTTATTTTCTGTTGCACAGCCGACTCTGACCTTCCCTCGCGGCTCTGGGCAGGCTGCAAATATCGCTACGGCGTCTGGGCACATGTCTCGGCGCGCTGCTATGAGCCTGGGTGAGGCATTCTAGCGCTAGGCAGTGGCTTGTGCAGAGCTCCGGTGCTCTTGGAGACTCTTGGTATTCTTGGTATTCTTTGTGTCTGATTTCTTGCATTTCAGTTATTTATGGTGCCCAGTGACCAATCTCGCCAATAGGTACTGCCGACGTAATGATAGACACCGAAGATATGCGTCTAAGTGCCACCAGAACAGGATCATAGTTTTGATAAAAGTGCCCGTCACATCAACCATGACCACGAAGATGTGGCGATGCGCGAGGAAGGACTGATTGTGGAAAGCAGCGCGTTTTGTTGAAAAAATGCGGTTGTATTTGTGGTATAATTTTGTTAAGCAACACAATCCCCGGGTCCATGACAAAAGTTACTGCCTTACTTTCGTCCAATACCGACCAGCGCAGTGCCGACCAGCTTGCCGGGCACCTCCGGGTGTCTTGACAGGATGTCCTCGACCATAAGATCACGCGTTTTCTCCAGCTCCTCGCCCGTCATGTCGGCCGTCAAACCGCTTCATCAGCGGAATCTGGGTCAAGAAGAACCGGGCAACCTCGTCCGGGTCATCATAGGGCAGGTACGCCTCGACCTCCAGGACATCGACGTCCCGGAACCCGGCCGCCTCCAGCTCGCGCGGACACCCTCGACGGTGGCCCAGGTCTTGGGCAGCTTCGGGACGGCCTTGTCCGTGCGCACCTTGTCCACGAAACCCATCAGGTCGGCCCACTCCGTCGTCTTCCACGAGCTCTGCGCAAAGAACCCGCCGCCGTTCTCGTCTGTGAGCGTGCGGCGGATCTCCTTGAGGGCGGCGCGTGCTTCCGGCACCATGAACAGCACAAAGCCGGCAAAGGCGTGGCTGACGGAGCCGTCAGCGACGGACGAAAGGTCGGTGACGTCGAGGTTTTGGATCTCGAGCTTGTTCCAGAGGGCGTCGCCGCCGGCAATCTCCGACTTCTTGCGGAGCTCGAGCTGGTCGAGGATGCCCGAGGAAAAGTCGGAGGCGATGAGGTGTGACGATTCAGGGAGAACGGAACCGTAAGCGCTGAGAATGGCGGCGGGACCTGGCCGGGACCGGTGCCAATGTCGAGGACCGTCGTGGCCTTTGTGAATGGAATTGCGGCGTCGGCGGCGACGGCCATGCTGGCAGCCGGGCGTGTACCCGGGCCAGTCGTCGCCATCTTCATGAACGACGGCGCGAACGTAGACCATTCGGTCGAGTCGCTGCCTGCGAGAAGAGGCCAACGGTTAGTAGCGGTCAGTAGCGGGAGGGAAACATCGTAGACTTGCAAATCGGTGTAGTCGTCTTCGTAGTCATCTTGACGTAGTTGTTGAGGAAGTAGGGCTGGCTAAAGCTAATGTAGGGGTAGCGAACGAAGGTATGCGATGGTTTGTTCAAGCAAAGAGAGAATCGATTATGGAATACTCTCATGTTTTTATTATTGTTTATTGTCTTCTACGACGTACCTCTCGCCCTTTTATTTAGCCCTTTCTCTTCTCTACTGTGCACTTCTCTTCTTCTACTTGTATTTTATGCGTTGTGTCCGCATCTGTATGTAATGATTTCAAATACCTGTCGTCATCCTTTAGACGCCAGCGCCGAATGACCTTTGTTTTGCGCGCGGTTGACAGGCCCCAGACTGGGACGATCACTGACAAAATAAGGGAATAAGCCACGAAGGATTGCAGGAATGGAAGGCTATCACGCTATCAGGCTGCGACGTCACGGCGAATATGACGGCGGACATGCCCTTAACGGAGTAAAAGGGGAAATATCGCCCAACCACGGCGGCAACACACAACACATTGTTGGAGACGCCAATAACTTGTGCGGTGGGAGATAAGCGGGATCTACGATTCTCTTAATCCTCAAAAAATGTGGCTGCGGCAGTTGGACCAGTTTCGGCCGGCGCAAATGGGATGCGAATCCCGGTCCCGTGGGACGGCCTGCACAGAAAGACATCGTGGAACGGAGGATTCCTAAGGTTAACTCCATAGAACGACGGTTGAAAGTGGCCGGTCGGACGGAGTCGAGATCTAAACGAGATCCTTGGCCCGTCTCACATGCATGCACTTGTTTCTTACAAAGAAGGCTCAGCCTTAGCAGCCTTACGAGCATGGCCGGACAGCGCGGTGTAACTGCTCTGTCGTGATTGTCACTCAGGAGAGGTTTGATAGAAATGCCATTTGTCAGTAAATAGTGCCTGGACTATGTCTCCGAGCTTCTTTCAACTTGATTGTTTGTCATTCGAGAGAAACTCAAGATGGCAGGTGGCATTTCTGGCATTTCTGGCATTTCTCCAGCACTAACAACTCACTTACGTTCGACATGAGGTAAAATTAGAGGAGCACATTCCAAATTATAAGAGGAAAAAAGGACAAGAGACAAGAGCTAGTATTGTTTCATCCAGCCTTCCACTAAATTCTTCAGTGCATTTTGAGGAGAAAGGACATCTCCGGCGTTCTACACAGTATTTAGTCTTTTGGCGCGAAGTGCGGACACGTGGGGTGGGACCGCGTTGGCCTTTATATGCCCGCCAAGTGGTGGCAATTACCAAGTTCCTGACTGGCAGGATGGCCGAGCGGTTAAGGCGCTGCACTCAAGAATTATTCTTTCCAGATAAAATTTGGTTGACTTGCAGTATCGAAAGGTGCGTGGGTTCGAGTCCCACTCCTGTCATTTCTTTTTGTCTTTTTGCCTTTTTTTGTCGACTGTGAAAATATGAGGACATTCAATACGATGAGAAATAAGCGTTCATTTCTTTTTTACCATTTTATTTTCAAACAGTTCATCCCATCTTTTGCGGAGGATCTTTCTTCATGCCAGAACCACGCGCCGGACCGCAACGTGAGACACATGCAAACGCTCAAACACGGGACAGTAGACGACGGTGAGAGAAAGACATCTTGACATTCGTTACATTTAAGAGCACATGATACGAAGATAGCCCAAGAGTATGTCGTTGCTTGTCGCTTTGCGTGCCAATTGCCAACCATCGCGATGTCAATGCTTATCCACCACGTGACCTCTAAGATGACTCATCAATATATCGCTGCCAATACTGAGCGCTGATTGGCCAGACGGTATCCACCCGCGCTTTTTAGTTGAAGACAACTGCGAATCCGGAGCTAGATTTTCATGACGACGGACAGCCTTGTCCAGGCTCTTACTGTTTGCTGTGTCGACTCATAATTTCGAGACGGGATCCAATTGATTTTGCGAATTTTGCTTTTGACGATATCCAGCTCAACGCAAACGCTTTGCCGAAGACAGTCTCTTGAAGCACGGTCCTTAGTCCCAATCAGGAAGGAACCATCTACATATCCTTGCTCTTTTTGAATAGCCTCACTTTTGGCCATTCTCTTCTTCTCTTCCTTCACATTCTTCACACTCACCTCACTCATCTCAGCCCACATCACCCACCATGACTGCCGTCACTACCGTCGACCTTCCCGGTCTGACCAAGATCGCCACGGGCAAGGTCCGTGAGATGTTCGTCGACGAGGCCGACAAGTCTTCACTGCTCTTTGTCGCCACTGACCGCATCTCCGCCTACGATGTCGTCCTCGAGAACGGCGTTCCCAACAAGGCCAACGTCCTCACCCAGCTCACCGCCTACTGGTTCAGCGTCCTGTCCAAGCCTGGTGTCCTGGCCAACCAGTCTGCCCCGCTCGCCACCCACCTGATTTCCCTAGCCCCCGGCCCGGACGCCAAAATCTCCGAGGCTGAGCGCGCCATCCTGCGCGGCCGTGTCATGCGTGTCCGTCGTCTGCGCATGTTCCCCGTCGAGGCCATTGTCCGCGGCTACCTGGCCGGTTCGGCTTTTGCCGAGTACAGCTCCAAGGGCACCGTCCACGGCGAGCCCGTGGGTGTCGCCGACAGCGGTTCGTCGACGGTCCGCTTCCCGGAGGGCATGGTCCGCTGCCAGAAGCTGCCCGCCCCTGTGTACACACCCTCCACCAAGGCTGAGCTCGGTGCCCACGACGAGAACATCTCGCGCGCCCAGGCCGCCGAGCTGATTGGCAACCCGGCACACGCTGCTCGCATCGAAGAGCTGGCCCTAGCTGTTTACACAGCTGCCGCTGAGCACGCCCTGAAGCGCGGCGTCATCATTGCCGACACCAAATTCGAGTTTGGTCTCGACGAAGAGACGGCGAGGTGGTGCTGGCCGACGAGGTGCTGACCCCGGACTCGTCGCGTTTCTGGGTCGCCGACCAGTACGAGGCGGGCCGCGAGCAGGATTCGCTGGACAAGCAGTTCTTGCGCGACTGGCTGGTGCGTGAGGGCCTCAAGGGCAAGGAGGGCGTGACGATGCCGCCCGAGATTGTGGAGCAGACGTCGAAGCGGTACACGGACGTGTACGAACGGTTGACGGGCCAGACGCTGGAGTCGGCGCTGGCGAAGCTGGAGTAACCTGATGTAGTCTCGGATGTGTAATGAGAACATTAAGACACATCTCGTTTTATTATTTTGCATTTTACCTTTTCTAATTTTTATATAAATGGCGGACATAGACGATTGCATTTTTAAAATCAAAATCAATGGAGTTATCAAAGTGAGGTTGACGCGCGCCATCCTGTCAGATCTGCAGACTGTCGAATGGCTTGCAGAAAGACCTGCTTCATCGAACGATCTCGCTCGCCTGTCATGATGTGCATAATGGCGTTGTTCGCTTCAGGCTTTCCGTACTTGTGTTGATTTAATGTTGATTGAATATTTTGATGTTTTTTTTTGTTTAAACAAAACATAGAGAAAAAACTGTGCACAATGCTTTTTCATTGTTATTCCACAAGACTTCTAGAACAATTATTGTCAATGAGGGCGCGGCCGAAACAGACTCAACTTTCCCGGCAGAAAGAAAAGACACATGTCTACGATGACTACAAAAGACAGTTGTCTCTTATTGCGAATTTTGTTGCGACAAGAATCCCGCCTTTGTTTTTGTCACCCTCGGCTCAGATCCCCATCCTCTCACAACTTCACGACCACCCTGGTCTAGCCACCAAAACGGTAATATCTACCGAGTTCTGTGCAACAATGACAAGGGAAACAAAAGACACGAGTCTTGAATTGTCACAGACAGTTTGAGGTAATGGCTGTCTAATTTCTAGAAGATAAATAGAACTGCATTGCATTTATTTGTGGCAAGCATTGTTTCTCTCTGTCTCCCTCCCCTATCTGCCTCTCATGCCTGATCCTGATCCAAATGTTTAATCCTTAATCCTGATTGAAAAGAATGTGAGCACCCAATTTAGAAACACAACCCATTTGCCACCAAATACCTGAAATGACCCTGACCAGCAGTCCCGTAAAGCACCGATAACACCTAGAATGCAACGAAAAGAAAGGAAGAAAGCAATAAAAGTCCTATTGAGAAAATGTAATACCTGCGATCAAAGTACGGGAAAACAATGAGAAGACAAGAAAGAATCAAACAAAAAAAAAGCATAAATCGTAGTGGTGAGAAAATAAGAAAGTGAAGCATCGTGTACCCGTTACAGGGCCACCGACTTAGTCCCGCCGTCTCGTACGCCCTGGACGCCGTGGAATGCCGTTGGGATAGTGGCTTCGTGGCGGTGGGTAGAGTGTTGGCACGAGGTCGGTGCCAATGGGTGCCCGGTACTCGACAAGAGACCGGTCACTAGCGGCGTCGTCGAGCTCAATGTCGTCCGAGCCCCTGCCTGTTAGGTACTCATTCTCCTTGTTGAAGTTTCGGTGGATCGGCGGTGGGTTTTTTTCGAGAGTGCCGAAGCTGACGAGCAGTGCGAGAGCCGAAATGCCGGCCAGAATGGATGCCATTTCGTGAAAGGCATTGCTGTAGGTGCCGGCAATGAACTGCTGCAGTTCCGGCCAAATTTCGACAAGGGCCGTTGGTGATCGGCGCAGGACGTCCATCTGCATGGGCGTCAGTGTCTCCAAAACATTGGCCGATTGGACTTTTGTGTTGAAAATAATAGTAAAGGTAGTCAAGCCAATGACGCCGCCGAGGATGCGAAGTTGAGAGATGGCACCCTGGGCGGCTGCGTGGTCGTCGAGCTGTGCCTGGGCTGTAGACAGCATTGTGCCTGCGGACATGAAGAGACCAAAGCCGATGCCGAAGACGGCCAAATATGCGTACAGTGGGCCCGACTTGTAGCCGATCGAGTTGACTGTGGCCAGCAGACTGACGCTGATGAGCATCAAGACACATGCTACCACAACCACGGGTGAGGTGTGGTTCTTCTTGGCGTTGAGGGGACCAGTGATCAGGCATCCGAAGGCCGTTCCACCAAGCATGGGCAAGAGGTGAAGTCCGGTCTTGAATACGCTTTCGCTGTTGACAATCTGGAAACGCTGCGGGACGGTGATGACGAGACAAAGGTAGACGTAGCCCACCAAGAATTTGTCTAGGAGGCAGCTGAGATAAACGCGGTTTTTTGAGCAGGCGAAGGGGGAAGATTGGCTCCATCTCCCAGTAGCGGCCGGACGACAACAGAGATTCCCAGCCCATAAAGAGGGCAAAGCAGATGGCTGCCGATGTCAAGCTGGTAAGAACCAATAAGCTGTTCCACGGAACAACAAGCGAACCAGCTTCCTGCATGGCAATAACAAGTAGAACACAGCTTGCCAAAAGTAGGAGACTGCCGATGATGTCGACACGGCGCAGAGTTCGGTTCGTGCCGTGGCACCGTGTAGGCTCGACAGGGTACAGAAAAACTATTCCAGTAATCGCGACGATAGCAAATGGGGCACTGGAATAAGGGGAGCTTGTTTAGTTTTGGCAGTAAAACGAGAGATGTGAAAATACTTACTTGAGCCAGTAGATTACACGCCAGCTGGAGACCTGTGGGATGAAGCCACCCAGAACTGGACCGAGAACAAAAGAGAGAGAAAGTGTGATGCCGATAATCTTGCCGATAACGTCGGGTTTGTGAGCAGGGCCAATCTCGGGAAGACAGATGGTGGTGAGGCTGTAGAGGCCGGCGCCTCCGATACCCTGAAAAGAGCGGCAAAAGATGCTAGAAGACCTTAATAACTGTATTTACTCAAACGGTTGGAGAGTGAGTATAACTCACAGCTGCGTCATATCATAGGAGCAGCCGCATGCAACGGAGCTGATGACAAAGATGATCCACGAGGCGATGAGAATGTTGCGTCGACCATATATGTCACTGAGCTTGGCGAAGAAAATAGAGAAGCCTGTGAGTGTGTTAACAAACTGATGCTATGCCAATTATGTATAACGCTCACATGTCGAGAAGAAACGCACCCATGTAGGTCAACAAATATCCAATCACGACCCATGACGAGTCTCGGAAGCCGTTTAAGTCTTCTGATGTCGCCAGTAGGGAAGTGGAGATGATGGTCGAGTCGAGCAGAGAAAAGAAAAAGCCAAGTAAAATGCTTTTGACAACGTTAGCATATGAGTAGATCCCTGCAGATTTGTAGACCTACGATTCGCCTACCATGCCATGAGAAGATTCCTCCGTAGCCTTCGGCCGCGCCGTGGCACGGTTGCTATTGGGTTTGCCCGTGCTACTGCTCTGGCTGCTGCCCGTGCCCGTGCCGCGCGGGTCTCTGCTTCTCGAAGCTCGGACAAGTTGTGAAGTGTCTGTGGAAATGTATCCCCGTATAATTCCGAGTCGAAGTTGAGCCGGTAGAAAGGGTCATTGTGATCCTCTGAAGGCCGTGTTTGCTGCTGTTGCTGTTGCTGCTGCTGCTGTTGATGCGAAGCATATGATTGGGCGGGAGCCTGTGGCGGTGGGGGAGGCCGGGGTAGTGGCGGCAGCGGAGGTTGCCGTGCACCGAGAGGCGACAGATCGATCATTTTGCCGAGTCACCGATGTGAATATGAGAGTGAGGGAAGTATCAACGGGGACACCTTGGAACACCCGATTCCAAGGGGTCGATTTGTTTGCGCCGTTTAGATGCCGGCCAGTTTGATGAGGGCAACGGAGTCGAGGGTATATTGGTGGTCTTGCGTTCCGTATCAAGCCGACGAGTCGAGAGTCGTTCCTGGCTTGTTAGAAGGCCGTGTAGATTTGAAGATCTTTGGTGAAGTCAAAGTGAGAGTGAGCCTCGATGAATTTGAATTTCAAGCTCGAGGTTGGCGAGAAACTTGTAGATCGAGTAGCCAATGGCATAGAGAAGGGATTGTTTTATGGATGGTCGATGTTTGATGATCGAGTGGTGAGCTGTCGAGCTGTCGATAGGAAGTAGTGATGTTGTTATGGTTTGAAAATATGCCGAGTAGTAAAGCGTGTATCGAAAAAAAGGGATGAACAGAAGAGAGGAATTTGAGGGCGTTGGGATTTAAGAGAAAGAAAGAGAAAGAGCGCCAGGAAGCGAGACAAGCGAGAAAGTTGTGGCTTGCAAACTGGACGCCAGCAAGGGACAGCGAGCGTTGCCAGTCTATGGGTGCACAGAATAAGAGACTGGGTTCTGGAGGGCATAGACAATCCCATATATATCTTGGGGTCAACGTGAAGAAATATGCAGATAAGGAGGATAAGTAGAAACAACTAAAGAAACAAAGAAAGAAGGAAACAACGAATTCTGCTAGAACTACGCTGACTGGTGGAAGGAGACAAAATAGACCATTAGAATTGCACACGAGAGAGTGAGATGAAGGGAAAAAGACATGTAGATGACTGGACAAGAGAAAAGAAAGCATCAAATGTAATCCCTAGAAAGACAATTGTATACGGGGCAAAACAAAGTGCACGGATCGAGGCCACACAATTGGCGAGGCCGGGGTTGGCGAGAACAAAAAATAAAGTAAAAATAAAGGCTGTAATAGGAGGGGTGGGTTGAATAGGTGACAAGAACTTGCAAGAGAATCAATCAAGATGGGCGTCAAAAAGACGGTAAGCGGTGATTCAAAATGCGAAGAAGAACAAGATGGGAGGCCGAGGTAGAGAAGAACGGGGGACTAGAGAAGAGGGAGGAGAAAGCGAGGGGAGTCGTCGGCATGCCTCATCCCGTCACCGTCTTATTTTCTTATCCCATCCAGCCAGTTGCTTCGTTCTGGTCTTGCCACGGCCGCTTCACGTAGCGATACAGGCCCGGTTCTTGATGTCTTGGTGTCTCTCGCGTGGTCCTGGCCAGTTACAGGTGGTGTCCGCATCTGCATGTCTAAGCTGCCCGTGTATGGACAACAGGGCCTGTGAGCCTGTGAAGGTGGGATACAGACAGAGACCATCACGTCTCGACAGGCTTCTGGAACCACCCTCGAGGCTAATCAATTCACCTGGACTGAAGAACGCCCAACACGAGCAGCACAGGCAATAACGACATCTAGAAGACTTAACGAAAAGGCCAAGCGGTCTGTTGACGAACCAGACCGGGGGAGGAGGAAACTAATTGATGGCGGAGCACAAGCGAGGAACAACGGCACGGAATGGGCAGCAAACCAAGAAGCGAGCGAGACCAGGGTGAACAAAAGGGGAAGAAAAAGTGAGAGCGAATTGGGTTATGGAACAGGCCCATGTAGGATACAAAGACAAAAGACTCCACCAACGAAGTCCGCATGGTCTAGAAGAGCGACACAGACAGAAAAAAGAAAGGACAAACAACAGACAAAAGCCAAAGCCAAAGCCAAAAGAAGAACACAAAGCATATGGGAGCAGCAGCAAGGGTATGGACGCAGGGAATCAGCTTTGTCTGATTCGGCTGCCTCGCGCCCAAAGAAGAATCTGGCTGTACCACAGGTTGCCGTCTTGTGTTTCGTTGTCCGCCTGTTGCGTGCGTGAGAGAAACACTAATAGCGGAGGGGCCCTGATCACTTCTGTGTACCGGAGTGTCGACTGTGTCGAAAACTTTGCTTAAGATTCGTCAGGTATACGTCGTTTACTACTTGGGGTGACCAGGCGGTCCCCGTGATGACTTGCCGGCCAGGCGTACGTATCGAGGATCTGGTGGCTGCAAAGATGACGAGAAGCTCAAAGACGGACTATCCCAGTATCCGAGAGCTGAGAGGAGGGATCTGTATAAAATCTTTGGGTAAGTTTCTCGGCTATCGTCAAGCCCTGGCCCTTGTATCTCGTGTTCCTGGACAGGTTATGCCAGTCTTAAGTTTCGAAAGGGAAGCTGTGCTGAAAAGCCTGACCCATTGTTTGATCCAATGTTGGGTAGCAAGTCCCTTGTGCCTTGCGTGAGCTCCAGAGAAATAAATAGTGTAGTATTTGTGGCGTGCCACAAATTACAAGGAGCCCGGTATTTGACGGGTGTCGTGCTGCGTGCAACAAGCTGGGGGCATGTTGGCGAAGGAAAGGATGCGATGCGAGTGAGAGGATGAATATCAAGAGGCGAGGCCGGTCGCGGGAAGGATCCAACACCGAACAGATATCGATTCCCGGGCGGCAAAAACTGGCCTTTGATGCTATTTTTGTCCTTGAAGGAGGGATGTCAAGCCGATGCCCGTCTAATGGCTCATCGTGATGGAAAGTTGATCTCGAGGGATGATGTTGCGGCGTGTATTGTGTTTCTAGACCTATACAAGATGCGAGTCAAATTGGCAGATGCAAACACAGACCCAGAAAAGAAAGAACAACGAGAAGAAAACGACACAAGAAAGTGCCGGCGCTCATCGGCCAATGATGCTTTGCGGCAGAGACGGAAAGTCCGCGACGGTAGACTGGCTGGCCCGCCGTGCAGTCAAGAATAGATTACCTGACGACACAGCAGCTTCATGACATGTCATCCACGATGCAAGCAATAATTTTGTGCAAATCTGCTGGAATCACGGTAACCATGTTCTCCCTAGCTATCAGCTTCCGGCACTGTAAGGGGGGTGCATGGTGGATGTGGTTGTTGTTGACGCGTTGTGAAGCCTGCTTTGATGGCGGTATAGTTCCTCGAGAATGAACAATGAGAAAACAGATCGACGAAATGGGAAAATAGAGACAAATAATTGAGACGGACCTCAAAATTATCCTGGCACTGGCCTAGAAAGGAGACGGAAAGAGACAGTCGCACAGACTTGCTGCTCGTCGAGGACGGTTGCACGAGGCTCATAAGATGGCAAGACCTACCACAGTAGAGAAGGAAAGAAGAAGGCAGTCAAGAGACAACAATCTCTTTGTGTCTCAACGCTCTCTATTGTTTCTGGTCGATTCTGTGCAGCACAAGCAGACCGCTGCGCTCCAACTTGATGGTAGCACCGGGGAGCTCAGCTTCTGCAATTGTACGGAGTAGGTCGCCGCTCTCATCGGGGCATCTTGTTGGGTGACAGGATGACAGGATCAAAGACACCGTCATCGCCAACCCTCGGCTCAAGACGGACGGCGAGTCGGAAGCAGCAAAGTCAAGATCAAGACAAAGACAGAATGAGGGTGAAGCTGTCTCTGCGGATGTCTTTGTAGGCCATCGAAACTTTCCCGTCGCCGCCGGCGAATGTCCAAGAGGGACATTGCCTTTGCGTCGCCCTCGAAAAATAGCCGCCTCTCTCCATCCGGGTGATTTTATTCATTTCGGTCAGGTTTCGGGTTGTCTCGGTCGCCGCGAAATCACTTGCATAGTTTCTCACTCTGGCTTTTTTGGGCTCCTGGAGGACTATTGCCTCACAGTCAGTAGGCTGCCACTCGACACAATTGAACAAAAGATTGCGCACCTTCAGCCTGATTGTCCCACTCGTGTCAATGTCACTTGTCTCTAGAAGGAAAAGAAGAGATTCACTTTTTACTACCTTCGACATTTGGAAGCACATGCACGCCCACACGCCCAGTTCGCACGCGTCTGCACATGCAAAGAATGGAATAAACTTGCACACCAAAGTTTGAGGAACTGGTGTACTGGTTGAAAGCCGGTATCACCGTGTACAGTCCAGTGCTATGCTTCTTTGTACTTGGTGGAATACAACATAATATGCACCTCGTACAGGTACATCAAGAAGGTGGCGGTCGCCACGGTGAGTAAAGAGGACCTTGATGTGAGATAGGTCGTTTCAGAAAGCTTCAGAAGCCTCTGTCATTGCTGACTTTTTCGAGAAAACCACCATTCGTTGACGCAATTTTCGAGAGGACAACATCTGCACCGAGTCTTGAGCATCTCCACAGAGACCCATGTGCTTGCCTTGATTAACATTGGGCGGCGCCCTTTGCAGTGTAAAGTGATATATCAAAGGTAGTTTCGTTGTGCAATTCTGGACCTATGGGCAGGGTCCAAATTCCACGGAATTTGAGGTGAGCGAGAAGGGCCGGTCGGTGCGGTGTGCGGCGACAGCAAGCGTATGGGTAGCTTCTCGAACGGCAAACGCCCTGCGTTATTCACAGCCTGCAGAAAAAACGTATTTTCTGTGTATCTGTTGCGTCCCGTTTTCTTGAAGCAGATATATGCAAACTTTGCATGCTGTCCCACGGAATTCTGCGGAGAAGGGTGCGGTGTGTGGTCGGTTAGACTGTCCTACTCTTAAAAGTTAGAAGACAGGTCGTAGACGAAATCGACCTTGGCGAAGAGGAGATACAGAAAAAAGCTGCAGAACTCAAAATGAAAGAAGACAAGAAAACGATAATTACCTATTTTAATCTTCTTCGAGGGGCCATGCTGATCGTAGGATGATTTGGCGCTGTCCGCCCACCTCCACGCAGTCGCAACCCATGCCATATGTTATACGCGAGACATTGGAAATGCGTTGCGATATGCGTTTTTGTTTTGTTTTTGACAAGTTGACAGAAATCTTGATTGACAACAATGCAAGGTAGATGACGTGCCCCTTGAACATCAGTCACGCTTTCCCTAACTGTCACATGGAGATCGCGAGGAAGGCGTTACCAGGCATGCGCGGTCGTGGCTGCCGTTCTTGACCACCACGCCGCTCATGTGGATTAGTCATCTTCCCCTATTCAAACGACAACCCCTTCTCTCCAATCAAACATGCTCGTAGTCTTTGCGTTTGTCTTGTTTCTCGGACTCTCACCAGACCTACAATCACCTCACTCACACTCACAAGAAAAAAACCCGCTCAACTCACGATGTCTAAAGGAACAGGGCGACACCAATATCCCGTCGCTGCTCACAGTAAACGCCCCGAATGATGTCGCCGGCAGGCTTTCCTATTTGGTCCCAAGATTGGCAGAGAGTCGACACGATATTACCAAATATCCGGCAACGACGGTTGATGGTGTTTGTTTTATTGGTGAGATGATACAGAAGGCGGGTATGTATTGAATGTAATGAGCTCCCAACTTGCCCCACCGCGATGACTCTTCCGTTCTCCTTTTGGTTTTTGTTGGAAATATTTACGCAAGTGCTGACATTGTCTCGCTCGTTATTTTGTCCTCCCCTTCTTCAATATCGCACTGTGGTCGATATCCCACGTGTGCTTGCTCTCTCCTACCACATCACATCCCTCAGAGGTTGTTTTTTTGCCTTCGTCGTGTTTTGCCTTTTGGCTCAAACGATTTCCCAGTCGTCGGGTTGTTTGTTTTTGGTTTTGCCAGATCCTGCACTCACCAATCCAGCGTGAAACGGCGATCTATGCCCCCTTCCCTCTTCCCGTTGTGGATGTGAAGCGTTACGGGCGTATTCAGGCAACAAGTACAGGTACAAAGAAGAAAACCTAATGGTCATAGCCTCTTGTGGTCTGCGTGCCGTGATGTCCGCAAGTTTTTTTTGTTACCCTCGATGGAGTGGTGGAGACGGCGTGGGAGAGCACAGTTGCTCAACAGAAGGCCAGGGGGGAAAAACTTCTTAATCGCCGGCTTCTTGTGGTCTACGAGATCATGTTCTTGTGGTTGTGGTTGTGGTTGTGGTTGTGGTCGTGGTTGTGTTCCTTTCTTGGGGGTTGCTAGTGCGAGGGTATCTCTATGGAGCACGGTAGCTTGAGCTTATTCCAGTGTCCTGGACGACTTGGACTTACAAGCGTTGTCCGAGCCATGCTGCGTATCTTTGTCACCGCCATATCGTCTTTCCCCTCCCGGGCCACGATTTTTTGGTTCGTTTATTCTCAACAGTGCTTTAGACTTTGCTATGGCTATGCCCGAACATCCAGATCACCACCGGTTGACCACGGATGCAACAGCCATGCCGGCCGTTGAAGATTGTTGGGGAGGCACAGCATGGACATGACACCGTTAAAGGCCGTCTAACTATCCGCTTCGAGCCATGGTATGTCCAAATTAGGAATGGCTGTGACGTTTGAGCACGATGGAAGATACAGAAAATGGTGGAAACACACCGCATCGGTCCTTGTTGCTCTCTTTTCCATTCATGTCAACGGAACACCAAGTGGTACAAGAACAAGAAAGACGCACTTGTAACCCGACTTAAAAGTTGTCAAACGGGTGCAGAATGGTGGTTGTGCTCGCACACTTGTGCTAGTGCACCTCTTGTCCTCTTGTCCATCTCCCCGTCATCTATTCGCGGCAACTTTAAGAATGTGAAGAAAAGGAAATTTGTCGTGAGCCTAACAAAACGCTGTGTACTCTGCGCTTTATTTACTTTCTTTCAGTCTTACCCCCGCGCTATTCTCGCCTCGCTAACACGAAGGAGCACTAATAATATTTACAATAATTTAGATACAGTCAGCACTATCAAATGGCAAGCGAAAGAAACCACAGCCTGACAGGGCCAACTTGAAAGTACCGCGACTGCGTCCGGACCGCTGAACAAGCATGTCAGACGGGGTATTCACTGTGACGGTCTCTGCCAAAAAATGGGGACGTGGAATCATACTACCATGTTGAATTGCGTGCCCCGCCGTTCCCGCGCGCGCTCTACATTCAGAATTTCATATTCATTGCGCGTCCCCGCCAAGCCCGTGTCCTGATATTCACGACACAAAGCATGTACTCACATGGATGAAAGGGCGAGACATGAATGTTTCCTGCCTGACTGTCCTGTATATTTGTTACCATCTCGACCGTCAGCACAATGTTCCTGCCTACTGTTTAGTGTTAGTGTTTCTCACGGTAGTATCGTCATGTTCCCGCGTGCCCTCAATTCGTCCAGCTGCTATCGCATCTCACCCTCTCCCGAAAACAGTTTGCTATCGCCCCAGTCTGTTTTATGCGGAGATGTACGGTGCGGACAAACCCGAGCCGCGGGATGGGATGGAGGATAACCTTTTGCTTACAATTTCCCTGTGGCCCGCCATGCAGTCATCTGGGGTTGAGTCCGAGTGATTCCATATTGCAACCCTTTTATTTCAAAGTCTGGGCCCGATTCGCCATTCACTACATCGAGCAGAAGGGGAAAACCAAAACGAGACATTCGAGCGGTGTGAAACGGGCTAGAAGAAAAGATATCGGAGTAGACATGCGTGGAAAGAGATTCAGGACTCACGTTCCCCCTGGATACGGGGTCAAGTGAGGCCTGCGTAAGGAGAATGTGAGTACTGTCCTAAACACGTTCTCAGAATGGCCTCAGTCTCCCTCTATCTCTCCGCAGCCCGAAACCTGTTTCCAGTGTGTCTGCCTGGCTGAGCATGTGTGTCCTTTCTGCTTTGTTTTTCAGTCTCCTTCTGTCTCTGTCTCTCATTGTCTGTCTCCGTAAAGAAGGGGCTGAGCATCCTTCTGCCATTCCTTTACGAGGTGGACCAGGCACATACAACCAGACGGCTCTCCTCCATGACCGCTGGCTGTCCTCGATATTTCTTGGTTTTCTCCTTTCCTGATTTTTCTGTTCTCGGGAATTTCTCATGGCCGTGTCCATATCACACGTTCTTTCGAGCGCAGCACGCGTGTGTGTCCTTCCTATGTCTCCACGCACCCCCCTCCCCCATGAGCTTGTCGAACTGCTAGTAATCCCTTTCCCGTCCACTCTTATTCCCAAGAGAGAGTTTTCTGCAACTCTACCTTTCCACTTCGAGCCATTGACGGCATCGGCGAGGGCCGCTGTGCAACCGGCGCGTGTCCGATTCGGCAAGAGACTACGTGTGTCCACTATTCTTTTCCATCCCTCATCTTTTGTAAAGGGAAAAAAGAAGAAAAGAAGAAGAAGGAGGGCAATGGAGTGGAGAGTCGAAGGAAGGAAAGCGTAAAACTCAAAAGATAGAAAACATGGCAAACGAGGGTAGAGTATGAGATCAAGAAAAGTAAGAAAGAGACTCGATGCCCACCCACCTTCTCCCCTTGGCTGCTTCATGTCTTTTCCCAGGATCTGGATAGGGAGGAACTGAATTGTTGACGACCGTGGCAAAAACAATGGGAAGACAGACGACACGTGAATACCGGGATATCAGAGCACCAGATCGGAAACAGAAAACAGCTCCAGCTCCTGTGACGCTTTCTCTCTCCTCCCTCCTCGTCCCTCTTTGCGTTGAAAGCCAGGACCGGCGTGAAAGAAAACGAGGCGGTGAGGATACAGAAAAAAGAAACCAGACAAGGTCAGGCCATCCAGAAGAAATATCTCGGCCAGGCCCTCCCTCAATCGAGAGACAGCTCGGCGAAGAGAAGCTTTTGCCACCTTGAGAGGAAAACTGCCCCGGCTCTCCTTTCGCTTGTTGTCTCTGACAAGCACGAGGTGGGCTTCCATTTTCAAATCCCTTATCCTTCCCTTCCTCCTTTCCTCCTCCCCCTTTCACACCTTCGGTGTATCGATCCCATCGTATACAGCGCCAACCAACATAAAACCGGTGTTGCTCATCGTCAGAAAAACAGAAAAAGGGGAGGCGCTCGTTCGACTTTGTCCTTTTGCCCCAGACGTTCGTTCACTGCTCGAAGCGGGCGCTGCCAAAACGTCCAAAACAGCACATACGACAGACACAATACGCAGCAATATCCAGCAACACTGCCAAGAACCAAAAACAGAAAGAGCACCGTGCAAACAGAGCAAGAAAAGTGAATGACGAGTGCTCCTTCCAAGGATCATCTTGGTTCTAGATTTATATCTCGTGAGGCAGGCGCGAAGGGCCGTTCCTTCCTCCATTGATTCTCTTCCCCCCCGACTCCAGCCGCTCCTTCCATTTCTGGCTCCAAGTCAACATCATCCGTTTGCCCCCTTTCTCCCCGCTCCTGACTTAAGATCACGATTTCCTGTTTTCCCGATTCTTAAAATAATTGCATCCTTCTTTCTACATCATCACCCCCTTTCCTTCTCCTTTATTACTTTTGCAGACCTACATATCCTTGATCCTATTTTTGTCCTTGTCAGTTTGGCTTTCCCATGACGGTCTCATTTTTGACAGATTATATATTACTTTGCTGTTGCACTGCCGCCACCCGCATACATTCACTCCCCTGGCTGCTGTTTATTTCCCATTTCTCATTTCCCATTTCCCATTTTCCTGGACAAGATTCTCTTTACTACATTACGCCCATTACGCCCGTTCCCTTCTCGACATTTTCTGTTTTGCACGCGACTGGCGCCTTTGTGTCATATTCCCAACCTCGCGGGTCGGCACTCTAGGCCCAAGACATCACAGATACAATCCGTTCATGGTATCGCTAGATGCACGGCCAGACGGCCACACAGATGATGCTATCGCCGTTGTTGGCATGGCATGTCGGTTTCCTGGTGATGCCGACAACATCGAAAACTTCTGGGAAATGATCCGGGACGGTAAAGATGCTTGGTCCGAGATCCCAAGTGACCGGTTCAATGCCAAAGGCTGGTACCATCCGGACCCAAACCGGCCAGGAAGTGTGAGTTTCTCTGTGGAGTTCTTTGTTCTTTACCCTTTGGCGGTCTGGTGTTGGCCGACACGTCTGCAATCTACTAATATGGCCAAATCTAGTTTCATATCCGCGGTGCTCATTTCATAAAGGGCGATATTGCAGCTTTTGATGCACCTGTAAGTGACGGCACCCCCCTTTATTTACGAGGCTGGCTTTTGTTTTCAATTAAAGCTACTTCCCTAGTAAATATGGTGTACTAACAGGTGTGCACATAGTTTTTCTCGATATCTACAGCAGAAGCGGTATCCATGGACCCACAGCAAAGAATGCTGCTTGAAGTCGTTTACGAGGCCCTGGACAGCGGTACGTTTGTTTACATGACAATCGCTTTCACCGCATTTTTCAACACAAAAGTCATTAACATCCACAACATGTAGCCGGTATTCCTGTCACCTCGCTGTCCAACACAGCCACGAGCGTTTTCTGTGGCTCTTTCGTGCGAGGTGAGCTCCTCTGCAGCAGACTCTCCAGCAATTTTGAAGTTTGACATGAACCTAACATGCCCGATAAATTAGATTACGAGCAACCATGTATGCGTGATCCTGACACAACACCCCCGTATTCCGCAACGGGGAACGGCATTGCCATTTTGGCCAACCGGATTTCCCATGCCTTTGATTTTGCGGGCACCAGTCAAACCATTGATACCGGCTGCTCTGCGAGCATGATTGCGGTTCACCAAGCATGCAAAAGCTTACTGTCAGGAGAGTCCAATGTGGTAAGACTTGCTTCTATATCATTCCCTCCCTATTACTTCCGCCATTTACATATACTGACAAAATAAGGGCGTTGCTGCTGGTGTTGGGCTTATTTTCTCGCCAAGCACCCTCGTGCCAATGGCAAACCTTAACATCCTTGGCTCTGACGGACGTTGCTATACCTTTGACGAACGTGCGAATGGCTATGGACGCGGAGAAGGAACTGGCGTTCTCATCCTCAAGCGCCTCAAAGATGCCATCGCCGCCAATGACACAATTCGGGCAGTGATCCGTGCAACGGCCAGCAATCAGGATGGCCATACGCAAGGTTCGTGTTTTTGTTTCACTGCGGCACTGCATCAGTCTTATTATGTTTCATTTGTTCCAAATGCTGACTCCAACCATAGGTATCACCCTCCCGAGCCAAGCCCGCCAGGTTCAGAATATGAGCGACATCTACCGCAACTCTGGGCTCGACACCACCCGGACGGCGTATATGGAGTGCCATGGAACTGGCACCCAGGTCGGCGATGTCAAGGAGACACAGGCTGCAACTGAGCTGTTTTGCAAGCACCGCATATCCGAGAACCCACTCATCATTGGCTCTGTGAAGACAAATATTGGCCACCTTGAAGGAAGCGCTGGTGTGGCTGGGCTGATCAAAGGCATCCTTGTTGTTGAGCGTGGTTTCATCCCAAAGCATCTCAACTTCAATTCTCCCAATCCAAACATTGACTTTGATCGCATGAAGTTGAAGGTACGCAGGCCTTATTGCTATTGATTGCCTTTTATGGGTGTACTTTACTAACATGGAAAGATTGCAACCGATCTTACACCCTGGCCAGTTCCTGGTCTTCGCCGGGCCAGCGTGAACTCGTTCGGCTTTGGTGGCACAAACGCTCATGTCGTTCTTGATGACACGCCCCACTTTCTCTCCGAGCGCAACATAACTGGCGGGCATCACAACACATTTCTCTTTCCCGGTGACGAACTGGAGAGCAGAACACGGACAAATGCCCAGTCTCCTTGTCGACATCTTTTTGTCTTCTCTGGTCACGATGAGGCGGGGCTCACAAGAGTGATTGAGTCCCAGGCCAAGTATGTTGCCAAAAACACCTCTACCATCGGCTTTGAGAACAACTATGCCTACACCCTCCTATCCCGCCGGTCGCATCTGAGCTGGCGTACATTTATTGTTGCATCGACAGCCACTGAGCTGTACCAAAAGCTGGAGACCAATTGCACGTTCAAGCCACTACGAGCACGCTGCACGCCCAGAGAGCTCGCCTTTGTCTTTTGCGGACAGGGAGCACAATGGTATGCCATGGGTCGTGAGCTCTTCAAGTACCAGGTGTTCTACTCGAGCATTTCCACAGCAAGTTGGTACATGAACTCCATCCTCGGAAGCCCCTTCTGCCTTTGGGATGAGCTCCATCACAGCAAAGAGATTTCTCAGATCTCGGAGCCGCAGATTTCTCAGCCTGCCACCACGGCCATCCAGGTTGCCCTTGTTGACCTCCTCCTTTCCGCTGGCATTGTGCCAACGTCTGTCGTCGGCCATTCGTCAGGAGAAATTGCAGCTGCTTACGCGTCCGGTGCCATCACTCGGGAGTATGCTTGGAAAATAGCATACTTCCGCGGCCAGGCCGTTTCTCAAATTTCGAGGTTGGCACCAGACACTCAAGGAGGTATGCTTACCGTGGCATTATCGGAAGAGGACGCTCGCACTGGTATTGCCGAAGCCAATGTGAGGTCCGTCGATGTTGCATGTATAAACGGCCCGGCATCCGTCACACTTTCCGGGGACGCTGACGGAATTTCCCAACTCCACGACTTCTTCCGGAGTCGCGGTCATCGGGTAACAAAAGTCAACGTGAGCACTGCCTATCACTCTCGGCACATGGAGGTCATCGAGGGCATCTATCGCAACTCTCTGAAGGATTTGGGATCTCCGCTTTCCACCTCTGGAACAGTGGCCTTCTTTTCCTCTGTCTTTGGCCGGCAAGTTCCGCTCTCCGAGCTTGGTGCTGAGTATTGGGTGAAAAACTTGGTCCAGCCGGTGCAGTTCTACCAAGCAGCTGCAAGCTTGATGGAAACAACAAATCCCGACAGTCTGCTCGAAGTAAGCCCACATCGTGTGTGGGAATCTACACTACACCAGATATATGGCAGCTTGCAAGGCACTCCAGACTCTTTCGTAGAGCCAAGCTACGTATCCCTCTTACATCGTTACCGAGATGCATTACAGACAATTCTTGAGGCGCTGGGCAGCCTCTGGGCTCAAGGCTTTTCCTTCGATCTCAACTTGCCCCTCACAAGGTTTGTTACTATACCTCCAGTCGAAAAAGTGAAAATTATCAATCCAAATAAAACAAAACACTAACACCACAATTAGTTCCAACACCGAAAGCAAGCCTTGCCATCTGGTCGATGTCCCGTCTTACCCATGGGATCACTCCAAAAAGTACTGGCATGAGTCGCATCTGTCCAGCGCCAACCGTTTCCGCTCTCACGGCCGTGAAGACATTATTGGTGCACCGCTGGAGAACTCCACGCCACAAGATCCTCGCTGGCGAGGCTTCTTTCGCGTGCAAGAGAATCCATGGCTAGAGGACCATGTCGTCCAAAAATCCACCATCTACCCTGCTGGCGGTATGATTGCAATGGCCATCGAAGCTGCAAAGCAACTCGCAGACCACAGCCGAAAGATCCTTGGCTATGAGGTGACCAACTTTAAAATTGTCAAACCCATGCTCATTCCAACCTCGACGCAAGGGCTTGAGCACATGCTGAGTGCCCATATTCTCGACGAAGATGACGAGAACTTCCAAGCTTCCAACGGCACCTACAAGTTTTCCATCCTGTCCAAGCCCACCGACGGTCCATGGACGACACATTGCAGGGGCCGGTTGTCTGTTGCCTATTGCGGAGAGAATGTTTCCTCTGCAGCAGAGATGGAACAGAGATTCGGGACAAATGCCCAGCGCCAGGCTTACAGATACGTGCAAAAGCTGTGTCACACCCCACTCAATCCACGGCAGTTCTACGAAACCCTTGATGTCATTGGCATGACATATGGACCGCAGTTTCGCAATCTCGTCGAGATCCAGCACGGCGATGCAGCGGCCCATGCTGTTATCCAAATCCCAGACACCAAGGCCCAAATGCCTTTCCAATTTGAGTTTGACCACGTCATCCACCCAGCAACCTTGGATACCATGCTACAAACAGCCATCCCTCTAGGCGACGATAGAGGTGCCATGCTTCCTTGCTCGGCAGGCCGCATTTTTGTCTCGGCAGCTTCACCAAAGGGTGCAGGGTCGCGCTTCCGGGGTTTCACCACTGCTCGCAAGACAGCATCGAAGGGCGCCATGGCAGACATCACGATGTTTGATGAGGAACTTCATGCACCGGCGGTCATCCTTGAGGATTTGCTATTCAAGTCTGCCTCCAACCAGGCGTCCCCAGGTGATGGCAGTTTCCTCCCTTCTCATCGAAACTTGTGTTCTGAGATTGTTTGGAAACAAGACGCCAGCAGCATTGCATCCCTGGGCTTTGACTTTCCCACGAGTATCCAGGGAATTGTCGACCTTGCTTCCCACAAGAATCCCGCCCTATCTATCCTCTACCATGTGCCACAAAGCCCGAACTCTCGCTGTGATGGTATGAACTTCTCGAACGCTGGGATTGAGCACCTGGACGCAGTCGCTGAGGCCCTGAAGATTACGAGACTCATTCTCAACAACCTCACGACTGGCTATGAGACGCCTCGGTTCTCTCGCTGCATTGTGTCCGGCGCCAACTCGGAGAAGGTGCTGCAACACGTTCGGATGCTGAGGGAAACCGAATCTGGATTCGATCGCATCCAGCACACCGAGGCCGATTCAGATAATGACAAGCATGGCCTGGTCTTCTGTTCTGTTGATGAGCAAACGTCCGTCGACAGCCTGGCCCCATATCTCCAACGTGTTGATGACAACGGTTGGCTTATCATCCTGTCTAAAAAGGGTGGTATCATCGACATCGCGCAGTACGATGCACTTCGAATTGCTATACAAGCCGCCGGATTCCAGGTTGATGGCAACTCGACGAAAGCTGGCTCGTCTCTTGCTGCTCAGAAACTTCCGGGACAAAGTCACCTAAAAATGACGCCGGGCATGGAACGCAACAAGCTCACCATACTTCTCCCCGATGTCATGTCCGCATTCGTCGTCAAGTTGAAGAGTACACTGCGCCCCGCCCTTGAGCAGCAACTGGCATTTGATGTCCACGAGACCAATCTTAGCTCAATCACAGATCTCGGAGAACAGTCCGACAGTTTTGTGATTTCTCTCGTTGAAGTCGACATGACCTTTATCATGACGATGGGCCCGCAGCTCTTCCAGGTTTTGCATGGCCTCCTCACTGGGTCTCGAGGTGTTTTCTGGCTCACGCAAGGTGCCCAGGTTGACTGCACAGATCCAGCCCGGTCCGCATTTTTGGGACTGGCTCGGACCTTGCGATCCGAGCAATGCAAGCGGAAAATTGTGACCCTCGATATCGGATCTGATATGCACAGTCCCAGTAGCAACAACAAGTTGTCCAACGTCCCAGAGACCCTGGTGAACAGCATCGTCCACATTGTCAACAGCAGCTTCAAGACGACGCCTGTCAACAATGGCCTCCTCACCTCCTCTGACGATGTCGAATTTGCATACTCCAACGGAAGGTTGCTGATTCCTCGTCTCATGCCCCTTGAGATGTTGAACCGCACAATCGAGCAGGGACCTCTCGTCAAACAGACGCCACTTCTGGCCAAGGGCAAGGCAATGAAACTTGATATGACCACACTGCAAGCCGCCGATGGCCTACGTTTTGTCGAGGATGTCGAGGTCCTTCAAAGTGCCCTGCTTCCCAATGAAGTTCGGATTGCTGTTGTTGGCACAAATCTGCTCCCGGAAGACATCATCCACGCCACCAGAGGCACTCCCACACAGTTGATTGGAACTGATGTTTTTGGCCATGTTGTTGAGGCTGGAGCAGGAGCTCTCGGCTTCCAAAAGGGCAATTATGTTGTTGCCAGAACACGGGGGACGCTCAAGACCCATGCCATCATCGATGCCAGCAAAGTACGCAGAGTCGACAACCCGGGCGATTGGCAAGTCAGCTGTCCAACAGCATTCGCGACGGCAATGTATGTTTTGAAAACAAGCCGCTGCATCATGAAAGGCGATTTTGTTCTCGTCTACGGTGTGTCATCGGCTTACGGGCAGGCTGCAATCCAGGTTGCTCTGGCGCTTGGTGGAAATGTTCTTGTGGCATGCCTGACAGATAATGAAAAGGCCATAGCACGAGAGCACTTTGAGATCCACTCGAATAATATCTTGGATGCAAGAAGTACAAATGACGAGTTTGAGGCACGTGTAATGTCCATTACGCAGCACTTTGGCGTAGACGTTGTATTCGACCCGACATCTTGCCACATCGAACAAGCCTTTGCCTGTGTGACGGAATGTAAGTTGTGGATTGGTGGGTTGAACAGCTTTTTATTTCACTTATATATCTCCCCCGAAAGGTACGTTTACTAACATATTTTTGTCCTAGGTGGCCGTGTTATCCGTGTTGCTCAGAAAGGATGCGGCATCCCTAGCCCTCGGCTTGCTGACAAGAATGTCAGCTTCGAGACTGTGGACATCAATCTCCTTGAGGCTCGCCGGCCCAATGAGGCACAGCGTCTTGCCTCGGATGTTGACAAAATCCTGAAGCTGATCCCAGGGTTGGACTCGATGTATTGTGCCATCGAGCACAACATGTGCGACCTCCAAAAGGCCCTAAGTGAAGCATCTGCCAATCCCTTTGTCGATCCGCGGTTGGTGTTCACAGAGTCTGATGCAGGTGCAAACTTGGTCAACACAATCGCGCAACCCACCTCCAGAACGGGACTGTCGCCGTCCGGGACCTACCTACTTGTTGGTGGCTTCGGCGGCCTGGGACGGAGCATTGCTGAGCATCTTGTGAAATGCGGTGCCAGCCACATTGCATTCTTTTCGAGATCCGGGGCGAGCTCCGAGGTAGCCAAGGCGTTCATTGCAAAGCTCCATGCTGGCGGCGTTCATGCACGGTCGTTTGCGGTTGATATATGCAATGGCGAGCGGCTGGCCGTGTCCATTAAGAAGGTCCAGGCCGTTATGCCTCCTATCCGAGGTGCCATCCAGTGTGCAGGTGTTGTTGATGTAAGTTGACATCTTCCCTAGTCGTTTACTTTGAGCTTATCACTAACCTATTTTCAGGATGCCGCGTTCCCAAGCATGGACTACGATCGTTGGCAAAAGGCTTTTGAGCCCAAGGCGGTCGGCTCGAGCAATCTTCACCAACAGCTCCCCAAGGACATGGATTTCTTTGTCTTCCTTTCCAGCTCGTCCGGCATCATTGGAAACCGTGGACAGGCCAATTACTCTGCGGGCAACTGCTTCAAGATACTTTGGCTCGACACCGCAGCTCACTGGGAATGCACAGCGTCTCCATTGACCTCGGCCTGGTGCTGGGAGCGGGCATGGTGGCCGAGAACGAGGGTCTTCTTGATGCCATGAAGGCCAGTGGTTTCATCGGTATTCGCATCCAGGATGCCCTCTCCATCCTAGATCGGGCCATGGCTCTGCCTGGCACCGAGGCCGACCTCAACGTCCCTGCGCAAATTGTTACGACAATTGGTACGGGCGGACTAACGATCCAAAACCAGCCATCAGATCCGTTCTGGACGCGCACAGCACTCTTCCGGTACCTCAACCAAGTCGACGCACCGCCTCACGGCCTGAATTCGGCGGCTCGCCAAGCCGCAGGCCACGATCTACGCTCTGCTATTCGGGCAGCGGCTACAGCAGAGGAGGCTGCGCAGGCCGTGTGTGCGGCTCTAATTGCCACGGTGGCCCGGCGCAAGGGTATGGTGTCGGACGACTTTGACCGGCACCAGTCGCTCGGCAGCTACGGCATTGACTCCCTTGACTCGATCTTTGTGCTGGGCTGGATCGCTCGCGAGACCGGCGTTACGGTGCAGACAGTCGAGGGCATGACCATTGCCGAGCTGAGCCAAGACATTGCTCGGCGCACAGTTGCTGCCGAGGAAAAGAGTCGATGAAGGGGAGATGTTGGTGATTCTTTTGTGTGTTTCGATTTCTATCGGATTTTTTGATCTTTTGTCTTTTATTTCTTTTGTGTTTGTATCTTGGTCTTTTTGATTTGATTAACCCTTTTTTTTATACTACTTACTTCTTTTCTTTTTTGTCTTTCTTTTGTATATTATTGTTATTTCTTTTTGATTTACTTGACCTATATTTTCCCAAGATACCAACCAGTATTATTATTCCCTTTCTAAATTTCATTATCATATTCATGTTTTATTTAATGCACTTTCATAACGTGCAATCGAATTCTGTCCATTTCCCTGAAAGAAAACCCCCGGCGGAAGTTAAAATGTCATAATTGAAGAGACCATATTGGGAAATTTTGTCTTGTCCTATGTCATCGCAATATACGGAAAATACAAAAATAGCCTTTGGGCCGCAATTGCAATTACACGCTCGGATTTATCAGAATTGTAAGAATCTCATCTCGCAAAATTGCCCAAACCCGCCCCGTTTGACTGTTTTGTTCCAGGATACTACGGCAGCAGAGCAGCAGTCGCTTTTTGAGGCGAGCGGATTTTGTGCTTTTGTATCTTGCTTGTGCTTGTGCTTTGCACTATTTCTGAGTGCGGGAGAATGGCATACGACGTCACAGATCATATTTTTATGCTATCTCTTTCTGCAGGAGATGGAAGCGCACACGTGCAGAGAGCGACGATGCAGGCATTTTGTGCAGAGAGCACAACCTACACAGAACAAAAAGAAAAGCTACAAGGCTACATAGGAAGGAAAGAAAAGCTAAAGCGCGACTTTTGTTTAATTTGTTTCCATTGCTTCCCAGCTCTATTCCCGAAGAGAGGCCGCAATCGACTGTCAAAAGTCAAAGAAGGTGCGGTGAGGGGCCGGCGGCCGGCCGGCAGGGCCAGGCTGTATGAAAGTACCTTGTACCTGCGAGCTTGTGTATTTGCGAGAAGAAGAGGAAAGGGGAAAGGGGAACGTGAGAATCAATAGTCGAGAGGCTCGAGATTTCGATAATTTTGTTTTTCATTGTTAGCGGCAAAGGAAAGGAGATGGGGAAAGAGGCAAAATGCCACATGGATAGAAGGGTGTGGTAAGAAGAGCGGCACTAATAAAAACCATGGGAATGTTTTGTTGCTGGCTGCAGTCAACCGCCCTTAGTTTTTATGAAATACTTCTACTCTTGACAGGAAATGAGGGCCACCTTGCATTCTTTCTTTTTCAGGAAAGAGCACTGCATTAGCGCTGCCTATTGTTGAGTGCATTGCATTTTTCACTACATAGTCAGACAGTCTACGTAGGAGTCGGGAGTCGGGAGTGGCACCGATTGTGAGACGCAGCGGGAAGGGGATGCAAGGGAGAAAAAAAAAAGAAGGGAAAGGGAAATACAATCGTCATAGCCATAGCGATCTCACAAGTCAGTACAGCGGGAGAGGCTTGCCAGCGGACTTTTCAAGGGCGGCTTTCTTTTCTTATTTCCAGTTTTGCCCATCAATCTTTCGCTTGTCTCCCGAGTCTCCTTCCTCTTGCTGTTCCATTTTCTTTCTAGACGCGCCCACTTCTACGAAACTAAACCCATTTTCTTGGGATAAACGGCGACTGTACACAATAGGGACTGTAATACACAGTAGGCGCGAGTTCAATAATAGGGGGGAGTAAAATGGTCGGGAGCCGGAAGCAAGGGGCCTGTTATTTTAGCATTTTAGGGCCGTCATCAACCAGTAAGGCTAGGGGTGCCACATGTTTTTTAGTTGACCTTCTTAGACATCTACTGTGTACCATTGGGCACCAGGATTAAGGGCAAAAACACGGAGGATTGAAAGGGAGATCAAGAAATGAAAGAGACGAAGGAATGGGCAGAGCGGGAAAGAACCAAAAAAGAAGCACAAGAAGAAGACGGAAAGCTCGGAGTTGCTTCATTCATCCTCCGTCAGATCAATATCGAGGCTGCTATTCCATCTTCTTTTCGACGGTTGTTTTAGTAAGACCCCTGGACCGCATGTACAAGGAGATACCCAGGAACGAGTTCAAGATCTACCGTCCTTGAACCTTGCAAGAACAAGTAAGGTACATTGCTTGTTTTTGTACTCTCTGCGAGATATACGCATACATATACATACACAACCCATGAGATGGAACAATTACCTGTTTGGGCAAGGAAACAAGGCTTTCACTGAAGATAGAGATGAGACGGAGACAGGCTGAGAGGCTGCACAAGCGGCATCGATCTTCCGTCATATTGCAGCTCCGGATATGTTGCCCGGACGGAGACGGCGCAGCGATGCTGCATGCAAGGCTTGAGGATTTTCATGGATCCAAGGAGCCAAGGCTGCGATGATAAGACGAAGACTGACACGGAAGCAAAAGTATCGGCATCGTATGAGTTTGTGAGTTGCAGTTCCAGCTTTGTGCTAAGCAAGTTTGTTTATGCACAAGGCAAGTCGTGTCCGAGATTTTATTTCCATCGACGCTCCGTTTTCCATGCGTTGTACCGAATAAAAACAAGAGCAAACGAAGAGAGACTACTGTGTACAACGAAGACGCCATATGCATTTACATATCCTTGGGAATGGGCCGCGAGAAGGAGCGAGGGTCACTCATCAGTGGGACTCTGTGGGGTCCCATTCAAAAAATTAAGATTGTGGTTCTTTTTTTGGTCGATGGACGATGATGACGGAGCAACACGCATCAAAGTGTTGGTCTTATTTGATCTGATTTGACGACCGAGAGACGCGATGTGACGGTGCTGGAGCCACCTGGGAAAGGAGCGGCAACAACTGGGAGATGTTTGCAGACATTGGCAGATACTGAGTAATATGTGCCCGGGCAAGGTCAATAAGAATAAGACAGCCGGGGCTCAAATCCGGTTCTTGAAGTGCACAGATCGTCTGCCGATGCTCGTATTGCGGCCTCGGAATGCTCCATTGGAGAGACCCGGAAGCAAAACGACGAGACGAGAAGAAAGCAGACCAACTATTTTCAGGGTTCATTTGTCTCCATCAAAAGCCACGAGCAAATAAGGGCCTTTTGCGATTCGGAAAATCGCAAATAGAGATGTGTGGGAAAAAAGGTACCAAAAATTGAATATCCGACGGCGGTAAACTCCGTGGATGAGTAGTAATACCACTGAAAACCTCGTTTCTTTTTGATACAACTCAGTGACTTGCCCGCCAGCAGAAAGAGACACTCGATTTGTATCTTGGTATGTGTTCGAAAAGTCAATAAAGCAATGTGGATTCCCGTGGCTGTCAAAAACCGGTTCTCAAGATGCACAGATGCCCATATTCTCTGTTTGCCAATGCTCGTATTATGTCTTCCTTCAATGGCAAAGGAAGGAGCCTCGGGACCTGTCGATTGCCCATTGCCAATCCAGGGGGAATAGAGAAAAAAAGGAGATGCAAAGGAGATTGCCGTTAGTTCCTTTCGACGACGTATGTCGTATTGACAAAGACAGGGACAAAGAGACAGGCCCCCTGGCTTTTCAGCCTCACAAATTAAGTAAATAAAAGGAAAGCGCGAAAAAGGAAGGGGCGACAACATGCAGATGCAAGCGGTGAAGAAAAAGGAGAAACAACAGACGATATGCAAAAGGACGAAAGATGCATCGATTCGCATGGCAATGAATAGAGGCAGCCAAATGCGTCGCTAAAGTTGATGCAGCCCAACGGCACAGAAGAGGAAAGAGCACAAGAGAGCCAAGAGAGCACAACTGGTCACAGCCGACCGACCACAGTTGACCACAGAGAAAGAAAGGGCAAGGGTTGCTTTTTTCGAGCGACAGGGGTGGTGGCTCCCTGACAGGGAAGAGCGATGCAACGGGGGTTCGCTCCGCGTGCCATGACGTAATGACTGCCATTATTTATGGGGTACTACGGAGTACGGACGTTCCACTGTTCTTTCCGTGCGACGTGCAATGCTCAGATTGCTCTGCTGGGAAAGAGCGCTGACGGGAGCGCTGTCTCGTGCATATTCTGCATATTCTGCATCTCCTCTTCCTGCAGCGCACGAGGAAAAAAGAGAAGGCGCAAACAACGCAGACGCCATGCGGGCTTTACACTTTGGGAAGGAGGGGATAAGTCGCATCCTCCCTCCTTCTTGCCCCCAAAAGCCCGGAGCGCCAAGATCCAATCAAATAGCACGGCTTCTCGTCCTTTTGACTGTTCGAGGGAAGGTGCATTGGTGCACTTTTCTGTGCAGTGGAAGAAGGGAGGTGCGGTTGACTGTCGTCAGTCAACGATCGCTCTTTCCCATGTGTTTTTGTTCGTGCGCCTTTAATTCTCTCACACTCTTTTGATTTTCTTTCACGCTAGACTTCCATTTTTCTTTATCTGCCTTTCCCTTGTGAACGACAACTGTTCCTTCTCACTATGCTGACAAGGAGCTATGGGCCAATGGCAAGGTATGTCTGGCGCGTGGCCCACGATGTTAATCTGCAGTGCAATATGCCCAGGCCGCTTAATTTGAAATAAGAGAGAGTGAAATATTAGAACAAAAAGCGCAGCAAAAAAGAGACACCGTCAAAAATGAAGTCAATAGAAAAAGAGAGAAAGAAAAAAGAAAATAAAAAAAAAACGGGCCCCAGCACGGCAGCGCAGCACTGCAGCACTGCAGCCCAGCCAGCGACCCCAGCACGACCTAGCACAGGAGCATTAACTCCGTCGAGGGCACGGGGGACGAAGAAGCGAGGTAGCGAACGGGGATCGTGATGAAAGACCCCCATGGAAGGCGGCTTGGGCTTTTTTTGGTCTCTCGGCCCATTTTTTCTTTTCTTCTCTCTTTTGCTTTCGTTTCTTTTTTCGTTTTAGCTCCTCTACACCCCAACGACTTCATTCTTACCTTTTCGAGCTTTCCAATCTTCCTCGTCTTCTTACCGCAACTCTGTCTTCACGCAGTTGCCTCATGCACTAACGATTTTGTCTTCTCTTTTTTTCGGGTCTGCCTTCTCGGGCATCTCATGCATCCCTAGGGCACCATCTTTTGTATATTTTTGTGTGTCTGTGTGCCTCGACGACCAACGAGTCACGGAGTGTTTTCAGTCCGTGTTTCCCGTTTTCCCACTCATCCATTTCTCACCCTTTCCCCTTCCTTTCCCTCCCTTTTCCCGATCTTGTTCTCAAATGTGCTCCCTTCCCAGAAACGCACAAATCCCTCGAGCTGAGACATACTTGTGAGATGCAAATACTTTTACACGTAATATACCAACAAAATCTTGTGCAATCACAGGTCAAAACTTTGCACTTCGTACACATCCAACAACCGCTCTTTATATCCGTCGTAAGATGCATCGCCTGTTTTATCCACGCGTACATTCCGTAGTCCTTCATATCGTTGAGGATCCGCTACTCAGTAGGTCTTCTTCTCGTCCGTTCTCGTGCGAGTGGCCGTCCTCTCCCAAGACCCAAGATTTGAGGATTTCTTTTTTTCTGCCTCTAAGCGTCTCTAAAGGTCTCTAAAAGTCTTGGGAGCCGCCTGAAAATCAATTCTGGCGCGTGGGTTGTGGGACTCTAGGGGCACTCCCATGTGGAAACTGGTACGGAGTACTTGTGTAAAAGGTGGATAGCCGAAGGGCCAAGGAGAAGAAAACCAGTAAAAGGGTCAAAAAGAGGAAAAAGAGACAAAGTGGTCTGCGGGCGAAGGAAACCGAAGAAAACGAAGTGGAAGAAGTCCCAAACGACACCAAATCACCACTTATTTTTGTACACATATCTTACATACTATGACGGGCCCCTGGCGACGGACGGCGAGCACCAAAAAAAGACGACCAAAAAATAGTCATACTTCACAGAAGGCTAGCAGCGTCAACGACGGGAGCCATTCTGCGGGACGAGCTGCCAAAGAGAAAAGAGGCGAGCAACGCAAGGGCGCATATTTGGGTTTATTGGGTGCTATTGGTCGATTGGACAAGGGGGGCAGCGAGACGGGGAAGCAAGGTACATTGTAATGAATGACAGCAACAGAACAGTTGAAAAGCTACTGTCAAAAAGAGGTGTGCCCAACAGAGCGGCCAGGCCAGGGGCCAAGGATAAATGTTCCGTCACACACGCGTGTGAAGAAGATAAGAGGAAAAAGAGAAAAGAGAAGAAAAAAAAGGGAGTGAAGACTACACAGTATTTCATTCAAATGAAAGGAAAAAGCAAATAATAAAAATCAACGTGAAAACAAGCAAGGCTCGGAGCAAAATACAGCAAGCAAAATCAAAAGAACAGACGATGCAGGATGCAAAAGAAACTCACATCCCACGCGCCACTGGACGCCACACATGCGACGGACGTTGTTCCGCCAGAAAAACGGCAGGACCACTCTAAGGCGATGCGCCCGAAGAGGCCAAGCAGCCTATGATGCAATTTATGGTATTATTCTGTCTATTACTCTATTTACTCTATTTCCTGCCATTTTCCGTTTTTGGCAGCTGCTTCGTGGGGTGCAGTGTGTCATGTCACAGCGAAGAGTGCCATGAGAGTACCTAAAAATGCGTCCTCCGTGTGAGGGACAGCATTGTGTGTATTTGAAACAATATTCCATGATGCTTTGATTTTCTTTGCCTGTCATCCTCGGTCTCTCCCATCCTCTGTCCTATTTTTCCTGCCTCCCACCGCTTCTTTTTGATCTTCCTTCCTTCATTGCAACCCCCCCAATATGTTTTGCTTCTTCCGCTTCCAGCTGTCTTCCAGCAGCTTCCCTAACTGTTTCCTCCCCTAGCTCCTCTCATTCTCTCATTCTCTCGTTTTTTCTGCCTCTTTTCCCCTGCAACACCCTGCCCCCCTGTTCTCCCCCCTCTCGACATCTTGTCCCCGTTTTGACAGCCCGGCTCTCGTGCTCTTGCTCGATCTAGCATAGTGGCCTTTAAGCGTGCCCACTCGCCGGTGCTAATGCTCCATATGTAGAACTGCTAGGACATGCGTGTTCTGCGCTATTAGACTCTTTTCTGTGTTTTCTCTCGTCCACCAACGACGTATTACACCGCATTCCGCTTCAAGCTCCAAACTCTACCCATCTCTCATCTCTTGGCATTTTCGACGCCATCTTAGCCCTGTGGCCTGTCGTCTGTGTAATTCAGTACTCTGTCCTGCAGAGTCTTGCGGCCTGCGTCCGAGTGGCTGTTCCATGCCACTGGTGCAGATTGAGGACAATAAAGCAACAGAGAGTGAGCAGGCGAGCATTGGCTTTAAAAAGTCGAGAGTAAAAGTAAAACCTATCGTGGGTCATCCTAAGGAAAGGAACGGGCAATTTGCACAAAACAGCGGGCACGCTGGATCGGCTGGCAATCTTTGATTTCTCTGTTTTTCTCGTTCTTTTCTCTGATTTGCCCCCACGATCTCGTGTTTTTCGCTCCGTATGTATCACAGGACCTGCGTATTCAAATCATTTGAACTATTTCCCCCGTATTATCAGACTACCTGTATTATTCTGTTGACGACCGCATCTTCACTCGGTGACGCTCACCGCACCCACTGCCACGCTCCTCCCAAGATCGCCCTCGAATCCCCCTCTCGATCTGCCCATCTGCCCATCTGCCCATCTGCCCCCCATTATCCTTCCTATCCTTTCAACCTTTCAACCTCTCTTCTTCGATCTGCAGTGTGCCGTGCGGCCCGTCCTGGTTCTGCCCTTGTTCTGCGCACTGCTGACAGCTGTTCCTGTGCCCTGACCTCACCTCGCTTCGAACCTGTCCAGTTTTTGCTCCCCTTCCGCTCCATTCTTTTTTCGTCTTTTTTCTCCATTCTTCATCTGCGGCTGCCAATCTTTCTCTCACGTTTCTGTCTACCGAAGCAAAGTCACTTTGTCACTTTCTTCCCTGACGCTCACTTTTGTCATTCTGTCACTCTTTCTTTTCCTCCTCAGAATCTTTCCTCTCTCTCCACCATCAGCCTCCCCTCGAAAAACAAACGACCCCCTTTTGACTCCACACCACGCGCTGGTCACGTTGCAGTTTCCGTGCTAGTGTTGGCCCTCGCTCTCTGTTTTCTACCATCGTCGTGGCCGCTGTGTTTCCTTTTGGGAAAGCTGTAGCCGTCTTCCGTTTTCCACAGAACCGCTTTCCCTCGCCTATCTCCTCTTTTTCCGTTGTTGACTCTCTCTGCTTCTGTCTTCTCTTGTCTTCTCTTGCTCTCTTTTTCTCACCACAATATTTTCGGACAGCCTCCAACCTTCCAAACATCCTCACCTCATCTCCTCCCACCTCGGCATGCATACCTCACTGACCCTCGACAACACCTCTGGTCGCCAATAACATAACCTGGGAGATCGACAACACCGACACGCCGACCAACGTCACTCCAGCTCGACTTCAGTCCAACCTCTCTCTCTCTCTCTTTCTCTGTTTCTCTCTTTCTCTGCCACGCGCACCCGTCTTCATTTCGCACGCGCACGCCCTTCACGTCCAAGCTTTCCAAGCTTTCCAAGCTTCGGCGGCCATCCTTCGTCCCCCACGCTTTCTTTCTACGTTCACTTCTACTCCGTACTTTTATTTTCTTGTCCTCTTTATTTCTAATTTCGTTCTTGACCGACCATGGGCCTGGTGCCAGCTCAACCGTAGCCTTCCCACACTTTCGATTACCACAACCATTGCCACTCTAACTACAACCATAACCGCCCTGTTTTCATTTCTTCTTCTCTCTTCCTTCTTCGGTCGCTAGCTCCCTGCCCCTTGTCACCTCCTCGTCTCCTCTGCCCCCCTGCTGCTGCTTGTCACGACATACCCAGACACTCGTACCTTACCTTACCCTCCTCCTCCTTCTCGTCTCTCTGTCTCTTCTCCTTTCTCCGTTCTCCGACTCTATTCTTGTCTCTACCATTCAACTTTGTTCCAACTTCAACCGTACACGATACAACGGCACAAGACATCACGGGCAGCAGATGTCTTGCCAATAACCTCGACTCCCGCTCATATTCTCACACTCTATCCGTTCCTTTCTTCTCGCCACGGCCGGTCCGTTCCTCTTTATGGTGCTTGCTCACACATCTCGGCTGCCGCTCAACCGCTAGCGGAGCGTCTTCTTTTTCTCACCCCATGACCGCGAGCCGGGTCTCCAGGCACCTCTTTGGCTGTTGCTTTCCTGTGCCCGTCCGGAATGACATCATGACGCCCCCATCCCCGCCATCCACGGTCCGGATCCGCCGCCGGGCGTGACAGTTTCACCAGCAGCGCTTTCAGCAGCTTCGACGAGTACCTCGACACCATCAGCAAGACCGACATCGAGACCGACGACAAAAGCCGACGCGTACAACGCAGCTTCCGCCATGTCACACACACAGCCTGACCGTTCCTCGAGGATACCACGGACAGTGGCCTTGCCTTCGCCTTCTGCATTAGCACAATCACCAAGCTCATTATCACCATCGCCACCACAGTCACAATCCATAACAGCATCCGCCCACCCCTCCGCCGCAACATCTCACCCGCCCGTGTCCCCCCTTCTCAAAATCAGCTTCATCGACCTCCTCGAAGTTGATCCTCGCCCGTCCTTTGTCGTCTCTTTCGATGCAGCCGGACCCACGATTGTGTACTGTAACCCGGCGCTGACCAACTCACCAACACTGCGCAGCATCGTTTCGGCACCCCGCTCCAGCCATGCCGCTATATGGGACGGCATCATCACGAACAATGCCACTGCTCTGCCCGCCGTCGCACACCTGGGCCACTCGTGGACACGGGCCGTTCTTGGCGCCGGGCCTTCCCGCTGCATCGTCATTAGCGCCAACCAACTTGCGCCGGCACCCGAGGAAAGAGCGACCGCGCGGACAACGACATCGGTCGCGCCTGCCGTTTCCACCGCACCTGCCGCTCCTTCTGCATCACACAACCCCTTAATCGTATCCACACACCCCCCAATTCGGCCACTACTCTCCCGCTCGGCTTCTACACCAACAACAACTCCCACGACGACGCCCACGACCACGACATCTAAGCAACAATTGATTCCCCTGCCGGAGCCTCCGACACCGCCAGCATCCGCAGTCTTCTCGCCGCCTGAGGAGGAGGCCAGTCTGGGAAAGGCCCCGACCACAAACGCCAGCAAGACGAAGACTGGTCTCGACAGCGATGTGCCCGAACAGAATCTTGCGGCAATTTCCACGCCTGTGGCCACTTCTCCCTCCGCAACGGCCGTGTCAATTTACGTCCCCCAGTTCGAGTCCATCACCAGCTTTATGCCCGTCGGTATGTCCGTCTTTGACGCCGCCGGCAACGTCTCGTTTGCCAACCGGGCCTGGTACCATATTATGGGCTGTGCGCTGCCCGAGACATCCCAACCACAGGACAAGGATATGGTCATGAATCGGTCCCAATTTTTGTCGTATATCGACGAAGATGACCAGGATTCCGTGCGGCGCTTCTTTGCTCAGGCGGCGAACATCCCCAACCGGACTTTTGGCTTCCGTGTGAAGAAGCGTGGTCAACAACCAGGGACAGCTGCATCAGCTGCAGCTGCAGCCACTCCCTCACCATCACCACCACCGGCATCAACACCCAACGATGGCCTGCCATCGACAGCAGAGGAGAGCGGCGACGACATTGATATGGCAACACCGAAAAAGCCGGCCTCTTTACTCAGCATGACAAGCGACAAGACGGCCTCGCCAACCCGGACGACGACGCCTAGCACATCGGCTGCCACGGCTGCAACAGCAACCACGGCCACTGCTGCAGACCCAGGCCGTGATACGCCTCTACGTCGCAACAGCTTGGCACCTTCGTCTATCAACGAAAAGGAGCTCCACGGCAGCCGCGTCTTGGCCACTGCCCATTCAGAAATTGACAGCCAGGGCCGTCTTGTCCGCGTTCTTGTCTGCCTGCGCGACATCACTGAGCACCAGAACATTGCCGAAGCTGCTGACCGCCACGCCCAGCAAGCCAACAACCTGCGCCGCATGGCCGAGTTTGCGACCGTCGGCATGTACGACATGGATATCACGGGCCGCTTGCGTGGCGCCAACCGCGTTTTTTACGAAATGTGCGGCCTCGAGCGCCGTGTCGGTGAAGACGACAGCGAAATTGACGAAGAGTTCATGCACCCCTGGCTCAAGTGCGTCGTGCCCGAGGACCAGCCGCTTGTCCAGCGCTGTCTCGACCGCCTGGTCAGTTCTGTAAAGCACACAAGCAGTTTTGGTGCTGGCAGCGGCAGCAGTGTCTGGGAGATCAACGAGGGTGCTTCGCCCGCCGAAACCACGCTCCACACCATCGACGGCGGCTACCCGGAGACTGAACACCAGACCGTCGAGGTGCGCTTTAAAACACCCTGGACGGCCGACGACGGCACTGGCGGGCGCATTGTGGCTCCACGCTGGGTCGAGGCCTCGTTCTTGCCCGTCAAGGACTCGGAAGGAAAAGTGCAGTCCGTCACCGGCTGTCTCAGCGATATCTCTCTTCGGCGCTGGCAGCTCGAGCGAGAGCGCCAGTTCAAAGAGGAGGCTATTGAGTCCAAGCGCCAGCAAGAAAACTTTGTCGACATCACATCGCACGAGATCCGCAACCCGCTGACTGTCATTATGCACTGTGGCGATGCGGTGCTCGAGTGTCTCACAAAAGCTGCGCGACGATGTGCGTGCCGTTGCTGGTCCCGTGTCCAACACGCGCCAGGGTGCTCTGGCCATGCTGGAGGATGGTATTGACTATGCCGAGATCATTGTTGGCTCTGCTTTACACCAAAAGGCCATTGTCGACGATATCCTGACCATGTCCAAGCTGGACTCTGACCTTCTCGCCGTTACACCCGTCACTGTTGATCCAATTGAGATCGTGCGCTCCACGCTCAAGATGTTTGAGGTCCAGGCCCGCCAGCAGCACATCCAACTGCGCATGGCCGTCGATGCCTCCTACTACCGCGATCTGCCAGCCTCGTCCCTGTTCCCGGCCCCAACATCCATCACTGCGACCACAAAGCCCTCTCCTTTTTCTAGCGAACCTTCTCCCGCTATCACTCCCGCTGCCATCCCCTTCCTGGTGCTCGACCCGTCTCGCGTCAAGCAGATCCTCATTAATCTTCTCACAAACGCACTCAAATTCACACAAATCGTCGACATTCGCGAAGTCACGACTACGGTCAGCGTATCGCGCACCCGGCCTACCGATGCGATGTGCCACGTCTCCTTTGTGCCCCCTCAGCCCGACAACAAGCTGGCCCCCGCGTACGACTACCCCGGCGGCGGCGCCAATGTGGGCACCCAGTACACTGCTTCTCCCACTGCGTCTCCGATAGTTCCGGTCTCTCCATCTGTCTCCTCGGTCTCTCATCCCCAGTCTCCCATGGGCGAGTCCGTCTTCCTCATCTTCGAGGTCAAGGATACCGGCGAGGGCCTAACTAAGGAGGGCATGGAGTCGCTGTTCCAAAAGTTCGTCCAGGCCGACTCCAACACCCACGTCAAGCACGGCGGCTCCGGTCTAGGTCTCTTTATCAGCAAGCGCCTCGCGGAAATTCAAAACGGTGCCATTGGTGTCGCCTCAGCGCCCGGCGTCGGTTCGACGTTTGTCTTTTATATCGAGGCCTACATCCCGCCGCCCAGCGCCGTCCCCGAGATCCTGTCACCCGGCGAGGCCGCCAAGCTTGCCCTTGCTGCCGGTCTTGGTAGCGTCACTGGCGGCCTGACTGCCTCGACGCCGACTCCGACAGCCACTCCGACTCCCAAGAACGACTCCAACACATCGCTTTTGTCTGAGTCACGGCCGAGATCCAGCAAGTCCAGCAAGGACCTCCAATCTCTGGGGCGGAACAGTATCGATAGTGCATTCAGCGGCACTGATAGCATCGAGTCTCGCCTTGCAGCTGCTTCTTCTCCAACGCCCGCGCAAGGAGAAAGCGGTACCGAGGCTGGCAAGCTGGCCTCCGTGTCGGCCACGTCGCCCGAGATCCGTGGCGTCCTTCTCGTCGAGGACAACATCGTCAACCAGAAAGTCACCCGCCGGTACTTTGAGAAGAATGGATTCCACGTCCAGGTGGCTGCCAACGGTGTCGAGGCCATGGACATTATCCAGGCCTCGGACCGTCGCGTGCCCGGCTCCTACCCGATCTCGGTCGTGCTCATGGACATGGAGATGCCTGTCCAGGACGGCCTTACGTGCACGCGCCATATCCGCTCCCTCGAAGCTGCTGGTGCTTTTGCAGGTGGCCGCTTGCCCGTGCTCATGATTACGGGCAACGCGCGGCCTGAGCAGATTGCCGATGCACGCGCCGCCGGCTGCGATGACGTCGTGGTCAAGCCGTTCCAGATGCACCTGCTGTTTGAGCACATCAAGCTCGTGATGCAGACGCTCTGGGCGGAGGACATACGGGCGCTGGAAGCCGCCGCCAACCAAGAAGTCCTTGATGTCAGTGACGAAGGCGACAGCGCGAAAAGTGGCAACAACAAGGAGAACCAACTCGAGATGGCCGCCTTGACCTCCTCTTCGCCCAAGCAGGCCAAGAAAAAGGACCAAGACGAACGGCTTCTTGACGAGGGCGTCGTTCTCCGGCGTCAAAATAGCGACCAGCCATGATTATGAGTGGCTGACCGCCTTCCGTCTTTCTATTCTTCTTTACTCTTCTCTTCTCCTCACAATTTCTTCAACCATACCATCTATTTTCTTGTCTATATCCCTTGTCTTTAGCATATGCATATACCAAACGGGAGAATAAAAGGGGGAACCCCTCCATCCGGGCTAAAAGGAGAAAAAACATTGGGGTATATGCAAAGGCGTTTATTTGTTTTAGTTGCTTTTCTCGTTTCAATTTCCTCTTCTTGGACATATGACTTTTTTTTGTATGTTGGGATTTACTTTTGGGACCTGACGTTTATTTTGGCCCCCTTTCTTTTATCGCATGGCGACGACTACTTCTCTGGTTTTTTTAAAACAAAGATTATGAATTACTATTTTAAAATTCTAATGGAACAACAAGGGCCTTTCTTAGGTCCTGTCTCATGGAAAAGGTTTAAAAAAAATACCATGCTCAGCCCCATGCTGCCTGCTTGTGATAAATCCCAGTCCAGCTCGTGTTGATACGTTTTGACGCCATACGCCGTTGCAGCAGATGTCCCGGTCTAGATCTTGTTTTAAGTATGGCATGATGAATGCCGTTGTATATACCCCCACGCACCCTCCGTCTACTCCTCCTTCACAGCCGGTGCCGGCGCCGAACCAGCCGCAAACAAGTTCACATACACACCCCACACAATACCCGCCAGACCACCCACCAGGTTGCGCGTCGCCACATCTTTGACCAGCGCAAAGTTGCCCAGACTCACCCACGGCCAGAACCGCCAGCCGGCCTTCATAAAGGGCACAAAGTCGGTGCTGAGGCGGTTGACGACGGCGGCACCGACCACACTGGCGGCAGCGGGGCCGGCCGCAAACTGACCCTGGGAGACCAGCACGTCCCATGCGGCCATAAACGAGCAAAACAGAAAAGTGTTGACACTCGCGCCGATCGACTGGTCCAACACGGTCTTGGCGAGGGTGTTGGGGATGCTGAGGGACTCCTTGGGCTTCTCGCCGTTTGTCTTGGCCTTTTCACTGACGGTAGCCTTCTTGGTGCCGGGGAGAGAGCTCTCGAGGAAGGTTTGCCTGGGAAGGGGTTGTCAGTAGACTGTGCATAGAAACGGGTCTTGTGTGCGCCGCCACCTGTGTGCACCACTTACCATAAAACGTTTGGCGGTGTCATCAGAGCAGCGTAGACGACAAACTTGACGATTGCCTCTACGTCAAAGGCAGAAGCCAGTGGTGTCTGGCTCTGGTAGGCAGACAGCAGCTGGGCAATCAAGCTGGACACGACGCTCATCACGACCGCCTGGATCGTGATGGGCACCAACGGCGGGGCTGCCATATTGTCGATGTGTTTGTGTGATAGAAAGCGCGTAAAACTCGAAAAAAGAAGGCAGCTGTGAGGTATGGTCGCGACCGAGGTCCACGGGTAAAGGTTGACAAGAATAAATGAGGGCTGGGAGGAGAAAAGGAGAGAAAACCCGGTTAGGTGGCAGGAAAGCGGGCTGGAATGCGCGGGGTTGTGTGAACAGAGATTAAAGCTTCAACGGGGGCTGCGATATTGACCGCCGAGCAGCGCGACGATGTCGGAGGGAGTTAAGCGGAGAAATACACGGGAATGAGGACGTCAGGAAAACAGGAGGATTGTAATTTAGAGAAGAAGAGAAGAGGTTTCTGAGGATTTTGCTGCTTTTCTGAAAATCGGCAAGAGCTCTTTTGTCGGGCTGCCGAACGTCGGGTGTGCATGTCCGACAAAATGGGGAAGGGACGGCGGAGCTTTCTTTGCTCTGTTGCGCGCCAATGAAGGGGAAGGAGCGAAGCAACGTGGGTGCGCTGGACACGTTGTTGGTTCAGTTTTGGTGAGCGTTAATAGCGTGTAATACAGGCAGGAACGAGATCGGCCCCATAGCTCCCAAAATGTATCGTGTAGTGTAGGCGGAGGAGAAGCCGGGCCGGTACACCGCCCACTCAAAACACCGCGGGGAAGACAGAATAGCGAGCAGGTAAACGGAAGTTGGATTGACAGAGAAGAGAAGAGGAAAATAGCGGGGGAAATAAAGTAAAATAAATAAACGACCATCATAGCAAAGAGGATGTATTTCGAGGACATCGTTGATAGGTGCCGTCTCAACAAGCTTCTCTTGTTCCTACAATGAGGCGTCACAGACAAAAGGAGTGACTGACGTGGTCAGCAACACAAGCAAACAGCTTTTTCTTCCATTTATAAATGTTTTTGTGGTTTCATTATTTCCCTATTTAGATAACCCGAGGTCGGGCCAGCTCCTCCCAAAAAGCAAGAGCGTGCTATATATGATACACAAGAAGCAAAGAAATCGAAAAGAACAGAAAGATATGAAGAAAAAAGAAGAAAAGAGAAGTAGAGAAATAGAGAGAAGAAAATCCAAACATGTACGCCGTGTCTAATGTTGTTTTTGTGTCCCTGCCGGCCATGCATAGACACCCGTATCCGACCTCTTCCGCCTTCCCGACCACCGACTATGTCCGTGGTCCTAATTCAGTCCGTAATCGTCGTCTCGACCCGGAGCCAGCCACATGCGCCTGGCCACCCCAATCGACGACCATTTGTCGCCCTGTCATGCGTCACCACCACGTCACCACCATTCCTGTCCCCTGGACGAGTATTCACCCCTCTACGCCCGGCTCAGAATCCACATGAACAGCAGCTGGACGCCGTACGAGTAGAAGAAGAGGAACTGGGTGCGCTGGTTGCGCTTGGCACGGGTGTCGGTCTGCATGGCCCGGCCGTCGGCAGAGCTCTCGGGCAGCAGGACGTACTTGAGCGAGCGCATCAAGAAGAGCGAGTTGGCCAAGAAGGTGTACAGGAACAGCGACCAGCCGATCCAGCCGCCGGTGCCCTTGCCGCCGTTGACCAGCTCGGCCACGGCAATGGTAGCAATGACGCCGACAAACTTGTAGCCGGAGTAGGCGACAAGATCGAGCAGCTGCGAAGTGTTGGAGATACTCAGCAAATAACATCCGAGCTTGAGGCCCAGAATCTCGACACCGACGACAGCCAGAGCGACAGAGGCCGTATAGCCCAGCAGCTCAGGCTGGAACTGGCCGCGCAGACCTGCGACGAGGGTGGACAAGAGAATATAGGTGACGACGGACATGACAGGGATGTACATGTCCGGGCTGTTGATGTCGTCGCGGGGCGGCAGGTACCAGCCCTCCTGGCCGGCGGGGCCGACGGTCTGCTTGCGGGACCAGGGCTTGTGGCGCCAGGGGAAGAGGACGAGGAACAGCTTGCTGAGGACGTACGAGTTGGAGACGTTGAAGTAGTGTTTCAGCACGCCGACATTGACATAGCGGTTGATCTAGTCGGTCAGCAGGGTGATTCATTTTAACAGAGACCACGGAAGAGGGACCTACATTCTGCTCGACGTATTCTTGGCCTTGCCGGAGGGCGGTGTGCGAGAGCTGCGCAGCCACTTGTGCCGTCGGGTCGTTCATAAACTGGCCGTACTGGCCAAACATGTTGCCCATGGGGATGCCGCCGCCCTGCTGCTGCTGCTGTTGCTGGTGTGGCTGCTGCTGGTAGGGGCTGCCGTAGGTCTGGGGCTGTGGTTGCGACGAGGTCGGCGGCGGTGGTGACCGCAGCTGCGGCACCGTCGACACATGCTGGGGCACCGGGTGGTGCAGCGGGGGCGACTGCCCGTAGACGGGGCGCTGCATGTTGGTGAGGGTGGGAGGTGGTTGTCGAGAGATGGATAGAAGGTGATGATGGAAGTCTGATAAAAAAGGAGGCCGAGATGGCTGGTCGTCGAGTTTGTCGGGGTTGTGCGCTCGCGCAGGTCGTCGATGACAGTGTTGCCTCGTCAATAAAAGGTGCTGCAGTCCGTTGGGTCACTGCTTGCGGGCCGTCAGAGGTGGTCGCGTGTCGGCCAGGTGGTGTCGTCGTTGTCGCAATGTGTCGTCTTTTGACGAGTTTTGGTCTTTTGGTGCTTTTGGCTGCTTTGGCTGCTTATTAGCTCTGGGCAATTGGAGGAGACGACAGCTGTCGTTGCTCGCTAGTTCCAGCGCCACCAATAATAAGGCCCACAGCGAAAGCTCGCCTCCTCCCCAGCACTGAAGTCACTCCTGAACTGGACCCACTTTGAGTTCCCTCCAGGTGCAACCCAGGCGCCAGGCACCTTCCCAACCAGTGAACACCTCTCCCTCCCACTGCCCGGCCAAACCGTTTTTCCGTCCTGCGGTTTTGAGAGAGCCCCTTATCGCTTAACTCAGTAGGCGCATTGCTCTTATCGCATCCAGATCGCCAGCGCTTTGTCCACTGTGGAGTAGTTCTAGGCTGTGCCTGAAAGAGGCCATTTTGACGTTTTCGCGCATCTGCTGTTCTTCGTCACCTCACTTCCGGCATCCGAGACCGCACATACGAGCACCCTCCGCCGGCTCTCTCTCGATCCGACACCTTTTTGCGCCCAGCGGACTTTTCTCTGTTTTGTTGAACTGCCAGCGTCGTCAAAGGAGTATTAATTTACCCCTTTTCGTTGCTCACTTTTTCTCATTCTCATCGTCCTTTTTTTTCGCATCCTCACTCTATACGACTTCCACTCCTCGACTTCTCCTTTTCCGACCCGCTCCTCTCCTTTTCCGACTCTCTCACCCACACACCCAAGATGTTAGACAGCTTCGAAATCATCACCACGTCGGGCGTCGTCCTCTGGTCGCGCAACTATGCCTTTGTCAGCCCGGCCATTGTCAACCGCTTCATCACCGATGTCTTCATTGAGGAGAGCACGACGGCGGGAACAAAGGAAGATTTGGCCTCGGCCGTCGCCGGCGGCAGCAGTGCCAGCCATGCGCCCTTTTTGACCGAGCAGTACGCCGTCAAGTGGGCCTTCTCCAAAGACCTGGGCATCATCTTTGTGGCCGTCTACAAGTCATTGCTGCACCTGTCGTGGATCGACAAGCTCGTCGACAACATCAAGACGCTCTTTGTCAAGCTGTACGGCGACCAGCTAACCCGGCCCAACACCACAATTGTCGAGTGCGCGCGGTTTGACGACTACTTTGACCAGCAAATCAACGAGCTCGAGGGAAGCGGCGCAGCAGCCACCGGTGGCCGTGCTTTTGCTACCATTTCTTCTTCGGACTCTTCTCCCGTCGTAGAAAAGACACGCCAAATCATAGCCGACTCGCCCGACTCGACACCGGCCATCACACCCTCCAACTCGCGGCCCTCAACACCGAGCGGCCTGCAGCCCTCTGGATTTGGTGGTGGTGCAACCTCGTCGGCACAGCCCAGCCCGCTGAGCAACCTGTCGCGGCGGGCACGCAAGGCGGCACAGCAGAAGGCGGCAGCAAGTGGCGGCGGTGGTGGCTCTGCTGTTCAGTCGAGCGACGAGGCTACAGTACGCAAGCACCAGAAAGACGGCAAATCGTCAAAGACGGCCAAGAAGGGCCGCAAATGGGGCGCCGACGGCCAGGCCGAGGAGGAAGACGACATCCAGCTGGACTACTCGATTGTCGACCTACCCAAGGGTGCCGGTGGCGAAAAGAGCGACGTAGCAGAGCGGCCAGCCCTCGAGCAGGTGGACGCGTCGACCTGGGGCAAGACGGCCAAGGGCGGCAAGTTTGTGCTTAAGGATCTGGACGATGAGGTGCACTCGATTCTGGCGAGCGCCGACGAGTCCAACAGCAAGAGCAAGGCGGCCTCTGCCGCGGCGGCGGCAGGCAACAACGGCTTGATAGGATCGAGCCTGAGCACAATCGGTGGGCTGTTTCGCAACGTTGTGGGCGGCAAGACGCTGACCAAGGAGGACCTGGACAAGACCATGAAGGGCATGGAGGACCACTTGCTGAAGAAGAACGTGGCGCGCGAGGCCGCCGTGCGTCTCTGTGAGAGCGTCGAGGCCGAACTGCTCGGCACCAAGACGGGCAGCTTTGAGAGCACCAATGCGCGCGTCAAGACGGCCCTCGAAGCCGCTTTGACAAAAATGCTGACGCCAACCTCGTCGCTCGACCTGCTGCGCGAAATCGACGCCATCACGCGGCCCGGCGCCACCTCGCTGCGCAAGCCCCGGCCCTACGTCATGTCCATTGTGGGCGTCAACGGCGTGGGCAAGTCCACCAACCTGTCCAAGATTTGCTTCTTCTTGCTGCAAAACCGCTACAAGGTGCTGATCGCTGCGGGCGACACCTTCCGTTCGGGTGCCGTCGAGCAGCTCGCTGTCCACGTGCGCAACCTCACAGAACTCACCGCCCGTGAAGGTGGCCAGGTCGAGCTCTACCAAAAGGGCTACGGCAAAGACGCCGCTGCCGTCGCCAAGGACGCTGTCACGTATGCCGGCCAGAACGGCTACGATGTTGTCTTGATTGACACGGCCGGTCGCCGCCACAACGACCAGCGCCTCATGTCCTCGCTCGAAAAGTTTGCCAAGTTTGCCAACCCGGACAAGATTCTCATGGTCGGCGAGGCGCTCGTCGGTACCGACTCCGTCGCCCAGGCCCGCAGCTTCAACCAGGCCTTTGGCAGTGTGCGCAGCCTCGATGGTTTCATCATTTCCAAGTGCGACACTGTCGGCAGCATGGTCGGCACGCTCGTTAGTCTGGTGCACGCGACCAATGTGCCCATTCTGTTTGTTGGTGTCGGCCAGCACTACTCGGATCTGCGCAACTTTTCCGTCTCCTGGGCCGTCGAGCGGTTGTTGAGCAGCGATTAAGCGGCTGTTGGGCTTGGTGTACGCAGTGCTTTCTGTCTCACATGAGACTTGGATTCACGAGATACCTTTCTTATCATTACTTGGCGGAAGTTGCGATGACGGCAATTTTTGTTTTCCGGAAACTATATATACCTCTTAATACACTTAATGTGATCATGTTTGCCACAATAGTTGTGCCTGTGTCTCTTGCTTTGTGACTTATCAAAGCGTTTGTTCTGTGTGATTATTTCGATATCCGAAACCTTGGAGTTACGTCTCGTGCGCTGTTGTACGTTTGCGTTTACTAAACACATATTTCCATATTCTCTTAAGATTTTTTTGCTTAAAAATACGCCATTATGATCTTTTTACTTAAATTGATTATATGTCATTTATCTTTTATTTTTGGTGTATTTTGTATTTTATTTTATTTTGTACTTTATTTTCGGTTTATATTCTTTTTGTTATTAATTTAATGACTAAAATTGAGAACTGCATAAATAAATAATAAAACCCTACCAAAACATTTCTTTGTATTCTGATGTAACATCTACTGTATGACTCTGCGATGTCCCCTTGACTGTTTACATTAAACGCGCCGATAGCAGTTCATACGCTCTCAAGATTTACATAGGCCTCTCAACGTGGCTGCCAAAGGTTATCGAGAAGATGCCCGAGTTTCTAAAATTATCAATCATCTGCTTCTTCACTCCAGGAATGCAGGCCATGCCAGGGTCACAACGTGGAATCTGACGTTGTAGTCGGCCTGGCCCGGAAGGAACCATGTGAGAGGAGGCCATACTGTCACTTTTGACTTTATCGACTCCCTCTGCACAATTGTTTCCTAATTTAGAGTTAAAAATAAGAAAGTCGGAAAGGGCCATGCGAGATTGAAAGGCTGTTAGCTGTCATGGCTGGAATGGGGTGTGAGACTATTGTACCTCCATGCCTCCATCCCTGGGAAAGGGCACTAAGAGACGTCTCTGATAGCGAGAGCGAACTGTCCACTTACAACGGATTGCACATGGCCAACGCGTGCCCTTTTCCTTCTTCTCTCTCACCGGTTGGTGGACTATCTGTTGTCTCTTTCTTTCATTTTCTGTCCTCTGCCGGTCTTGTGTCTTTCTTCTGTGGCGTTGTTTTCGATATTCTTTCTTTTCTATTCCGTGTATTTGTGCATGGCCCGTCCCGTTCAAAGACAAGTGCCAAAAAAAAAAGGAAAAAAAGGAGAAAAGTAAAGGAAAACAGAAATGTAGCAGCCACGAATATCTCATCACTTCACATTGCATCTTTTTGACTCGAGAACTCACAAAATGATTACTCTCTCTCTGTATTGTTTATTTCACGCGACTTAGACTTCTGTCACAATTCAGTTCTCGTCTCCCTTTCTTTCAAGTGAATGAGGCCAAGCCTGGGCAGGTACAAAATATTTCCTTTCTGGGATATAAGCCAACTTTGATTTTGCCCTAGCATGAGTCTTCTCTAGTATTATGCGCCCGTTGTCCCTTACTTTCCATTCCTCTGCACTGTTTAGTATCGTGGCACTGTCCGTAGGGCCTCGCCTTGATACCTTTCTCGAGAAAGCTTTCATATTTCGAAAATAAATGGGCCACAAAAACATCTCGCGATGCGTCAATTCTCAATGCTCAACGGGAGACGCGTCGTGACAGTCCCTAGCCGTTGTAACGAGGTTTGTAAAAGCTCGACTGGTGAGCCCGTGTCAAAATAACATGGCACTCGCAACTCGTGGCCGTCAGTCGCTCTCTTATTAAAAAGCATCGTCCACCGCCCCTGTTTGCTTTTGTGTTTTCTTCTTTTTCGTCCTGTCCTTCTTCTTTCTTTCTTCGTCCAACGGCTGTCTCTGAGGATTGGCACTCTCTCGTTCTTTTCGTCCCTTCCTTTTCGTCTTTTGTTGTTTTCCCTTCCACTCACTCGTTATATTATTTTGAATTTCAACGACGGTCATCATGAAGACCACGGCCCTCGCTGCTTTGGCCGGCATAGTCCTACCTCTGGCTAGCACGGTCGCCGCCCAGGGCTACTTTGGCGGCGACGAGTATGGTGCGTGTGGCGACGAGTACCAGTTCCGCTATCTTGGTTGCTACGACGGCAGCCTCATCAACTCGGCCACCTCGACGTTTGTGCTCAGCATCGGGAACTACATCCCCAGCGACCCGCAGCTCAACTACGCCAACCCGTGGCCTGGCTATGTCTACAACACAAACTACAACAACACCGTGGCGCCGTACTCGTGTGCCCAGGCGTGCCGTGGCTATGGCTATGCCTTTTCGGCCATGGCGTCCAACGAGTGCTACTGCAGCCCGCTGCCGCCGCCGAACGGACAGACTGTGTCCAACACGTGCGTGGAGGAGTGCAATGGCGACTCTTCGCAGACGTGCGGTGGCGCGCGGACGGGCGCAGACACTGTGGGCGCAGCACAGGTCTATGGCGATCCGTCGTTTGCGAGCCCCGCATATATGGCCGGTAACATTGCCGCCGGTAGCTTGGACTCGTTCTACAAGTACCTGGGCTGCTTCCACAAGCCCAATTTCGGTCCCGGCGCGGCGCAGACCAATGGTGTGCTCGAAACGTGCCAGGAGTCGTATACGGACTGTGTGACGCACTGCAGTGGCTATGGCTATCCGCTGGCCGGTGTTGAGTATACCTTGAGTGGCACCTCGAGCCTCGTGTGCAAGTAAGTAAACGTCCCCATCTCCCTCTCTCTCTCTGTATCTGCTAACACCTGCAGCGACAACCAACCTGTATCGTGTCTCTGCGGCACGTCGTTCGGCACCGACTCGTACCGTGTCGACGACACCAAGGCGCCATTCGAGTCCCAATGCGCCGTCGACTGTGCAACTGGGTATGATATAACCCCTCTCCTATCTTGTTTTGTCTCTTCTTGATCTCCCACTAACATTATAGCCTCGCCTGTGATCCCACCACGCAAAACTGCTGCGGTAGCAATAACTACTACCCCGTCTACATCAACTCCGAGCTCACCGGCTGCTACCAGCCCCAGATCCCCGGCTACGGCGTCCTCGACGGCTCTAACCTAGTCGCCTACACCTGTGCTGCCCCACCCACTTCGGACCTCATCGGCGGGCCCAAACTCTTGCCTAACGGCCTCGAGTACTATAACGACGGCGACTTTGACTACATCAATACCGTCGTGGCCAACCACCCCATCAGTGTCATCAGCCCCTACGACGAGCCCTATGGCCAGTACTTTATCATTGGCTGCTGCTCCGATTGCCTGGCCATGAATGTCTTTTCGTCGGTCGGCAGCTTCCGCGCCAGCTCCGGTGCCGAGAATGGTCTGCACGTCTGTGCGCAGCAGTGCGCCGAGCAGAGCCTCCCTTACTTTGCTGTCGGTGGCGGCGGCGTCGACTGCTATTGCGGCACGACGCTGTCGAGCGGCGCCACGCCAAACGACATGGCCGAGTGCAACCAGCCGTGCTACAGCAACAATGAGCAAAACTGTGGTGGACCTCAGGGACCGGAGCCCGGTTGGAGTGTGCCCGTTGTGTATGGCATTCGGGATGTGTTTGAAGACAGCGATGTGTATACGTCTCTCGTATCGACACTGGTGGCCACGCCGTTGCCGACGTACACCTGCACGGATGCGGTGTCGTCGTCGAGCGCATCATCGAGCGCGTCGTCGTCTGCCTCTTCGAGTGCATCTTCGTCTTCAGCATCGTCCAGCGCTTCTTCGAGTGCATCTTCCTCTTCTGCATCGTCGAGTGCATCGTTGAGTGCTTCATCAAGTGCTTCATCTTCGTCTGCTAGCTCGTCAGCGTCGTCATCAGCATCTTCGTCGGCATCGTCGTCTGCCTCCTCTTCCAGTGCATCCTCCTCTAGTGCCTCATCGTCTGCTTCTTCATCCAGCGCTTCATCGAGTGCTTCATCGAGTGCTTCGTCGTCAGCTAGCTCGTCTGCATCTTCTTCCGCATCATCGTCTAGCACATCGTCTAGCGCATCGTCATCCAGTGCTTCATCTTCGAGCGCTTCTTCCTTGAGTGCCTCTTCCTCGAGTGCTTCTTCCTCGAGTGCTTCTTCCTCGAGTGCTTCTTCTTCTGCGTCGTCCTCGGCATCGTCCTCGGCATCGTCCTCTAGTGCTTCATCTTCTAGCGCTTCCTCAAGCGCCTCTTCAAGTGCTTCCTCTTCTTCTGCTTCATCGAGTGCGTCGTCCTCAAGCGCTTCCTCGTCGAGTGCATCGTCACGTGCTTCATCGAGCGCTTCATCTTCCTCTGCATCGTCGTCTTCGGCCTCATCGTCGGCTTCCTCGTCGTCCGTGTCATCGTCAAGCGCATCCTCAAGTGCATCCTCCAGTGTGTCATCGAGTGTGTCATCGAGTGTGTCGTCGAGTGTGTCGTCGAGCGCCTTTTCGTCAAGTGCATCGTCATCTGCTTCATCGAGTGCTTCATCGTCTTCCTCTGCATCTTCTAGTGCATCCTCCAGCGCCTCTTCGAGTGTCTCTTCGACTGCCTCTTCGTCTGCTTCTTCCTCGAGTGCTTCTTCTTCTAGCGCCTCGTCTTCCTCCGCCTCCTCATCTGCCTCTTCGTCGGCTTCTTCGTCGTCGGCTTCATCTAGCGCCAGCTCCAGCTCAGCTTCATCTGCTTCATCCGCTTCATTGTCAGACTCCCCTGTATCTTCATCTTCCTCCTCTTCTGCATCTTCGTCTGCCTCTTCGAGTGCTTCGAGTGCGCCATCGTCTAGCGTGTCTTCGAGCGCTTCTTCAAGTGCTTCTTCAAGTGCTTCTTCAAGTGCTTCTTCAAGTGCTTCTTCAAGTGCTTCTTCAAGTGCTTCTTCAAGTGCTTCTTCAAGTGCTTCTTCAAGTGCTTCTTCAAGTGCTTCTTCAAGTGCATCTTCTAGCGCCTCATCCTCCGCTGTGTCGTCCAGTGCCTCATCGGGTGCTTCTCTATCCAGTGTCTCGTCCAGTGCCTCGTCCAGCGCCTCATCTAGCGCTTTGTCGAGTGCATCAAGTGCTTCGAGTTCATCTTTCAGTGCTTTGAGTTCGGCGGTCTCGTCTTCTGCGTCTTCTTCTTCAGATTCAGGTGCCAACACCCGGTCCAACGACGCTGTATCAACGTCCACTTCTTCCTTGAGCTCTTCGTTTTCGAGTGCTTCTGTCTCTGCTTCTGCTTCCGCCTCGGCCTCTTCATCGTCGGAATCTTGCAGCGAGGAAATTAGCTCCAGCATGTTCTCTTCGGCTTCGTCCTCTGCGTCTGCTTCATTATCATCTGCTTCGTCTTCTGCGTCTTCTTCTTCAGATTCAGGCGCCAACACTCGGTCTAACGACGCAGTATCGACGTCCACTTCTTCCTTGAGCTCTTCGTCTTCGAGTTCTTCGTCAAGTGCATCGTCGTCGCCGGTCTCTTCCAGTGCAAGCCCGAGTTTGGGCTCCAGCTCCATTTCCGCGTCATCAGCTTCTTCCGTTTCCAAGTCGTCCGCGTCTTCTTCGTCTACCTCTTCATCTTCGGCGGGGGCAAACACCAAGTCGGACGACGCTGTGTCGACGTCGACATCGTCTATTTTGTCATCGAAAACATCGTCTGGTGCCTCTTCCACGACCAAGTCGTCCGCCACCACTCTATCTACGGCGACCAGAATGACGACCACCACCACCACCACCGCAACGTCCACATCGCCCAACACCAACCATCCCGCCCACGCCACGTTGGTGTTGCCGGCTGGTCTGTACTTCTTGGACGACCCGCGGTTCCCGGCGACGGCCTATGTGTGCAAGACGGTCACTCGCTCGTGGGTGCCAGGCGCGACGACGCTTCTGCCATAGGGAAGGCAGTAAATGCTTCCTTCTTTCCTAATGTTAATGGGGTTATGATTTTGTATGAATCAGGACGTTTATGGAGTTGGTTGGCTTTTGTGTGGGTTTTTCTTTTCTTTCCGTCGTCAAAGTGCGATGGCCTCGTTTTAATTCAACAATGCAATATGCTGGGTTCTATATGACGCTGCCTGTGGCGTATTGTGCCCGGCTTATTATGCCGGTTCCTAACAACTGACGTGTAAGCAACAATGCAACATTTTTCTCATCCACCTCCACGTAATTGGCCAACCACCAACTTCCAAAGCAATAAGTGATAAACGTACCTAATTTCTTTCCTTTCTATTCTTTGCGCTCCACCTCTTTTCTTTTCTTCTTCTTTCATCCACCACCCATTCTTACAACTCCGTCTTGCCGGCCGGGCTCGGCGGCAGCACCTTGTGCAAAAACGCCTCGACATCGTCCAGCTCCTCGGGCACGGCCGTGTGCGGCATCTGGTACTCCTTCCACTCGATCGGGTAGCCCAGGCTCGCCAGCTTGTCCTTGGACATGCGGCCCAGCTGGAAGGGCAAGACAGGGTCGACAGTGCCGTGGCACATGAGGATGGGCGTCTGGGCGTTGACGTTGATGGCGGGCGCCTTGGGCAGGTAGGTGGACTCCAGTTTGAGTGTCAAAGGCAGGTAGGTGGACATGCCGACGATGCCGGCCAGCTTGACCAGGCTGGTGAGGCCCGCAAAGAGAGCAACAGCGCCACCCTGCGAGAAGCCGCCGAGGACAATGCGGTCGGCGGGGATGCCGTTGTCGACTTCCTGCTGGACGAGCTGGCGGAAGTAGTCGCGGGAGTCGAGCATGCCGGCCTCGTCCTCGTTTTCACGGAGCAGGTCGGCCGAGCCGCCAAGGGAGGCCTACTTCGTCATCAGCAAGCATTCGCAATAGCATCGATGGGTAGGCTTGTGCGTGTGCACACTCTGGGGCTCTTTGCAAGACTTACAATGTCGTACCAGCCCGGCATCCGGTAGCCCATGTTAACAGTAATGGGGATGGTGGGCGCGTGCGGCAGCACAAACTTGACTTCATCTAAACGCTGGCGGCGGCGCCAGTTCTCGACGGCCGAGGCCCAGCCGTGGCCCGAGTCGCCGAGGCCGTGCGCGAAGATGACCGTCGCCGTGTGCCGCGGGCCCGCTGCAGGGAAAACAAGTGGGGCCAACCGGGACATTATGTGGTGAGAGGATGTGTAGTAACGAGGGAAATGGGTGAGGCTGCGATTTAAATATAGCGATTGTTTTGACAAAGACTGAGTGAAGCACAATCAGGAAAGAGCTCTCCACGGTCGCGGCTTCCGATATGGCGCCTTGAGCGCTCTCTGTGTGCATCCGACGCCCCACCTTGGCCCGCCCAGACTGAGAGCTTGTCCCGCCTGCAGTTCGACGTCGGCGAAGCTCAAGTGGACCCACTTACCTAAATAATGACTAAGCTGTCAAGATACCCGCCACCTCATTTTATCGGCTATCAAACAGCCTGAAGCGCGACGAATTTCTAAAGAGACTCCTCCTTTCCCGCTCTGTCCTCCACAATTCCGACCTCCGACCTCCCATCTCGAATTTGACGACAACCTCACAGAACGGGCAACGCCGCGACAACTGCCCTCTTGTGCGCCCGTTCCATCGGGTCTTTCGTCTCTCGACGGGGTAGCTAGCACAGATCTACTACACACATGCGGCAGGCAATGCGACAGCGGCCAAGATGAGCTCCTCTGCCAAACCGTCGCCTCGACGTCGGCCATTCCTGTTCCTGTCACGCCAGGCCACAATGCAGCAGCTTCGGTGAACTTGGGTGTGGGTGTCGATGTTGAGGCCGCCGGCGCCGACGACTCTTTTGTGACGGCCGACAACAACAACAACACACCTACACAGACAGCGCCGGCCATGGCCGCGACACAAGTTTATCCAGACGGCTTCCCCGGTTTCGGCCCCGAAGTGCTGCCGCCCGAGGCCGTCTACCACTCGCGCGACGATGCCTACAAGGCCATCAATGCCTCTGCCGCTGTCCACGGCTACGCCTTTATTACGTCGCGCTCGTTTCAGACGTCGGGCGGTTTGACAACGGCCATGTACTCGTGCGACCGGAGCGGTCGAGGGCGCGACCCAAACCGCGTCATGAAGCGCCAGCGCGCCGCATCCCGACGCACCGACTGCCATTTCTCGGTGTACGTCAAGGAGAGGCGTGACGGCCTGTGGCAGGTCCGCCACCGCGCGGGCGCACAGTTTTCCGTCCACAACCACGCGCCCAGCGAAGACGTCTTTGCGCACCGCGTGCACCGGTCGCTAGACGCCGACCAAAAGGACACGATTGATGTGCTGCTGCAAATGGAGATGAAGATGAAGCAGATTGTCACCTTCTTGCGGCTCAAGTACCGCAAGCAGGTGAGTGCCCGCGACGTGTCCAACTACATTGCCAGCGCGCGGCGCAACAAGCTGGCCGCGCAGCCGCAGAACCCGGACCAGACGGCGGCCGCTGCCAAGGAGCAGGCATCCCTTGAACAGCAGACGCTCGACCAGGAGAAGGAGGACCTGTTGCTTGAAGAAGAGTTAAGGGAACAGCTCGGCAAGGAGCTGCAGCAGACCGCCGGCGGGGCAGCCGACTTCTTTGGGCAGTAGCCGTGTCTTTTGTCGTTGTCAGCCGGAGGCTTGGGAGATTTTAATGATGGTGTTTATGTTTGCCGTTGCCGTTTTTGTTTCCCTGTTTTGGGTGGCTGATAGAAAGCCACGAAGCATGACCCGTCTCGTTTTTTTGTTTTGCTGTATTTTATCCCTGTTCGATTACTGTATACCCGTTGGTCGGCGGCTGCCCTCACAGCTGCGTTGTGTTTATTGAATTGCATATTTTTATATTTCTTTATGGGGATTGACGCTTTCCGTCCAAAAGATACGCCTGTGTAATGCGAGGTGTCTGTTGAGAGTGTGAAAAGTGTGAACAGAAAATGCCTTATCTGTGTACTTTTTTTCTTGCTCTTAAAAATTATCATTCAAAAAAAGAGAGAAAGAAAAACTATATTAAGTAAAGCAGTACGTTTGGATTTGATCTTCAAAAAAAAGTCGAAAAAAAATTTAAATGGTCCCGGAGGGGCTCGAACCCTCGACTTTCGCATTGGATTTCTTTTGCAGGAAATATTAGTACGATGCGCTAACCAACTGCACCACGGAACCGCTCGATTGGCGGAATCAGGATCTGATGATCGAGGACGGCCCTTCCAGGGGCTTATGAGGTAGGGAAGGAGCTAATGGTGCAGTCGGCGATAAGACAAAGAAAGAAAGAAAAAGGCAGGAGTCAGAGGGTCTAGGACGGGCTAACAATAACGAGCACGAGAAGGGAAGGAACGATGGCCTCTTTAATATTGAAGGGACAGGGTAGATACAATGACCGGGTAGAACAGAGCCCCGTACATGGTCATTTGCGCCAGAGAAGTAGAGCGACATGAAGTTTTTGCTTTGTTACGAATAAATAGGTCAAGTTTGAATATAAAGAGGCGACAAAGCAAGAAAGTTCAAAAAGGGGAAGTAAATAAAAGCAAATAATTAAACTAACCACTCGTGTACTTTATTCAAGATAAATCAAATACACGAATACGAACCTCGCTATACAAGACAAGATTGCCAAGTGAGGCAGGGATTCACATCTAACTGACATCCAGGGGCGATAATTGAATAACAGAACGACCGAGAGACTTTGCCTCCACCTCGTTTCTATCCTTACCCTTGACATGCTGAGGACCTAGGGGCAAGTGAGCTTATAGAGCTTTGTCGTATTAATTTTGCTCCAGTTTGCTCTGTCTTCCAAGATAACCTAGGTGAATGAGTCAGCAAGGCCAACAGCATCGACAGCGACCGTTTAAATCACGCTTCTTCATGTCCGATTTCTGCACCCATTATGTCTTTTTCTTCACGAGTTTGTCTCTGATTTTTGCTGATTCTGTCTGCAGTTTGTCGTCTCCTCTGTCTCTCCTCTCCTCTGTCTCACATCGTTGACAGTCCTGATGATCTCTACGACCAGGTTGGCACTTGTCTTCAGCGTGCTTGTACTTGTCTCTCTGTCTCATTTTGTGTCTTTGTATCTTTGTGTCTCTCGTGTCTCTGTTGTCTTTCTGTGGTGAGAGCTGCCCAGCACGGCGTAAACTCGGTGCGTCCATGTGTCCATGTGTCCGTATCCATGCGACCATACGTTTTTCTTGTACTCTTGCATCAGTTTTTGTGTCGTCCATGCGGCTGCTGTTCCTGCTCTTGCTCCTGATACACCTCCCGATCCTTGGAGGGCCCTCCAACTCGGTTCTCGTTGTGCACGCTTGACGGCTTTTCTCTTTCTCGTTTCCTCTTTGTAAATTTTCTACTTCTGTTGAATCCCTCGCACTTTTCTGCACAACGCCGCCCCCGCTTCTTCTTGCCCTGTTTCGATTTTCTTCTTCTCTTCTCTCCGGTCTCCCCCTTGCCGGACATGCACTTCTGCCCTTGAACGGACTGTCCCCTTTTCTTTGTGTGTTTTGTGTGACCTTTATCGAGGGGGAAGAAAAAGAGGAGGAGCCTGTACTTATTAGGGTCTACTTATATGTGTACCACCACACTCATTGAATAGGGTTACACGAGAAGAAAACAGAAAGCAAAGAAGGCAAGGACATGGCATGTACAGAGCCTATAGCTGGTAATAATTACTTTTCGTCTTAGCAGTCTGGTCTTATTATGCACGATCTCTATTTTACTATCCTACTCATGAGCTTTCACATTTATTTTATTCTCCTTCTTTACAGTCTACCGTGGTTTTCTTTTTACACCCCTGTCTTGTTTACCCATACCTCCATTTCTTCTCTCCTGCTTGTGCTTCGTTACCTCAAATGTGCACTCACGGCCGAGGGCTTTTCCCCTTTGACGTGCTCCCTTTTTTGTCTTCTCTGCGTCCCGGTCTCGTCCACTCAAGACCTGTTCTTGATCCTTTTTGGTTCCGTTTGGTTTCTTACCTCCTCCATTTTACCGTTTTGTGCAAGCAATGAACAGAAACGGGAGCGAGGTACATCATACCGGCCCATCTATTTAAAATGAGGGTGGATGCGGCTGGCCGAGTCGCCTCTTTGTGTTCGCACGAGAGCCGTCAAGTTCTGTGCAGCAAATATGATGCTGCCCGGCATCTATTACAACTGCCTTTCTTAGTGAATGAAAAGGACTACTTATTGACTATGTAATCAGCAGTAATACAAAAGCCAGAATATTTAGGAGGGATGATTAGGTTGTGAAAGAAAAAAGAAAAGAAACAAAAAAAAAATCATCGGAAACTGCATAACGGCCTGTCTTACCAGACCATTTCCCATCTGTGTAACCTACTCCCTTGGCCTGAAAACCATTAAGTGCCCTCTTATTTTCTTCGACTCTCACTGTCACTTCCCTCCTTTGCAGATACTTTCCTAGCTCGACAGGGAGTAGACAGTATAAACAGTACAGAAAGTACCAAGACAACCCTCCATCTCTCTTAAAACTGCAGACATTGTCGTTTTATTGGTGATATCTCCTCCCAATACCCATGCACGCAGATCCAGACCTCGGGATGCTGGCAAGCGAACCCTGACGTGACACAAGAACGACAACACACTGAACACTACCTTTTTCTTTCTATCCTTTTCACAAAGACCTTTGTGTTCACCACTGCGTGGCACAGACAAGAGCCAAACAATGCAGCCAAGAGAGACACAAGAGACACGAGAGACAAGAGGCGAGGGACGAGAACAATGTCTCCATAGCTCACAGGGAAACGAAAACGCATCCACTGCCTCCACTCCCTATTCTGTCGAAAAAAGGCGAGAAAGGCGAAAGCAATGATGCTCATTGACTTTTGCTGCCTCCTGATATTGTTTGAGCATATAGCAGCCAAGAGAACCAAGAAGACCAAGAGAATCAAGATAATCATTCTAAAGAGACTGTAGAGACACAGGCGGGGCTGACTCACTATCGCTTGCTCCCCCTGATTAAATGTGCAGATGCAGGCCAGACTCCAGACTTTCTCGGCATGTTTCTACAAAATGTATGCTATTTATGTTGTTCCTGTCTGTCTCTATTCCACTGTCTACTGTCTACTATCGACTGTCGACTGTCTGCCGTTGTTGCACCTTGTACCTGTATCTTGCATGTATATTTCTGTTCTGAGTCCTCTTGAGTTCGTCTTTGTTATTTCCTTTTTGTCGTCGCACCCTCCACTCTTTATGTCTCTTTTCCCCTCTCCCTTTTCCTCTTTCTCTACTCACTCTCTTGACCACCTGCCTGTGTTGACTCTTCTGTGCATTTCCAATATTTATAGTTTCTCTCTCTGCAGCAACTCTGCTTTCATTGTTTCCTACCCCCTGGTGGTACGCCCCTTTGATTTTCCCTTGTCTTTACTTGTGTCTCTCCCATCTTTTTTGCTTTCTCCTTTCTACTTTTCTTCTTGATCTCCCCTTTTGTTCTCCATTTTCTTGCCTTGTTTTTCTTCTCCTAACGTCTCATATTTTCTTCACACCTCTCCTTTTTCCTGTTTTTGTTTACTTTCAACGAAGATCATAAGAAAGACAGCCAACCTCCTCTGTCTTTGCTCGTCTCCTTTTATTTTATTTTCTGTTTATTTATTTATCTTGTCCTTCTCTCTCCCCATCCACAAATATGCAGAGCTTCCCGGGAAAGGAGTCGGTACGCTTGCCCTCGACCGACGACGAAGGCATCTGCTCGACATCGCCGACCGCCTCGATAACAACCATGATCACAGCCGCCGCCTCGACGTCTTCATCAGCAGCCGTGGATCAGCAACAACAGCAGCATTCTAGTCAAGAACAGTATCAACAGCAGCAGACACAGAACGAAAAGAACACGCCGACCGTCAGCGAGACGCAGGAATCGAATCAGATGCGGGGCATTGAGCCCATGGAGATTGAGGCCGACGCCGACCACACAGGAGCCCGTCGAGAAGCAAAGGCACCGGTGGGTCTCTCCTTTCTTCGGACAGGAGACATTTTGAATAGTACACTGACAGTATAGCCCATGTCGAGTGCTCGGTTCATGGCCCTTGTGGGCATGGCATTTCTGTGGACGAGCGCACAGATTCCCGTTTATTTCTGGGGCGGCATCCCGCCCATTGTCTATGGCGACCTTGGTGGTGTCGACCGTTGGGTCTGGCTCATTACGGCCAACTTGCTGGCTTCGGCGGCCGTCTGCCCCTTTGTCGGTGCTCTCTCTGACTTGATCGGTCGCCGCTATGTCGCCCTTCTCGGCTGCGGATTTGTCGTTGTTGGCCAACTCGTCTGCGCCTTTGCCCACAACATGAACTCTTTCATTGGTGCGTACCACCAGCAACTTCCCTGTTTATTTCTCCCACTAACTTGACAGCCGGCATGGCCGTCTCTGGCGTCGGTGCTGGTATCAACGAGTTGACCGCTCTCGCCGGCACTGCCGAAATCGCGCCTACCATCCAGCGCGGCAAGTACATTGGCTTTCTTATTCTGACTATCCTGCCATTCTGCCCGGCCGTCCTCTGGGCCAACCTGATTGCCGCCAACGCCGGCTGGCGCTTTGTCGGTGTCTTAACCGCCGTCTACGCGTTTGCTGGCCTGCTCGTCCTAGCCGTCTTCTACCACCCACCGCCCCGCGCCAGCGCCAGCGGCTTTCGCTCGTGGCGCACCGAGATCCTGCCGCGTATCGATCTTGTCGGCGGTGTCCTGTCCATTGGCGGCATTGTCTTGTTGGTGGCCGGTTTGTTGTGGGGCGGCTACCAGTACAAATGGTCGAGCGCCCATGTCCTTGCACCACTCATTATTGGCGTCGTGCTGTTGATTGCCTTTGCCATCTGGCAGTCCCGCTTCGCGCCCCATCCCATGGTCCCGCGCCGTCTTGTCGGCCACCACCACGAAGGTGCTGCCGGCCCACCGCCGCGCAAACGTGCCATGTGGCTCGCCCTCATCATCACATTCGTGTCGGGTGCCAACTTCTTTTCGGTGTTGATGTTGTGGCCCTCCCAGGCCTACAACATGTACGGCCACGACCCCGTTGGCGTCGGTCTGCGCGGCCTGCCCTTTGCCACGTCCGTGCTTGTCGGCTGCATCATCTCCTTGGCTATTCTCACCCGCTGGCGCGGCGGTAACCGTTGGCTGCTGTTTGGTGCCAGTGTCGTCATGACCGCCGGGTGCGGTGCCCTGGCTTGTGCTTCACTCGACAACTTAGCCGCCGTCTATGTCATTCTGGTGATTGCCGGCCTGGGTGTCGGTGGCATCGTCGTGCCCGCCTCGCTTGTCGCCATGGTCATTTGCCCCGAGGACCTGATTGCCACAGCCACGGCCATCACCCTGGCCGTCCGCGTTGTCGGTGGTGCCGTCGGCTACTGCGTCTACTACAACGTCTTTGTGCATGAGCTGGTACCACGTCTCGAGGATGGGCTGATCGGAACCGTCCTCAAGGGCCTGCAGGCTGCTGCCGCTGCTTCGCCCACTGGGTCGACGGGCGTCTCCAATGTAACTGCCCTTATTGGCCAAGTCATTATGCTGACGGCCACATCGCAGACAGAAGCCATTGCCGGTCTCGAGGGCATTGGCGGTCCCGACTCGGACTTTTACCATTCCATCATCACGGCCGGCCAAGAGGCGTATGCGGGTGCTTATCCATATGTGTACTATAGCAGTATCGGGTTCGGCGTGGTGTCCATGATTGCGAGTCTGTTCATGGACGACATTGGCATGTACATGGACGACCACATTTCGGTTGTCATTTGAGGAAGTCCAGATAAATGGTGCATAGTTTAGAGAGACTTTTTCTGTTCGTGTTAGCTGGCTTGGGTTAGCTTGGTCGATCGAAGTCGGTCTTTTCTTCTTTCTGCATTGTGTCGTATTCTGTATTATTGTTGGAAGGAAGAGGAGGTGGGAAGAGGGCAGGTTCCTTGTTTTCTTTTTGTTGAATTTCGAAACCCTTAATGAGCAAGAAGAGTAGCCGCCATGTAAAAGTAGCTAGTCAAATAATCACTTATAATGTTGGCGAGGCTAGGAAAAACAGCTTACCACCTCGTAGGTAGACACCCCCTTTTGTTTTTGGTGAGCAAGAATGATGGTTTGTGAAGTGAATGAGACTGTTTAGAAGTTGAGTTGGCGGGGCAATGTTGCATCTGTAGATTTAAATGTATTTTTTATTTTAAAGAAAATTTCCGGTTTCCTCCCAGCCAATGTATCCCTTTGTTTCGCTGTATGCTAGAAAAAAAAATTCAAAATAAAGGAAGAGGCAGTTGTGTTTCCATCCCAAAATGTAATCCCGCTAAAATAAGCAAAACAAAAAGCATTCTTCAAAGTCCTTTGAAAAAGGGTCAACAAATAAAAGCAGGAAAAGCAAAATGTGTAGGCGCCAAAATAATGAGCGTGTAAGGTATGCCGAACTGAGCCAAGATAAATTATTCACTCTTTGAAAGAAGGAAATGTCTTCAAAGGCGGCTGATAAAAGTACAAACCCAGGCCGTATTCATTCGTAAACAGGCGGGTAGTAGACAAAAGGAAATGATTTTGCGAGTTTCAAGACGACGGACAATTTGAGTGTCTCTTGAAGACTCAGAAAAAAAGAATGATGCCCAAAGCACAACAAGAGAGGAAATGTGGACAGCATGGCCAGTGAAGGCGGAGCTGCATGAGACTGTTTGCGGTAAACGCCGGAGACGAGGGGTATCAAAATATAAAATGTAAATAAAATGGATAAGTGGGCAAGGGGGAGAGAGGGGGGGGGGGGGTTCAGCCAATGCAAAGGACCGGATCGGAATGAAGTTTGAGAGAAGTAGGAGAGAGGAATAGAAAAACAACTATGTTTTTTACCCCCAGATTGGCACGCCGCGGTAGGCTGGCGAGTTGTAGCTGTGGAGGATGCGATAGGGTGCTTGAGGGCCAGGGACCGGGCCATGGCGAGAGCCCATACTGCGGTTGCGGTGATGCGAGCCGCGAGCCACATTTGGAGGCGGGCGAGCATATTGCTGGTAGTAAAAGTCCCAGGCTTGCTGCTGCTGGATCTGGTACTTGTCGCTACGGCTGCTGCTCGCGCTGCCGCTCCGCCTATGGCCGCTACCGAACGGATCGGTGACTGATCCGGTGTAGCCGTTGGACATCCGCGGAGGGTTGCGACGAGGCTGTTGGCTAGGTGGGGCCATCGCGTAGTTGCCGCCGCCCAACAATTGATCGGGGCCACTGCTGTAGCCATTGAAGCTGGCGCGGTGCCGGATGACGCGAGGTTGCCCGTCCTGGCTACCGCCGCCGCCGTGTGGCATAAACATCTTGCCGCCGGCAGCCACGAATGCCATGTGCGTGTCGTTTCCGGAGAGGGACCGATGAGGCATGTGCGAATAGTCCAGAGATCCACGACGCTGCCGAGGCACATCCATATCGGGTTGGACTGACTGTTGTGGTGAGTTGAGAAGAGGCGGCGAGGCGACAATGGTGCCAGCAAACTGGTTGGCCTCGGCCATATTGGAAGCCTGATAATATTGAACGGCAGCTGCGTTGTAGAGGCTGTCTTGGCTGCTAGGACGCGAGATACGACGGCCTCCACCTTCACTAGATGGCCTCGATTGTGGGCGGAGCGAAGGAGGCACACGAAGGACCGATGGGCGGATCTGCTGCATCCGTGCACTCACCGGTGGCGAGGCAGCTGCGAGGACTTCAGGTGCCATGGTCCGTCTCTGTTGCTCCATAGCTTCTGCAAAGAGCGGGCTGGGAAGGCTTGGCGAGATTGGTAGGCTGCTTTTGAATGCCGTTGAGAAGGCCGAGATTGGGATGGTAGGGCGGTCCGATGTCGAGGGGCGAGAGATGGAAATCTTGGGGAAGGTAATCTTCAAGCTGAGAGACCGCTCGAGTTGGGCAGTCAGACTCATGGTCCGGCTGATAATCGACGACGACCGAGATGACGTGCGATGGAGCTGGTTTGATCCACCGATACCCGAGTCGCCGTACGCGTTGGTGTCCTGTCCTTGCTCATCAGGATTGCAGGCAGCATCGTCGTCGTCGGAAGTGTTTTCCGGACTAGGCGTCTGCCGCTCTCCATCCTTGCCCCAGCGCAGCCAGGACCGTCTAGCCTTCTTCTCTTTATTGTCCGGGATCGGTTCTGGGGTGAACGTGTTGGAAGAGATATACTGGTGCTCATGTGCTTCCTGGGCTAAATCATCCTCCTCGAATTCGTCGGTAAAGTCGACAGCCATGGACAGCCGAGACTTACGTTTGGCGACAGCTTTGAGAGGCATGACAGCGGCAGCGGCCACTGAGGCGAGCGAGGACGGAGCTTGGAGCGTGTTCCGACGATGAGGAGCGCGGGACGAGTAGTCGCGCGACAAATCATCTTTGGCACTGGCACGAAGGTCGCTGCTGCTACGTGTCTCAAGGCTTCCGACACTGAAGATGGTCTTGAGCGTGTCTCTGCTCATCTGTGTCTTCAAAGCCAAACGCTTGGTGGTCATGGGGAACAGGCCAGTGTGTTCACGCAGTTTGTCGTTGACATTGCTCGGTACAGAGGGAATGTCGGCAGCACTGTCGCCTTCGATGTGCGTGACATGAACAGCAGGAGGACCCTTGTTGGCAGGAGTGACGTTGGGCGATGAGACGTTGGCAAAGCTGAGGAAACGAAGGAGCTTGCTCGGCCGCTGGGTACCGCTGCCAATGCTGTGAGCCGAGACTGAGCCGTTGGAACGGACACTGGCAGGTGTCAATGGGACAGGGCTCGTTGCGGGCGATGGCTGGCTGTCGGGATTTGCAGCAGGCCGTAGGTTATCGAGCGGTGATGGCACTGCATGGCGTTTATTGGTTTGCACTGTGGTACCAGAAGCCGAAGATTCAGATGTTGCGGGCGTAGATGTATCGGTCATTGACATGCTGACAGGCGAAAGAAGGAGCACATCTCTGGACATATTTTCTGGAGACATGGTCTGGGGCACTGGTGGCTGCGGAGGAAGAGGCGCATCCCGATGGGTGCTGGCGGACGTGCCACAGCCGCGCTTGGTGGAAGTGGCTTTCTCTTGATACGCATCGTGGTGGCTGGAGACATGGACCGGAAGGCCATGTCGGGAGTGTTGATGGTCGGGCTCGGCAGCTGCAGCTCGTCAATAACAAATGATTGTCTTTCGGGGCCTTGATTGGCAGCAGCATCCTTCTCGGCCGATAGACGGTTGGCTGACTTGGTGCCAGAGTTTATGAGCTTGGATGCAGCCTGCTTGAACGAACGAAGGGATACATTGGAGCTGTAACCAGAGTCGGCCTTGCTCAGTGCCTTGCGAGAGGAAGATTCGGATGTCGGGCTCGAAACGAATCCGCTATCGGACCGGCTGACACTCTGCATGCTGTGAGCGCTCTTCCGTGCAGCTAGGTTTGCAGCCTTGCCACGGCTTGGGGACGCCTTGGCATTGGGGTCGACTCGGACATCGAGAATCTCTGGATCGGCGTAGCCCGACGTGCTGTGGTCATCTTCCTCAAAGAGCAAGTCTTCTAGGGCGGTTGTCTTGGATGTTGTCTGTAGTGTTGTAGGTACAGGGGGAGGTTGAACAGTCGGCGGCTCGACGACAGTGACAGGAACTGTATCCTGAAACGAAAATGAGCTGAACTCAAAATCGGCAAAGAGGTCCTGGGTCAGCTCGATCTGCGGGAGCTCGGAAGGAGACACGACAGGCTCGCGGACGGGCAGCTCGTGAAAGACGACCGGTTTGGACACGATCCCTGCAAAGAGCTCAACTGGAGGCTGGAAAAGGGCGGGTGAGAGCGGGCTAATCTGACGGCTGCCGTCGTTGGCGTCGTTGGCTTCAGCTACTACACTCGAAGTGGTAATGGTGATGCTGCTCTCCGTGTCGGTGACAACGGTCGTACTCGTCGAAAGAGCAGCTAGGGCTCGTGTGCGTTCTTCTGCAGCGATTGTTGGACTGCGAGTTGACTCATGTTTAGCTGCCCTTTCTTCCCGTGCCCTCTTTGTTTCCGGCGAGGACATGGGGCTCTCGGCACCGTTGGTGATGCGTAATGAACCAAGTTTGAAGGTACCGATTGTGTTGTACTCTCCGTCAGGAGGAGTGGATACACGGGCTGCTGCTTTGACAGTGCTGTCGGCACTTAGTTCCGGTCTTTGCAGTTCAGGCGGTGGCATCGACATAACGCGGCTGCCTGTTGACTCAAAAGACGTCCGCCGAGAGAGACTTGGTGTTGTGGCCGGATGGCTGTGCCTGAACGCAGGCCGCATAGACGCACCGCCGGCACTCGTAAAGCTGCTTGTGCTGTTTCTCCGGGTAGCCACGCCGGGTACCTGGACAATAGACGTTCTTCTTACAGGAGCATAGAGGGAGAGGTCCGAATTGGCCCGAGTAAGCGTTGGGCTTTTGGGACGAACGGGGTGAGAGCTCTTCCAGGTTACTTCAGAAACTAGGGAGTACCGACTCTCTGATGCTATCGAACCTTGCTCGAGTCTGTTGTCCAGCGGGTTGTCATCCACAATATGGAGCAGCCGCTTGGCTGCGTATGACGACATGTCGTAGTTCCAAGAGGTGCGGGAACCGGCCTGTGGTGGCCAACTAAAGGTGTTAGTGATGATACGGAGGAAAGCAAATTTTAAGCGTGACTGAGAACTCACTTCTCTGAAAGAGGTCCACCATAGTACTGGCCCAAGACCTGGTCGTACGTCATGGAGCCGATGTCCCACGTCGTCCGGTCACCAGCGCCGCGGTATACCGAGCCAATGCTGTTTCGCCGTGTGTAGTCACGAAAATCGCGGTAGTCACGGTCGTCAAGCTGGTCGATTTGGTCGAGGTCGAGGCTGGGCCGTTGTGAGGATTTGGAGCGAAAGAAGGAGGATCGCCGCCTTGACCGCTCCTTTTGCTTTTGCTTCTGTTTTAGAAGTTGTAGTTGATGGCGTCCACGTTCAATAAGCTCGTCCTCGTTGTTGTCTTCGTTGTCGAGCTCAGTGTCCGTAATGGCCTGGTCGTACAGGCCAAACTCGTAGCTGCTGTAACGCCGTAGCTCACGTTCACGGTCTCGTTGCAATTTCTGAGCTTCCCGCTGCAGCTTCTGAAATTGTAACTGGTTCTGACGTTGGCGGAGCTCAAACTCGAGCTGACGTGCTTGTTGCTCTTGTAGAAGCTCAATGTCGAGACTGGGTGTCGGATAGATGGACGTTACTGGAGGCCGCCAAGCAGCAGGGTTCTGCTGGCCAGTGACGGCAACAACAGCCTCTTCAAACGTAAAGACGGATGGACTGCGTGCTCCCGGTGACGGAGGGAGGAGAGATGGCGGTTGGGGTGGGAGAGTCCGTGATCGTGACGAGGAACGACGGCGGCGAGAGGAGAAGGAGGAGGAGGCGGCGGCGGCAAAGGAGGATGTTGTGGGCGTGTTGGGTGAGGAGAAGGAAGCGGCGACGAGGTGAGCTATGCCAGCAGTTGAAAAGCGTCTCGAGCCAGAGCCAGTGCCCTTCTCATCAACAACATCCGGGCTCTTTAACAGGCCAGCTGTCGAACGGATCCGGGGTTTGGACAGCTTTTGAGCAGAGGCAGCAGAGGTAGAATCATATGAAGAGGTAGGCAGAGAAGATGCGGAGGCGTGGGAGTAATGAGAGATGTGCGAGATGCGAGAGGCGTGAGTAGAGAGAGGAGGGAGTGGTGGAAGAGGACGGTCTGCGTGTGACGGCGGTGGGTGAACAAAAAGAGACTCGCCATAAGCCGCCTCGGATGATGGCTGGTTCCCCATCTCGGCTTTGTTTGGCAATAAAAAAAAGACGAGCAGGAATGGGACAAAACCCTTGAGATTAAAAGACGGCTAGGCGATCACAAGGCATGAGAGGCGAGGTTCGAAGGGAGAAGCCGTGAACGAGGCGCAGACAACCGTAACAGCAGTAGTATGAGGGATTGTATGAGAGAGGGCGTAGAGTGGGCTTGAGGGAAAGGTGTAGAGGTCAAAATGTTGGTTCTCCCGTCCGGTAGTGGGTTCTGGACAAGAACGACGGTTCAGGTTGGCTATGCGGATATTGAAACTTCCATGCCGTCAAATCGAACCGCAGGTCTGCGTACAGAGACGCCCTAGACCGGCGCAGCAGCTACGCAGGCAATGTGCGGCTTCATGTAAAAAGCAGGCGTGGATAGAAGGGGACGAGACCGAAAAAGGTTGGTAGAAGCTGGCGTTGGGCGGTGGATGAGAGAGTGAACAAAGACCAGAGAAGCAGAGAAGGGGCGTGTGTAGATCGTTTCTGGAGACTGTATATGCTTCAATGCAGCAATATTGACGTTGATTAAGGTTGACAGGAAGATTGACGGCGGACCGGATGGGAGGAAGAGCTGGGAGGTGCCTGTATATAAAGCAGGCTCAATGGCGAGAAAGAGATGCCTGAGCTCAGGCGGTGGTGGTGTAGACGTTGACAAAAAGAAGAAGAAACGTCGAGATACGGAAACATGCAAACCGATCCCGAGGAGTAACCATGAGACGAATATCCAAGTAGCAAGGAGAAGACGAGCGGTCGAGGAGTCGAGGAGTCGAGGGGGCGAGAAGGCGAGAAGGCAAAGAAACGAGGAGACGTCTAGAAGCACAGATGGCACACATGAAGGAGAGCACGAGTTCGAGAGCTCGGAAAGGTGGCCCGGGTGGGTTGCGGTTGCTTCTTCTTCTTCTTCGTTCTTCGCCCGGCAAAGGCGAGGAGCTGTTCGTACAGCCTTTTGACAAAGTGAGAACGTGAAGGTGAGAACTGAACAAAAAGAAGAAAGAGAAGAAAAGGGAGGGGTGTGAGGCGAGGAAAGAGAATCGATTTGGAGAATAAGGAAACAGGCTCGCCGTCGATCACGTCTGCTGGCTGAAGTCGTTGGTGGGAACGAAGCGAAAAGACGGAGAGAGAGGGGGCGTGTACAACATGTGCCAAGATGGAGACAACGGGCTGGACGGAGAGGAAGAAGACGAGAGAGAAGACAAGGAAGAAGCAGGCTGACAGGCCGGTAGAGACAGGGCTATCCTATTCCATATTTGATGCTGGAGAGATACTGAGTACTCAGAATCCGTAGCTAGAAGGAAGCCAATAAAAAATAATAATAAAAATAAAATAGACAAGGAAGCAAAGTCAATGGATCCAAACCGTTGAAGAAGAGTGGGTTGAAAACGTGAGAGACAAGGCGAACAGACTGGAGCCAAAGGCAGAAAGGTAGAACGGAAAGAAGAAATAATAGAATACGGAGTACGGAGAGTAGCATGAGAATGAAAGTGGAAGACAGAAAAAAGAAAGACAGGTCCTGTCAGCACTTACCGAGAACGCACACCTGGGGGCCACCGCAGTGCTAATGCTACCCGCCCATGGACAGTTGCAGCGAAGGAAGTCAGGAAGCCAGGAAGACAAGAGCAAGACAACCGAAAACAGACACGGGCGTCTATGGAATAGACGGATGAACAGAGCACGCCGATTGGGGTCAATGTGAGTGATGGTTTTGCTTTTTGCTGTTGCTGTTGGTGCTGCCATTGCACCATGGTTTGACTACAAAGAGGTTGCAGCTGTGACGCACCGTCTTGCTCTTTTGCACGTCTCTTCTGCGGCCTGCTTGGCCGGCCTGCATCTTGATCAGTTCATCAGGGAATGGCAGGCATCGTCCAGTCCATCGCCCACTCGCCTCGTTTGCAAGTGCAAGCTTCTGCGAGCTGCTTGTCCTGCTTGAATTGCATGCCCCTGGTCGTTTTCGTCGTACAAGTGCAGCTCGTACACGCCAGACGAGAGCCGGACAGCCACTTGCCATTGATTTGACTTTGACCCGCCTGTGGACACGGCGCGTGAGATTCAGTGTAAAAAAAGAGGGGGGTGCGGGTGCGGCTTTGGCCACTATGCCTGGACGGGCTACACTCTCTCGACTCTGTTGACGACCCCTGGTCGTGTGGGTGGTAAGAGAATTTGGGTGGGAGTGGGAGGTTGAGGGTGACTTTGGGAGGTATTAGTGGGTTCGTAGGAGGTTTGTTGAGGTCTGTTGGATGTTCGTTGGTTGGATGCTCTTTTTCCTCTTCTCTTTTGTGTACCTGCTGCATGCATGGGGAAAGCGGCTCTGCACGTTCCTTCCCCCTACAGCCAATATGGAGGGATTCATATTGCAGTGTTGCGGCGCGCAAAAGGGAACGGACGCAGGGGGTTTGATTGATGGTGCGAGGGAAAGAGCCACACCCCTGTCGCGCTTTCCCGATCTGCTGAAATGCAATGCAGTTTCATTTTAAGGCGGTCAGAGGTTAAAGAGCCCGTACACAGTACACTGTTTGGAGAAGGAGCGATGTACAAGTATCTTGTAGCGTGTATATCTTGCCGTGTGCCTGGCCCTTCGTTCCTGCCAGATGTGTGCGCCCTCGAATTGCATGCATATTTGGGAAGGAGCAGTGGATGTGTGAAGCGCTCAAGGTGAGGAAAGAGCGAATGACAACAATTGTTCAGTAATTACAGAAAATACATAGCGCCGTTTTGAGAGACGAAAGTCAAGATGCCTCGACAGCCTCTCGCCAAAGAGTCTAAAGGCTTTAAAATGCCGAAAACAGGCTCGAGAACAGACAGAAAAGCAAAGAGGCGGCAAAACGAGTGGCCCAGACCAACCGCGGCCGTTTGAGGCGGCCAGACGGGCGCGTTTCAGAGATTCAAGCGGCAGCAGCCACCAACGATTGGCCTTATTTTTAGTGGTGGCCATTGCTGAAGGCAGGAGCGAACGAGAGCGGAGAACGCTGAAGAGCCAAGCTGAGAAAAAGAAACATAAAGACGAAAAAAAATCAAAGGAACACAAACCACCAAAATACGTGGCAATAAGATCAGGTGGAAAAGGCAAAGAAGACCCATTTAAGCCTGCAGATCTAACGTATGGAAGTGCACGCTTCGCACAGCTTCCGAAATGAAAAGGAAGGATAGGAAGAACAGGGAGAGGACTGGTTGACGTGGAGAGTACGAGGTACGGAAAATACGAAAAACAGGAGGGAAATGGCAAAACAAAATAAGAACAAAAATGGAGATGTTAATAGAAGAGGTAAAGGGCCCAAAAAAATCTACGAGAGGAACAACGAGGCGCGATCTGGCTAACCTCAGGGTCCAGTTGGGATTCGTGGCGTGGTTCCTGACGCCTCTCGATCTGCACGCTTCGGTCCCCGGCGAAGACAAAGGAAGAAACGGCGCAGGAAAGTGGCCAAACGGACAACGGAAGATGACACGGCCGATGATGGGCGACGGCATTCGTGCTCGTCGTCTTTGTTTGTTAACTACGAAGTAATCCTGTGAGTGGAGCGGCCAGCCAAGCAAGCTCATCCTTCAAGACACATGGCCAGCCTGCCTCATTCCTATACAAAGTAAAAATGTTTCTGAAAACGGACCTTGCATCCTCTCGTCAACGAGATGAGGCTGCAGGTGCAATACTACGCCGTATTGTCCGTATCGTGCGTGGGTAAGGTACATGTCCATATCGAAGATGTCAAGCGAGCCCAAGAAGGGCCAAGAAAGACCAGAAGAGGCAGACTTCTTGACCACAGACAGACCGCCAAACAGGCCTTCCCTTGCTCGCTCTGCCTTGTGGAGGGCGCCTCAGCCCTTTATCCCCTGTGCTCCCATGCCCACGCTCCCCCATTTGCCTTTTTCCTAGCGTCTTTTCAGCGTCGTATTGGGATTGCTCGCCGTTCAATTTTGTTCTATTTTTCTCGTGTCGAGAGCCACATCCCAGCACTTCTGTCAAGAATAATCCTTGCTCGTAAGGTGACTAGGCCAGCCAGGGCGGGAGGCTCTGGTGCGGAACGACCGTACGGCGGAGAGTTTCTCAAGAGATGATGGAAAGTGCACCATACTCAGTTGAGATGTCGTTGACTTTGCTAGAGTTGCACTGACCTCCTTTATTCCCACTGACAACCATGGGAAAAATGGGCTGCAAAAGGCAAGAAAAGGCTGAACCAGGCACTGGAAATACTTGGACCTGGCACTGTGAGCCAGAAAAACCCCTGCACTGCGTAGGATTCATACTGATGAGTGCAGCAAATTGGCCATAGTCAGCTTCCAATTTCTCGCATTCCTTCGGGATGCGCGACGAGAACTTTTCATAATGTTTTCTTTCGTTTTCCCTCTTGCAACGGTCTATTTGCTTCTTTGCAAACAAAGGGGTCCCATAGTTGAGCAAAAGCTTGCGTGGCCTGGCTATATATGCCCAGGAGTTCGCAGCGCTGTTTGTGCGTTTTGCTAGGGAGTTGCAAATCCAAGTAAAGTTTAAGATGCAAAAGCCAAAAAGTATTTGATGATCAAAAGGGGGCTGCAGTAACCGCAGGATATCCTTTGCATCTCATTTGCTGGTGTTGGCTTCAGACACAGCCAGGCGCGCAACGCGTTGTGCATTCTGCACTTTGACCCTTTAGCGTCAAGCCCAGTGGTCAAGATGAATGGAAAATATAAGCAATTGAAAGCAAGCGTTATTCAGTAAAAAAAGAAAAGAAAAGAAAAGAAATACAGTTTAACGTTGTAAATATCTGTGAGAAGTGCACGTAAACTAGCAGCTACCTTGGTTGACAATTCAATGGACTCAGCCAACTGTTTCATTTGAGTTCTCAACCACGTCAACTGACATATTATGTAAGATGTACTTCTATTCCAGAACAGTGATCAGCCGACCGTGGTTACATTCCGAGACCTCAACGAGTCTGTGCCGGAAGTAAAGCTACGAAAGGAGAGAGATATGTAAAAAGCGAAGAGTCTAGACTTTTAGAAACAGAGAACAAGTCTAGGATCGTGTCGATGTGCGTTGGTTGTTTAGATCGTCACTACTTGCTCACATGCACTGGTAGACAAGTATTCTGTTTTTACTTTCATGATGGGCTTACACGACATACCGCGCCATGTAAGTGCACAAGAAAGCCCAGCTGACGGGCACGGATTATTGCCAGCGTCCGTTTTGTGCCCTGGTGATACAACGTGTCGTTGTCGCAAGAATCACGATGTGTGGCGGTCATGTTTCTTCTCAATTAAGTAAAAACAAGCACATTGTTTTTTTTTCGAGTGCCGTTCGTCATTCAAACTGCGAATGCACCTATTTCGGTCCTTTTGGCCGCTTGCTAGCTATTCCCATACAAACGTGTCGTGTATCGTCGACTTTTGCTGGGTTGAAACACGTTCTGCCCTTTCTCGGCAGGGATTGCACTGGCCGCAGGCACCCCGATTCGTTCTGCGCGAAGCAAAATCGACTCTCGTCTTTTGCCAAAATGGGACATCTGCGACGCTTTTGTCTGGTTTATGCGTTTCTTGTTTCGGCCTTCCTCTGCTCGAAGTAAATCTTCGTCTGCTTCTCGAACCACGCCTCCCCATCTTCTACCGTCTTAGCCCCCCCCCTTCCTCCCCACCCCCTCACCCCGGATCATGCAAGACCCGATCCCTTGTCGGGTAGTTTGTGTAGATTTTGAGTTTGTGATGCTCGATTTGCAGATGGATACGACGTCTTGACTATGTTTCTTCAACAACAATCTTCAAGCCTAATTGCTTGTTTATCGTCTGTTCTCAGTCTTTTTTGCAGCTTCCATGCAAGGGGAACGGAAATCATCATCAAAGCTCGTTTTACGGAGCTGTGTGATTGTACAAAATGGGTCAGAAAAGCGATAGGATGATAAAAAAACTGTTTTTCGTTGTTTGATTTCGTCTGAACTTGCGTCGGATGGGTTTGCCATTATCTGGGCTTTTCTCTTCTTGTTTCCCGTTTTTTTTCTTCTTTTTTTTCACTCCTGTGTTTCTTAATTGTGATGAAAAATAGATGGAGAAGATTGCCTTCATACTCACGCCAGCTCGAGACTCTTTAGAAGTATCTTGAGATCATCTCGTCGATGATAAACACCCGGGTAGAGCGAGCCTCTAAACTCGTTCCGTGTAGCAAAGGCGCACATCACCGTTCATGTGCGACTTGCCCAGTCGACCATCAGACCAGTTTTGTTATAGACCCTGCAGTCACCTGCGATCCCAAGCAGAGGGTGTGACGACGGAGAAGTGGGTGTATCTGTGAATAATTTGTATTGCTGTGTAAACAGGGGCAAGCACCTATTTTTAATACTTCTCTGTCACTGCCGTCCGAACGGTCTTTTTGAATATAAAAATAACATTACGTATGTATAAAATAATGTCGCTTGTGGGTAGATCCAAGATATCAAGGCACATACCGAGAGAGTATCAGAATGCATCAAGCAATCTTTGTCCACATGGTGATGATATTTCCCGGCTCAAAGAAGCCTAGCCACCAATATGGATTGAGACTTTGGAGCTGGTATGGTCGATGACGAGGCTGTAACTGTCTTTATGTCCTTCTCTTACGCGTGATTCTCTCTTCACTATCTCGGCTCGATCACCCTGTACATCCAAACAAGCAGACCTTTCGATCCATAGAACGTGGCTCTCGGCCCAAGCACTTGCTGCTGGCCGTAGAGCTATGAATGCATTCAAGCAAAACATGTCTGTCCATCAGATACACGATTATGTGACTTGGCATAAAAGCAACCAAGAGCTTAAATTCTAGCTTTGGTAAATATTAATAGCCCGCCTGAATTAAGACCATACTCACATTGTCTACTACGCATTACGCAGAAGACGGTTCCATATTAAGCTTATGAGGTCACGACATGAGGCTCCTGCTCGACTCTGCTGTGCACGAGATTTATATTGATTATCGTCCATCAGGATCTCTCTAACTGGGCTTGCTGCCGCTATCGTTACCAAGATCTAAATTTGAGCTTCGAGGGAAAACAATATGCGTGCCGTGGCCGTGTATGCAGTAGATTGTGCTCTCTTTCAGCCCTGTCTGTCCTTCTCCTCGCCGCTGTTCATGTCGCACACGGCTGGTGTGGTCACATGAAGTACAAAAGAGGCTGTGTCGAGCAGACATGACCGCCAAGACCCTTTGTGTTCGATTGTCAAAAATTGCTCCTCGATATTAGGATATCTATCTGCCAAATATTGTGTGCTTGCAATCAAGAGACGGTCCGAGGAAGCTGTTGCCCCTTCCTGCCTTGTCATCAATTGTTGCCTGTTTTCTGGCCTCTACTCGCCAATGACATATGTACAGCCTTCCGGCCCAACCCAAACCTCGTGCCGCATGCCTGCGGGCACATCGAGTCGCTCACCGACACCGTATGTAGTCTTTGCTGCGGCATCGGCAGCGTCTGGGTAGGCAATTGTCAGCTGGCCGCGCAGAATGAGATGGGTGGTGAGGCCGGAGTGGTTGTGTGGCCGGTAGTAGGCGTTTCTAGAAGTTCAGGTCAGTCTTCTAGACGAGGCTGAATGGTGGAGATCGCCAGGGCAATCCGGGGCAAGCAAACTTACGGGCCATCCGTCCAGGTAAAGACATCTTTAAAGCCCCACGAGCGCACTTCAGCCTCGCTGTCTTTCGTCGACTTGGACATGATTGCGATATATGGGTGGCAATACGCAGTAGTTGCTAGTTAATCGAAAGTATGGGTGCCCGAGGCTGTGAACGCCTTGCGCAAAGTGTAATGGTTGTCGCAAGGCATCGAAGCTATCGCAGATGACCTTGTCGTTCAGGCAGTGACTAAGAGCCTTCGGAAACCTTGGAAAAGCAGGCACTAGCACTGATCGTTCTAGCTAGAACTGCAACGGTGCTAGGACTTGACTTGGCCGGCGAGAGACGGGCCTGGCCGCCGCCAACTTGCTAGCGAGCGAAAGCTTAACGCTTGCTGGATGGTTTTGGGCTCCAAGGCTGTCAATCTCGCATCTTTTGGCAGGCACGCTACGTCATTGGCTCATTCTTTCCCTTTCAGTATTGAGTAAATCAACCACACTTGCCAAAACAAAACAAATGCCATACTGAGTAAAAGTTTCACAGCCACGATATCAATCACAAAACTGAAAACCAATTGACGTTGGGCTGGCTTCCGCCTCGTCTTTATTCGCTGCGTCTTTTCGTTTGTCGTTTGTGTTACATCCTTAATTTTCGTCTGACAAATGGGGCCGCCCTCTCTTTTTCCTTTTTTTGCGGGCGGAGAGCGAGCTGGGGAGGCGCAGCCTTCTGGGCATGCCGGTAGTGCCTTCCATTTTCGGAGAGGACCAGCGGCCTTCTGGGGCAATAGCGGCCCCTACGTGCCTGCCACTTGCCAGTATTGTTCCAGTTGTTCGCAGGACACGTGCAGCCGCGTTGCTGGTTCGCACTTTCCCCCAAGCTAGTGTCAGTTGGGACGACATTTTGGGGCTCTTTCCGCAGCAATCTGCTTCGCTTCGGTGGTTCTTTCCCAATTCCTGTGTGCTTGTGAGGCCCTGCTGTGGTTAGGCTCCACCCAAATCGCTGCAAGCACTGTCCGCGCACAGCACGCCCGACTCCCCGTCACAACCAATTCGCCCTACGCGACCGAATCCAGGGCTGCATACGACCTACGGTGCAGGCCTCGATTTGTTTGGCCCGCTGGGTTGGCTCGTGCGCACAAGGCGTCGAGGCTGTGAGCAAAGACGATGCGAGAAACAAAAGATCCCACTCAGACGCTCTTTTGCTGGTTTTAAAATGAAAAGAAGGAGCGAGTGAGCAAGGAAGCAAACAGAAACAGGAGAAGGACACAACGACTCGAAAACAGAAAGAACGATCGGTCTTTTTGATCATTGGGAAGTCGCAGTCCGCAGCCTTCGCTCGCACCTTCCGTGTTCCTTCTGGGGATCGTCCCTTCTTCTTCTCCAAGTTCCTTCTCTCCTTCTCCACTTTCTTTGGCCTGCTATTCCTGTGCTTCATCTCGCGACGGTTCTCTTCCTCTGCCCTTCTCTTTGTCAATAAACAACTCCCCCCATCGTTTGTGGTGTGCAAACGCTCTCGTCTTCTCTCTGTACGAAAACAAAGTCGTCTTCCAAAGCCCAACGACCTTCGCGTCGCCTTCCTTAACCAATTGCCTGCGATCTGTCTCTCGATCACCAACCAAAACTCCGAATCGGCATAGATCCGGGGGGGAAAACACCAAAAATCATCCACGAAATAAAAGGCGACGCGGCTGTGGAACTCACGCCGATCAACTGTCATCCGACCTCGCTTTGTGCACCTTCGCTCGGCCACAGCGGCCCGGCTTTAGATTGACGGCGTTCCCGCTCCCGTGCCGGCCCTAGGGGGCTCCGGCTCACGCTGGCTACAATGTGTCTTTCTGTTCGTGAAGCTGCCAAACAAAGACGTATTGGAAGACCATTTCGCTAACATGTGTTTCTTTCACCAGTTCCGGCGGCATAGCCGTCACTCGTCGGCCAAATCACCCGCTGCAGACAACCGACCTGGCGGACGCACTGTTCTACGCCTCCTCGTCGACACAACCACCCTCATATCGCCCACTCAGAATGGCCACCACCTACAGCGACAGCGGCCGCGACCGGTCGTCACGACCAAGGACCTGGCCGAGGCCACGGAGGCATACCCCAACAGCCCTGTCATCTCTCTCGGCGATACCACGCTTGCACGGCTCGAGCACGTCTTCCGTGAGCTCTGCGGCCGCTCGCCGACCTTCTACAAAGCCCTTCCAGCCGCTCTTACAATCTCTCCATCACTCTCGCGACGGCAGCTGGCCCGCTTCTTCGAGGATACCCAAGGAGAGATGCTGGCAGTGCCTCTGGAGAAGGACCGGTACAAGTTTGAAGAGTTCCTCGAAGTATGGTGCTACCAGTACGGCTGGAAGGCCTTACGACCGCCTCCCGTGTCTGAGGTACTGGACATGTCGTTCCCCATCTCGCACTACTTCATCAGTAGCAGCCACAACACGTATCTCGTCGGCAACCAGCTGTCGTCGGAGGCGTCCGTCGGAGAGTATCAAAAGGTACGAAAATGCACTCTTTTTAGCACCTTCTGCGACTGTGAATCCACTTGCTAACAAAGCTACAGGTCCTTGAAAACAATTGCCGTTGCATCGAGATTGACGTCTGGAACCCGCCCACAAAGGCCAGCCGGCAGGCCAACAACCGCAAGAATACCACCAAACCGTCAAACCATCGCCGCCACCTCTCGTCAAGCTCTGTGGCCACGTCCATCCACGAGAGCTTCGAGGCTATCTCGAACCTGCTCGCTATGAAGATCTCCCGCAGCCGCGCCTCGAGCTTCAGCAATCTGAGCATTCATGCGCCTACCCATGTCGAAGATGCTAGCGCCGATGGCGAGCCTCCATGTTCCCAAACCCTAGAACAAGCCGCGCTGTCCAAGCTCAAGGAGCACAACAGCACGCTGGTCGGGGAGGACGCAATCGATGATGGCGAGAGCAACGAGACACGCGATGCTTCATCGACAGGAGACGGCTCGGAGACACCGCAGACATCCCAGGACCCGTCCGAGCCTACCATTGCCACTATCTCCATCACGGCGCCCGACACTGAGGTGTCCATTCCAGCCGAGGTACCCGACGGTCTTGATTTGAGCGGAGAGGACGAACCTGTCGTGATGCACGCGCACAACATCCTCTACAACGACTGGACGTTGGAACGCACGTCCCGTTCCGCGACGTATGCAGAGCCGTCCGCCACAGTGCCTTTGTCAAAAATACACTACCCGTCATCGTGAGTCTCGAGGTGCATACAAATGCCGTGCAGCAGAGAAAGATGGTCAAGATTATGAAGGAGGAATGGGGCGATCTTCTTCTCGACCAACCCTTGGACAGCACCGACCCACGACTACGGCTGCCCACGCTGGGTGAACTACAAAACAAGATTCTCGTCAAGGTCAAGAAGCCCTATACGCCACGCTGGGCATCTGCCGGCTCCAATAACACGGCCAGCTCACAGGGCATTGGACTAGGTGCATCATTGACTGTCATGTCCACGGCCGACAATGGCAATGGCGGCACATCGGGCTCGGAGGACGACGTGACGGGCAACAATGTTACCGCGGCCGCTACGAAAAACGCGCGTATCACCGAGGAACTGGGCAGCCTTGCCGTATATACCGAGAGTCGTCACTACCACTCCTTCGCCGACCGGGACGCAAAGCTGCCATCGCACATTTTCAGTCTCAGCGAGACGGCTATCCAGGCACTCCACCTCAAGAATCATGAGGATCTCTTCCTCCACAACAAGAAATACCTGATGCGTGCCTACCCGAACGCCACGAAGCACGTCACAAGCTCCAACCCTGATCCGGCCTGCTGCTGGCGTCGCGGCGTGCAAATGGTCGCCCTCAACTGGCAGACACTCGACAAGGCCATGATGTTGAATCACGGCATGTTTGAGGGCTCCAACGGCTGGGTCCTCAAGCCTCAGGGCTACCGAGGCGGTGCCACAGCTACAGCCACAGGAACGGCGGCCAACAGTGTTATTGGTGATAGTGTCGTCGGCACGCCTATTTCTCCGGTGGCAAGGCCGGGAAAGACGCCAATTTCGAGCCCGAACCCCAATGCCAGCTCAAGCACCAAACTTTGTCCTGTTGGCACCGCCGAGGCGACTCAGACCATCGACCTCTACATCACCGTCTATGCAGGCCAGCATCTGCCGCTGCCACCAGCCTTCCAAAAGAAGCAGAAGAAAAAGGCGGGCGGTGTGGTCAGCAAGACGGCATCTACAGCTGGTGTGGTCACTGGTCGTGGGCATGCTCACTTCCGGCCGATTGTCAAGTGCGAGCTGAACGTGGAGCACCATGAGGAACGCTGCCCTGAGGCGGTGGGCACTGCATCGCACACACTATCTCACACGTCATCACAGTCTGTGCCCAAGCCCATCGCGAGACGCACCTCATCCATCGCTACGGCTGTGAGCGCGTCACAAGCGGCGACAAAAGCCACCGCGTCGCCATCCACGGCATCAGCTTTAAAGCTTGCGGCCTCGCCGGTGCAGCTGCCTGAGGCCGTGCTCAAGCAAAAGACGACGGCAGGCGAGAGCGATCACCCGGACTGGGGCGTGCGGGGCGAGACGCTGCGCTTCAGAAACGTGACGGGAATTGTCGAGTCCTTGAGTTTCGTTTCGTTTTGTGTCGAGGACGAAGGCTCCAAGAACACTCAGGAACGTGCCAAGCTGGCCGCTCTCGGACGAAACGGCACTCTGGCCGGCTGGGCCTGCATCCGCCTCGACCGGCTGCGGACAGGCTACCGGTTTGTGGACCTCATGGATGCCAAGGGCAAGCCCACCGAGGGCAAGCTTCTGGTACGGATCGAGAAGCTTGTCCGATAGGGTACTGCTACCCTACTTTTCTTTGTTCACATACCCTCTACGGTTGCTATATTTTCATTTTCATTTGTTTTGATATTCTTTCTTTTGGATACCTGCTGGGGCATTTTCTTGGACGGACAAGATAGACCGGGCGTTTCTTCTTCTTCATTTCTATTTTGCAAGGGTTATCTTTTTGTTTAATGCGAGGGACCTTTCTTTGCACAGGGCCAAAACTTGATACCATCTAAGCCATGATTTATTTTGTGTACTGCTTTTTTTTTTCATATTTAACTCACCAATTGGCCGAACAGCGGGTGCGTACACGAAGGGCCCGAGGAGGACTCCGGAAAGGCTATTCAATATACTATGTTCACCAAGCAATTATGTCGTACATCAAGATCCCAACATGGTTTCATCGCACCATTACAGCAATGCTCAACCGAGGTTGATGATATGATTGATATATCTGTAATGATTGAAAGCTCCTGTTTCCACCATCCGTCTCGATTTTTGAAGCCGTTTCTTCTCTCGTACATCTTTGAATTTGGCGCCGCTTATTTCGTATGCTACTTATATCATAGTTCATGGTCCGGTGCAGAACTGTCGACGTTAGCCTTTTATTTTTATTTTTATTTTTTTTTCACTTGCTACTGTCATCATTTTCATAATTGACTTGTCATAAAATCACAAAGCAAAACATTCAACCCCTCTCTTCATCTTTCAATCATTGCCCCTCCTCGTCGACTCGGCCGTATGTTTATGGTGATAATTTCGAAATAAAGTCAATCATTCTCTAGGCTTCCATTATGCCCCTCTCGTTCTTACCCTCAACTCCCTCGTCATGAGCTACGAGTATGACAAGATGTCTCACGACGCCCCATCTGCCCCCTCTGCCCCTCTGACATCTTCTTCAACCATGCGTTTAGGGTCGCACAGCAGCAAATCTGCCGGATTAAATAACCCGAGTCACCCGAGTCAACGTCCTCTCCTTCGGCCCCTCTTTTCTTGTCTGTCTCTCGTGGGCTTCGCTTGAAAATTGCATTTTAAACTTTGGTACGATGAATCTAGAGCTCTAGACCATGCATCTATAAAAGATTTGTCTAGCTTTTTGCCTCCGAGGTAATGTGTAGCGAAGAGGTGCATGAAACCAGATCCATAGAAAAGTCATCGTGAACGCATATGGCGGCTACCAAATAAAGTCCAGTACCCCTCATATATTACGGAGTAAGCCTTCTCACTATGATAACTTATTGGGTATCATTGATGCCTCCCACTCCTGCCATGGAATAGGCTTAGCCGTGTCCGTGCTCCGTTTCTCTACTTCCAAGCCATCGGTACTTTGAGTATCATCTGGCTTTCACTTCTGTTGGGACACAGAAGAAAAACAATAAGTGCCTTGTCCACGCACGACGCATGTCTTGTCCACGAGTACCGACAGCCCGCTTCGATCAGCCCCCCTCGTTCCTTCCTTCATTCCCACCTGCCCCGAGCCCCCTTTCCTGACCACTTTTTCCATACTTGGGCTGTGGAAAGATACCGTGGCCTTGGGAACGGGAACACTGGAGCACGCAACATTACTGGTAAAGAAAAGAAAAAAAGCCAATTTTTCTTGGTTGGCTGACCCCTTGCTTACACAGAAAGAGAGAGAGAGAGTGGGAAAAGTGTGGGTTGCATTGAAGACACCAAGAAGAAGGCTGCAAGGGATAGGATGAGCGAAAAGGGGGGGGGGGCAGTGTTTACCGCCAAGGCGGGTCTTGCGTTGTCGAAATTGCTTAGGTCGAGGGTGTCGTCGTGTGTGTTTTTTTGCCTGTTTGTTTTCTTTTGATGGTTCGGTTTTTTGTTTTCCGTTTCCTTTTTTTTTTCCTTTTCTTTTTGTTCGTCATCGTTTTCCTTCTCTCCCTCTCGTTTCCTTTCGTTGTTTCAACGGTGGCGATTGTCTCGGAAGCCCCTTTTATTTGATTATCCTTATTATTATTTTAACAAAACAAAGGCATCCACAAAATGTCCCCGATGGAGATTTCCAGGAGGTAAGTAGATAGAAAAGGGAGCGTGCAAGACACGGATTCAGTATTTGGCTCCATATTGTGTACGACGTTCCCCGTCTGGAGATGTCTCTTGTTTATTAACATGGTCACTGATCATCGCCTCCTTGTCATTATTCGAATTCTTGGTCTCCAGAGTCCTCACCGTATCGGTGTATTTCTATTCCTACCCTCTCTGATTTTCTACTTCCTTTTGCGCACACCGGTGTCCGAAGGGGTGGGTGGTCTTCGTCCCGAGAGGTTGGGGGCCCTTCAGAGACAAGTACCACGCATCCACGGCATGCCTCTTTGGGCTGTTCATCTTCGATGATCGTCACCTTATTCACTTCCTTGGATATTCGTTTCTGCTCTTCTCCATTCCTCCAGCACTTGAATGTATTTGCGGCCCCATGTAATCCCTCGGGCTTCTTTCGCTTCTTTCGCTTCGTGGCCCTTCTATTCTTCCATTCCTTTATCCCGCGCCCCGGAATCGCTTCTTTCCTGTCCTTCTCTTGCCTTTTTTACCATGTTTTGTTTCACAGAGAGACATCTCAAGGCAGACTCTTGGGTTCACCAGACCCAGTACCGTGTTTCTCTTCACATTTGTGTATCTGCCTGCCTGCCCCTCGCTGCCCAAGTTCTTCCAGACTCACATTGTGCCTGACCGCTCTCCCCCACCACCTTCGATATACAGTTCGTTGACGTAGCCCCTAGGCAATCTACAGCTTTTCTATTGGAAGCCGACAGCCCTACCGATATGAGAGGGGGCGGGCAAAATGCCATCATGGGCAAAATAGGAAAAGACGGGGTGGCCCAAAAGCTGACCGGAGCATCTCTCGGCCGGCAGGCAGCACCGCTTCTCCGGGACGAACATGTAAAATGCATACAAATGAACCGTGCGTTGCATATATGCAGGCTGGAGCGGCCCCATGTGGTGCAGATGTGCGTACATGTACCCAGGTGTGTACAGATATGTCCCAAACATGTCCATATATGCTCAGATGCACCCATATGCACTGTATGCCTAATTGTGCGTCGTAGCCGCTCAACCCGCTCTGCAGCCGTACTTACTCTAATTCTTTCTACCAGATGATAGATGTACCAACAAATGAACTACGATTACGTCGTACCCGTATCTTGTCGCGATGTGATACAGAAAAAGTCGATGGGCAGGCGTCAGATGCGGAGACATTCCGATCTCTGGGCCTTTTTTGTTGATTCTATCGATTCTTGTTGATTTGAGAGGTTTTGACCTAGCAGGCGATGATGCATCGTTGCAGCTGATATCGCTTCTGGTTGCCGAATCCAGAGAAGCAAACAATAAACCCGAGCAAAAGGATGTCTTCGGAGGGCAGCCTTGCGAAACACCTTGATCCCTGTCGTCTCTCCCGCCTGTTCTCATTTTCTGTCTTTTTTTTTGTCTTTCAAAACTCATGGTGGCTATGGTGACTATGGTGGCTGTTTCTTGTCGTATTGATCCTGGTTTTTTCTTTGCTTTTTGCTGTTAATCATAATTTTGTCATGGCCTCGCTCTCGTTACGTATTTTCTTTTTTCTTGAAAAGGGAAATCGACGACTTTAGGCGGGCGGGGCATCGGCGACCTCGACTCTGTCCTTTCTTGCTAAACGTTGCTGCAGTATCCTGCACGGTCTGGGCGGCTTGAGCATCGTGAATGGCCAGAGGGCATCAAGGTGACCAGGATGGCCTTGGATAAAAACCAGAGAAAACGACGCCATTAGGGTCCGTACGACGCACGGCGTGGAAAGGGGACAAGTTAGAGGGGGCTTCAGAGGGGCTGAGAGGGGGGCTACAGCCGAGGACAAAGAAAAGTGAGGGTGCAAATATCAACAAAAAGTGATATATCACAAATGTGGCAGAATCAAAAGAAAACGAGCAAAATCCAGTTGAAAAATTGTACTGAGTTACTCGACGCAAATTGGAGCAGCCCGTTCTCGCCATGTTGGTTCTTTTTGATCGTTTTCCCCCCCCTCCTCTCAGCCTCTTGTTTGCTCATGCGGGGGGCACACCAGAGAGATCCAGGAAGGGGGAGATCTGAACGGCGAACGGAGCACAGGGAGCGACCGGCGTCTTTTTTTTCATGTCAGTATCTGCAATCTGCATCTCCGTCTGCAATCTGCAAGCACCCAAACCAAGAGCAAGGCGAACCAAACAGGGCGGACCAGAACAAGGCAAGTCTACTCTGTAGGATCAGGGCACATCTCTGATCCCCTTTTCTCATTCCACATCCCACATCCCACATCCCACCCGCAATTATCCCATCCCGGTCCAACCCAGCGCCCAGGATATGGATACGGGCTCGACGGTGCTTGGGACAAGGCGGCTCGCCGATCGCTGGGGCGCCCACTGGCACCACTGGAACCACGGGCACTGCTGGGGACGCCCGTTTGCTTCTTTGGGCGTTCGTGCTGCAGGTCAAAAACCCTGCCCAGCCTAGCCAGCCTGCTTCTTATTTCGTGTCGGGACCAATCGCAGCAGCGGGTTGCCCTTTTGAGTGACTGAACTGACCTAGGTCAACCCACCGTGCATGAGATGGAGGCAGTGGAGCCTTTGATGTGCAGAGTGCAGTTGATGTGCGCGCTTCATGCAAAGTACTATTGCTTTCAGCTTCTCGCGGCCTCCCGTTTTCGATATCTGGGTTCCTTCTCGAGCTTTTCGAGCTTCTCTTATTATCTGACTTCTCTCTTCTCTCGATTCCTCCTACGCTGTTAGCCTTGTCTCGCATTGTCTCGCCCTCTGGCCTTGGATCCGTTTTTCTGGTGGGTTTCTGAGTATTTTTGTTGTGTTTTGTCTCGTCTTGTCTCGCTCGTAGCGGCCTCACATGGCGGTGGGCAGTGTCCACAACACCATTACGTCGTACTTTGTCCTGAAAAGAAAGGGAGGCCCGGCTTTGCCCATCGGCATCCAGGCTTGTCGGCTTCTTTTTAGGCCTTTTTCTTCTTCTTCTTTTGAATGCAACGCTGCAACGCTGCAACGCTGAACTCTGCCCAGCCTAAGAAACGAAAGAGTTAAAACAAGCGAGCAAGGCAAGTGGCAGCGATCGCCAATGCAGAAACGGGGGCGCCTTCCCTCCCTTGGCTCGATTTCCAGAGGGATTCCTCCCCCCCTTCCAATCGCGCCAATAGTGTCATGTCCCAGGCGGGCCAGGGAAGGTGCGGGCCCTGGGAGGGTTACAATGGAGGTGTGCAGATGTTCCAGAGGGCAGGCACGATGGGACAGGGCATGGACAAGAATGCCAATGGGAAAGTGCGCAAACCCGAACAATCAGGGAAAGAGCGCGGCGAGCGGTGATGGGAAAGCGCGGCTGTGACTCTGAGTGTACGACGTACTTTACAGACAACAAACCGTCTATTCGGTATGTTGTCCTCCTTTTCCTGTTCTTTTCCTGTTCCATACGATAGCTCCGATGCACGCCTTTCTGCCGTCTAACACGCCCCTCCTTCTTGTTATTACATTGCTTGCCCCTTTTGCACAAGATCAACAGCTTCTGTTCGCCGATTTTCTCTATCCTGCCCGTCCTCGCCGTCCTCCGTATTCCCAATCACCTCCTCCCCCCCTTGAGGCGCATTTGGGGCCCATCAGTTTCCATGAGGACCCGTCAGTTCCAGAGGATCCATTGGGACCCATTAGTTCCATTAAGTGTGCCCCTTGGGTCCTTTGGGGTAAAACAGCGAGCGAACAGAAAAAGAAACAACTAGAAAAAAGCCGTGGACTTAGAAATTCAAAATAAAATCAAAACAATCACAGATTGTCAAAACAAAAATCTACAAAATAAAAATAGAAAATAAATCAAGAAACCAAAAGGGACATCTGCATGGATACGAGCTACTACATTGAGTAAGGTGAGTGTCTTAAACTGTCCTTGTCTATCAACGCAGTTCATCCCAGAACATCACCACATCTCAGGGGAGACGAACGGATACTATGCGATAATCATACTCTGAAGAAAGACACGATAATGCACCCGCACTTGCACCCGCCCTTTGGGCCGTTGGGCAACGTCCCGAACGAACATTGTGGCCCATCGCCGGCGTAAAATTGCACGAGGATAGCCCTGGCCCCCAACCCGCAGCAATAAGCCTCCAGCGATGGTGTTCAACTGCAAAACGATGGTCAAAGCGGCTGCGTGTTATTATTCCGTAGCTCGTCCCAGGAAAACCCACTGCCTTCGAACCTTCTGACTGAGAGTAGAGTAGTGCATCCTCGCTACTGTGGAACCGAGTCAATTGTTCTTGCTATTTGCTCTGCATCTTATTTGCCTAGGAGCACAGTTTTCTTATCAAATAAATTATCTCGAAAACTGACTTGAACGTGATAGTGTGATGGAGCACGGTCTCCTATGATTTGCACAAAAAGGTGACAAGATGACAGGATGACAGCTACCCTACCTAAGACCCGACCCGGCAGCACAAGCCGGCACCAAAGGGGCACGGATGGGGGAAGAACTGTGCACGGAGCACATAAGAAAAGCACAGGGCAGAGCAAAGATCAGACAAGCACAAGCTGCAAGCTAAAAGGCGGAATAAAAGAGGCATCTTCGTCATTAGCCTCCTTTTTATTTTATTTTTGTGCTTGGTGCGTCTCTTCTCTTTTGTCCCCCGTCTCCTTGCCTTGCTCATATTTCGGCCCTGCGCCCCGATTTGTCTTATTGCCTTTCTTGCCTTTTTGGCATGCATCCTTTGGCCGAGACAACGGAGGATTAATTTTCTCCAGGTCCCGCCGAAGAGGGGGTATCAGGAGGTTGTGTTCGGATTGCGCCGCGAGACATGCTTGACAAGGAGCTGGGGCTCATGATGTGGCAGGGCGTAAAAAGACAAGAAGCTCGAGTCTCCTCTTTGTCTTTCCATGATCGACAAATGTATGTTGACAGTTTGACAATTGACGTTCTGGCAATCCGATAATTCAACAATTTGTCACCACCACGAGTCCTGCAAGCCTGCCTACATCCTTCTTCGTGTCTTTTTTAAACGCCGTGCTTTTGCGCCCATACGATTCAATATCACCGCGCCTCGCAGGATGCAAAGTATTTGTGTTCAAAGACAGAAGGAGGCAACACAGACACAAAAGGATCGTGCATAGGTCTCCACACAGTTGTGCGCCTGGCGGGAATGGTTGGCCGGCGCCAGATCCTTTCGAGAAAAAAAAATGACGGGGAAACATATGTACCTACTCTCTATGCAAGTACTTTGTATGCAAGGACTGCACATCCCCCCGACTTGGAAGGATGCCATAGAACATTCGGAGAAACGCAAGAAATTCAAATCACGAATCACGAACCATGAACCCTCCCCCCTTTTGCTCCCGTGACGTTGCAACTTTTTTTATCTTACTTTTTACTCCTTTATTCTCAATCACAAGTATTGTACTTGGTCTCTGCATGAGTCTAGGGGCTCATTGATATTTTTGAGTCCAACTTCCGTTAAGCGATCTTCAGCTGGTTTTAGCTTTTTTAATTTATTTATTTTCTTTTTTGTTAAACACCATTTGCCCTTCGATGGGACACGTATTGAGCAGATCCAGGCCGCTACCCAGGGTCAGTCAGGATCACGGCTACGACGTAACTTCGAGAACTACTCTGTACATTCGACGTACTCCTGCGTTGTACTTTTCCACTTGAGACATAGAACTGGACAATTCCTTGTCTCCCCCTCCCTCTGTCGAGCCTTTCCTTTCTGAACCACCTGCATAAATCCGCTACGGAAACAAAATTGCGCCGATGACACTCTTCGGAACCAGAATGCGGAATGAAGGATATAGGAAGACGCAAGTAAACGAGGTGTGTTATTTTTTTTTTGTGGCTTCGACACAAGTTCTCGCTTGTGTCGATATGCATACACTGTATGGCCTCTGCGTGAGAGGGTCAGAGTACTGGCCACCCAGGCCCTTGGTTTGGCTTCCGGGAAGGGCCTCGAGCGACGACGGGATACCACCCTTTATTTGCTACCGTGCGTGCACACACAGACACACACTCACCATGGGCAATGGCGCTTGCTCAAAAAGAGAGAAACCTCACTGAGCCAAGCAATGGGTTTTTTGAGACGCTGTCCGGCATACCTCACTTGGCCCGTGGTTACTGGAAACGAGATGAGAGGGGCTGAAGGGTACAAAGGGGGCCATAGGGGCCAAAAATAGATGCAAAATGAAGGGGGAAGCGAGCCAAAGGGATTCGGCAAGCAGAGAAAGGATAATTGAATGCCGCCGAAGTAGGGTAGGATTGAACAAGGTCGAGGGCAAAGGCGAGAGGTGAGGACCGCAGTGTTAAGCACGGTTGGAGACGGACGGACAGGGCTCAGGGTGACCGCACGGCCATTCGCGGGAATCCCGACCCAGTGGACTGTCTCCCCTTCCCCCCTTCAGCCCTTGGGTTTGGTCTGGTGTTGGTGGTGTCTGTTGGTCGTACTCGTATGCATGTAACTGATCTTACTCTGTACCGTACTGTGATGTGGTACTGCATGTGCACCTTTTGGCGACATGTCACGATGCCTGTGATAAAACGCATGCCTGCCGGACATTTTTTTTTTCTCTTTTTCTTTTCACCTTTCGTCCATCCTTGCTCGGTGTTCTTGCAGCTGAGTAGCTGTCGACTGGTGACTCGCGACCACATGCGAGCTGAAAAAAGCAAGGGCACTGTCTCGAGCCCAGCTAGACCAAAAACAGGTCACTGGTGTGGGCGGCACATACATCATTGAGTAAGGAATAAGGTCATTGACTTGATAAGCGAAAGGGAAAGACAAGTACAAGGGACATGGGTTTTGTGCAAGAGATTGAGGCAGACAGAAGTGCAAAAATATTCATGATAGCATATGGTTGACGTCCTCGACTGCAGCGAGAGCAACTGCTACCAACAGCCAAAAGCTGGCGTTCTCGCTAAACATGGCCGCATTGGGGACCCCGATCGAGGCCAGCCGTGGCACCGGGACATGGGATAAAAGAGAAGAAGACAAAAAAGAGGAGGGACAAAACGACGCCGACAGCACAGCACCAGCACGCCGAGAAGGGTTGTGTGTGGGATCGTGCATGCTGGATGTGTGCTGAATGCGACTGGATGCAACGGCAGGATGAGAAAAAGCAAAGGAAGCATCTCGGCGCTGTGAGTATCTCGTATGGCATCTGGTATCGCGACATGTGTGTTTGTGAATGGACAAAAATGGACAAGCCAGGATCGACTGGAGTCCCGCCGTGGCTTGCTACGTCTTGGCAGTCGCTCCTTCCTTTAGTGAGGTACTGTTTTTGTCTCGTTTTGTGATGTTTACGAAGTATGTGTATGTTTCTCCTCCATCGCGCCTTCGGATGTCCACCGTCCACCATCCACCATCCACCATCGCTCCTTCCCCAGCCAGCACTTTCTGGCCAGAACGCCATGCAGGGCACTAATTCGGGGCTGGAAAGAACGACCCAGCGCGTGTCTTGTCCGTTGTCTTCAGCCAGCAGCCAGCCAATGCGTATTATTTACTATCTACGGAGTAAAGTATCTTATTACCCACGCCCACGCTGTTAAGCCATGGCCAGGCCTGGCCTGCCCACTGCCCAGGCAGGCGCCCGGACACCGCACCAGACTGGTCGACGTGCAGCTGTCGGGAAAAGGGCCGTATGCCGGTGCTTAAACTAGCGCGGGCGATGCACTACGGCGGTCCACCACGAAGACTACAAGTACATGCGGATATGGATACAGCTCTATGGATAGGGGAACATTGACTACGAAATAAAGATGCATTTCTTTTGCAAATGCAGTGGAGGTCTCGACTTTTCTCCACTGGAAGGAGCGCAGAAAGAGGGGGAAGGTGCACTCGAACGTCGGAGGATGAAAGCATATTTGCGAAGTAGAGGAAGGGCTAGGTTAGACTGGCAAGGAAGGAGCTGATCTGCACCTTACACCATGTGGATGGTGGAGGGCTTCAAATGATACGGAGGAAGGCGCGGCTCCGGGGTCTTTCCCAACGTGAGCGGGTATCGCATTGTCTCGCACCCTATCTGGGCTTTTTTTTGAGCTCCTATTTTCCTAGACTTGTTGACATCCTTTTGGCATCCCATTGCCTTCAATTCTCCGATCTTCGTCCTCCCCGGGCCTCGTGGCTATCTCTCCGGATACGAGCGAGCGATTGTTGCGACGAATTCCTTGCAGAACCAGGAAGGTGAATGTGCGCGGGGAGGGGAAGCAGGGGCAGACGTGGGAGGGTCGCATTCTTTGTTTTCTTTTTCAATGCCTTTACACGTTTTCCGGTACATTTCGTTTCGGTTTGCGATATCGTCGTGTGCTCTTTTCCTTTCGTTTGGTGCGCCTTCGTTTTCTGCTACCCGCCGCAGCCTGGTTTTGTGAGCTATCGTCTTTCCCTTCACCGGTGCTCCGTGCCCCTCGTTTCCCTCGTCATCTCATCGTGCCATCTGACTGCAAACATCCTGGTCAGTCTCAACGAGAAGCCCAAAGCCAAAAGCCTCAAAGACAACAATGGGCTACACACACCGAGCCGATATGCGTGCGTCCAAGTGCATATCATATTACGCACGAATAAGGCATGTCTGTAGGACACCAGATTATGTACTTGGATGTGCAGTGCAGGGTTTTGTGAAACCAATGAAAGGACCGAAGCAGACCCAACAGGACCCAGACATCCAAAGACCCAAAAAAAGGAAAGGAAAGAAAAGCGAAACAAGTCCAGAGAAGCGCGCCAGAACGGGCCGCAAGCATACACTATCCATCACGTGCTGCCCACAAGCAGTCAAATTAAGGATGACAGGTGTGTTTTCTCCTCTCTTTATTCAAATTCCTTGACAGATATTTCCTTTTCGGGCATGTCTTCTCCGCCTTGTACGGAGAACGCCGACGAATGTTTATCTTAGCTGTGTCAGTTGTTGGGCTTCTGTTGCTTCGTTTCTTGTTCCTCCGTGTCTTCTTTTCTTCTGTTCTTCTAACTGTCCCCCACGCAGTGTGCATCTTTGTCTTTTGTTGCTCTGCTTTGCTTTGCTTTGCTTTGCTTCGCTTCCTTTTTTCTTCTTTTTCTTTTCTTCTCTTACGACGTGTGAGTGCATACGGAGTACGACGTAATACATATTGACAATTCTCACACCCCTGTTAGAATGTACCTCTTCCGATCATCTGGATGCCGCCACTATTCGTTTTATCCAACGCAATCGTCCGAAGAGAAAGAAACGAGCGATCCTGCAGCCAGTCAGCTATCCAGAACTCATTCTCCTGTCGTCAGTTTTGCTCATTCTCGAAGTTATTTCCCCACATGTGGAACCAACGTCAACGCTCAACGTTCAACGCCCAACGGTGTTGCTCAAACAAACGCCACAACTGCCCACAAGGCAAAAACTGCAAAACAACAAAACAACAAACAAGCAGCACATGACAAATAGGTGCCGACCGAGTGAGCGCCAGCGGCGGCACCGGTCAAGAAAGAGCGGAAGCCGACCCCGACGAAAATGTGACATAAGAACCAAGTAAAATATGACAGAACTGCAGGCAAGATGTTTGTCATTGGAGGGTCGACAGAAATACCACACAGCGCAAACAACGAGAACCACACAACTACGAGGCCTGGTTCGCGGGACTCGCCCACGCGAACAATAGTGGGGACGCCTCGAATCCACCGCTATGGCTTGGAGCGCCTCGAAGGGGTGTCCCTACGACGTCAAGTCGCGTCTTTGCGTTTGGGTGGCTTGGCTTGAATGTGATGGTCCAATGGCACGCCTTAGTCCCCGAATGTCGTGGTGCTAAGGGACCCAAGGAGTCCCAGGACTGAACCAGGGATGGTTTGTTCTGGAGCTGGAAGTGAGAGGAGAACAAGACAAAAAAGGAACGAAAAAAAGGACGACAACAAAGAAAAAGAAAGAAAGCTGGTGGTCAGCTCTCACGCGGAACCCCTTTTTGTTTTAGAGTGTTTTACTCTTTTTTTTTTCTGCTTGACTGTCTCGACTGTTTTCTTTCTTTTGCTGACCAGTCTCCTTTCACTTCTCCGCCGCCCGTCTGGCCTCCGTTCTCATCTCCTCATCCGCCCCATTCCGCCCCCAAACAGCTAAGAGAGAAACAGCGAGCATCCATTTCTAACGAACCCCCCTTCACGTTCACTGCAACGACACCAACACCGACATCCTCAGCAGCTCAACAGCCATTCGCATGCCCTGAGTGGCTTCACCGATTGTCTTTTTGACAACCACCTTTCATATTTGCCTTTTACTTCCTTACCTTAACGGTCTATCCCTTACGATATTATTAATTATTATTTTTCATTCTATTTTCCATTTAAAATGTCGTACCCTGCCCTTCCCAATACAGACTGATCCAGCAACCGCCCGGTCGGGTTGTGTGGCAGGCATGGTGTGGAGCCTAGTCCCAGGTCGTCCCGCACAGCACAGGGTACGGAGTAAATGTCGGTAAGTGGTAAAAGGGAGGGTGGAAAGGAAAGAAATGGGAGGGTGGGAGCAAGTGGGAGAAAAGGTGAAAAGGGAAAACAATCGGGAAACAAGGAAAACACTGACAATGCAATAACAAAAATAGGGCGCAAACGCAAACGAGAAAACGAGACAACCCGAAACTGGATGGGCCGTCTCGACTCCCCGAATATCTCGTCTCGATCGCTTCAGTGGCCACCACACTCCACTGTCCTCCGCACGCTCGCCGTTTTGCATTTCGCTGAGCGCGTCCCGGAAGGGCAAAGAGCATCGAAAAAGAAACAAAAAGAAGCAGCACGAGAAACAAAAGAATAGAAATGGAACAAACCCTGCAGAAAACTGCGAGGGACCGCCCATCATCATCCCTTTCCGCGCTGTTCGTCTGGAAGAGTGGCTCCAAGGGCGTGGGTCGCCCTGTCGTCTGTCCTGTTTGGCTCTGGCCTATTTGATTTATGATATTGCTATTTTGTCATTTGTCTCGCTGTGTGCCCCGTTGTCCTCGTGGCAAGCAATCTTTTTGATAACGGTGGGCTTGCACGGACATGCACAATGTAGGATACATCTATGCACAAGCAGCGGCTCATGTTCGAGCAAACCAAGAAAGAAAGAAAAAAATCTTTCTCCATATCGTTGGGTCTCTAACTCTCGATTTTATGCCCTCACTTTCACCCTATCGAGCATCCACCATATTTGCACAAGTATTCATGCGCTTCGCGCGGAGTATTCACACCTGTTTATCGTCACTGGGTCCGCCATTTATATTCGCCTCCACCCGCTCTGGTCAGGTCCGCCTTGTCGATGCCGTTCCCCGACGCAGTGGACAAACGCTCACGTCAACGCTGGGCCATGGGCATGTGTGATTTTCTCGATGTTGCAATATGCCATTTCTTCCTTCTTTTGTCCTTTCTTTCGCCTTCATTTTCCACCTCTGGCTTCCTTACTTTCCGTACTTCGCCCCGACAGTTTGCAGTTGGTCCCAGCGCCCTCTCCACCGTGCACTTCTGCACTAATCTTGTGCGGCGGGCCTGTCGATCTTTCTCTCCCTGGAGACCCTCTTTCTTCCTCCCTGGGTACCGGAGCAGAGGCCACAGCGTTTGTTTGGACGAAAGCCGGGCCGCCCACCTAACGTCTCACGGTCTTGCGGTCCTCCCAAAGTATCTCACCTCCAAGTCCCCTCAACACCCCATCGAGACCCCCCAATCCCCTCTCATATCTTGCTCTAGCCTCTCGGATATAGACGCCCCGGGCCCCGGTCCCGGGCTCTGATATTTTTCGTCTTTTTTCGTCTTTTTCGCCTTGACGGACCCCGTTTGCTGGATAGACTACAGACTACAGGGTTGTTTCAATGGATTTGGAGAGATATTTGGGGCGGGCAGACAGGGGCAGCAGGTGTGTTTGTCCATTTCTGTTTGGACCCGACCGAAACGCCGGACGCCAACAAAAGATACGGGCAAGGAGAGACGACAAGAGAGTGGTTTGAATGGACAAGAAACGATACCGCGGTTCAAAATAGCGTGCAGCTAAGACAAAAACCCAAGGCGAACCAACACTAAAAACACCCAAAACCCAGCGCAAATCCAGCAAATCCCATCCCAATTCCCCGTCCCAGAGCAAACGCCCTAGTTTCGCGGCATCCCAGCCAGCGTCCCAGCGTTGGGGTACTGAATCTGACCATCTTTTCGAAGGTCTTATTTGCTCACACTCTTGGAGAGGGCTTACATATGGAGGTACTGTGGGAGGCATCCATGGGCGTGGATATGCAGCACAGACTCGTTTTTCTGAAAGAAAAGAGACTCTTGTACTTGCTGCCTATGTCCTTATTCTCTTTTCTTTCCTTCACAAAAAAAAAAGAAAAAGAAAAAAAGAGAAGAAAAAAGAGGATGACAGCAGGAAGAGAAGACTGCACCCAAGAGCTCGTCGGAGTATTCTTCCTCTTCCAGCCCGGGCAAGTCAACTTACAAGGAACCCCTGTGAGGGTTAGAGGAGAGGGGCGGCACGGTCTCCGCATCTCTGGCACCACACGCCTGGGTACATTACGGAGTAATACAATACTGGGAGACAGGCAGGTCAAGACAGGAAGCCAAAAAAGACTTTGAGAGAGACGAGACACCAGACCTTGCCGGGCCTGGCTGCAGCCCACTGCAACGGGCTATTCTGTTTGCTCCCATGACTGCCCCTGCTAGTGCCGTTGGTGGTGTCCAACTAGACGGAGCGGCTGAAAAGAGGATGTGAGGGAGAAGACGAGATGGGAAAGACGAAGAAGGGCATGCAGAAGAGAAGAAAAAGAACACAACACAACAAAACATGGAACAAAATGGAAGAAACAGCAAAAGGGGCACGAGAGGCAAAGGAGCATTGCATGATTCGAGAAGACAACAGGAAACAGAAGGAGGCAGAGTGGCCAAAAGGAAAGGGTAGCATTGGGATGTTTCGTCATTTTCTTCTTTGCCTTTTTGTCTTCCTTTTCTGTTTGGTTTCTTTTTTTTTCACTACGACTTTCCTAGTTACCACCTACCAGGTAAGATACGGACGAGACGGAGTACATCTCTTTTTCCTACTTGTGCTCTTCTTACCCACCTTCACCACCTCTTCCTCACCACTTTACGACCCTCCATTTTCTTTGCTTTTTCTGTCGGCTTGCTCGTCTGGGACGCCCTTTTAGCTCCTGGGTGCCTCGTTTTAGTGTTTTAGTGCCGGCCAGGGGTGTGCAAAGACGTGTGAACTCGAGAAGAGCGTGAGAGAGCCCCTCCCAATAATGTTGCGAGCTGGGACTATTGGGACTCGGGCTGCAATAACACAGCTGCATGTGTTGACAAAGAAGATGCGATTTTCTCAGCTTCACCAATTCTTGCAGTTGCAAGAAAAAAGCAAAAAAGAAGGGACAGAAAAGGGGACAAGCCGAAAGGATAAAGAAAGACCCTTGATCCAAGTCTCACAAAAAAGAAAAGAAAAGAAGAAAAAAGAAAAAAGACGACAGCTAAAACGACGGCAAAACCCTGTCACCAAAATCCCAAAGCAAGAAGAAAAGAAAAAGAAAAGAAAAGAAAGGGTGTGGAACCTGAACCTGGAGTTTCTGGCCTCGTTGTCTTCTCGTCGTCGTCCACGCCCACTTTCTTTATCGTCTCTCTGCCTCTTGCTCTCTGTCATAATTTTCTTTCTTTCCTTACCTTTTACTGCCTCTGTTTTCCCCCCCTTCTTTTACTCTCCTCTATTCCTATTTGTATTTCTCCCTCCCCCATCCCTTGCTGGCTTCCCTTTCCCTCTCGCCACTTTTTTATTCCTTTCTCAAAACCCCACTCGCCGTTTGGATTTTTTCTTTTTATATCCTTCTCTTGCCTTCGTACTACACAAACAACCGCCCGCGCCTGTGCACACACCCACATCCACGCATCCACGGCAAACCATAGGCTACACACGGTCAAAAAAAAAAAAAAGAAACGACGACAAACGCGCAAATCGCAACACCAACACCGCATCACCACCTGCATCCAAACTACACCACATACCAAACGCTCTGTATCGTCCATTTTTCACTTTTGCATCCAGATCCACTTCTACTCGCCATTTTCTGGTCTTTTTGGTCTCCTTATTCAGAATTGTCTTCAAATAACCGCTGTTCATTCTCACCACCTCCGCTTATACGACATCGCCAACGACAAACGTCTTGCCGACGGATTCCTGCCTCATCGTCTTATATCCTTTTTTTCTCCACTGCCGCTCTCCTCTTCTTAATTTTATGAGCAGCAATTCCTCTCATTCTATCATATTTTGTCCAACTCCACTTCTCTCGCCTTCTTCTTCACACCCTCCCTTCCTCCCATCATCTCGCCCCGCTCCGTCTGATCTCGCTCTCTGTGTGACGGCCCTGAACCGTTTACTCTTTGACTCTCATTCTCATTCATTCTCTTACGACTTTTGCATCTCCGCCCGGCCTGGCCCTTCCGCCTTTCGTCTTGCCTCTCAGCCCCATCTTTCTCCTCTTTGTCTTATTCTGACTGCCCGTGTCCCTCATCAGCGTTTTGATAGTCTGACAGCTTGAACAACCTGGTCGTCAACGGCACGAGAGTTTTGGTTTGACAGGCCGAACAGTTTGACAACTCTATTTTTACTCCTTGTCAATTTCTGTCATTTTCTCTCTGACCACCCATCTTTTTTCTGTTTCCATCGGCCTCCTCTACTTTCAACTTATTTTTGACACTTAATCCTCCCCTCGGATCCGTTTGAATTTGTGCCATCGTTTGTTTGGTTCATCTTCTTTCCGTGCCGGGCCCGTTCACCCACAGAAAGTGAAGAACGTATCGGCTGCATTGACTTGCACACTGACTGCACTGTGTTCCCGTGTCGCCGCCCTCCGTCGTTCGGTCTCTCACATTTTCGTCTCGCTTCTCGTCTACGCTTGCTGCTTTTCCCACCCATATCGTCTGCTTGGTCTTTACCTTTTTTTACCCATTCCCTTTCCCTTATCCTTCCTTCCTCCCACCGGCTGTCATTACCACGCACGCAACGCAAAGGACAAAAAAAAACGACTGAACGAACCCATTTGCAAACCACAATCACAAGGAAGAAAGCCCCGTTGACCCTGCACAACCGCTCTTCCGTGTCTCTGTTCGCTGTGCTCTGTTCTCTCCTTCTCTCGTCTCGCCTTGTTCGCCCTCTTCATTATTCTTATTCGTTTTCATTATTCTTTCTTGTACTCTACCATTCGTCTCCTATGGCCATGGACGTCCAGCCGTGGAGTATAAAGACACGAGCAGTCGCCCTTCTTCCTTCTCCCAACTCTTGTCATCATCCAACTCATCATCACACAACTCATCATCACTCACAGCATTTTTTCTCTCATCAACAAGAACAACAATATCACGAGAACACCTCTTTATATCTCGACGAGCTCGCACAATCACCACAACGCAAAGAACTTCAGCTTCAAGAATCTCTTCCATCATATACACCGCCATCGTTATCAACATATACTTCGCCTTGCTCTTTATCAAGCAGCTCATATCCCCTACCTCCGTCCACATCAACATCAGCTTCAACAGAAATATCAGCAACAACAGCAACCACACCGTGGTCAGATACACTGCCAGACTTCACAATGGTTCACGCACACAACTTCTCGATGTCGATTAGAAATGACGAGACCGCCATGCCGTCCCCTCCTTCGTCGCCCTTGTTCGTGCCATGCGATCCATTTGCTCCCATGCCGCACACGACCACGACGATGACTGCTTCCACCTCAATCTTCCCAGCAGTCCCGCCTCGCCAATCGTGCCGCACCCGCGGTTCATTCTCCCGTCCGGCGGTAGTGAAGGCATCCGCAGCGTTCCGGTAGGCTCTCTCTCTCTCTCCCTTTTTATTCTTATGATTTTATCCCATCTAACATTTGTAGCTACCCGGTGTTCGTTGCCCAAAGTGCGCCAAGGACGGCAAGGAGGTCTGGGTGATACCCGGCCGGGCCTGTGGCTACTGCGGCACGGCATGTGGTTAGGTCATAAAGGCTACCGCATTGCCCTTTGCCTTTCATCTCTTTTGTCTTCTCTCTCCTCTCTCTGGAACTTCTCTTCTACACTGTTTTTATACTGTCCTCTCCTCCATTTTATTTTTCCTTCTGTCTTTAGTTCATTTCTTCCTATCATCTCCTTCCTAACCTTTAGATGTGCTGGCTGTGTAATGCATGATTGGACAAGACGCAAGTCTTTTGGGATCACGGGAGGATCAGATTGCTTTGTTGGAGTTACACTCTTGTTCTCATCTCTTTTCATTTTCCCGTTTACTGTCATCTTATTTTGTCTTCTTGTTATTTTTCATCTGTTACACCATGCGTCAAAAGGGAGGACGGCGCTTTCGGAAGCGGGAATAATTCTTAATTTCTATACTGTTTTTTATTTGGATTGCTGCATTTTATCTTCATTTTCACTTTCACTTTACATTTTTCTCCTATCTCCTTTCCTTCACCTCACGATATACCCTTTTGTTTTCACCACTTTGCTGCGACAAGGGGCCACCGGGAAGCACCAACAAAAAGGACTTAAAAATATAGTATACACAAAAAAAAATGGTTACTGGTTACAATAGCAAAACAAATGGAACAAAATTTGGAATAACCCCATGGTAAGGAAAACACCAAAGTTTGAATAACATCAAAGATCAAAACAATGACGCTCATGACGCCTCGAAACGAACGATGATGTCGAGATCTTCGGTCCTCTCGCCACGAACCCAATCTATTAAACTTGAGACCCAACGATCCAACAACCCAACGGTGGGGCATTCTACCTTGTGGCTTGTTTATTGTTCCCTGGCAATTTTCTGGTCTTTTCATATTGCCTGCCAGACGAAACACATGCTGCTGGGTTCCAGAGAGAGGGGCAAAGCGATACACAACCACAAAGACGACACACACACCAAAATACAACCACACGAGATGCAGCATACACAGGACACAGCACACAAGTACGACTACATCCAGTCCAAGGAGGCTTTCTTTACTATTCTCCTCTAACAACACCTTGTTCGAGTATTTGCTTGTATTTCTTTTGTACATTGGTGCTTCAGGCCAGACTCTCTCGTTTTTTTCTACTTTTTTTTTCTCAGACGGTATGATCTCTGTGCTCGCGGACCATCATATTCCGATGTCGAGGGAAGGATGGAAAGAACAGCGACAAGGCAGGCAAAGTATGAAAAGGACAAGAAAGGACAAAAACGTCAAGGCAGCCAGCTGGATGTTGGGTCAGACGACTAAAGAGCCGCGCAGTCTTTGCATCTGTGGATGTTCCGTCTGCTTTTATTTTTTTTGTCCTTTTGACACGCCCACGGCCAGCTTCAGCGGCATTGTTACAGAGCATATGGCGTGAAAGCCCACCTCCTTGTGCTCCCAACGAGAGCGGTCGAACTGGGGCGGACGAACGGCTGCCGGGCCGGGTTGCAAGCAACGAAACAAATGTGGTTGAGTTAATGAAAAGAGGCGATGGCAGGAGACAACAGGAGATGACAGGGGGGTCAAAGGATGAAGCGCTGAATGGGTGAAGAGTAGGATGCCGATGAAGGGCGTCTTCACCCAACACTTTTTTTTCCCTCTAGTTTCGATTTTCTCTTCCTCTTTCATCTCCCTCCTCTCTCCACTCGTTCGTATCACGTCGCACGGCCATATGGCCGCCACATCCTATCCATACCAACGTTCCGGAGCACAAACTGTTACCGAGAGTATCTTCTTTGTGTACTACTCCTTGTTTCTGTTTATTTCTTGTGCGTCTTGTCATTTCTGTCATTTTTGTCATTTCAGCTATTGTTTTCTTGGCTCTGTAGTCTACCCTGAGTCCACTCACGAGCTACGAGACAATGGATATTTTGGTTACTCCAACACACAAGCATAGGTCGAACCGACGGCACCGGATGTACGACCAGTCAGTGCCGTGAAGCATATTAAAGGGTAAAGGGCTGGACTTCCTTGTCTAATTGTCTATCCTGCCTTCACCTGCCTTGTTGATTCGGCCCAAGAGCTAGATTTGTTTATCTGACAGGCTTGCTGGTGTCTGCTGCTGTGTACTCTAGGGCAGTCTATCAAACCCGTCTCACCTGTATCACTCACCAAAGAATGCAGGTTGGTCTTTTGGATAGAAAAGCCAGTCAAAATGTATGTATATGCAGAGCTGGAGTACAACAGCAGCCCACATCCATCTCCATCTCCACCTTCAGCAGACACGCGCACAGCCGATTCTGCAGGCTGAATTTTGCTGTGAGTTGCAAGGTGCATTCTCTATCTGGCATGGAAAGACAGGGGTGGGGACGATGCTGGGAAAATAGGGTGGCATTCAAACATATGCGGTAGCATGTGCTATGTTGATATGAAGAGAGAAAGAGAGAGAGAGGGAGGCAGGCTCTCGTTTTCATTTCCATATGTTTATTTTATCATCACACAATGCGGCCAGCCAAAAGACCGCCTTTGTTTACGTCTACCCGTCGGGTTGTTCTACGCTGGCCATTCATCATTTAGAGTTGTGCTCCCTATTCAACACTTTTCTTTGTCTATCGCTTTTTTTTCACTGTCATCTTCTACCCGCTCCGATGGCGGCCGGCTGGCTCCCACGCTCAGGCCAGTATCTCGGTTTTATGAGGCTTAAAACCTCAGCATGTGAGAGTGGCAGTGGTTCATCGGTCTGCGGGACCTGCACGTAGCCTTTTCGTTCGCCTTACTGACCTCTACCGGCATGATCCGTATCCCTTTTATTTCATGTCGGCGTTCTTGAGTCTGAATTTCTATCTGAGTTAAACTTACTTTGCAACATCATTTTTTTTTCCTTCTTATTTGTTTTGAAAATGATTTTTTTATTATCATCCAGTCTCTTACTTCCCACCTTTTTTTCGACACGCTCCGGATGTGTTTCCGTCGCCAAGCACCAGATGAATCCAGAATAGTGGACAGGCCATAAGAGCACAAAATACAGATGAATAACGAAAAAAATGGCACTACCTTTGATGTCTTTCTGACCATTATTTTGCCAGTGATTTCTTTCACAAATGTTGTGTTTTTGTTGTGGTCGTGTTATTCTCGGGAAATTTATACGCCTATGAATCTCACATTGCATACAGGAGAAGAAAATAAAACTCACACGAGGAAAAGAGGAAAAGAGGAAAAGAAAGGAGATATTGGCTCTCTTCACCAGAAAATAAATAAAGTGTTTTCTGCCACCATGGCCAGGTTGCGTGCAGAGCTTAAAACGGTTATATTTTGATACAATGCGACTGTGCTACAGAAAATTCAGTGGCACCTTCATTGTCTGCTACTCTCAGGTATCCGCCCGCTCTGTTCACGCCACTTACGCTCCCGGTTCTCAGGCTCCGGCCAGGCCTGGGCCGGTCTTGAATTATGACTGTTGCTACTGGTCAGGCAGTAATTTCTTGGCTCCCGGGGCCTTTGTTGACAGATGCCATTCAAAACTTTGTGAGTCTTATTTGTGCGGGTTGCACTGCTGTTTGACACCTGACATACACGTGGTTCTCTTGGCTGTGTCAGTTCTGCCGTGGGACAATACAGAGCACTGGGGTAGGTGTCCATACTTTGTGAAATTGTGAAATTATGAGAGAAGAAAAAGCCTGGACGGTGATGTTTTTAGACTGATAGGCAGATTTGGAGTGCAAAATGGTCATGAGCGCCGGTGTGGGATTTGGGTGTAAACAGACATATCAGATCTCAGCTCACTCACTTTATCTTCATCCACTGGTTTGTACTTTTCACTTACACTCATATTTTAAAATTTACTCACTCGAGTTTCATTAGATTATGTTTGTTCACCCGTGAAGTTGTCTCACTCACCCACTCACTCGGTATTCTCATCAACGAAATCTCGTAGTAATTCTATATTATAAACCAACAGTTTCACTCATGTGATGACTAATCTCGTCAAAAGAAAAAATTCATAATAAACCCCTATCTCATCATGAGTTGTGGGTGAAGATTAATGAGTGAGTCTAAAAATATAAGATGCAAAATCGCGAGTGCCAGAACTGTGAAACCATATGGAGCATTGTTTGCGAATGCCTTTTCTAACGAAATGATTCTCATCCTGGTCACTGTCTTGGGTCTTGGCTTCTTCTCATCTTACAAAAAAGATGAACCTGCCATTCCGTGATCTATCTTGGCATCCAAAGCAAGCTGGGTCTTCTCTTTCTTGGCGACGATCGTGCGGTGTGAGTTCATTACCAGGAAGGCCAGTGTTTGGTGAGCTTGTAAAATAGCTGACTGAATGCGATGTTTCATTGTTTAACAGATTGGTATTCGAAAATTGAGCAAATTTGACCAGATAAATCGGAGCACGGCACCTTTACAGGATGACAGCAATTGGTAAAGCTTTTTCTCGATACGAATCGATTTTGTCAAACCGTTGCGATTTCGTTGGCTGTCGTCGCTCTCTTTCACCTGCAACTTATGTGCGCTGAATCACTGGACCACTAACAACCACTCAAAAGGCGAACATAATTTTTTTTGCTTTTCATTTTTCATTTATTTATTTTCTCCTATTTCCCCATGCACGGATAATTGGCGGTGCCTGGTTCCCCCCTGTTGCATCTGCCGGGACGCGCCTTGTTTCAGACCGCAGCATTCGAACAGCAGTCCGCGACACTTGCTGTGCCAAGACGACACATCTTCAACAAAACAATCCCTGCGTGTAAGTCAACCACATAAGACAGTCAGCAGAAAGAAAGAAAGAAAAAAAAGTCCGGAAAGTTATCTGCCAACCACATTCTGTGCTCGTCTTCTCCCGTTTCACTTTTTTGAGTCCGACGGACGATCATGCCAAGGAAGAGCGCACATCTGGGGAAAGAAGACAATTGGGAAAGAGCAAGAGAGAGCCAAAAAAGAGAAGAAAAAAGAAAGGGACGATAAAAACAGAAGGAAGAAAGAAAGCTCCAAAATCAGTCAACGCTGACAATACCAAGCAATCAAACTCCGAGGAACATCATCTCAACAAACGACGGCCAGAGAGACCTAAAAGATCTAGACGATAAGAGACGAAAGACGGAGTCCGTCGATCCTCCATCGAGTTGGGGCTGCCGTTTTCTTTCTTTCTTTCTTTCTTTCTTCTTTCTTCTCTCCTCCTTCTCCCACTGGTCTGGACTTGATTTGAATTCTTGTGTTCGTTCCTCGTTCCTACTGCCGGACTCGCACGCCGTAGTCCAGTCTCTCCGTCTTACTGCAATGTCTATCCATCTCGTATCGTGTCCCTGATTGTCGTGCTCTGCCCTGTTGTATTTGTCGTCCATCGGCGCCCTCTTTTTACCCTCAGATCAGGCAATTTGTACACGAAGAATACAGTCTTGTCTGCCATCGCAGTTTGTTTTTGACTGGTCTTTGATGTCGTCTTTTCCAAGTGTCACTGAGGAGAGATTTCTTTCTCTTTTAAACAAGGCAGTCCCAGAATTTTGCCAATCTTGAACTGTTTCTCCTTCTCTTCTTTCGTCTTCTCCGTCATATTTCTTTTATTCTCCGGGGTTGTTTTCCCACTGTAACCTCCTTGCGACTGCTCCCTCTTTGTCGAGTCATGGCGAGACAGGGGCGTCTTTAACCATTTTCCTTTTCGTGCTTCCAGATTTCTCTTTCTCCTTCTCTGCTTCTCATTCAACCTCTTTTCTTTACCTTTCCTTCCATCTTGCTTCCTTTTATGTTCCATTCTCCCTCCTTTTATCTCACCATTTTTTTCTCCGCTCGCGCCATTTCATGAATGAGCAAGTTTTTGACATCTTCATTCCCACCCCTTTTGCTTAATTCTCCTATCGATCTCACACTCCTACAAGCATCCCCCTTATTCTTTCTGGTCTTTGCCCCCCCCTTTCTTGCATCAAAAACTTGCTCATTCAAAGCGAGCCACACCTTTACTTGGGACAGGACAGACTGCTTAACTTGCTCAAATCATCACCGCGTCTTGGCAGGGCTGATCATTGCAGCCAGCATCGCCGCGATTGCGCCATCGGCCCATATAGGCCAGCGCCCTCTCTCTCAAGAGACAATGGCACCTCCTCCGTTAAAATCGTCGTCTTCTTCATCGTCGTCACCCCGGCCTTTTGGGTTTATCAATGGTGCCATCTCGTCTGCAGCCTCGCCCCTGCAGGCCAACTTCCAACTCAGCTGCCGCTCACCCATCCGGCTCACACACGATGTCGGTGCAGGTGCACTAGCACCGGGAGGGACGGGAGCAGCCGAATCCCGCTCACGCCGGGGAAGCACACCACATGCACTTTTACTATCGCCCAACACTGGCACTGGCCGGACATCAGCTCTGTCTTCGCCCTTTTTAGAGCCGCCACCACGGCACTTTGGTCCATTATCATCACTGTCAAGGCGGACATGGCCTACGTCACCAGGCGAAGGGAGCAGTGAGGATACGATCGTCGATGACGAAGATGCCGACGATATTGACGACACAAACGACCGGTCATGGTTCTTGCCAAGAGAACTACCAACTACAGGCCTTGCTTCCGCCTCTGGCCATCTTCTGTCTCAGTCACACAACGACACAAAACTCGGCGTCGTCTCAGCCGTCAACATAATCGTCGGCAAGACCATTGGTGTCGGCGCCTACTCTGTGCCCTCGGCCATCTTTGAGGGCGTCGGCTCCGTCGGGATGGCCCTGCTCGTCTGGGCCATTGGCAGCTTGATTTCCTTTTGCGGTCTCGCCGTCTACCTCGACTTGGGCACGGCTCTCCCTCGCAGCGGCGGCGAGCGTGTGTATCTGGAGCGCATCTTTCGGCGTCCACGCATGCTGGCCACGTGCATGTTCATGGCCTATGTTGTCCTGCTGGGCTTCTCGACGCCCAACGCCATTGTGCTCGGCGAGTACGCCCTGTATGCCTTGGATGTGCCCGTCAACCGCTGGAACGTGCGCAGCATTGCCGTCGTATCGGTGACGGTGCTGTGCTATGTGCACGCGCGGCATCCACGGCTGGGACTGAAGCTGATCAATGTGCTGGGCGCGGCCAAGATGCTGATGCTCGTGTTTGTCGTCGTCTCGGGTGTGGCGGGCGGTATCATGGGCGTCGGGTCGGGCCAATCTGGTACTACAAACACCACCACACCAATGACAACAACAGGCATTCTCATGGGCCACCACCTCGATCCTGACCTGACACATATGAACATGCCGATGTCGACTTCTTCTTCATCATCGGCCGCCGGCATCAGCACCGCCCGCCGCAACTTCCAGGACATTTGGGCCGGCTCGTCGTCGCAGCCGTACGACTATGCCACGGCCCTGCTCAAAGTGATCTATTGCTTTCGAGGGTACAGCACGGCCAACCAGGTACTATCCGATGTCCGTGACCCTGTGCGCACGCTGCGTGTGGCTGCCCCGCTGGCCCTTGTGCTGGTTTCGCTGTCGTACCTGGCCGTCAACGTCGCCTTTTTTCTGGTTGTCGACAAGGACGAGTTCCGGTCGGCCGGTGTGGTCGTGGCCGGCGTCTTTTTCCGCAACTTATTTGGCGACGGCATCGGTGCACGGGTGCTGCCCACGTTTGTGATTGTTTCGGCGGCGGGCAACATTGCCGCTACGTCCTTTGCACAGGCGCGTGTCAATGAGACGCTGGCCAAGGACGGTCTGTTGCCGTTTGCGTCGTTCTGGCAGTCGGACAACAAGAAAAAACCAGAGAAGGCATCGACACCCTCCCGTGGCTTGCTGCTGCACTGGCTCGTGTCGGTCCTCGTCATTGTCGTGCCGCCACCCGGCAAAATCTACAATTTCTTGGTCGACATTGGCGGCTACCCGGTGTCTGTCATCAGCGTCGCCATTGCTGCCGGACTGCTGTACCTGCAGAGCACACCGTCGGAGCGCTGGGTGTCACCGTGGCCTGCCCCCAAGCTGGCCATTATCATTTTTGCCACAAGCAACTGTTTGCTGCTCATCCTGCCGTGGATCCCACCTGTCGGCGGGCGTGGCGAGAACGAGCGGTTTGCGTCGTATGCGTACCCGACGACGGCTCTCGCCGTTATTGGGAGTGGTGCGCTGTTCTGGGTGTGGTGGCGGTACCGAGGGCTGAGAAGTGTGTCCAAGTCGACGTCGGTCAACAGAAGGAGCAGGCATGTTGGCAGCTCGTCAAGAGGTTCTCCGCCAAGCTGGGACCGTTTGAAGATTGCTATGTCCAGTATGGGCAGTCCGAACGGCGGTGAAAGCAGCAGCAGCAGCAGCCCGACGACTGTTGACGACGATGACGAGATCAATCACTCGGCGAGCGATCCGCTGTTGGCCGACAACGGCACTGGTTCGTCGCAGTCAGATATTCAATCCACCAATATTAGAAGGCGGGCGCCCTGTGGGTGCCCATCTGTGCACTGAGTGCACTGTGTAAGAACAAGAGAGAAAAAGGAATGAGAATTGAGAACAGAAAGACACTTTTTGTATATAAAGCGATATATGCGGTATATGCGGTATATGCGGTATGATATAGACACAGAGATACCTTGGCGTCAAGAAAAACGCCCGCACGGCAATGTCGGTCCAAGAAAATTTAAAACAGATCCAAAAGAAAAGAGAATGTACATAAATAAATATGACCAAATAGCCAACAGTCCGCACAACCCAAAGGCACACAAGACACATATACACGAAAAAATCACCGACCGGCGTCACCGACGGCACCCGAGACAAACACGGTGTAGTCCGTCGACAGCGCGCGCCGTTTCTCGTGCTCCTCGAGCCGCAGGTCCGGCTGCGCATCGGCACCCTCGCCCAGCAGGTAGCGGCGGTGCCAGGGACCAACAAAGACGCCGTCCGGGTCGGATGCGTTGCGCACAGCATTAAATTTGGTCAGGTCATCGCCGTAAGCCGCGGCCAGCTCGGCGTGGTCAGAGCTAAAGTTCTTGGCCCAGTGCGGCTTGCCGCCGAGATCACGCATCAGCCACTCAAAGGCCTCGTTGTAGCGGTCGACGCCGGGCGGGTCCTTGAAGTAGGGGCGGTACATGATGGCGTTCAGATAGAGTGTGGGGCCGTCGGTGGGCGTCGGGTCGAGGAAGGGCCGGGTGGACAGCGAGTTTGGGTTTTCCTTGCGGCGGAGATCCTGTTTGGCGGCGGTGTCGGCGACGCGGACCTCGACGGGGGCGTGGACATAGAGACCCTCGGCCGAGAAGGGGATGCCGTGGTCGACGTAGCCCTCATCGCCAGGCTTGAGGCGGTTGATCCATGCGCCCAGGCGTGTCAGGGCCTCGGGACCGCGTGCCAGCGGAATGGCCCACTCGTTGACAAATTGCGAATACAGGCAGTTCATCAGCAGGGCCTTGTCGCTGGGCTGCAGGCCGGACGTGGTCGAGCCGTTGCGGAAGCCGTACTGCATGCCAAAGACAAACCACTCGATCCACGGCAGGATGCGCGGGACAAAGCGAGACAAGTACAGCAAGTTGTGGTAGACCAGGTAGCCGAGGGCGCTGTCGTAGTAGGATGTCGGTGGCGTAAAGTCGGGCGCCTCCTCGGGCGTCTCGACGGCGTCTTCGGCCGACCACACAACTGCACGCCGTGTATAGGGGAACCACCAGACACGCACAAAGTGCGACTGTGTCCACAGCTCGCTGTGCCGGCCGGTGCCGTCCGTATCGCCACGCTTCCACGCATCAAAGGCCACTGTGTCCTTGTCGACCGTCTGCGACCAGCGGAGCCGGAACGAGGGGACGGCACGCAGAGAAATCTCAACGACGATGCCCAGTGTGCCGAGCGACAGCAGCGCCGCACGGAACAGGTCGCTCTCTTCGGGGTCGGTCGTATCGCGCGAGCAAGTCCGCGTTGTGCCGTCGCCCAGCGTGATTTTGAGGGCCACAATGTCGTCCGACAGCAGTCCATGCCGTAGACTGCTGCCGTGCGTGCCCGTGGCGCAGGCGCCGGCCAGCGACTGCTCGTTGATGCTGCCCAGGTTCGGCAGGGCCAGGTCGTGCTTGGCGAGCTCGGCGCTCAAGTCAAACAAACGAATGCCGGCCTCGACGGTGACAACACACGATGTGCGGTCAATATCGATGATGCGGTTGAGGCGGTCGAGGTTGACGAGCCAGCTACTAGTGCAGGTAATGTCTGACGGCGAGTGGCCGCAGCCAGTGGTGGCGATGCGCCGGCGGCGATGGCGGGCGAGCTTGATGACCTGCTCGACTTCGGCGACAGTCGACGGCTGGATGAACAGCTCGGGCCGCGAAGCAAACGTGCGCGCCCACGTGGCGTGGACATAGCCCCGGCGGGCCAAAAACGGCTGCTTGGCGCCCGCGACGGCGAGATCGACGCCATCAAAGGCGCTTGGATCGAAGGTGGACGACATCGCGGGAGGGAGGATGCGTAAACAAATCCAAAAGAAAGATAGAAAAAAAAGAAAAATCAAGTCCCTATCCAAGACGAGACATGGCAACGACTGCAAAGAGACAAACGAGAGAAATAAAAATACCGGCAGATATTGCAAGAGACAGGTTCCAACGGACAGCCGGGCCGCCCCCGCATCACAGCGAATGAGGCCATTCTCACGACGGCTTTGCTCAGAGTGAAAGGTTGACCCACCCCTTTTTTGGCTCTTATTTTTGCAGAGGAAATACGACGTATCAGATAGCGGGTGCCGATAAGACTTGGATAAGCTGCGGACTTACTCCGATAAGCTCAGGTACAAGTTTATGCGCCTTGCGTGCGAGTCATGTGACCTGAGCGAATAGCGGGTCGAACCGGCTTCAACTGCCAGGTGCTGGAGCTCACTGTAGCGTGGCTCTGTGGGCCTGAGCTCCTGCTGTTCCAAGGAACCAACGCCGCTGACTGGCTGGAACCAACGTCATCGGCTTTTGCAGTGCCAATTGAGCTCTCTGACGTGTGCACGCCGATACTCCTCACCATTTCGTCTTACTTTCTTCAAAAGAAAAAAGTACCGCCACAAACTTGCACAACGTCAACGACAAACACAAAAACAAACGCAGATACATTCCACGACAGAAACACTCGTTACCCATAAATATCACCCACAAACATCACACGACCATCAATTGATACCCTCCAACCTCCCAACAACCGCCATCATGTTCGGCTTCGTAAGTTCAAGAAGGCGGGGAAAGCTCCAATGAAGCAAAGAACCAGAGATTGGGTGAACACTTGCTAACACTCACACCTGCAGCGCAAAACCCTCGACATTGTCACCCTCTTCCACAAGGCCAGCTCGCCCGCCTCTTTGAGAGTGGCCACCATCCTCAAGACGGCCTCTGCCCATGCCGCCGAGACGGCCACCGAGGACCAGGCCAGCGACCACACCGTCCAGACCGAGCACGCCCCGGCCTCCCGCCGCGAGCCCTTTGACCTCAACATCACCGAGGACCCGCCCACCTCCGACCAGCTGCAGACGATTCTGGAGTACGTCGGCACCGCGGGCATCCCCGCCATTGTCAAGGGCGCCAAGACGCAGAACGAGGCGCTGCGCAAGTTCCGCGAGAACCACGACAACTTCCAGCGGCCCGTGGTGGTGGACTGGAACAATGGCAAGGCCATTGTGGGCGACAAGGAGTCGGAGATTCTGAAGCTGTTGAATGCGAGCAAGTAGGCGACGAGCGAAGCGAGGATGGGGAGTGCCATCCCACGGAAATGACCAACAGAGGAGGAACGACAAAGGCCTGAAGAGGCCAATTGAAGGAAGGAAGGAACTGCTCAAGCTGAAGACCTGTTTGTAGTCTTTGAGCCGATCTGGTCAGCTTGGCTTTGGAATTATATGCCCTATCGATATTGTACAACCCATCTTATTGATTTACTGTTTTTTATGACACTTTCGAAGGGCTCGACATGACCGCTGAATACGTAGCTCTACCATGTTGTTTTGCACATGGATGGCCGACACCATAAACAAAAATCTTGTGCTCTTTCCACTGCCTTCCTCATGATTCCCGTGGTCGTGCCTTCTGTAAGAGATGTGTGTTGATGTCCCGTCAAGAGAGGGCAAGTGCACACCGGAGGTCTTTCCTTGTGCGAGAACAACAACACCTGCCCTCGTATCCTGGTGAACTGTTTATTGATAGTATTAATATCATCCCCTGTCTTCTATTCCAGTCTCCCTTCTCCCTTCTCCTTTCTTCACCCAATCACTTTCATCTTTACCCAAAGCCGCACTCTACATTCTCTTTCGCCATCACCTTTCATTCTTACACCCGCTTACACTCCCTACTCACCATCCTCTTCCCACTTTGCCACATCTTCAGCTCACCGCTTACATCTAAACATCATGGGCTGGCACGAAAGAATTAGTCCCTGGCTCGAGAGAGTCAATTCCTGGCGCGAGAGAGTCAATCTTACGGAAGGGTATGAGTTGAACACATACATCGCCATTGCCAGAGAGGAGGCGGGGGAGGCCCCTCCAGCACAAGCTCTGTCCGAGACAAGTACCGCCGTCAATTCTGCCCGGGCTTACAATCCACCGCCCCCACCGTCTTACAACCCGGCGTCTTCCAGTCCGGTCGCCAGTGAAGACCCCTACTATCCCGATCTTCCCGGCTGTCTCATGAAGTGTGTCTCGAAGAGTTGCTGTATTTTCATCCGCATACTTGATAACATTCTTTGTGGCTGGTAAAGAGAGCAACGTGGGGACCGCGGCCCCCGAGATGACTGATGACTCCTCACGGCGGCCCGGACCCGTCCGTCCCCAGCCCGGCGGTAGGCATCGACAGGAGTGAGGGGCAGCTCTGGCACTCCTTTTCTTAACCGACACAACTCTCGATCAAACATTGTACACCCCCCGCGTCTTGTTTTGAACATTTTGTATTTTTTTTTTCTGTGTTGTCTTCAGCGAGTCGTCTTTTTCGACATCAGCGAGTCGCCCTCTTTTGGCTTTGGGTCATTATATACACTGGGAAGAGATGGCTGCGGCATGCAGCCAGTCTCGTGCCCTCTTTTCTTTCTTTCGTCGCCATCTCTCGCCGTTCCGTCGTCCTCGCATCGCTCGATTCGCTCGCTTCGTTTAAAGAGACTCGCTCTTGACCAGGCCCGACACCACCTCCTCAATCTGCTTGTCCGACAGACCTATACACACAAACACACGGTTAGCAACAGTCACCTTCCCTCGTCCAACTTCGCACCCACTACTTCACTTACCCTCCAGCGTCTTGCTCGTCTCGCGGCCGAGGTCGTAGCGGGCGTAGATCTTGGGCAGCGTGCCCTGGGCCTCGCGCAGCAGGATCGGCGTGTTGGGGTTGTTCTTCTTCATCGTCGGGTACGCGCGGGTGATAAAGGCCCTGGAGAGCAAGAGCGTTAGCATGGATGTCCAGCATCGACCGCGCATCGGGCGCATCGTCATCGTCATCATCATCTTCATCTCCATCACTCTGAAAAGACCTACCGCGTGGCCGCGCTCTGCTCGCCCGTCTGGCAGAACAGGAAGCGCACCTCCTTGAGGGACTTGGTGAATGCGTATTTGGCCGACATCGTGGCGGGATGGTTGTGCGTGTGGTGGTGGGAGAGACAGAAAGACAGAGAGACGCCGTCGTGATGCTTCACATTTTCGAACGTCGACAACTTCTGGGACCCAAAAAGCGTGAGCCGAGCCAATTGGGGCTCCGACTGCAAAAGAGTGGCCTCTGATTGGCTATAGGCCAGCACTAGCGGCTCGTCGAGCGCCCTATATTTACAGCGACTACAGCGATTACAGTGTCACAGTACACTTTAGAATAGCGAAATAGCGAACGACAACAATACAGCGTCATTAAGTCAGGCTTTACTTTTCAATGTCTTTTTCAGATCAATATAGAAGCTGTAGCTTGCGTAATCTTAAAATAAGTCCAATTGACCACTTCAACGCATATTCTGGCTATTCGTTCTCCCTCGGACTCGTTCGGTCTCTTTTGCCTGCTTTCGTCTCAAGCCTCGTCAAGTCACGTGCCTTAATCCGCAACCTTGTCCTATCTCCGGACCCCCAATCTCTAGCGTACTGACAATAGCTCACAAACCCCCGCTACGACGCTACAACTTTCTTGCCCTTTGCCCCTGTCGTTGGCTGTCACCCCAGCGGATGCTCGCCCCCCGACAGCGCTCTCTGGCTGGCGGGCTGACGTTGACTCAACGGTTTCGGTGCCTTTTCGTGCCTTTTTTCGTCGGAATTCGCCAATGCGAACCTCCAGAACTTGGGAACACTGGCAAAAGTCCCACCAAAATTTTTGACGCCCCCCTTCCTTCCCTATCTATTGCCATACTTTTCGGACCGCTCTTCGGCCTTTCCTGCCCTCTCTTTTCCAACGACGCTTCTTTCTCTCTTCGATACATCACGACTTTTTCTTGTGAATCGACCACGATAGCACAACGCTCGCTTCTGTTGCACTTGAGCTTCCCCGACGACACCGTCTTCTCGACACCTCTCCCCTCCGTTCTTTCTTTTCGTCTCCTCTTGACAGCTTCGACCTCGTCCGAAATCGACCCGAGCCCACGAGTTAGAGTCATCGACACTCACATGAACGATACACCTTAATCTTTACGTCTGCACAACTTTCTTACAACATGTCTCCCTCTGCTACCTTTGTCCGCGCAGCCGCGCGGCCTTTTGCCCCGGCCACCTTCTTCTCTGCCAACACCCCCAATGCCTCATCCATGATTGTCCGCCGCATCACCACCGGCAGCCGGGCGGCGGCATCCACCTCCTCATCGACGACCTCAAAAACTGTGCCCCCTGCCTCCTTCTTTGCCGCCGCCTTCCGCCGCGCCGCCAACAAGAGCTCCAACTTCTACGGTCGCCGCTTCCAGTCCGGTGCCGCCGGTGCGGGCGGCGCCGAGACTGCGAGCTGGTTCAAGCGCATGTGGGACAGCCCGATTGGTCTCAAGACGGTGCACTTCTGGGTAAGTTTTTGGTCCTCGCTGCGCTCGCCTTTTCTTTTTCTCTCTTTTTGTCCTCGCTTCGCTCGTTTCTGGGGCTGCTCCCCGCTCCTCAGATCGCGCTCCTCAGATCTCGCTTCGCTCGATCCTTGTCGCTAACAGTTTTTGCAGGGCCCCCGTCATGAAGTGGGCGCTCGTCATCGCCGGCATCTCCGATCTGACCCGCCCCGCCGAGAAGCTCTCCGTCACCCAGAACGTCGCCCTCACCGCCACCGGTCTCATCTGGACCCGCTGGTGCTTGATCATCAAGCCCCGCAACATTATGCTGGCCGCCGCCAACTTCTTCCTGGGCGTCGCCGGTATGGTCCAGTGCGCGCGCATCTACATGGCCCGCTCCGCCGGCGGCCAGACTGCGCAGCCGTTGGCCGAGTCCATCAAGGGCGAGGTCGAGACGGTCAAGGAGACCATCAAGGAGGCGAAGCAGTAAGAGAGATGGGAGGAGGCTTTATTATGAGTGTTTAGGGTGAAGAGGAGGATGCTGTAAAACAGACGAAAACAATATTACACACATCAAGATACGGGTGAAGATATTTTGGTAGATTCATATCGACTACCAAGGCAGGTCGCGGGTGTTGAGAGCATAATCTCACCATGACCTGTCAAAGTTACTTGCTATTTCCTTTGTATTCTTCTTTGATTTAATCCTCGCGTTCATGCATCTTCATGTTTCTACGGTAAAAGAGGGTACCTAAAACAACTAGATATCACTTTTTATTCAAGCATTTACGTACTCAAACAGTCACTAGGAAACCCTTGGAAGATATGAAAAGTTAAATAGTGCAATACTGATATCATATATGTGCAGAGTGGGATATCGTGAATAATTCAGCGCGATACGAGATATCGCGCGCTTTTCAATGTTGCTAATATGTTTATATGTACCATAAAAAAGGGTACCACCCAATTCCATAGACCGACTGAACTACATCACCGAACACTCGCCCTCCTGCTGCCGGCCAATCTTGCTTCGCGAAATACGCTCCCGCGCCCGTGGGCCCGTCTTGCCCGACCGCTTGAGGTCTTCCAGACGCTCGCGAGCCTTGGGGAAATCTTGGCTAAAAAGAAAGTTAGTAAGAGAAGTTTCAAATCAAATCATAGATGGGGGTTATGGAACTCACCCGCTGCTCGCCAGTACCACCGCTTGGCATCTTCCAGGTTGGCCTGAATGCCAATGCCCACCTCGGTAAAGTACCCCATAGCATACTCGGCCTTGGCCAGACCGGCCGTCGCCGCTTTGCGTGCCCACAGGTACGCTTCGGTGTCGCTCTGCTGCAGCACACCCTCGGAGCCCGTCAGGTACCAGCCGCTCAGCGCCAGCTCCGACTGGTGCTCCTCCTGGGTCGCCGACTTGGAGTACCACATAATCGACAGACGACCATCCACAGGGCACCCCATCAAACCGTACTCGTACGCACAGCCCATGCGGAACTGGCTAAACTTGTACCCCAAGTCGGCCGCCTGCTTGAACAGCTGGAAAGCATAGGCCTCGTCCCGCAAAATCACATCGTTGGGCTGCGCGCTCTCATAGAGCAGGCCCAGCTCGTGCAGGGCGTGTGGGTTCTCCGGGTCCGCGCGCTCGGCTGCCCTCTTAAGCCAGCCGACGGCTTCGCGCGGGTTCCGCTGCTGACCCAGCAGTCCCTTGAGCAGGATCATGCCCACCTTGTACATGGCCGGCGTGTCGCCGAGCGTCGCCGCGCGCTTGTACCACTGGATAGCCTTGAGGGGGTCTTTCCGGGTACCGCCGCCCTCTTCGTTGCCAATCTCGCAGCACACGGCTGTTACGGTAGGCCGCTGCCGCATGGCCTAACTTGGCCGCCGACTGGTACAGCGTGAAAGCCTCCTTGTTGTCTGGCTCCTGACCAAACGTGCCGCGGCCCAGACAGTCGGCCATGAAGAACATGGCATCTCCGTTTTGCTGGCTGGCCAGCTTCTTGAGCAGCTTGTGCGCATCATAGGCATACCGCTCGCGCGCTTTTGTGCGGGTGCGTGGGTCGGGCAACGTCGGCACAAGCACGTCGACCGCCTCTACGAGCTTCTTGGCCAGCTTGAGGGCAGCATCCTGGTTGTTCGGGTCGGCCTTGACCGTGTTGCGCAGACGCTCGAGCAGCTCGGGTGTGATGGGCGGCTCGGGCGGTGGAGGCTCGTTCGCCAAGGGTCCATTAGACGATGGCGGCGGCATGGCCTGCATGGGCGGCGGCAGCTGTGACATGGGCTGGTTCTGCACGGGCGTCGAGGACATGGCGCCCATTGGTCCACCACCACCGCCACCGTTGTAGTTGCGAACAGGCATCGGTCGTTGGCTGAGCTGCTGGCTAGCAATCGAGTTGGGCATGAGACCAGGGCGCACTGGCGTGGGGTGTGAGGGGAGTGAGTCGCCATTGGAGCCGGACCGTTCAGAGGCGCCACTTCCTTGTCTCACCGGACCAGGACCAGACGGCAGGCCACCTTGCTGCTGTGGGAAGCCACCGGACCTTGGTGTCGGCATAGGCGGGATGTCACCGACCATCTCAAAAACAGCTTCTTGTGACTGGCGCAGGTCTGGCTGAGACTTTGTTCTACTAATCTCGGGGACCCGGTTGGCTCCCCGCTGAGGGCCGGGACCGTCGTTCGGGTATGCGCCCTGGTCGAACGAACCTTGTTGCCGGTGCTGCGGCTCGTTGGGTCCGTTCTGCCCGCCGCCAGAATAGTCGCCACTTTCGCGGGAGTCGTAGTATGTGTCGTAAAAGTCATCAATGGACGATGGCCGTCCACGGTCTTCCTGTTGTGGCGGCGGCTGGTTATTGTAGCCGCCTTGGTTGGGACCAGGCGGGCCGTTGCCAAAGCCCGGGTTGCCGGCGCCATCGTACATCCGTTGTGGTGGTGGGCGAGAACCCTGTGCTGTTGATGGCCGTTGCGGCGGCATCATGCCACGGCCTCCACCACCCGGTCCGCCTGGTCCGCCGGGTCCGCCGTTGAACGGACGGTAAGGGCCGTTCCCGTTTGGCGGTGGCCCCCCGCGGCCGCCGCCCATGGGGTCCATGGACGTGGGCATTGTCATTGTGCGACTTGGCGGGCCAAAGTTGTCGTCGCGGAAGTCTCTTGGTGGTGGCTGGCCGTATCCCTGGTCATTAAAGCCTCCCTGCTGTGTGTATGCCCGTTGTGGTGGTCCTCGAGGAGGGCCATAGCCAGGTCCGCCGCCGCCACCTCTCGGGTCACCCATTGGACCCCGCATTGGCGGAGGTCCTCGGCCGTTAGGGCCGCCAGGTGGCGGGCCTTGCCGGTTGCCAGAGATATCCATGCCTGCGATACCGTCCATGATCTGATTTTCATCAAAACGGTCCGGCTTTCCTGACTGTCCTGGGAAAGGAGGAAAAGCATTGCCGCCGAAGCCAGCCTCCATGGGGCTAACTGGAGGGCCATTACGACCGCGGTTCACTGTCGTATGTTAGCAAATTGTTTCTAAAAGATAGGCCAAGGTGGTAGCACATACTAAGCGGGTCTGATGTGTTTGCCCGGTCGGGGGGTCCTGGCCGGCGGCCTGGTGGTCCGTTCTGAAAACCCCCTCTCATAGGGCCGGGCCCTGGGCCAGGTCCACCGCCACGTGGGGGATACTGGCCCCGCCCGCCGCCGTTGTCCATGGTCATCTGTCTGGGCGGAGGACCGCCGCGCCCTCCAGGCATTGGGCGGCCACCGCGACCGGGGCCTGGGCCGTAGTCTTGTGGCGCATCGTAGCCGTAGCCTTGCTCGTCGTAGCCACCGCCGTAGTTTGGGTCACCGCCGCCGTAGTTGGGATCACCGCCATATCCGCCGTACTGGCCGCCACCAGGGCCGCCAGGGCCGCCAGGTCCGCCGCCAGGTCCGTTCGGTGCAGGTCCTCCGTACTGTCTTTGTGGCGGGGTCGTGGTGCAGCGGGTCCGTTGTAGGGGCGCTGCTGCTGCTGCGGCGCATATCCGCCGTCGTACGCCATGGTGAACTAGGTCTGGGGGTAGAGAAGAATGTCGTCGTGTCGTTTCGTTAAGAAGAGATGTCGGCCGTTAAAGAAGATGTAGAAAGTATGTCGTTGGATGGCCCAATATCGTAGTCCAAGTGTAGAGGCCGAAAGAAAGAAGAAAACCGACTCTCGACGAGGCTTCAAACTGCCATGGCCAAGCTTCGAGAGACAAGAAATGCAGTAGCCAAGTAAAGAAGAAGAGAGAAAAATAGAGGATCGTTTAGAGGTAGCTGTCGAGAGAGCTCTAGTGGCGCATGACGACCGGTCGTCGGCGGCTAAAAAGTTCGTAAGGTCGATGGCGTGGAAGGAAAGAATAGTGCTTTGCCGGGAGTATGTGTGCAGAGAGAAGACAGTCTCTCTTTTTTTGTCCGGTTGTTGTTTGTTTGTGCAAAGTGATCAGATAACCAGAAAACCAGAAAGCAGTAGCAGGTCAACGAAAACACAGCGGTCAACAGCGTTTCGGGCCAATGCTGATCGACAGTTTCGGCGGGCACTTTGCGCGCAAGAGGATCGAGTTCGAAGGGGGATAGCGGACAGTTGGGTGGCCGCGCAAGGGTAATGGTATGGTCAGTCGACAGGGTACGGCGCAATCCTTGGCGGATAAGGAAATGGGAGGTGAATAGTATAGTCGTGAAGTTTAAAGAAAAAAAGAAAGGGAGAAGACAAAAAAGGTGAGAGGAAAGAGAGGAACAAGGCTTCGTCGAGAAGTTGCGAGGAAAGGGGGCAGGAACGGTTGGTGGAGGACCAGCGTTGACGTTTGAAATGGGAACAAAGCAACTCCGAAAGGGAAGGAGGGACAGGCGCACGCAGACACAGACAAAGGACAATGGCTAAGAAGAGAGGGAAAGAGCAAACGAGGAGAATGTGAGAAGAGAATCAGAAAAAAAGGGTTCACCGGCTGTTCCTCACTGCACGGTAGCAGCCCAAGAGGAAGGCACGATGGGACCTCACGCCAAAATGGACTCCAAAACGGGCCAAAAAGGGCGCTGGAGAGGAGGGGAATGGAAGGGCGTTAGTGGAAGGAAGGCGCGAGGGAGGGCCTCCAGGACGAATAGCGCCGCGCGGAGTGGAGTGGAGGGGCGGATCCCGTGCGAAAGGCGCGTGTGCAGGAGGCAGGCAGGCGGGTTTTAGGCCAGGAACGCAGCGCATAAATGTGCCAGGGATACGACGATATGGTCCCTGCCTTCTGTGAGGTGCAACTTTCTGTATCTGGCACGCACGAGAGGGACTTTGGGAAAGAGGGAAAGAGCGAAGGGCAAGACACTGAGAGACATGTACTCCGTAAAACCAGAAGAAACGGAAAGAGGCCAGGTCATGCTGCCACCAGGAAGGCACGATGAACTGCTGTCGGTCACGTTCACACGTTCACACGCTTAACCTTGATTTAGCGAAACCGAGCTGTAAACCGAGCTCATAGCCCGAGCCCATAAAAACGACTATCATTCTGCCAACTTCAACGCTCTCGCCGCCACCCACCAGCGGCCTCCGACTCGTGTTGATGGAGCCTCGCAAGATCCGATACGAAGGATATCAGGGCAGAACAAAGACGCCCGGCTGCTCAACTGCGTCATACTGGCCCACGATGGCAACAATACCCATGATATTCGCGATATCCAAGATCACCATCGTCTGCCGAGAGCCTTTGCCCGACCGAGGCTCCGTCCCTATTCAGGACTATCATGGCCGAGTTTAGCGACAACCTTTCAAAATATTTTGGGGATCAGATGGCACAAGACCGGTTGTGTGCGGACCTGACGTTAGCGCCTCAAACGGTGTTGGTCCCCTGGGATGGGTTACTGGGTCCCTGGTCCCTCCCCCATATGGCTATGGCTCGCGCGCAGGGACCGTTACGAAGTATGCGCTAGAGAGAGCGTTGGTCCTTTTTGCTCCCTTCTTTCATCTTTTTACGACGTATTACAGCAATGCGCCAGCCCTGGCCCTAGGGTTCGCCTCGCCTCGCTCTCCATCTGCAGGAACAGCATCAGATACAACGTGGGAAAGAAGACTCGAAATTGCCACTGCCACTCTGATCCCTTGAAGAAGACCCCGTGCAAATTTCGCCAACAACAAGGGGGAACAGCAAGCAACAGCACAAGTTCGGCTCCCTCCTTTCCACATCTTTTGTCGAGAAAGTTCACAAAGAGATACTCCGTACTGAGGAAAAGAAAACTTGGAGTAACAATGGGCACGCAACGACCAACAATGACGCCAGGCGGGTTCGTGGGATAGGAGCCCCATTAAAGCACGAGACGCTCTTGGTCCGCTGTGGGCATAGCTCATCCACAGGTCGCCCCGTTCCGGAATGACATATCTCACGATTCCACAGAGGCACTCTCCGCAGCTGTCCGTGAGGGCCCGACAGCATGCAGCAGCTGGGGGTGGGGGGTCTTTTTGTCTTTTTCTGTCTCTGTTTTGTCTGGTATTTTGAGAGAGAAAAAAAATATAATGCCCGAGGACGATCAGGTCACGGACTCTTGTTCAGATGATCTTTGGCTCTGTCGCACAGTCGCGCATCTCGATATGCACCGACGGTTCAAACCTCAAGAAAAGATTGGATATGGCCAGCTCGCTGCCGAGAGGGCTGCCGCTGTAGCACAGCTTCTGTTTCTTCCCCAAGGGACTGTGCTGAGCGGACTCACAAAAGATATGCTACAGGAGGGTTTCTGTGTCTGATTCCATGCGTTTCCGAGAGTGCGTGTGTTGTGACACCCCTGCACATGATTATTTTGGCCGTATCTCCCGCGTATGATACGGGACAACGCAAGAGAAAGAGACTCTGAGAAAGGCCTGAGGCGATTAGGGAAGCGCATAGCATTGTCTGTGCATCCTCTTTTTTACATTGCCCTTCTCGTTTCCTCTTTCTGCTTTCTTTTTTGGTCTTGCTCACTCGCTCGAACCAGGTCCCAGGGCACTGCCTGGATGCAGGGGAGTTTGGCAACGGCAAGCTAATATGCAATGAAGATTAAAGATAAGAAGAGGGAGGGGGAGTGAAGAAGTAAAAAGGAGCTTGTCAACAAAATAAAGGTGACACGTCTGGGGATTTGGATACAAGGCTCTTCTTCCTTTGCCCAACGTTTATTTTATCGAGTGGTTATTGGCCTGATCAGTCAGTCGCCTCGAGCTTTCTGCAATTCGAGCCTGTGCATGATGGTCCACAGAGCTGAAAGAACGAAAGAGACAGAAGACGAGCCCTTTCACTTTTCTCGAACGCTGTTGTTCATGCAAATCACCCGAAGAGGATGAAGCGGCGACCGGGAAAGCATACGTCGTACGTGCCGTTGATCAGCACGACCTCGTCCGGTGGCTAAAAGAGAATTAAGATTGAAGAGAGAAAAGGTAAAAGTGAAGAATGGACAACAATAGGCTACACTCGATAGAGCCAGGCGCCACTTCACGGCGGAAGCAATATATTGTTTATTGTCCTTATTACGGCTCTTTTCTGGGCTCCTTTTTTGCGACGCACGATGGATACATCAAGCACGAACAAGCCCATGCCATGAGTTTGTGCTGTGAGATAAAAATATACAAAGTTGCATGCACGAGAAAAAGGAAGAAAAGAAGAGACGAAACCGGGTTCCGGCCTTGTGGTTACAGCGTCAGGTATTTCTTCTATCCTCCCTTTTTGTTCCTTTTATTCCTTCCAGCGTACGGACCTACTGATCAAGTATATGTCTCCTACGGAACGAGTAATGCTGCTTGCTTATCCAGCGTGGGCTTCACACTTCACAATTGGCCAGCCCCCCCTGGGCGCGTGTTTCAGCCCGATGTCTCCCTTCCTTTGGTCCTGCGACCCTCCCGCCTGGCACCCCTTTTTCGTGTTTGTGTGTACCTGCCTTGAAACAAAATGTTTGCGTGTCATTTCTTGGCATTTTCCTGCCGACCGTTCTCGTTATCGACGGGCTCAATTGGACATCTCCTGAGTATCATCGTAGGATAACCAGCATCGTGAACGTCACACAGCATACAGTGCTCAGGAAGAATCAAAGAGCTGCTTTTAGAGTGAATTGAGTACATTGTACGTCGTACAGTTGAGTCTACTGACGAAATAAAATTGGTATAAATAGAGGCTTGCTCATGCCAGGAGTATATCTCGAAGTGAATATGACAAGAAAGAGAAGAAAATAAGTGAATGACAAAAGATGCTAAAATGTGGGTGTGTGGTATTATACCAAAACAGAGACAAGAAAAAAACTCTTCGCCTTTCATCTAAAAGGCTGGAACCAATGTCATAATGGATTCCAGCTTTTACTCCCGTAATATTTCTACACTATACAAAATGAAAAGGAGCTCCATCTCTTTCATGAGGACGATGTTATGCCGACTCCGGCCAGCGTGTTGCAGCGTTCACCTGGAACTGGACCAGGTTGACGGAGTTGTTGTTGCCAAGGGTCACGTTGGTCGCCTTGTCCACGCTCACGCCCTTGCCATTGGTCAGAGAGCTTGCACTGGCTTGGGTGAAGAATCTCTGCAGGGTGCTCTGCGCCAGCTCTGCATGCTCCAGTGTGTCTTCCTGCAGGATGAAGAGCACAGCCACACGCGCAAAGTCGAGGACATCCTCCGTCACTTTGAACGTAGACGAGGCCGACGCTGTAGCGCCACTACTGGTTGCTGTTCCTGACCCGCCACTGCCACCGCTGCCGCCGCTGGTGGCCGACGGAGTGAACGTGGTGGTCACTGTCGTAGTCGACGTAGGCGACACAATCGAGGGCGTGATCTGTGTGCTGATTGTCAGAGTCGTGCCCGACTGCGTGGGGAACACCTGGTCAGGGTCGGCCGAAGCAGCCCCGGACGCCGTCAAGATCGTGTTGCCTCTCTTGGCATTCACAGCCGTGGCCTCCACCGTGACAGTGACAATGGCCACCCCGGAAACAACATTGACGTTGTCGAAGCTGCTGCTGTCGTCGCCCGCAAAGAAGGCATCAACAACGGTAGAACCGCTCGACGACTGCCGAATGGTCTCGCCGTTGAACGTCACCAGTGCGTTCTCGGCCACACAGCTCAGGTTGCCCGAACTAAAGACAGACAGAATTTGCGTGCCGGAGAGCGAGATGGAGAAGTTCGTCTGGGCCTGCTCAATGAGGCGCGGCAGCGCATTGCCAAGTGTGACGTTGGAGAGGCTGCTCGTCGAGGCTGTGGAGGTGAGGGTCGTTGTCGTGCAACCATTGTCACCAGCGACACTGCAGTCAAACCCAGTAAAGTCGTTGGTACAGATGCAGGAGCAAACTCCTTGGTTCGACACAAAGTTCGTCCCACCGTTGGCACAGGTGATCTGAGCTTGGCATTTCGCCAACGCCGAGTTGTTGCCCGAGTTCTGCTTGCGGATAACAAAGAACTCCAGAGGGATCACAACGGCTGCTGCGATGATGATGAGGATGACGATGACAACGAGAACGAAACCCCACAAAGGCAAGCCGCAGCACCGACGCTTGCCGTTGCGCTGATTCTTGAGGTCTGTCAGATCTGAGATGCTCTCAGCATCCAAGGGACGGCCGCTAAGGCGGCTGTTCCCCACATTATAATTATTAAGAGGCAACGGCCACGATCCGACCTGCTCACGCAAGCTTTGCCGGAAGCTGCGGCGCTGTGCTTGCGCAGGAGGAGGAAACGCTGCCAGCATGTCTGACAAGCCAGACTGGTGCTTCTCAGCATCCATCTCCGATGCTCTCAGGTTGCGGCCATCCATACCGGGTGACATGTTGAGGTCGTCCAGACGGCTCGCCGGGCGCCGACCCTTGTCAAGGCTGGCGGCAAGGCGAGTGGCACGGCGAATAAGGTCAGGAAGACTTGTCAAGCTACCACGAGCCTCTGCCTTGCGGACGGCGTCAATATCAAGCCGCGGTGGCCGGCGGATGGCTGACAGGCGGTTGTAAGGCCGAGCAGGGCCACCAAAGTCCAAACCTGGCTGAGGTGAGACGGACAGCCGGCGGCTTGGGTTAGAGGGATCAGTCGCTGTGGCAGCATCGTAGGCATCCAGAATGCTGTCTGCGGTGAGTGATGAGCCGGCAGTAGCTTTGTTGGTCTGGGCGGTGATTGCGGAAGATGAGGACGAGCCATCAAGGAAGCCAGTGCCTTCGCGGAAAGGACTAGCTCCGTTGCCGTCACCTCTTGCGCCAGTTGTGACGAGAGCCGCCTTGCCACGCTTGCCAATACTGGCACTGCGAACCAGGTGCTTCTCGTCGACATCACGGTCGCCATCGGCACTGCCTGCACCACTCCTGCTACCCTCCTCGTCACCGTAACCACTTGCGTTGGATGATTCACGGCTCTCCTCCGGGATGTCCTCGTAAAAGGATGTCGCATCAGGGTAATTAGGGCTCAATGCCAAAGATGAAGAAGATCCCCAGTTGTCAGGCATGGCTGCGCTCGAGGCAAAAGAAGCGTGTGACCGGGACCGTGGGCTTTCCTCGGGGATGGGAGAGACGTAAGAAGCGTTTGAGTAGAAGGATGATGCACCACGGCGGGCAGAAGGTGGCGGGCCCAGGTTCACACTGCGCCGAGGTGGTGGCATGGCGACCACAGGAGCTGGGACGGGGATGGCAACCGGGACAGCCACGGGAACAGGGAAATCAGGAATAGAACCGACAGATGAAACAGTCGAGTTTCTTGACATCGAAGAGGCGCTGGACTGCTGTGTCATGGACAGATCGGACTCGCGGTTTGGTTTTGATCGGCTGTCCGGGACCTGCAAGTTCGTGCTCGAGTCCCCTGCAGATTGGTTTGCAGCGTTGTATGCGGCAAACACTGTTGGCGTCGGATCCTGGATCTTCGAGCTGTCCAGAATGGAAGGCACACGGCTTGGGCGTGGTGGCCGTTGCGGTACTTGCGACCGTCCTGGTGGTGGGCGATATGGCTCTGCATCGTTGGCGGGTCCGTTCCGGCTGCTGTTTCCGTTCAGGTTCGATGGTGCTGCAAGTGGGCCAGCGAGGGGCCATTGAGGTGCTGGTACTGGTCTTGAGATTGGTATCCGCGTAGACTGGTTTGATTGTTGAGGTGATGATTGTTGTTTTGGTTGTTGCTGTTGTTGTTGCTGCTGCTGCGAGCCTTGTGACTGTGTAGTCTGTGCCATTCTTCTCGCAAAAGTGGCAAAATCTTCACGAGCTCCGCCAGCTGCCTGAGCTCGTTCTCTGGCCCGGCGAATCGATCCTCCAGTCGATGGCCGGTCCATGTCTCCTGCATCTTGTGGGTAACTCATTTGAAAAAATCACTGCCCCCCAGGAGCATAGGTGACTTTGAAAACCAAATTCGTCCGAGACGTTTTCCTCCACTCGATCCTCCGCCCGATACTGGCAAGCAAGTCTGCTGTCGTCGTTTTCGATGGTCGAGAACAATAGATTGATGTCGTCTATTCCAGTCGTCCTATTGGATATGTCTAGATTGACAGTCGTATTTCGTGGGCGAACTAATAATGGCAGAACATAGCAAACTCGTGTCGGGTAGCCGGGTATCGATTAATGAGTAGATGGCTAGGGATATTAAGTTTTGTCGTCGGGAAAGATATTCGACGGTCGAAATGAGGCGATATGAAGAAACGAGTCGATAAAGGAAAAATGGAAATCAAGAGGCGAGAAAATAAAAGGAAACGAAAACGAATGAATGAATGTAAACAAAGTGAGTGAGATTTCAATGTCGAAGCCTGTCCAAGGCAAGTCGTTTTGGCGAGAAAAAGAATGTAAAGACGTGGCAAAAGCACGAAAAGAAGAGAAATAATAGCGAGAAAGAAAGAGAAAGATTAATCCGAGGCGTTCCAGAGTTCGGAAAGGAGAGCGAAGAGGAAAAGGCGGGCTGCAATAAGCTTTGTAACAGCTTAATCGAACGGTATCCTGTCTGAGAATGAGAGTGAGCAAGCAGATCGCAAAATTAACAGTAATGTGGAAAAGTTAAAAGAGAGAATATGAGAAAAGGAAATCAAGATGTGACAGGAAGAGAGAAGTCAAGGAACGGGGAGTGACGGGCAAGAGGCTGCGGTCGGCTTCAGAACATCAGGCACGCCCGTCTGGGTTGGGTACTGGTTCTTCTCCTTGGGACGGGCCTTCTGGGGCAAATGCTAGCAGAATGATACGAACAATGCTCCGTAGACATCTGACAGGAGATCTCCCACTGAGAGAGAAAAGAACAGGCGTTTTCTTGGGCAACGAGGTACAACCTGAACGCGCAGGCGGTGCGCGTATGTGTAGGTTGCTGGTAGACCAGGGGTGGAAGAGATAGGGGTGCGGGAGTTCAGGACATGCAACACGCGCACGGAGACAGGGTCAATACTGGTGCCCCTGTATCTGTCGTCTCCCAGCAGAGTCTCATTGCCCTCCAAACGGACATATGCTCACACACAAGGTAAACTTGACGTGACAATTGACGGCAGTTTGGATCGATGCGAGGCTGCTCGCTTGAGCCAAAGGGGCTTGCTGGATGGAGTGCATGGAAATGTGCTTATTGTGCTTGTATCTTCCCCGTACGTTCAGAGGCTTGAGATGCTCGATGTAGCATTGGTGAAGTGACAAGGAGAAGGTAGCAGGGGGAGGGAAAGGGGGTGTGAAAACAGCCGGGTTGCAGGCTAAGATGGTGAAAAAGAAGATCACGTACCCTCTGTGTTTCGAAGACTTGCCCGTTCTAATCAGTCAGCAGTCCGTCTCATCGGTGGATGAAAGAAGAAGTGCAGATAGACCAAATCAAGGCAGAAAAAACACAGTGTGAAAATGAAAGAAAAAACGAGCAAAAGGGAATGAAGCAAAAAAAAAAAGGAAAGAGGGTGGAAGCAAAGGGGGATCACAAGATGTAAGTTGAATAAGACCGGAAAGTTTTCCTGGCAACACAAAGGCGCGGAGTAATACAACAAACGGGAAAGCCAGTCGCGAGCACGACATAAGAGTAGGAAGCAGTGAGGGGGGGGGACAAGTGGTGACAAAGTTGCACTGCAGCGGCCATGTGCAGTGCTACAGCAAGCGGTGGATCGTGGGAGGCTCGGAAGACATCATGAGGGGAGGTTCGTGTGCAAAGACAAAAAAAGAAAGACACGATGTGGTAAAAATGTTGGCAAAGCGTGGCCTCACTAACACTAGAAACGGTGAGGGCCACTAGGCAAGACTTGACTGTGGTGTTTCAGGAGTGCGGGACGGCCAACGCAAGGGAAGGGGGCAGCGCAGCAAAACACAGCAAAACAGCAGCAAAAAGCAGAAACCAAAAGGCCAAAAGAAGAACGAAATGTCTTGGATGCCAAGGTACCACGAACCTTTTTAGACGATGTCTTAGATGTCTTCTCTTAAAAAGCCGTGTAGATCAGGGCGGGCAATCAATCACGAGCAATCAAGAGCACATGGCCGTTGGCGCGCCGTTCGCTTTTCTTGTCTTGATTTTTTGTGGATGAGATCGGGCGGTTCCTGTCGTATTTGTCGTCGGGATGGGCTTTTGTTCTGGCCACTTTCTGTGATTCGATATTCGAAATCGATACTGGACTGGATGCGCGCGAATGATGTGCGGACGGGGCAGCCTTTGAGAAGTACGAGCAGATACACTCAATTGTTCAGGTGTCGCAGTCGGGTCGAGAAGAGTCTATCTTCGTATTGTTTTGTCGTTTGAACGTTTCGTTTTGAAAGAAAAATGGTTGACAGGTTTGTTTTGTCGTCAAGACAGAACAGAAACACAATCAATGCGAGTCGTAAAATCGAAAGAAAGAGAAAAGGGGTGAACGGAAAACGCAGAAAAACACGGTGATAGTCGAAAAGAGCGGCGGTAAAGAAAAGTGAGTGTACCGAGGTGAGGCGTAAGGTGTAATACTGAGTAAAACGCGGAATGCAGGTCGAGATGCAGGCACCCGTCGAGATGGGCGATGTTTGTGAAAGAAAGGTTCGCGAGGAGAAAGGAAAGAAAAGAAAGGGCCAAAGCGAAGATGCAACGCGACGAGATCGCGGTAGCAATGAGACGGAGAGGGAGGGGAAAGGGAGGAAGGAGGTGAAAGAGAAGAGAGGGAAAGGGGAAGGGAAGCAACAAAAGGCAAAAGGGCAAGAGAAGATGAAAATAATACGACGTAAGTGACCCTATCCCTTTTCCGCCCACCCCCCCTTTCCGCCCACGACTATTAGTACACTTCATATACAGTCTACATACAAAAGGTACATAGTATTAAAGCTTAAATATCTCAACGAAAACACTTCCTAAAATATTAAGAAAAATATTGCGTTATAAGCAAAGCTTTAATTAATAGTATTTTAAAAAGAGATAACTTTTTTCACTTATTGTCGTGTTTATATAAAGAAAAATAATTAAATCGCACAGTGTTTTCTACAGTGTAACAGTGTCTTTAGTAGTATTCGCACTAGTACTTAAATTTTGCAGAAGCTTTTTTCAAAGTTAGATTTTTTTTGGAAAAAAGTAACTTTAACTTCATATATTAAGCTACGTATAATATATATAAAAGAAAAAAGTTTGACAATCGAGAGTATATACATATATTCATAACTAATCTACTTTTTGTATATTTTTACTATTTTTATTCGTTGGGATATTTTAGTTCTAGTATTATGTACCTTTTGTATATAGACTGTATACAAAAAGTACTAGGATGTACCGGGCGGAAAGGGGGGGTGGGCGGAAATGGGATAGGGTCACTTACAACTCTCGCAGAAAGAGAAAGGACGACCCAACGGGCAACAAATGGCACCAGAGAAACACGAGAGAGAGGAAGCAGCGACCGGGGACAGGACAAGGGGAGCCCAGAAGCGAGGGCCAGGAACAGTCAGGAACGGCCAGGCACAGACAGGAGCGACCGGGGCCAGGTTGCAGCAGAATCGACGAAAAAAGCATAGACAGGAAGCTACGGCGTCGAGGACGACGTGACTATTGACCATTTGACCGGGGTTGCCCCTTCCATCTTTGGGCGTCCCCGTTGTCAAAGCTCAGGGGGGGCAAAACAGGAAACAGCGAACGGCACGAAATAGGACGACAGCTGTGAAGTATCTTACAAAACGGAAAGAGCATGTCGAACACTAAGATAATATTGACAAAACATGATGAGAAAGAGAAAAAATAACGCCGGCACCAGCACACACCAGCGCACGCGGCGACGAGATACGCCTCTCCACTACGGAGGAAAACAAAATGAAGAGGAGGCCCCGGCCCAGCACCATCAGGCGCTCAGATGTGATTTGGGCGTACAAAGGCAAAGCTAGTCGGCGTGATGGGGCTGTTGGGACGATGGAGCTAGACTGTGTGAGTGCAAAGTACGCGCAAAGGAAAGGGCACGGAAGACACGATCGTGAAAGCGTATTCCGGAAGAGGAAGCGGCTGCAGAATTTGAGATTTTGTCGAGACGAAAGAGGGCAAGCACGACGGGCGCTGCGGTGCGCGATGGGGCCAAGATGAGGATCAAAGAGATAGAAATGGACAAAGGCAGGTGCGCACGGAGGGCAAGAGCAGCCAAGAGAAAGAAAGATAGATGCAAAGTGCAGCCACAAGTCGCATTCGTGCCACCGTCGATCTCGCTCCTTCGCAGTCGCTCCTTCCCTCCCACGATGCATCTCAACTCCTGTGATTCCATCACACAGAGAAGGTGCGACTGGTACTTAGTAGACATTCGTGGAGGGAAGAAAAAAGGAAATACGACGTTCTGGCACCCCATCAATACAATACTACTTCGTAAAGCCCCTTTCATACTCATTCGCTCCTTCCCCTGTTGACATTCCCCTGCTGCCCCCTAAATTTCCCACCTTGCGCCCAGCCAATAGCACGACACCAGCAGTCTTGACCCTTGGCGGTTCTCTATTTTTGTGCCTCTTTTGCAGTAGCCTTTTCAGTCCTTTTGCAGTGCTCTAGTGTCTGGAACGACAGTTGCTTTAGACGTCTTCGCCTGTCTCCACCATACAGCGTTGGAAGGCGCGAACAAACGCAGACCACTTGCGTGGGACTGAGAGGAACTGAGAGACTCTGAGAGACTGAGAGGACCTGAGAGGGACTGGCCGGGGTCATGGCGCAGGGGTTTTGAAACCGTAGCGTCAGTCTTCCCATGTCCAGACCCAATCAGAAACGGCGGCCGCGTTGATGGGAACAGGGGCTCCGCAGCCAATGCAGAGGTCTTTTGGTTTCTTCTTGGTCTTTTTCTCATATTGCACTTCGTGCCTCTTCGGATTTTGGTGTGCGTACGACGTACTACTGTGTATTGCGCGCTTTCGTCTGCAGCCAAAGCCAATGCAGGCGTTGGCGGCTCTCTCGGCCAGCCACAGTGGGAAGGTGAGAGCACAAACAAGAGCGAAAGAGGAGGAAGTGAGAGGAGGGGGGAACAGGGGAAGAGGAAGTCGATGATGACTTTGTCGGGCGAGTCCGAAGAGTCGAGCGTGGGTTGGAGATTGCACATTTGCACTGCAACCGGGAAAACGGGTCGACGACCGACGACTGACCACCAAAAACACACAGCTCACTCATCACAGCAAAAAGACATGACGAGGACCAGGCCAGGGGAGCCCCTACAAGCTCACATGGAAGCCCGAGAAAGAACGCGAAATCAAAAGATGTTGCCAGGGATAATTGACGCAGGACAAGGATCGCGAGAAACGAGAGCGAGAAGGAGAAACGGCCAGGAGCAGGGACGAAAGACAAAAATCAAGAGGAGGAAAAAATGAAAAAAGACACGAGGGGAGACACGAGAAGAAACACGACACTCGTGAGCGGAGACCACGGAGTACGGCATACGGAGTACGGCATACGACATACGACATGCTCTTATCAGGGCATGGACAACAGTCTCAGCACGTGCGTGAGATATATGAGGCAAAGCGTTGTGCTTTTAAAGGGGGGGGGGCTCGAGAAATCTCCGAAAATAGAGTGCCCCGATATGCGTCTATCGTTTAGCAGAGAGACAAAAAGAAAGGCGTAGCCAAGACGGGGCCTGACGTGCTCTTGTCGTCTCAGAGATAGACATTTGACGGACTGCTCGGACGAACGATCCTTTTGGTGCATCTGCGGACAGACGCACGGCAGGTCGGGACCGGTAGTGGTACCTCAATCACAAAAAAAAAAAAAAAAAAAAAAAGGTGAGTCGGGCGGGTGTCTTGAAGATACGGTGAGCGAAGCGATACGATGGATGAATTATGTGCCCTCCTGTCGTGTCTTTTTCGACAGTGTCTTGCTCCTCGGTTGTGCCCCGATACAGTTCCACGGCAGGCAAAGCATGTCTTGTCTCTCAACATTGGGTTTTGATTTTCATTTCCTTTGACTTACCTTTGATTTGGTTTTCATTTTGATTTTTCCTTTGTTCTCTACCATTTCTTTTCTTGGCACGTATCTCGGTCTGCCTCGCCGAGCCGCGTTTCAGCTTTAATAGCCCATCTCTTCTAGATACTGCCCTGAATGTCTTGGATGTTGGCACTGTCGCAGACGAAAGAAAACCTGAGGCGAGTCTCGATATTAACCGGGCATCACGTGGGGGACAAGAAAGACATGCAGATGCTACGAACAATGACCAGAAAATCAAAGATAGGATGCTTCTCGAACTTGGGTATGTTTGGTACTGCATACAGACGACATACGTGTGAACGCGCAGCCCTAGAACCGTAGCCCCAGGGCATGGCCATCAGACGAAACACTGCATACGTATGTGAGAGGAAACAAGCAGGAATACGTACACTTGGGTAGAAACAAGCAACAGCTATAGATAGCTCGCATGGACCATGCCGGACATGGACGACAGATGCAGCGGATAAATGAACGGCTTGTATAGTTGACCTTTGCTTTGTGTTGATGCTTAGATGTTGCAGAAATGCCATTGACAGTCATGGCCGGATGATGAAGCCATATGCCTGAGATACCTTCTTCCGTTTTCGGTATCTCAGATCATCCCCAGAGACGTCTTTCCCCGATCTTCATCTCTTTCTGGCTTCCTTCTTTCTGCTTCCTCTGCGTTTTCTTTTGAATTTTGCCGTGGTGGCAGACCCACGATCTCGGTTTGCGCGGTCATATCGTCTGCCGCCACGGAACCAGACCCAAACCCAGACTTTACTAACGACTTGGATACAAATCCAGACATCGTGGTCCAACCTCTGGGTTTGAGGGTGTTGTTCCCGTCAAGACACGACTCAAGCCCGGCGTTGACCGAGATGAGCAGTTCTCGGATAAAAAGCAGTCCCAGGGACCAGCAAGACAAAAGATTGAACATGAAAGGGAGATGTGAGGAGTAACGGTACCAGAGTTTTATTTGTATGAATTTGAATTTGAATTTGAATTTTCAATTTTGATTTCAAAAGAAATAATTTCTTTCAGTTGGCAATATCTAATTCGTATCACAAATCCTTCTTCTTAGAGAATACATAAAAATTAAATAAATTAAAAGCAAATACGTCGTACTCCAAAACAAATAAGAATAAATCAAGGTTCCTACCGCTCCTTATAGGATTTCCTTCCTCAACTGTGTTCCATACTATTTCCAGGAAACAAACAGCGTCGCGTACATTCTAAATGAAAACAACAGAAACGAAATGGGTAATATACGCTAAAAAGTGAGAGTAAAAAGGGCCCGGTCTGTAGTATTCATACTACACCACCTCGATCCGAGATCGTCTGACCGGCCCTGCGGCCTTGCCCGTCTTTTTGGGGGCCTTCTTGGCCGCCTTTGCGGCTTCAATTTCGGCCTCTTCCCGGCGCACATCGTCCAAGTTGCGCACCAAAATCCACGACAGGTGGCCGACACGGTACTTTTCGCCAAAGGGCTCCTTGAGCTTCTTGCCCTTGCGGTGGCGCTTGAGGGCGCGGCGGCGGGCCCTGGACGCCTCCCTCTCGGCCCTTTTGATCTCTGTGCGGACACGCTTGTCGGCGACGACGGCCAGGCCATGGCTGACAGTGCGGCCCATGGTCGTCCATGTAGACGAGGCTCGCTGCAAAACCGGAGGACGGTCCCAGTCGGCTCCTTCTCCTTCCTCCTCTTCTTCGACAGCCTCAAGTCTCTTCTTGTCGGCATCGTAATCTGGATGCCAGGTGGCTGTGATATCTGTCGACGCTTCTCGGTATGTTGGCTTCGCCATAGGCATGAGGGTGCCTGTACGGGCCTCGAGTTCGAGCGATGCCGCCCAGCCGTTGTCGTTGAGGTGGTGCATGCACCGCTCGAGTGTGGCAAGCTCGACCGTCTCTTCGGTGAGCGGTGCCAGCAGCGGTGCTTTTGGAGCAATACCAAGAACGGCACGCATCCGCTTGGTCTTGACAATGGAGACGTGCAGACCGCGCGGTTCGAACAAGGTGGCATTGGCCCGTGCCAAAAACATTTTGCCGCGTTTGTGGGCGACGACGGCCGTAGTGACTTCGGCGAGCACCTGGGCGACGCCGCCGACGGCGTTGGCGTAGTCGTGGGGCACGAACTGCATGCTAAAGGCGACGGCCGACAGGGCCATGGCGGCCGGATGAGGGGAAGTGACGAGGTTGAGGCCGTCAATGAAAGCCAGAAAGGTGGCGGCGTCGATGCCGTGTGTATCCCCTAAGCAGGGCGCATAGCCGCGGGCAAAGGGCACGGTGACGCCGCCATGCAAGCGAGGAACGACGACGGGTTGAGCCAGGCGGCGAAATTTGGCGGCTTCTCTTGGTGAGGGCAGCGGCAGGTCCTCGAGCGGTGCGGCGGCCACATCTAGGAGAAGGTCTTCTGCAGCGTCTTCGGCTCTTTGGTTGGCCTTCAAGTCGGCTTTTAGGTCGGTGGCCGTATTTGATGAGCCATGCTCGGTGTTGCTGGCATTGATCTCGGGTGCCGTCGTGATATCGGCTGTGGCGGCCAAAGTCTTGCTGTCTTGGCTTGGGCCGGCCGTCTCTTTGACGACTGCAATGGCATCCACATCGTCGACAGCATTGCCCGGTGTAGAGGTGGCCACGGCCAATACTGTAGTTGCAGCAGCTTCTTGTGTGTCGACCGTCTGAACAACAGCAGCAGCAGCCGTAGTCTGAGTTGGATCCACAGCCGGAGCTGCAGCTGGCTCTTCGAGTGAGTATGGCGGTGGGGGAGACCGTGAGCGTCTGATTCTGCTAAAGGATGAACGGAGACTGATGTTTGAGAACCGCCGCTCTATCGTCCTGAACGTGCTGCTCCGCCGCTTGATCGAATAGCCGTCATCTGACGTCGTTGCAGTCAAGACAGGCGAAGTGGGTGTTGCTGGCTCTGCTGGTTCAATTGGTGATGAAGGTGAAGGTGAAGGTGAAGGTGGTGATGTTGACGATGGTGGTGGGATGGTCGTCGTTAGTACAACCCGTTGGGGCTGCTGCCGCCGTTTGCGCGTCCGCCGGGGCAGAACGTTGATACGCATGATGAAGAAAGTGCAGTACCTGGTGTATAAGTGCAGAAGTGAAGAAGTGTAGAAGTGACTCGAAAAGTCGCCGTCTATGACCACATCGTATCTCGTGATGTTCTCGAGTTTTGTGATATCAAGACGAGGCTGCCGTCGATGTCGATATCGATGGCGATGCTGGGCCCGCTCGCAGCTTTAAATGTTGTTCAAGCATAAAGCTGAAAGTTGAAGTAGTTGAAGAAAGGAAAACCATCGATAAACGTCTTTCCTTATCCCCTTTTGCGCCATATTTTCCCCCGCTCGATGTACAGATTGATTCAGTCCTTTCTTGTTGGTTCCGATTCTCGTCACCGACGATCATTAGGGATTTACAGCGCGAGGGTGGGTAGACCACAACGAAAAACACCCGCTAAAGCAAGGCTGTCGACAGGAAAGTGCGCCCTGATTGGCCTTTCAGCGAGGCGCAGCAGCACCTCCCTGCACTAGTGTGACGAAAGCGTGCCAACTGCGCGAAAGAACAGCCAGAAGAACGGCCCAGCAGGGAGAGAATAGCGGGAGAAGAGACCGTTAAGCTCGCTAACAATCGCTTGGCTAACTGTAAATAAAGTGGGGCATTAAGCTCTTTCCTCCAACAGACATTCGAGAATTCAAGCGATTTCATGTTTCGTGAAAGCTTGATTCATCGCAGTGTCTTCTGCATCTGCACCTTTCTTTTTCTTTTGTTCACGGTCACCCCATCCATACACCGTATCTTCAGCTACTTCTGTATGCCAAGCTTGATATCTGGCAGGACGGTCTGGCACGGGAACAAGACACGACAGCTCATTGCTTGATTCAAGAAACGAGATGAAATTGACGTTTTGGAGATTGTTGCCCTGCACTGCCCAAGTGGCGTTTATTCGCTCCTGAATGCCACTCTTTTGATGAATGTGTCTCTGTGCTCATCGCGATATTGTCTCCCAATACGGCACAGAACTACCGAAGCTACTCCAACGAGGCGCAGCAGGAACAGCATGAGCTTAAACGGGTTGTCGTTGCCGATGTTCTCGACCTGATATTCAAGGTCACGATATCTGTCACGTGTTACTATGATGGCGGTTCTGCTCCCTACCTTAATTACTTATCGGCGGAGAAATATTTGTGCGGCCATTTTTTGTAGTGGAGCCCAGCAAACTTCTCCTCAAAAGCTTTTGGAGCTTTCATTTTTCCTTCACTTCTCTTCTCCTTCTCCCCAACTACTCACTCAACAAAGCTTTTGTTCAAAGCTGGCTTCACCAGCCACTCTCGCGCTCTGCATACAGCGCTCGCTCTCGATACTGCCGTCTGACGATGTGATCGCACACGGCAGCATTGAGAGCTCCCTCTCAAATGGTAAGGATACACTTCTTCTTTTCATCATCTTCTTTTCCTTTTCACCTCTTCCCAGATGACAACCTGATGAGAATAATTTGCGATTGATTCCTTGTTGATGGCCACATCGCCTGTGAGCTATATCACCTGGATAAATGAAAGTTAATTTCTTACATATTCTGAATGTTGTCTCTTTCTGGGAAGCTTGCTTTTCTACAAAAACAAAAACCCACCTTCCACTTCAGAAATACAGAATGCTAACTCGCATTTCAGATTCTTGTTGCTTCTTTCTTCTTCCAACACACGGTCCCAGCTGTCCCGGGCAGCCGTCTACACCCTACCCAACAGCCTACCTGCCGACGAGATGGTGTAGCCGTTGCCTCGTTGCTTTGGCATTGGGCAACATGTGGAAACGTTATGGCTTCGATTGTTTGTCAAACGATTGGATGCGGTGTCCAGGATCAAAATGGGCTCGTAGACAATGCCCTCGTAGTGATGCGTAGAAAAGGTAGAGCAGCGAACGCTCGTGTGTGTCGGCTCTGTGTTTGCTCTTTTGGCTCACCAGACCAAGCTTTGATCATGCTTACAAGCTTTCGTCTGCGCGCTGAACGAGTATCCATGTTGCCATGCAGACGAGAAGTGCAAGATGCTTTTGTTGGCCGATTGGCAAACGAGCTCTCTTAACCTCTCTTTGTGTGTGATTTGAGGTCCAAACGTTCTGTGGGTCTCGGACTGGGCCATGGCAATGGACTGGTGTAATCACATGGCCAACAATATGATACAATTTGGTGATACCTCGCATCTAGCGAATGGCCTACAGTCGCGACTGCCGCCATGAATAATTTTGTGCCTTCCATTTGCTTGGCTTGCAAGTAGTAAGCTCGGTAAGGTACCGCACGCGACTTCCTCTGTTGGTAGTCTCGCGCTTTCCTGAACTTTTTTACCTGTTGAGGAAGGAACGACCCTCCTCCATCCACGGTGTTAGTCCGTCGTGGCTTCCTCTTTTGGAAACAACTGCCTCTCATGAGCGCATGACCTCTTTCCTTCTCACGCGCTCAAACGCGCTCCCTTTACAGGTTTCCCTGCTATTCCTCCCGTCTGGTCATGTTCGCTCCTCAGATCGTCTTCATCTTCGGACTGAGCTTCTCGGTCTACACTTACACAACATCACCACCACCCTTTCTTTGATCACTGTCTTTTTTCAAAGAGGTAGAGATCTTTTCTTGCCCTTTTCTTCTTTTCACTGTACTATAGCCTCATTCAATACTATCATCTCTTCAACTTGCATCCTAATTTTGCTCGATTTTGAGACATTGTTGGGCCGAGACTCAGCTTCACACACACACACTACTTACATCTGTCATCTTCTTGCACAGCCTCTGCGCTCCTTCATCATGTTCTACAGCACGGAAAGTGAGTAACCTCTTCACTATTTGTCTTGTCCGAAAACACTACTAACACCGTCTGCTAGTTCTCTGCGACAAAAAATATGCCTTGTCGACGGTTTGGTACGTACTCAAAGTCATGATGCATACATAGACACTCAGTCCACTCTCCTAACACATCTTCAGGCGTGCTGGCAACACGGCCATTGGAGCGCGGACCACGGGCATCCGTCGCAAAGCTGTTCTCGAAGTCAGCGTAGAGAAGACTTGCGGCACGATTAAAGAACCGCCCGGAGCGCCCATTGCTCTGCGTCTTCAAGGTACTCTGCTCTACGGCACCGCTCGCATCTACCAGGAGCAGTGCCGCTATGTCCTCAACGACAGCGAGCGCACACAGCGTGCCATGGCCAAGCTGTACACTGGCCTCATGGACGACAAGCTCGACAAAAATGCTGGCAAGGCCAAGTACGTCTTACGTCTTGTCTCCCCCTGGTACAATATTCTTCTGCAGCGCCACTAACATCTTGAAAGGTCCGTCCAGATTGTCCTTCCCAATGACCCTTGTTTCGACCTGGATCTGTTCCAGCTTCCTCCGTTTGATTTTGACGCGCCTCTTGATGGGTCGTTCGTCTCTCAGGAGCGGCAGGCATCGTGGACCAACATGTCCTTCCCGTCGCGGTCGTCCGACAACAACACCCAACTGCCCCAGCTCATGCTCGACGCGGACTCGTCGGCCGGCGGTTCGTATGGCCGTGGCTTTCGCTCGGCCTCTGGAGCATCTCAGATGCCCGAGTCGCCCACCCCGCTTGCACGTCTTGATTTCCAGGACGAAGAGAACCTTCTTCTTGATGTCGGCCTCTTCATTGACGAGAATGGGAACATTGTCGAGGAAGAGCCACGCACCGAGCCTCAGCTGCCGGCTTTCCCGACGAGGGCCACCAAGCCTACTGGTAATGATGTGGTCCCGATGATCGTGGACAACGACGATGACCTCTTTAACCCCAACTCTGCGCTTAAAGCAAACGCAAACGCAAACATTCTCGGGGCAAGGCCAGCGATGGAAACAAGCACAGTCTCATTACCGAGACACTGTCTTCGCCCAGCAAGCTCTCATCGACTCTGTCAACGATGGTATCCAGGGTGGTGCACCAAAAGGCCTCCCGCTTCAAGCTCAACTTTGTTGACGGTGTCACTCAAATTCCCCTGAGCGACTATTTCAAATACGTCACCAACTACACCGAAAACATGGAGCGGGTCTCCGAGAAGAAGGAGAACGCTCGGGTCCAACGCCGTGCCCACGACACCAATCTTCACAGACAAATTGCTCATAGCTTCACCTTTGGTCGCGGTGTGTTTGGCATCGCCAACTCAGTCACGACCCATTACCCTGACCATCCTCTGGCACAGATGTTCTCTGGTGACGCTCTTGAGGAGACCATGCTTAGCGAGGGTCTGACCAGAGCCAAGCGTCGCCGTCTGGACCCCGTCGAGCCCAGCACACCCATCGCTCGTGGCCACCGGGGTATGGGCATGGACGGATTTGACGACGAACAAGAAATCGAGCTGGGCCGTCAACTGGCTTCGGCTCTTTCGGACAATCCGTCGCTTGCCCTCCGCCACTCTTCCGTCCTGCCTGGATCGTCTGCCCATGGCAGTGTGCAGCAAAGTGCATCGGGCATCCGCCATCTTCCTGACGGTAGATTATCTAGCGCTGGCTTCCCCGACAGCCCAGCTTCTTTGAGCGCTACAGCGACGAGGGTCTTGACTTTGCCCAGAATCCGGCCAGTAACGGCGGTAACCCTTTCCTCCCATCCATGAGCTCAGTCGTTCAAGGTGGTCCTGTAGGTGGTGTTGGTTTTGGTGCCAGTGCCGGTGCCAGTGCCGCCGCAGACAAGCCCAAAGACAGCCAGGCCAGCAACAACAACGACGACAAGGTCGGCGAGGAGGTCCGCAACGCCACTGTCTTCTTTGAGCTCGTCCGTGAGATAGCCACCGACCAGGGCCTCGCTCGGCCGGACTCGTCGCCCAACCACCGCTGGATCGAGTTTGGTGATGTTGTCGAGCCCTTTAAGCACAACCGCGGCGCCGTCGTGGGTGCTTTCATGAGTCTGCTGGCTCTGACCACTGCCAACAAGCTGCGCATCCACCAAGACGAGATTGACGGTAGCAGCGGTGGCGTCATTGACCGCGAACATTTTTATTGGTGTCAAGCCCAAGAAGCGCGATGGCCACAAGGGCAAAGGCAAAGGCAAGGCCAAGTCCAAATCCAAGAAGGGCAAGGGCAAGAAGAAGCGCACCATCGAGGAGATCAGCTCAGACAACAACAGCGACGACGTGGATGAGCTCGTGGCCGGGCACATCTTCCCCAGCCCCATGCGTGTCAGCCAACCCTTTTACCGTGGCAGCGAGATGTCCAGCATCGAGCTGATTGGTGCTGCCTGATTTTTGTTTGATTTTTTTGCCTGCCTTTCTTTCTTTTCTTTCACGCTGTCTTTGCTTTTTGTTTCATTTTCGATTGTTCATTTATGAGTGCATATTTTATTTTCCTTTTACATTTTCGCGGTCTCATTTTTCGGAGAAACATGGTTCATATTGTAGGAGTTTCGGGCAGTTCATGGGACAAATTTACACTTCAGAATGATGGGCGTCATTCAGACACAAGTCACAGCAGTACTGCAGGCGAAGGACATGGAATTGCACATTGCGGTCGGGATATGATTTTTTAAAAATTCAAACATGAAGAAGAATTGAGGACACACGATGGGGTCTAATGTACAATAATCGACAATGACGAAAGAGATATAAGCCAAACATGAAATCGATGATAGGAAAAAAGCACAAGCGCCAGTGAATAATAAGGAAATCAAAATCAAAACCATATAGGGGTCCAGTAGCCACAATGAGTCGCCAGCCGTCCTACCACCGCCCCTTTCTTTCTCTTACCACGCCCTGCTCATGCATCAAACTCAATGATGCGCTCTGTCGTGACGGCTGCCGCCGGATCACCAACAGTTGTAGGTTTGCCGTTTCGGGAAGCACTGCTCGTCTTCTTGCCTTCACTGGCACCACCGCCGTCGGCTTTAGCATCGGCGCCCTCCAAAAGATCAAGATCGGCCGGCCGGCCACCACTGCCCGACGAAACCACAAGATCGTCGTCATCGTCATCGTCGTCATCATCCGCACCGGCATTGGGCCGTGCCTGGCCGGGGACGGCATTCTTCTCGAGCTCGCGCTGGGCCTCTTCCATGCGCTTGCGCACCTCGGCAGCCACGCGCATTCCGTCAGTGACAATGTTATCGAGCACGCCACGGAGGCCGCGGGAGGCGCCGCTAAAGGCCTGGCCCGGCTGGATCACACCGGGGCGGGGACCACCACCGGGAGCACCAGGAGCACCCGGTGGTGCTAGGCCGCCAGCAGCGCCGGCATTTCCGTTGCCACCAAAGGCAGCGGCAGCGGCGCGGCCGGCACCGATGCCCAAGTTGGCAAAGGTAGTAAGGGCGGAAGCGTTGTTGGAGGACGAGCTGGCCAGAGACACACCTCGATGACGTGGAAGGAGGTTGGGAAGGAGGACTCAAAGAACTGTTCGAGCAGCTCGTCGGCGAGCACGACCATGCGGAATGTGGGGAGGGTAATATGCAGAGGGTTGGACGGGTCGAGGGCGACATTGGCGCGTTCTGACTCGGCCTTGGAGACGACGCGGCGCTTGGAGTCGGCACCGCCACCGTCGACGGTCAGGTGCTTGGCCTTTTGCTTGGGGCTGCCCTGGGGTGACAGAGACAGGAGGTCCTCCTCATCTTCGTCGTCGTCGTCATCATTATCGTCGTAGTAGTCTTCGCTGTCCTCATCATCTTCATCATCACTGTCGCCAATGGCAAACGAGTCGGGTGGGACAAGGCCGTCGGCGTCCTCCTCGTCGGCCGGCGTGGCACTCTTCTTTTTCTCCTTCTTCTCCTTTTTGGTCGCCTTCTTCGTCTTCTTCTCCGTCTTCGTCTCGTTTTGCGGGTGGTCCGGGTCGGCGTACTCGAAGCATCTCCGGATGAAAGCACTCACGCTACCGAGGAACCGCTCGTTGATCGTCATCTCGGACGGCAGAGGGCTGGACGAGCCGCTGTGTAGGCTCTCGTTCATGCTGTTGGCAGCGTCCAGAGCAGCCTGGTTTTCGGGGCTCAGGGTACCCTCGAGGCCACGGCGCGACAGGAACAGGAGGGCCTCCGACATACGGAGAATACCTTCGCGGTCCACACGACCATCGCCATCATCGTCGTACAGCTCAAAGAAGTAGTTGATGGCGCCCATGATGTCACGCTTGCCCTTGATCCGGGCAATGCCGCTGACAACGTTGGGCAGGGTCAGCCAGCCGGCCTTGTCCTTGTCCCAGTGGGTAAACAGCTGCTGCAAGAACTCGTGGTCGGCCGGCTCTGGTCCAGCACCCCACGGCGACATGATTGCATTAGAATTGCCAGTCGGGCTGCGCAGGGACGAAAAGTAGGCAGCGGCCGTTGAGGCCGAGAACGAGGGGCTCTTTTCACGGTCGCTAAACGATTCGCGGACGGGTGTTGGGGGTGTATCGGAGATGGCCCACTTGGACATGCCGGCCAGAAACTCGCGGAAGGCGTCGTAGTCCATCTGGCTGGTGCTGGGGCCAAGACCGACGCGGCCCTGTTCGGCGTCAGAGGCAGAAGCGGACGAGGCGTTGGGTGTGAGTGACGGTGGTGTAGATGAGGAGCCGTCTGCACCGTCCAGGCCCAGCTTGGTCCTTCGTTGCTGCCGCTGTTGCCGCTGCACAAGTTGCTGCTGCTGCTGGACAATCTGCTCCTGTTGTTGGCGGATAATGAGATGTCTCTGCTGGCGCTCGTAGAGCACGCCGTAAAACCGGTCGTAGAGACCGCCCAGCTCCTGGGTACTGAGCACCTTGCTGTCCGGCCCAGGTTGCGCAGGGCAGTGCGCTTGGTAAAGTTCTCAATGTTGTTGAGGACGGCGTCCTTGTTCTTCTGGCGCAGATCGGCAATGGTAGCGTTTGTGATGCCCGAGAACTCCTTGAACGCAACGACCATCAACTCCTGGAAGCGGGTGACGGCACGCAGCTTGGGGTTATCAGACCGCGGATGAGCCGACTCGTCGAGCCGCGAGAAGTACGACTTGAGCACCGAGATAAAGGCACCGTCGTCGGCAGCGTCGAGAAGCTCTTCGCCGTTGATACGGAGAATGGCCAGGCCGACCTGGAACAGCACCTTGGGGCCCTCAACGAAAAAGACGTCGAGCACGCGGAAGGCAAAGACGAGGGGCATCGAGTTGATGTACAGCGACAGGAACCACGGCAGCGACACAACGGACAGCTGCACGTCGCTCTTGACCAGGTGGTCCCAGATGATGGGCATGGTCTTTTCGACAACAGACTCAAACACCTTTTGGTCGAGCAGGGTGCCGTACATGGTGGTTGAGTAGTAGCCCGGAACGAGGCGGTCGCAGAGGGTGGACAGCAAGAAGAACGCCTGGATCTCGGACATGTAGATGAGCAGAGCGGCCACGACAATGTTCATGGCCTGGCAGTAGCCAACATCGGCATTGACCCAACTGTACGCCGTCAGGACACGCCGCAGCCGGCCGATACCCTCCTCACTCTGGAAACCAGCGTACTCGGGCAGGGACCGGTTCAGGTCCTTTTCGATCTCGTCAATAGCCAAAGACTCCTGGCCCTTGTACTTCTCGAGGGTGTCGGCATAAAGATTCGGGTTGTCGAAGCGCAGGTAGATGGAGCCTGACGTCAGTTCCCACATCTCACCACGCAGGCGATTTGGCAGACCGACGCGGATCAGTTTGTAGAAGGTTGGTTGGCGGACAAGAGTCAGATTGCGGCCGTTGTCGCGCAGGTACTCGGCCCAAAGACGCATCTTGGCGCGGTCACGCAGCTTCTTGGCGTCGCCTGGGTAGCGGAAGATCATACCGAGGCCGGCATCTGGCGGGTTCATCGACGTCTTGCGCTCCTCGGGCCGCAGCAGGTATTCCGAGTAGCACTCGCTAGCCACGCCCCGCATCTTGCCAATCTGTCCGATGGCAACGCGGAGGTTCTTCTTGAGGCCGTCGCAGAAGCGTTCGCAAGCTTGACGCGAGCCTGCCAGCTCAATGGTGATGCGCTGTTCCCTTGCCGGTGTAGAAGTTGCCGCTGCATCTTTGGCGTCGGAACCCTTGGGAGGCACGGCGCCCTCGTAGAGCATGCCGTTCCATGATGTTATGGACAGGCAAAACTGGAAATTCTGGGTATGGAGACGCTCGACACGGCGGATGGCACAGAGCGGGAATGTGAAGCCCTTGCCGCTGGGACCCTCGCCGTGGGTCTGGCCAGTAAAGGCAGAGGCGGTGGCCTGGCTCGCCGAAGAGACGAAGCTCGAAGGTGCCGTCGAAAAGCAGAGGTAAGCTTCCGAAAGGTGCAGGCGGCCGGCGTAGCGGTAGGCGGCGTTGTTGGAGGTCGGGGCGGCGACGAGACCGACAGTCTCTTTCTCGGAGGGAGGGAGGGTCAGTTCGGCGGTGATCTCGTGAAGCGGGTGCTGAGAGGCGGGAAGGCGGAACTGGGCCTGGAAGAGGGCAGCCTTGGACGGGTTCTTCTTGGTGGTGTCGCCGGTAAGGCCTGCGAGGAAGCCAGCAGGGGCGCCGGGCGAGCCGTTACCGTTGCCCGACGAGGCAGCGTTGGGGTCGAGCAGCTGCTGGGCCCGCTGGACGAAGCCCGAGATGTTGAGCATCGTGGCGGCCACTGGCGAAGAAGTAGATAGTTCGACTCGGATAGGATGGGATTCGAGTTCGATGCACTAGGGGTCAAACGAAAAGGGCGTGATAGGGTTTTGGGGGAGGTCGAAGCTCCTTGACCAGTGCTGGCCGTCCCAAGAAAGCCAGTCGGCGATGTTTTCGTAAGCTTCGATCCAGTTCCTGTCAAACGAGATCGTGGACTGAAGCTGGATGAGGTCAGGAGTAGAAGGTGGGATAGATCGTCCAGGGGAAGGGGGCGAAGATGGAGAGAGCTGGTCGCTGAATCGTTCGGCCTCAGCTATGATTTGTCGCTCTCAATCGATGGATTCGACCTTTGTCAACGCGTGCGTATCGTGTTCATGCTAAAGGGCGGAAAAAGGAAGCTTCGAAGGTGAAGGTCTGCTTTTGGTAGGTTGGAAAGCTGAAAGGTAGGCAGGTCGTAATAGTGGGCGGTGTGGTGGAGGTGAGAGGTGTTGGTGGGAGGAGGCGATAAAGCCGTAGCGGCGGGAACGAATGGAACTGGAGAGTTGATGGGCGGCAGAAAAGGGCGAGAGGTGTGGTGTGGTGGAGAGAGGGGGATTGCCCTGGCTCAACTGGCTGGCTGGAGTTGAGGAGCGCAGGAGTAGCAAAAGCTGGCAAACTGAGCGGATCGCAGCGACAGCGAGGCGTGGCGCGGTGCAGTAAAAAGGGGGTTGCTCGAGACGCTGATACACATTCCTTTTGTTAATTGCCTTTCTTTGGGTGTGAATTGACCGCACGAGGTAAAATGGCGGACAGAAAAAGAAATAAGAAAATAGAGTCAAAAGGTACCTTGGTTTAACAGCCAAAAAAGACACTAAGTGCGGAGGTCGTGGGCACAGTGGGGAGCTGCACGACACAAGCAGTTGAACGACACGTCGGAGAAAAGATTGAAGAAAAGGCGAGGGAAAGAAAGGGCGACGCGAGAGATGCAGCCTGTGTGATTGATGCACGTCTAGATTGAGGCAGAAGAAGAAGCATGTGCAGGCCAAACGGTACCTGTCGAGCTCGATGCTGTAGACGTAGTACGATAGCAGCTTACGCAGGCCTAAGAGGAAAGAGCGAATGACAAAAAACAGGGGGAATTGATAGCAAAGGCAGCATCCGCTCTGTCAGGGGAAAGAGCGAGGGGCGTTTGTCAGGACAGAAACTGCCAGATAGAGCAATGTCTCACGGTCACTCCTGCTTCGCTCTCGTTCTGGGCGTGTTGCTGAGTGTGTGCAGGCGCAGCCACAAGCTGGGCGCTCTTTCCATTCTTGGGCGGGGCAGCCAGGCGAGTCAGACCAGACCTGTAAAACTGTAAACCGTTCGGTTTGGTGGCCCCCCTATCACCGCGCCTGAAACCGCTGTAACGTACACCCACCGAGGGCCTGGACCAGGGCCCCAACGTCCGTCTTACACTGCCAGCCAGCCCACTGTGGCTATCCACTAACACGCTTTGCACACGCTTCACACACCATCTCTCGCACGCACTCGTATTGCCGGCCCTGAGTTCAGCCCTGTAAACAAATATTACGGAGCACGCGTGTGCACACCCATAATCCAAGCCCCTCTCTTCTTCATCCTTTTCCTACAGCAGCCATGTTTATTTATAGCCCACTGACTCCGTATTATGCCAGCGATACCCGGCGGGATACATCTCCACGCTTTTGTTTTACTCTTTTCGCTCTGTCACCAAATCAGCCTTGCGGGCAGCAAAAAGGTGAAAAGGTAAAAGGGCGTAATTCTGTGGAACTGGCTCAGCCTTGGCTCGCCTGGGATGCTCTCCGTGACGCATGCGCATCTTATCGTCGCGTGGGTGAGTTTTGCGATGGGTCAGCTTCTACACAGTACGCAGTATGTCATGAGGCTCAAAGTTAGGTGGCAGCTCCTATCTTGAGAGATACGGTAAAGTTGGTGATGCTCATTATTTTCTTAGAAAGGTGGCCGTTGAGACCGTTAGAGGCAGTTGCGGCCGTTGTCGCTGTCGGTTGTAGCTGCCGTTTCGGTGCACACACGTTTTTTGTTTTGGCTTGTGCCTGGAGTCAGGTCAGGTGATCAATGGATCGATGTAATTGGGGTTGTGAATGGCTAAATACAGCATTATGACGAAATCAACCAAGAAAATCATTAAGGACATAAAAAACCATCGCGGTACTCGAGTACGATACGATGGGCAGTGTAGATCAGAGTAGATCAAAATTGTCATTGGGCCCCCATTGGTTGGCAGGCTTGCAATGCAAATGTTGGTATTTGGCCATGGGTAGTGGAAAAAAGGCGCAGAAAGAACAGCGTGTACGAGAACAGCTGACGAGATCTATGTTTCAAAAAACGGAGCTGGCAAGAGAGAAATAAAAGCACAAGCACGCCAGGCCTGCCCTCAAGCCACTCTCAAAAGCAGGCCTCCCAACAGCCAACATCGGGTCGTCCCCTATGGTCGTCCCCTATATCGTATCTCTATCATGATGAACAAAATCAACAATCAACCACATGCGACGGGCCTCAAGCAACTAGTCGACAATCTACTTGTCGACAGCGCCGAAGCACGTCTCCATGATAATGCCGGTGATGCGGTAAGGGTCGGCGTTGGAGGCGGGGCGGCGATCCTCGAAGTAACCGTAGCCCTTGGCACCAACCTCGCGGGGAATGCGGATGGAGGCGCCGCGGTTGGCGACACCCCAGCTGAACTGGTCGATGGCGCCGGTCTCGTGGCGGCCGGTCAGACGCTTCTCGTTGTCCTCGCCGTAGACGGCAATGTGCTCCTTGTGGCGGCCCTCAAGCTTCTTGATGGCCTCCTCAATGTACTTCATGCCACCCTCGACACGCATCTCCTTGGTGGAGAAGTTCGAGTGCAGACCAGCACCGTTCCAGTCGCCGGGGATGGGCTTGGGGTGAACCGAGACCTTGGCACCCAGCTCCTCAGCGATGCGGTGGAGCAGGAAACGGGAAACCCAAAGGTGGTCGCCCATCTCGATGCCGGTGCAAGGACCGACCTGGTACTCCCACTGGGCGGCTGTAGTAACAATGATATTAGCGGTAGTTCAATTGATGAGGGGTAATGCCCTTGTTGCGCCGTAAAACAAAACATCGTTGCGACAACAATGATGTAATGAAATGCGGGTTGGCGGGTGTCGCGTGGGAGAAGCAAGGAATGTCAACTTACGCATGACCTCGGCGTTAGTGCCGCTGATCTTGACACCAGCGTACAGGCAGGCTGTGCACATTTGTTAGCAAAAATAGTTCTCACACACACAGAAAAGAGGGAAATACAGAAATAAACACGGGCCAGTTGGCCAGTGACCATGACCATAAAAAAAACACCACAAGGCGACCCGACGCAACCCGAAGGGTAGTGTGGTAAAGCCGTAGAGCCTTGCGCATTTTTTTGCGGACAACAGGGTCGTGTGACCAATTGGAATGCAAGAACGCATGGATGCTTGAATGCTTACCCTTGTAGTGGGCCTCGACGATATCACGCTGGACAACCTTGCCCGAGCCGACACCGCAGTAGTACGGGCCCTGGGGAGCAGGGAAACCGTTTGCGGGCCAGCCGTACGGGCGGTCGGACTGGTCGAGCAGAGTGTACTCCTGCTCCAGACCGAACCAAGGCTCGTGGGCGGCGTGGGCCTCCATGAGCTTGGCGCACTCGTGGCGGTAGTTGAACTTGTTGGGGGTGCCGTCGGCGTTCCAGCACTCGGCCAGGACGAGGATGTTGGGAGACAGGAGGAAGGGTGACGGAAGATGGCGACGGGCTTCAGGTAGACGTCGGAGTTGTCACCGGGGGCCTGGCCGGTGGAAGAGCCGTCAAAGTTCCATATCGGGAGCTCGTCGACGGTGTACTCCTTCTCCTTCAGGGTCTGTTCGGGAGGGCGCAAAGGGCGGTTAGCAAAAGGCGGCCCAGATAGATAGTCAAGACAGTGACAGATAGCAAACATGAGCCGAAGCGGCCCAACAAAAAAGTGTGTAAAAGAGTCATAAAAAACAGCGGGTCAGGGAGCAATCGCAACTTACCCGGGCCTTGGAGCGGGTGTTGCCCTCAGCATCGATCCAGATGTACTCAGCAATAATGCTGCCCTTCTGGTCGAGCTTCAGGTACTTTTGCAGCTGCAATGGGAGTTAGCAAGTGTTGTCTGGATTGTCTGGACATCGTCAAGATGTGTTCCGGGTCGAGAGAATGACTTACAACTGCAACGTTGGAGGTAAGAGTTTCTGACTATATAGCAGAAAGCGATGTTAGTGGGTCGAGTTCTCGAATGCGGGTTTTTGTGTTTCTGCGCCTGTCCCTATTCCCTATGACTGCTTCTTTTCCCGTGCCAATTCATGACAACCAGCACCGGTCACCGTCCTGGCAAAACCAAAACAGTTTGCCAGCGCATGCCGAGTGACGAGAATGGCGGTTCCTGAATAAAAGAACAGCAGCCAATGGGGAGGGAAAGGCGGCGTTGGAGACAGCCTTACCATTTTTGCGGTTGTGTGTGTTGTGTGTGGTTGGGGGAGGAGAAGGAAAAAAGAGGAAGGGAAGAGGAAGAGAGGATAACGAAAAGAAAAGTGACGAGAGGAAATTGTTCAGATAATAAAGAAAATAGCACAATGGCTTCTTTATGTGTGGAAAAGGGGAAAAAATAAGTTGGGAAATAAAGGAAAGAGCAAGAGGAAAACTGCCACTGGCGGGGTTCCGGGGAGCGGCGAGGCAGGGTTCTTTTATCTGTAGCGCTCTTTCCTGGCGACGGCGCTGTATCGGCTTGTGAACGAACAAGTGGAATCGCAGAAAAGCGGGTCCGCCTGGGTCACTATTCTCGCTGCGTGGGAAATAAGTCAGAGAGTGGGGAGCCCAGAGGGAAACGAGACGGGCTGCCTTTTTTTCGGGGGGTGTGGGCATCCTGCTAGGGGCCGCTGGGCCTAGGGGCCAGGGAACGAGGAAAAAAGATACTTACGGGTGAGTACTTTTTTGTCGTGACGTGCGTGCTGTTGGCGGCGATGGGTGTACATACTCAGTAGTGGGTGTGGGTGGCAGTTTCCCAAACCGGACCTGGACCTTTGAAGATGATGCGTGAAAAAGGGCAGGAGCGATTAAGTGACCCCCAGCTTGAGTCTGGGGGGGTAGGGAAGGAGGTAGCGACGTGCCTCTGGGGTAAGATAGAGATAGATAAGGAACAAGGCGTTGGAGTTAGATGTGGTTTCTATTACTGAAAAAAAGGTAACAGAAACGCCAGACGCCAGGAACGAAGGGGGCAAAGTGACGAGGCACGAGAAGGTCAGGGCCGTCAGTACTCGCTCAGTACTAAGTAGAGAGAGAATACGTAGTGGCTTTCAAGGTCAAAAAGGGAAACTGCAGGGGCCTCTTTCCCGAAGTGGTGTGTGGGCTCTTTCCTGCTGGGCTAGGCCATGCCACTCTGCGATTCGAGTTTGATTTTGATATAAACGGGAAGCAGCGACCCAGAGCCGCCACTTTTTTGCAACGCGGCATGCACGCGGGGTCCTGCACACTCTATCTGACAAAGTATACAGTGAGATACACGCAAAATACGTATCTTACGATACGACGGAGGCCACGACGCTCTTTCCTCGTTTCTTTTGCTTCGTTTTTCGTGGATACGCCGTCACTATCTCGGTCGCGCCTTCCCCCAGAGACGGACGGAAGGTGCGAGTCACAGCGAGCAGCAAGATACTTCGTGTACTCCGATTCTTGGTACCTTGGGTTGGTGGCGGTTTTCTCGGTGGGGGCGAGCCCGTGTGGGAATAAAGCCTGAAAAGCCTGAAAGACAGAAACAACAGGGCCCAGACGGGGGCGGAAGACGTAAAAAGAAACCCAAAAGGAATGGGACGAGAACTGACGCTGGAGAACAAGTGACAACAAAACTCTGGGCGAGGTACCTGGGCTCACTGTACCTTTGCCGAGCGTACAACATATATGCGTGCCGTATGCTATCTCGCCCGCAGGCGCAATTCGAGGCGTTTGGCAGGCGCGACCGGCTCATCGACGGCGCAGTGTAAACGAGACGAGCAACGAGTAATACCACGTTTGGAAGTACCCATTCGGGCGGTGTCGCGCGCTACGGACCCGCTAGCGTACCAACGAAGGAAGGCTAGAGCCAATGACAGGGCCGCTCGATATCGAAGGCGAAAAAATGGCAAGAGCAAACCGAAAGGTTGGGGAAGCGACGACTCACGACAGGGCCGGCGCACAATCGGATCACATCGAAGTTCTGATGCCCTTCAAAGGACCAGAGCGCAAGCGATCTAGATGTTTCGTTTGGACTTTGGGGGTGGTGATGTGAGTGCTGCTGTGATGAGCAAGCTCAGCTGCGGCATTTTGAACAGCAAAACAAGGGATATACGAAAGAGTATGAGGGACATATGGCAATATGAGATGAGCAGAGCAGCAAGAAAAGGAAAAATCCAGGGGAAAGCAATAAAGACAATCAGCTCAAAAGGATAAGGAAAAAGACAGAAAGGCAGAAAGACCGAAACGAGGGGCAGGGAGGACAAGAGACAGCCAACAAGAAGCTTCATAGATCGGAGAACTGCCCGACAAGCCTCGCCCTCGAGTATCCAGTCTCAAGTCTCAAGAACTCTGTTATCACGACGGGAGGGGCAGACATGCCGCCGCACAAGCTTCCCGCGCCGACGACAAGTTTGCTGCGACGTGGGGTTCCCATTGCATCTGTTCGCGCGCTTCTCACTCTCCCCTGGTGCGACTCGATGCGACCAGAGCGGCCAGTACTACCACCGAGAGGGAGACCCTCTTTCTACTTTCTCACGAGCGCCGCCATCCATTGATAACTGCCCCATTTACAAGACAAGAGAGCTCCATACTAGGAAGCATATGCCCCATCCGAGGGGGACGACGACACGCGGGCTAGCAAGTTGGCCATCCGTTTCGATATCCACATCGGCGCCCAACCTATCCCAAACGATCTATTTCCCGCACAGGACCTGACAAGGAGCAGCATACATTAGACAAGCTCGAGCGAGCCAGAGACGAGGGAAAGGCACAAAGTGGCAGAGTGGCAGGGGAAATAATTCCCTCGCGCCTGAGAGGGAGGAGCAGGCGCAGGAGTCAGGAATTACTCTTCTCGGAGGAGCTGCACGAGGACAAAGATATGGAGAATGGAGCATAGAATATGGAGAATACTGACTTAGAACAGAGCAGGTCTGGCAGTCTGGGAAGAAGAACACCCTTCCCGGTCGCATGCACGATTAATTGCAATTTTATTTGCATACCCCCCATCTCGTCTGACCTGCAGCCCAGGCTGCTTGTTGGCTGCTGCACCTGCGAGCCCCTGGCCCTTGAGGCAATAACATTGAAAAAACTCAAAAAGAGACGGAAAAAAACGCATCAAGTGAGTGTTTCTAGGGACGACGACGAGAGAAAAGGAAGCATAGGATCGTCACAAGCAGTAATTTTTCTTATTTTGGAGGGCACGCGACACCGGTGAGGCCGTGAGAAATGGAAGTGAGTATGAGAAATACCCTGATATATCGAATATGAGGAGTTTCACAAATATCAGGGACCAACACGCCAGCGTCCACAAAAAGGTAAAGCAATCGAGTAAACAGAAATAGGGCCAACTCACGAATCACAGCGCGGCTCGGTCAGAGGTATCTCTTACTGTAATACGACGCATGTATTATCTCTGGAGTCTTCAGCCTCCCACACAACCCTCCGTCTTTTTGTCTGTCTTCTTTAATGATATTTTTTTGTGCCCAATACCCATACACCCTCGATTTTATCTTTGTGTCCCCCCATTGGGCGTTAGGCACACATATGTCCCATGTGAAGGGGGGAAAATGACAAAAAACCCGTCTGTGCTTCCTTCACCGTGGTTGCACAATAGTGCTATCTATCATTTTGACCCTATTTTCATGTCCTTTTTATTTTCGTTGCCTCATCCTTTTGAGTTTTGTTTTCTTCATTTTGAGTTAATGGGACTCTGTTCTCCTCGCATCCATCCGTCCTTGTCTGGGGTTTGCCTGGGGAATTTTCCCCTTTGCCCCGTCGCCAAATAGGAGCTCCAGATCTGCTTTCCTGTCAGGTAACCATTTCAAAACGCCATTACCTTATTGCTCAGACAAGCGGTCGCCTGTCGATCTGGAACTAGTAGCCACAAGGCCAGCCCTGGCGACTGGCGATGGGACGGTCACTGACCACTGAGACCAGGGTAATTTTTTCTGGTTGATTTTTTACTCAATATGTCTGTGGTCGGAGTGGCACAGTGGCACCCGGGTGGGATTTCGTTCTCCCATTCCTCTCTTCCGGCTAGCCTCCACCAGCCTGTCGTTTCGTTTCGAAAGTGACGGCTGTCCAGATTCGCACGAGGTTTCTTTCGTTTTCTTGCTGTGTACGATACATCGCCGCTTTGTAGCGTGTTAGTGCCGCATACGGTCTTCCGAGAACCGGCCAATCACAACCTTTCGCGAATTCTTATCGGCGGCCCATGATTGGCTCCTTATTCATTGCCGCACGACCTGTTACCTAAGTCCGCCGGAACCTGGAGGCGGAGCGCAAGCCAAGCCGGGCGGACCAGGGCCCCAAAGAGGTCTGACAACTGGACACAGCGAAAACAGTGTTCGCACAAAGAGAACGTCTGAAAGAACGTCGAAAGAAGACAAACGAAATAAAAGAAAGGCGGTCCGCCCGTCGTTCGCTGTATCGCCGCCGCCCAGAGGCTTGGTGCTCGCTGTTGCCAGCACGCTGTTGGCTAGGGCAGGACGGGCGCTGGAAAGAAAGGACGACTTCCTAAGGAGTGGCCGTGAATATCGGAAGCATATGTACGACAACCTCAAAGCACTGTAGAGCCTTACAGGCCTTGCGGTGACAGTGCACAGTGCCGGTACCGAGGCTGACGGGCTGCCACGCCCGCAGATGTGCCCGCAGCCAGCCACTCACAGGCCACGCTTTTCGCCTTGCTCACCTTTTTGCAAACCAGGCGCCAGGCTATTACCATTACCCGGGGAAGGGCGCACCACAAACACTGCGATTCGCCACTGCCAATAAAAGCCCAGGCAAAACACCGTAATAGCGAAGAAACACCGCCTCGCCCTTTGCCAGAAGCCAGAAAACGAGACGGGCACCACGAAAGGCCTATCCGTAAGGGATACAGAGGCTGAGAGGCAACCTGCCTCGCCTGGGTTTCTAAGCTTTTGCGGCTGCTCATACGAGGTGCGAGGCGAGGGCTGTTTCTAAATTTACTGAAACTTGGGGAAGAGTCTTGACTATTTTACGTATTCGGTCGCCAGATGATGGCGACGATGTCGGCCAACAAAAGGCTGAATCCCGAAGACGCCCGGGTGTTGTTTTCTACGGAGTTCTGTCTTTTTTACTGTTTTATCGTTCTATATTCCTACAATTCCTACGACACTGTTTTTGGTTTCTTTCCCCTTCCGAGTGCCGTCTTGTTGTTTTATCGATTTTTTGATCTTTTTTAATCACTCTTCCGGCGACCATAACCAAACACCCAAACCTCATCTCGTTGTTTCGGTGTTTCGCCTCCGCTGTGACCGAAGTACCGTCTCTAATACAAGAAGAGTCTAAACAACTCTCTAGAATGGAAGTTAAAAGGAACTAAAGAGTAGAATTAACGATTCAGGAATCACACGTTGTCATGTCCCTTTTTCGCTGTCTCGTTGCTTTTCGTGTTTCCCCGGGCTGGGCTTGCCCCAGACTTCGCTCTCCATGTTCCTGTCTCGCCCGCAGTCCCAGTCAGCCAGTCAGGGCCGGCCGTAGTCTCACTTTGTTCACACCGTTTTCTTTTGTTTGCCTTCGTTTCCCTTTCAAGGTCCCTTTTCTTTTACGTACACACGCGGTAATGCCCACACCGCGCCGCCCTTTCATACCTTTCTGGCCCTTTCATGACGGGAACAAAAGGAACGGGGACCACGAAAACAAAATAATAATGAATATCCATTGACTGAAAGGGCGGTCGACAGGGCCTGGAACCAAGGAAATTTACGAGTGCACGTCAGCAAATCAAGGAAATCGTTACCAGTCGCAATTCTGGCATTTGTGGCATTTCGTTGTTCCTCAACGTTCTCTTACCCTTTTTGTAACCGCCCACAGCCAACGAACAGCCTTTCTTTGCCTTGCCCTGGCCCGAGGCTTAGGAGATCGTTGCCGTTTCTTTCTTTTACTTTTCGTCATACCTCGTTTTCTTTTTTTTTCTTTTTTTTTGAAATAAAAGAAAAATAAAGAAAAAGGAAACAGGCGAGAAAGAGAAACACAGGAAAGAGGACACAATCATCGTCACTTGCTGCTTTCATCGGCTCAGCGGACAAAGCAAGAAACTCGTCTGATGTCAGTATTTTCTGCTTGTTTTTACCTGCAATGTTACTTGCACACACGATCTTGTGGGCATGACCTCACGCAACAGGGCTGGGGTTTCCTGTTTTGGGGGGCGCCTGCACATGCTTTTTCTCCCCAGACTTGCGACTTGCGACTTGCGACTGGACTTGCGACTTTCCTTGTCCGACCGCCAGTTTCGTGTACACAATAGTTCCTCAACCTGCTCCGTAAATCGCCCGGTCCATCGTCTCTAGTCCGCCTTTTCCCTACAAGTGTTCCTCTGGTTACTGTGGAAAGACCCCTCCGAAGAACCGATGCCGCTGCTTTGACTGCTTTAAGGGCTTCTGGTCTTTGGACTTGTCTCGTTTGGCTTCTCTCCACTAAAATCTTAAGAAGCCAAATTGCCGTTCCGCCTGTCGGTTCCGCTCAAAGCGGCAATTGAGATCGTGCCGGTGTGCCTGCTGAATTTTGCGCGTTGTGTAAATCGTTTCCTCACCGCCGAGGCCGCGGCCTATGTTGCCGTTCGTCAAAGGAGGAAGAGAGTAGAAGGATACAGAAGACAAGAGTGTGGTTCAAATTGTTGAATATGCGTGATGTGTGTGTGCTGTGGACGGCAACTGCACATATGCGCCTGTGTGCCTTGAAATGGCAGGCAGATGACGTGCATCACGTGTCAAATATTCAGGTACCGTTTCTCAGGCACAGGCACAAGCATCGCAGCCAAAAGCACCGGGTCATAAGAAACAAATTGTACACTGCAGAATACCGCCGAGCACACCCTAATAAGATGAAAATGGCAGTTCATGCAATTATCCGAGATCAATTTCTAGTTTGCCGCCTTGTTTCCCGGTGTACCGTCACGGCCGACGACAATTTTATTCCCCTGAAAAATGGCCAAGATGTGGCATCGTAAGCTGGACAGGAGAAAGCTGCTCGTCCACCGCAAACTGCAGTGCGGTCCATCTCTTCCCGTTATGGCATGCGCTGGCAACGCTGCACGATTCGCAGGTCGTTGCGCTGCTGCATCCGGCACGTCGCATCTTTGCGCCTGTTACCCCTCCTCCATGCGCGCATGCCCGCCTTTTTGGTCCCTGTCGCTCTTGCCTTGCTTGTGTCTATCTTGCGCCTTACCTGGTAGCAAGAGCATCGCCCAATGCACAGAACAGGCAAGAGCCTTTCTCGCATCTGAGAGTCAACAGGGCAGGAACATGTGGAATACTCCGTACTTTGCGTTCAGCCGTTGTAACACACACGGAAGGCACGGTTCATGAAGTGACCCTCTTTGGCAAGTACACCCCACAATTGCCCGTGTTGTTCCTGCCTGCAAATGCCATGCTTTCTCCAGGCGTGTTGACGTCTTTGCGGGCAGGTGTCGCCGCTTTTTTTGGCGTGCTTGCCCTGTTTCAACGCCTACCCGCCCCAAACTAGACAGAGTAGGCCGCGTCTAATTAAGCAATTGGCGCCTCTCTCAGTCGTACCTTCCGCCGTGTCCCAATTGCTGGGCTTCTCAGTAGTCTCTCGTAACTTCTTACTCCATATTCCGTAATACTCTTTTGCTTAAACCTTATTGCTCTCTTCTCTCTTCTCCATCAACATCTCCGCTCTCCTACTGCACCTCCATCTCGACCCAACACAACCTTGTTCCTGTCCAACCCACACCCCGTCGGCCATTGGGAAGGGAGAGAGTGCGCATCGCAAAACCCCTACCCTTCCAGAAGACTGTGAAACGGGCGAAACCGCCGCACAGCCCCTGGTGCTCACATCCCGCAATCGCAGCCACAATTGGACGTCTCTTCGTCTCTTCTTTTATCGACAGCCTTATTCGACCTCGTTTTCCTGTCAACAAACATTTTCTAGATATTATTCGTTACCACTGACACCTCCGATATCCTATCTCGACCCCTCCTAACGCGTCTCCCCTCAGCCGGCCCTTCTCTATGCGCGAGGACCCGCGTGCTCCGTAATATCGCTGGACGAACCCCCACTCTCTCCTCTCGGCCGCAACCACTCTCCTGCAGGACAAGAGCACACTCCACGCGTTGCTGTTGTTGGACAATACCTACCGAAGAACTGGTGAACTCTATTCTCTCTATATCCATTTTCTACCGTCGGAAAACCTCCGGCAGTCACAATGGCAATGGCCGCGCTTCACCCCAGCCAGCCGATCCACACACCCGTGTCGCAGTCGCAAGGCGACGGGACATCGCCCTCGCCCTCCAATGGCTTCACCGGCCACCCCTCGGGACTCCACGCGCTACATGACGTCACAGTCGCTGCACAACAAGCACAGCATGCCCAGCAGCAGCAAGCACAACAACAGGCTCAACTCGCCAGCAACAATGGAGTGTCGGGTGGCACAGCATCGTCGTCCACGGCTGCGCCGGGATCGACGCCCTCACCATCAATACCACCGTCACAGCAGATTGGAGGAGAAGGAGGAGGAGAATCAGGACAAGGCCAGAGCACGGCATCCGATGGCACAATGAACGCCACGCAGCAGGCAGGCGATATGTTTCCCAAGAACCTCAAGGTCGACGACTTTGTCCGCATCCGTACATTAGGCACAGGCACTTTTGCACGTGTAGTCCTAGTCCGCCGACAACAGCCACGCAACGAAGATGAGGCCCGCCAGGTCTTTGCCCTCAAGATTCTCCGCAAGGCCGCCGTCATCAAGCTGAAGCAGATTGACCACGTCCGCCACGAGCGCCAGATACTCCAGGACGTCTCTGGACACCCCTTTATCACCAACCTGCTGGCCTCCTTTGCCGACCACGATTTTTTATATCTCCTCCTCGACTACGTCCCCGGCGGCGAACTGTTTAGTTACCTCCGCAAGTTCCGGCGCTTCGACGAGCCCACGGCCCAGTTTTATGCTGCCGAAATCGTGCTCGTCCTCGAGTACCTGCACGAGCAGCAAGACGGCGTTGCCTACCGGGACCTCAAGCCCGAGAATTTATTGCTCGACGCCCGGGGCCATGTCAAGCTGGTCGACTTTGGTTTTGCCAAGCGGCTAGGCCGTGACGGTGCTGGTGGTGCGGTCGAGACGTATACGCTGTGCGGTACGCCCGAGTATATCGCACCCGAGGTGATCCAGAACATGGGCCATACGACGGCTGTCGACTGGTGGGCACTGGGTATCCTCATCTACGAGTTCTTGACGGGCTACCCGCCATTCTGGCACCAGAACCCGCTCGAGATTTACCGACAGTAAGTCCTCCCATACTATACCTCTATTTAAGTCAATAATTCGAGCTAACGAGTGTCTGCAGAATCCTTGAGAAGCCCGTCGTGTTCCCACAAGATCCGTCCATCTCGCCTGCCGCCCAGGACCTCGTCCACCAGCTGTGCACCGTCGACCGCTCCGCCGGCTTGGTAACATCAGCGGCGGCGCGGCCAAGGTCAAGGCCCACCCGTTCTTCAACGGTGTTGACTGGGACGCTGTTTATGAACGCCGCGACCAGGGTCCCATTGTGCCGCCCGTCCGGTACAACGGCGACGCACAGTGCTTCGATATCTACCCAGAGAATGACGTCGACTTTGAGCAGTACACGCCCGAGCTGGCCGAGCAGTACGACCGGTTTTTTGCTAATTTCTGAAGCGGCAATGCAGCAGCAAGCCTTTATTCTCTCTCTCTTTTTCTTTTCTTTTTTTTTTCGCTTCCTATCCGGCCGGTGGCCTTTTGGTTTTTTTACATTTTAGGACTTGTTCTTGCATTCTCTTATTTCATGTTTTTGTTTACCTCACGAGTGACACGATCTTTTCTACACACACTTCACTTCCTTACAAACTATCGCTTTTTTTAATATCTCTTTTCCCATCCTTCCACTACACATCCTACCTATATCAAATGCCTCTGAGAGGATTCCTATACATAGAATCACCTACAGATCCCCTATATTGTTTTGTTTTATTTTCTAGTTGTTGGTTATTGGATTCATGCTTTATCTGCTAGTATTAGTTTTGGGCATCATCCATGAGGTGGACAGCAGATGATGTTGTTCCTGGTTATTTTCTTTTGGCAGGTATTGTTCAATGGTTTCACTTTTTTGTTTTAATTTATACGGACTGTTGGTCGAGTCAACAAGCCTGTACGTACTCAGTATCTCAACGGCAACGGGGATTGTTTGTTCCAACAGAACGACTTCCCCTGGCTCGATTATTGACATTTTATAATAACATCCATTGCATAAGTATAAACAACTCCACGTTACATGGCAATGACTGGATGATGAACTACGTTTGTTGCTCAATGTGAATGGCATGTTCAAAACACACTGTGGTATGAAGTAATATACATGAGAAATGAAAATTATGTATTATTTTTTTTGTTTTAATTTAATTTGATACTTCTTAAAAAGAAAAAAAGACAGAAAAAAAATAATAATAAAAACGACATAAATAAAAGTTCACAATGTATAATTATGAACACTGTTTCTAAAATAAACGTACATTTGGGTATGTGTGCTATGATCACCGGCAATAGTAATAAGCGAAGAGCAAACAATAAAAAAAATGGAAACGAGAACCACGCATTTCAAATGAGATGAGTATAATCATAACAACAATGGCCGCAAAAAGCCCGCCGAGAGTATAAGATATCACGAAAAGGACAAAACGTGTCCGACGTAGCAGCTATGAATGAACGGTGTGGAAAGACGAAATATGCATGCTCAACCGCAGACGACAAAAAAAAACGTAACGTTAATAACCCATCATGAACACCCTTGACAGCCCTGTCTCATAACAATCCCACCCATGTCCAGTAGAGGCCGACGACGACCACGACCGTTGTGATCATGACAATAGCACCGGCTCGGGTATTGAACAGCAGCATGCCAGCCCCAGCGACACGCTCCCGGTTACGGGCACGGGCGCGGCGGGCCCAGGCGTCAATGTCAATGGCTACAGGCAGGCGGACACGGGGATCGATCGATCTAGGGTCGCTCTCCGACTCGTCATCCGTGACGGCCACGTCCTCCTCGGGGTGCCCCTGAGGCTTGCCGAGTAGAGGGACTTGGGCTCGGAAGTAGACAGGCTGGTGGTCGCTGGAGTGCATGAGCGGCAGCGACCTGTAGGAGGTGACTTTGACTTCGGGGACCTCGGTCGAGTCTGGGTCGGCCTGGCTCTTGATCCATGCAGGCACGTCCAGGTACAGAACACGGTCGCACCAGCTGGGCCAGCGGTGTGATGCGTACTTCCAAGGGATCGGTTTTCCAGTATTTGAAGAGGACCCTGACTCTTCGTACTCGCGGAGTTCGTCGTCGTTGTCGGGCACTGCTCCTCCGGTAATGTCTTCTTCACTGAGAACATCGTACTTGTATGTGGGCGGGAAGGTAATGGGCGCCTCGCTCATTCCGTGGAACGTGCGGCCCGCAAGACGCTCTTCGGTCAGCTGGTCCCGCTTCAAGAACTTTTGCCACGTGGCTTTCGTAGGGAACTCGGCATCGGCGGGGGGCCGCTTGTCACCGATACGGTAGTTGAGGTCGCCAGACACAAACAGCAAGCTATCTGGTCGGAAGATGGAGAGGTCGTGCAGCTGGCGGCGGACGTCGATCTCGTGCTGGTGCTGGCCTAGCAGGAGCCAGGCATCGTCGCCAGCAGCATCTGCTGCATCCGCCTCAGCTTCTTCCTCGGCAGTGCGTGGCGTGCTGGCTGCCTGATCGTGGTTCCGGCCCTGGCGGTCCCGACGGAGGGCATTCGCGGCCTCGCGGGCTGTAACATCGACAAGCACATTGTTAGGGTTGCCAAACGTCAGGCCGGCGACAATGCTGCGCCAGTTGGCATTGCGTCGCCGAACGTTCCACTCCATGGCCGCCAGATGCGTGGCAACGAATGTAAGCTCGCTGGGTGTCGATTCGGACGTGCCGTCCCCGGCCGCCTTCTCGTAGGCTATCCTCAAGCCGACCGCGCCCTTGTTGCCCATATCAGCCACGCCAAAGCCGCAGTGTGCGACCTGGACGTTGTGAATGGCTGACGGGTCACGGGCATACATCAGGATGGCTGTCATGCCAACATGTGCTTGATGGACGAAGTGGTAGTGCTTCTTGGGACCGTTTGCTGTCCGGGCATGGCCCTGTTGTGTGGCATCGCCGTCTGCGTCGGCATCGTCGTCGCCAAATTCATATCCGCCCACTTGTGTTGCAGCCTGACTGAGTGCGTCGCCGAAACGTAGGAGGAATGGGTTGAGAAAGTAGGAGCCGGCAAAAGCGTGGCCGAGAGGAGCTACTTCCTGTAAAGAGCTGTGAAGCAAAATAGAGCGGTTAGCTACATGTTGAACGTGAGCAATTGCGCAGGTGCTGAACGTTCCAGCCGGCGAGGAGCTCACAAAACGACCAGGTCTGGCAGCGAAGACGTGTTGGACACTGCACTATGGTCGGACAACGCATGCTGCAGGTGCCCTGCGAAGTCGGGGATGTTGATGGGTGCTTTTGCGCAGTTGAACGTGAGCAACAGCAGATCCAATGTCGGGAAGGAGACCATGTTGTCGGTGTTGCTTGAAGCTCCAGCCATTGTCGGTGACAGAGGTGTGAGAGAGCGAAGAAACGGGGCGGCTGGTGGTTGAATTTCAAGAGGTCCTGGACTGGAAAAAAAGGGTCCCCACGAAAGGGAGGCTGAACAGAACGAACGAATAGGGACGAATGCGCGTGCCGCCGTGCTTCCCAGGGCTGTTTCAAGCCTCCTTTTCTGGCTTTATTGGGTGCGTTTTTAGCTGGCTCTGTTTTGTTGGTCGTTTTATAACTTCTTTTGGTTGTGAAGAGAGCACAAGAGCTTTTAGACCCTGGGCTTTCTGTTTCAATGGCTTTGCTGCTGCTTTTGAAGGTTAGAGCTCTCACCTCTACTCACAACCCCCGCCACGATTCGGTTCCTACCTCAATTAAGGCGCTTTCGTAGGGCCAGACCCATCGGTCTGGAGCGTGAATTGAAAGACAAAGCGTAAACGCTTTGGGTGGGAGTTTTGTGGGGCGCTGGCAAGCTAAGCTGGGACTGGGAGGGATGACGGGGCTGAGAATCGTTGTGCGAGCAAAGCGAAATGGCGGTGCATCCTCCCGCCAAAAGAGAGACGATGCAGGAAAAAAAAGGAGGGTTTTTGGGTGATGGAAAAAGAGGGGAAAATCTGGCAAAGTACGGAGCACACGATGTGCAACACCGGCCGGTTTTGTTGATTTAGGAGGGCTGCCTCTTTCCCTTTTTGTGTCTTGCTTGTGCCTCGTTCTTGCTGTTTTGCTCATGTCTCAATCAGGCCAGGCAACGTGCGCACTTGCCCATTTCTCACCACGTGCCGCATTTTTGGCAGGTGCTCGATCTTGACGTCTCTAGCGCTCTGCCTGGCACACCTTGGGTCTTGGCCTGCGATGGAAGGAACGATCGGCAGCACATTACTCACCTCCACATATCATGATCATGAAAGAATGGGCAGGAACGACTTAAATCTCACAACGTTGCACAGAAAAACAGCCCGTCTACACATCTCTACGCTACACCGTCTACACTAATTCAACATGAGAGTCACACATGCGAAAAAAACACGAATTATAGGGCCAAAAGTTTGTGAGAAAGAGGTGGATTGTTGCTTTGTTAAAAATATAAAATGCAAAAGAGAGGAATGGTGATGAGAACAGACACAGTTTTTAGACGCCAGCGTATGCGTATGCCTAAAAGCCCATGAGCCAGTCCCATTTGACACGGCCAAGGATACAGCATAGTTGCTGTAGCCCATTCCGTGGATGGACACTCCCCTCACAACAGTGAACCCCCTCCTCGTTTTCTGAACACTTGACTGACGACCATCCCCCATTAAGACTCAAACCGACCGTTCAAGCTGCTCCATGCCTCCGTCCCTTTGGTAGAAAGTAAAGAACGCCCTGGATCAACCTCATGGCCAATTCCTGCCCCAACTGCCCCTGCCTCCTAGGTCGCCGCCGTGAACCATATCGTCTAAATCTTGGTTTTCTTGCAATTTGGATCCTCCGCACGCCGTTGTCTTAAAAAATGAAAATATCTCCTCGTCCCCTTGAAAATGAACTGATTACCTCCCCACAAGCGAACTGGAAAGCGACATGCCAAGCAAAGAAGTAGAAGACTCGAAGGAAAAGAAATGCAAAACAGAACTCGTAAGCCATGATGAAGAGTAGGAAATAATAAAAAGAGATGAACAGGAGGAAAAAAGCACACACAATGATAGAGAGTATGAAATTAGGCGTGAACGTGTGAATGGAAAACGAAGCAAAGAACTGGGGGAAGTTGGGCAATGGGTAATAGGGGAATGGGGGAAAGGGTAGGTGCAAATCGTGTATTTTTGGTTGGTCGTTCTTCGACACAGCGATCGACAAGGACAGCAAAAGTGTTACGGGAAGGACCGATCGGAGCAAAGTGCTGGTGATCGGTTTCGGGCCTAACTCATATTCGTCTAAATCGTCGCCTTTCGATAATGGTCTGGACCGGATGTCGATTTTCCCGTCGGGGAATGCCACCCTCGTACTGCATTGAAAGTTCCAAGATTGAAGTGAAGTTCAAAATAGAAACAGACATGGCAATAGGGAAAGAAGGCAAGCCGGCAGACATCAGAATAAGATCGAAAGTGTGTATACCCGAGTGTTGACAGCAGGCGGAACCGTCTGTTGATAACGTGTCGGGTGAGAAGACTTGTTTTGTCGTTGCCGTGTAAAAAAAATACGCGGTGATCGTAACGGGGGAGGGGATGGCGTAGTCGCTTTAGTCGTTTCGAGCGAGGCTTTGAGCAAATAGAGAAACAAAGCTCGCCCGAGTGGCGCTGGACACTTCCGCCTTCTTTCCGTGGTGACGTGTAATGGGTCATCCCTCGCCGAATACGAGGTTTGCCAATGCCATAGTAACCGCCGTCGATAAAACAAATCTTGCTCCAGACATAAAAATTCTGGGAAGCCAAGCACAAAAATAGGAAATGATGGGGGGAAAAAAACATTGGGAAAAGCTGCAACAGGGTTGGGTGGAAGGGATCGCGGCAACCGGCGGTGATGGTTAAAAGGACCCAATGTCCTATGCCGAGATTTGTTTTGGAGTGGAGTGTTTAGTCAGGTAGCAAGGCCTTGGCCCCGTCCCATTTGACGGTTACCAAAGGCCAAACTAGCCACAATTCACTGCTCACTGAGCCCCGTAGCCCTGGCCGTAAAGACCACCCTGGCCGCCGCCCTGCTGGCCGCGAGAAGACGAGCGAAGCCTGGTGAAGAGAGATAAGTGGTCAGTTAAGAAGCCCTTGTCGGTGAAGGTGAGAAGAAAAGTCCGAGAACCCGTCGAAAAACCATGTCCAATGGCCGTATAACGGCAGGGCATCTCCCCTAGCCCCGCTACCTCCCAAAGATCTTGACAAGGCAGAAACAAGGGAAAGAAAGTAGGATCCCTTACAAGGAGTGTTGGTTGGGTTGGGCTGTGGTGGGCGCAACTCACATCCGGTCACCAGGGCCGGCACCGCGGCTGGCATCATGAGCATCGACACCAGCACCACCCATCATCTTGGCGTTGCGAGGACGGCCGCCAGCGAGCATCTGGGCGCTGTTACCGGGCTTGACGGCACCGGCTTGGGTCGGCTGGCCAGTGGCGGCGTCGGTGCGCTGCTGCTTGTCGTCGGCAGCGCCAGCAGCCTGGGCAATAGCCTGGGCGTTCTTCTGGTACTTGTAGACAGTCCAGTCGAAGACGTAGTCGTACTGGAAACCCTCGCGGACGAACAGATCGCGGAAGATCTTCCGCAGGTAGCTGTAGTCGGGCTTGTCGTCGAAGCGGAGCGAGCGGGTGTAGTTCAAGTAGATGGCGAACTCGTTGGGGAAGCCGCGGCAGAGAACCTCAGTAGGGGTGGTCATCTTCTTCTCCATGATTCTGTCGTACTTCTGCTTCTTGGTAGCAGCCTTCAGACCCTGCCAGGGCAGAGAGCCACGGCAGAAGTAGAGCATGACGTAGCCCAGGGACTCCATGTCATCACGACGGGACTGCTCGACGCCCAGATGCGTGTTGATGGATGCGTAACGGGCCGTGCCCGTCAGGTTCTTGTTCTCACGGTAGGGAATGTGAAAGTGCGTCTTGGGGTCGCGGTACTTCTTGGCCAAACCAAAGTCAATGACATTGACCTGGTTGCCACGCTTGCCAATGCCCATGAGGAAGTTGTCGGGCTTGATATCACGGTGGATGAACGACTTGGCGTGAATGTACTCGATGCGGGAGATAAGTTGGTCAGCCAGCAGCAGAACCGTCTTCAGAGAAAACTTGCGGTTGCAGAAGTTGAAGAGGTCCTCCAGAGAGGGACCGAGCAGGTCGAGGACCATGGCATTGTAGTCGCACTCAGTGCCGAACCAGCGGACAAAGGGAATGCCGACACCGCCAGCCAGAGACTTGTAGACACGGGCCTCGTACTCAAGCTGGGGGTGCTTGGCCTTGACGCTCTCCAGCTTGATGGCAATCTCCTCGCCAGAGATGATATTTGTGCCCAGGTAGATGTCACCGAATGAACCGGAGCCGATCTTGCGGCCGATGCGGTACTTGTTACCGACGCGAAGATCCTGTTGAGCGATACGGTTAGGTCCATGTCGTTTCCTTTTGGTGTTTTGAGGCTGAAATGCAGTAGGTGCTGAAAACTTACCATGGTCGTCATCTTTGGGGATTGTTCCTCGAGCACGCGAGGTCGTTAGATGTGAGGGTGTTTGTTGTGATCAAAATGCGAGAGGCTGTCGGAAGGGAGAGAAAAAAGTTGTTAGTTGAGACGGCTTTTTGGAAAAAGAGTGTTGGGTCCGATTTTAGGGCCAGATCCACGAGGCAACGAGGCAGACAGCGCTGATCAATATTGGGGGAGACACGATAGCGAGACACAAATGAGAGGAGAGGAGATTAAGCAGGCGGTGACTGAACAAAAGGGGAAATGGGGAAAAACAAATTAAAAAGAGATGCAACGAGAGAAAGAAGAGAGCGAAAAGTGAGGAGGAAAAGGAAGGAGGTAAAGGTGGTGAGTGTTGTTGGGAGAGAGTGATGTGCGTAAACGATGACACAACAGTAGTGTGCACAAGACAAACAAGGGGCGTGACAGAGCGGAGCGTTGGGCGGAGAGTTGGTGGGATGAGGGCGTCAAAAAAGAGAGCGGAGAGTGACGAGGTGACTCGAAGGTCGAAGAAAAGGCGAAGAAGGGCGAACGATGTCAAAATCGAGACAGACGGGTCCGCAAAGCACTTCACTGCGGACGGAAAACGGTTTTTTGGAGCAGGACCCGAGATCTCCTGCGAAGCCGAAGCGGCGGTGAAGCGAGGAGGGTGGCGATGGATGTCGAAAAAAGGGCAGAACAAAAGGATGGAGAAAGACAAAGCCTCGCAAAAGACGACAAAAAAACCAGTGCAAAACACGAGGCTGGCCCTCGAACAAACAACAAGAAGGAGACCTACATATGAAAAATGTGTTCGTGAAAATGGAAATCGTGGTATTCGGATCGTGGATCTCGTGTGGTCGACGATGCAGCCCGGCGGTGGTGGTGCTTCGTTGGGTGTGAAGTTGGGAAGATGGGCGGAATGGAGAGAAAAAGGGAGAGAATCGGGAAAAGGGCGAGGACGTGGGAAAAGAGGGTTTGTAAGGACGGAATGAATGGGTTTGGGGGGTCAAAAAATCAGGTGCTAATTCTGGGCGGGCTGGGCTTTGCTACCTGATATTGGCGGCATTAGCGTGCTGTGCTGGGATTTGATTGATCCGTGCTGGCGTTTGGGTGGCCGGGGCGGGAAGGTTTTGGGGCTACAGCGGGTTTTACGAAGTATTACGAGGAAGGAAAGGAAAGAACGATGGGCTGTAGAGGGGACAGAGAGGAGATGAAGAGGCTGTGGGCAATGGGCTTTGGTTTCGGGAAAGACGGTTATTGGGGGTGGGAGGGGGAGGGGCGTGCTCCGTAAGGAGGAAGGAGCCTACGAATAGGAGTGGTTTTGCCGCTAAAAAAAGGAAATAAAGAAGGGCAATAGGCGGTCGACGGAAAGAGCGACCCAAGAAAACTGAGTGGTGGCAAGGCAAGGCGAAAAAAAGGCAAAAAGGGCAGGAAGTAGAGAAAGCGAGGCCCGGCAAGAGCCACCGACAGCCCAAGCAAGGCCCCAAGACAGGGCCAAAAGGAGCAAAAGAGCAAAAAGGCCAGGCCTTTGGGGCCAAACGAGTCTATGACACTACGGACGGCCGAGGCCCTGGTCCATAGCCTAGGCGGATCTACGACCGCGACTCGCAAGTTCCGACGTGCACTGAGTAGGTTTTACTGTGAATTTGCTCCGTTCACTAATACTACTGAGTATACGCGTTGTTCCCTCCGACCAGTTGGTTCGGCGATTTGAAGCGATACGAGGCCGGCTCCCCGAGAAGAGGTCTCGAGCCTTCCGTTTTGGTAACACTTTGGGAGCTATTTTCGACACGTCCGAAAAGAGAAGGAACGAAGGGAGCTCTTGTCTGGAAGCTCCGGGAAGGTGACAAAATGTGACGCTGATCTGCTGTGCTGTCTCTGGGAAAGGGTGGTGGGCAGCCTGCAGCCAGTCGACAAAAGGGGAACAGACACACAAGAGTACACAAGAAAAAGGGGGCGTCAGAATGAGCAGGAGCGAACAAGGCGCCCAGACCGTCTTGGGCAGCCAGTAGGAGGGGAAGGCTCGGGTAGACTGGGGTGCCTGCCAGAGACAAATGATAGGGGGAAGGAAGGAAACTGGAAGGAAGGAACAAACGAGCTGGGAAACGCCAAAAGGCAAGGCCGTTTTGGTGGCTTGCTAACTGCTGGTGGCAGGAGGGAATGGCGGCTAGACGGCGGCCAGACGGCGGCCGGGGAGGCTAGCGTTAGCAGAGGGAAGGAGCAAGACATATCGAAGGAGTGGGGCAAGGCCAGACGCGAGGTGAGGCCCAAATGACCACAAATGACCTGTATCTCACAGCACCACAGCACAGGTACGGAGTAATAAATACGGAACTACATGACGGAGCAGCGACAATGCACGGCGAGGCAGAAAGGAAAACTAAACAAAACAACAAAGCTCGGACGCCTGCATTTTGCAGTGCGGGTGAATCACTACGGGGAAGACGAAAGGACAAGAGGAGGAAGGTGCGAAGTCTGACAAAGTGGAGAGCGACAGTGCGCTCGTTGGATGTGGTAATATGAGGCAGGAGCGACCTGAGCGACACCGAGCAGCCAAAGAGCAGCCGGCAGGAGCAAAAGAGCAAACCTTCCCAAAACAGCAGGACTGGTCTGAGACAGCAGGTCAGAACTCATTGACAAGACGCGAGGGAGAGGGATGATCTTTGAAATATAGGCATTTTTACGATAACAATCTAGATTCTATCTACAAAGTATTCCTTCTGCCAGCGAACGCTCCGTTACGTAGCAGGATGGAGGGGTGGTTGTCTTGTTGTCTTTCATTGCCGCCGAGAGGGGAGGAAATTGGATAGGGGTGGGTATTGTCAAAAGGCGTCGGTCGGAGCAAAAGGCGCGCGGCTGAGAGGAGCCTCGCACTGTGCAGCGCTTGCGGCATTTGCGGGTAAAACAACAGTTCCACTAGTATATATGCGCACTGTACGAGAGCCAGCAAAGCAGAGCGGGGCTGCAGGGATGGGACAGGCTCGACAGGGCATTGCATGTCTTCAGGCAGCATGCAAGCTCGGAAGAAAGCAAAGGCAAAAGAGGTTGGAAGGACAGTGGAAAGGGGGAACAGAAGTCAAAAAATGGCTTTGGAGAAGCCCTGATGGAAAGAAGCATATAAATAAAAAAAACATGCAAGAAGACGAACGAATCCAGGCAGACGTGGCTAAACAGGGCACGAGACCTCTGAAAACAAGAAGCGAGGGCGTCTTTTGTTGCCAAAACGGCAAGCCGGATGACAGGCAGACGCTGACACTTTGAGTCGTCCGGACAAATACTCCGTACGATAGTGTAAGATAGCCTTGTGCCAGCCAACGATTCGCCGTCTTCTAGCCTTCTAGAGCCCCTCATCAGCTCAACAAAGACAAAGGATGTGTCTCGTTGAGGGTAGCAAACCGCCGTGCCCGGTGCCGACGGCATCCTACGACATATGTGTATGTGTATATGTACGTCGTATGTGTGTCCGATTTGTGGTTGGCTGGTGTGCGTGCAGCAGAAGCAGGGAAACGGAGAAACGGGAAACGGACAACAATATACGACGTATATCTGCGTGATTGTAAGGCGGCCACACGAGTCTGGTTTCCAGTTGGTGCCCGGCAGAGAGACCAAGAGACAAGACACTGTCTTTGGTTGACCAGAGTAGGAGCTTTAAAAAGGCGACCAAAAGTGTTGAAAGCGACGAAAGGAGAAGAGGGGTCGAAGTGGCAGCTTAGTATTCAGTCGACGGGTCATCATTGCTCGCACTCCCAGTACGTTTTCCCCTTCGATGCAGCCACTCCTTTTCTATGTAAGAACTACGAATAAGCGCACGGGACAGCGTCCGGCCGCTCGGGACGGCAGCCCTGGGCGTCCGTCAGAAATTCAAAAATAAGCAAATAGTAAGAAAAAGAGAGTCCAGGGCAGCCAAGTTGCAGCGGACGTCAAAACTAACTGCGGCTCTAGCCATGTGTGAGTAAAAAAGATTTAGTGGCAGCTGGCAGGTACCGTAGTAATTACATGCATCATGATGAGCTGCTGCTCGCTGCTCTTCGCGCTATCATCCCATTAGTGAAGCACCGAGTCTTCAATAACAACTCCTGGTGGTCTAGTTGGTTTATGGCATCGGACTGTAATTGCACACACAATAATATCCGAGAGTCGGGCGTTCGATTCGCCCCGGGAGATTTTTTTGTATCTCACAACATATTTTTTTTTCTGGGCCGGTCAATCAATTGAGCTTGACCGATTGATTCTTGTTGTCCGAATTGTACGACGTACAACACAACTTTTTGCCCAATATTGCCTCGCACAAAGTTGGGCTCATTGGGCTAAACCAGATTATGGATGATATGATGCAGGCATAGCAGAAAATGAGACATCCAAGCTTGACAAGCAGGGAGTGGCTCCACAAAAGTTTATGCTGTCGGAGGTTCTTTTTGGCAGATTTCTTCTGGAATTTGGTGATGGCATTTTCTTCTTCTTCTTTTTTCTCGCTAAAATTTTGGAGAGCTATCTCGAAAGCTCAGCTAAGGAGATCGGTCGATGCCCAACCGGCTAGGCCATGGGTTTGATCCAGAGCTCTGTGTCCACTGGCATGCACATGAAGCTATACCACGCCGTCTGCGTGGACGTCGCCCGTCAACCGAAAAGAAACATTCCTGATGCAGGTCCACTTGCTTCCTCGTCGAGTTAACGAGACAGTAAATGATAGTTTGAAGAAAAAAGAGCACGCTATGTGACATCACGATAAACGAAGAAGAATCTGTATCTAAGACGTAATTGTCCAATGATTACGTAGTGAGTGGGCGGTGTGTGGCGAGAGGTATCTGCCGGGGCCCCCGGTGTGACATAAGAAATATCTTTCACGTACTATTATTGTCGCTACTTCTATCTGCTAAAATTGGCTTGTAGCCACGGAAAAGTAGGACCGTCCCTATTTGTATATGCGGACTCTCCTAAGAGGCTGGGTTGATGCTGAAAATGGCCCGGCATGGCATTGACGTAGGAGCTTTTCATTGCAAGGATTGTGGCAATCCGGATCCTGGTTGAATTTAATGCCATGTCAAGAGCAAGAAAAATAGAGCTCTTGCTTCCCTTGTCGGACAATTTTGGGTACGGGCAAGGATATTTTCGGGATAAACCCTGGTGATCTCCTTTATGTGAACAGGCCTTGGGATTGTTTATGCGTACACATACTGACACCTTGAAGTCGAAGCAAATGCGAAGGCTCAAAAGCCCGCCGAGAGCAATTGATACACAACAAATTTGCTTGGGAATAAATGCAAAGTCCTTTTGTGGTCCTTTTTGGAGCCTGAAGCTCGCATACTATATTAAGGGGATATGCCCTAAACGTTTGGGATGCCGAAAACATGAGATGTTAAAGTCTCGAAGTCGATGTCGTCGGGAAATCTATTTTTATTTTTTTACTTCCTTTATTTCAAAGAAATAATCTTTCAGAAACTAGGGCTTGCCTTCGTCTCTAGATTGATGATGCCATAGTCGAACTCTTTGCCATCTCGATCGGTCGATTTTTGAAGACACTCGGATTTTAGAGACGCAAAAAAGGACGCGTATTTTGGCCTGAACAATTAGACATCCTTTGTAGGTGCCGTATATCCACGTAGATGTTGAGCTAAACGTCTGTCTTGCGATCAGCCTGTAAAATCCACGATAGTATTTTTTTTTTTTTTTTTGGTAGAGGTGCCTTGAATAGAGCAGAAGTACAAGTGGTGTTTCTGGGCTCGTGAAAGTTCGGTTCATACCATCCGCCTGTCCCATTGATTGCCATAACAACCTTTCTTGATTCAAAGGATACGATCTTCAACTTTGTTTGGATCGAAATACGGCATAAAAATGGGCTGGACTTGATGAATTGAACCTGAGATATCTCGAAGAATGCAGAAGTAGCTCTACTTTCAACCGACTGTCGGAGATTGACACTACTTTTTAGGATATCGGCCAGATGACAATAAGGGAGTGACTGTCTATTGAAGCTATAAAACAGACATGCCCTGATCATGAGAATCGCCGATGACCGGCTGGAAGAACCGAATAGTCGATTCAACACGGTCATGTCGACCAAATAGGGTGCTACGAGGCACAGGGCTGCCTTCTATTGTCGCCCGACATGGGCCTTATTTGGTTGCGACCGGGTCCATTCGGTCATCACGGGACTCCGGGATGTGAATCAGATACCGGCCCGGCCCTTTCTCCGTTTTCCGGTAGTAACATCATATTCCAAACTCATTGAGTGACTTCCCATGTCGATAGATATACGTGATGTATTTCAATATTCGGCGGTAAACCGCCAGTGACTCACAATGCTGTTGATAAACGGTCCATCCCACTTGGAATATCCAGGCTTCGGCTGGCCTTGTATATTTTGTGCTCCTTGATATCGGTATAAGCTTACAAAGGCAATCATCAAAGTAGACGCAGGCAGGTAGATTTTCAGATACTAGATGTGGCCGCCTTCAACTTCGTCCTTGTCAAGGATAGGACCACGAGAAATAGCTCGATATGCTGTCATAGGTGTTTGTGATAAGAGACGACCAGAGAACCGAGATGCATGCTCTCACTCATGACCAACACAAGATTTGTCTTGGCACAGAACTCTCCCATACGACGTCGTCAGGGGTATGAAGCTGTGGACGAGGTTAATAAGGAGAAGAGTCCGGAGTATCACGTCGTATGTATATACATACTCGACATGTCACGCAACATGCGGCGATAGTCGAGATTCGGTCCAAACTGTGGGGAGAAGTTATTTTCCCCTTGCGTGGTATTGCCGCGGACGACGGCCTGCTTGTTGAAGAAACGATTTGCACGATAAACAATGATTACCCACAAGCAGTGGACGTTGAAATAAGCGCACCTTTCCTCTTCAACACAGCGTCCATCGCCTACTGCACAAAATAAATATGGCGCGTGCACCGTGTCCACAAACGGGGCCTTCCCCTCTCTGGCTGGGCTGTCTCACCGTTCTGTTCTTATTTCCTTTTTTGCTCTGTGTTGTGCTTGCAATTTTTGTTGAATTGGGCAGCTCTTGTTTATTCCATGGCGTTCTTGGTGGCTTGTCGAAGAGGCACGGGATGCTGCTGTCGGCCCACAGCCGGCAAGGCCTAGCCCTGGTCCCGGAAACGTGGCCATCACACAGCAGATCGCCCTATCAGTGGCTGTTTCTCAATACGAGATTTATGCACCACCCAGGAGAACCCAGAAGAATTAACAAAAAGAAGCAAGCAGAAAGATGAGAAGAGAATAAGTTGATACGACGAGCGAACCAGGACCGGCGAAGCAAGGAAAAGGAAACTGAATAAAACAAAGAATGGGACAAGAGAATACGAAGAAAAAGAAACAAAAGAAACAAAAGCCCCGGGAGCGCCCCTCACGAGGTCCGGCAGATGGCCGATTCTGGCGGTGAAGAAGGTGTTGCATTGGCGGTCGGGAATTGGATAGATTGAAGTAGTGGACAGCTCCACGAGACGCCAGGGTAACACAGTGGTGGGAAAAAGGGTATCAAAGAGTGGAGAGGCAGGGCCAGCCGTCGCCAGCTGCCAGAGAGCGACTTTGTGAGGTCTCTCATCACTCACCGTCACATCGTCTACGCCGCAATTCGAAGGAAGGAGCGAGGCAGTGTCATTGCCATTCCTTCCATTCTACTCTGTATGTGTAATACGTCGTACACATCCATCTTTGTCGTTGATATCTGGCTCTGCTCAGCACCAGTCGCGCCTTCCTTTGTGACGACCCTTTTTCGTGAGAGCATGAGAGCCCCGAATTATTTCTGCTACTAGGAAGGCTCCACCGACCTTTGTTAGATAGACTGTCCCCTATTAATGGGCTGGCCACCAGACCCTCCGTCCCTTTGTGAAGACCATCGGCCAGACGACATGGCGGCTAGCGCCACGAACCTGTGCCTGTCGACGCCGCCGTCGTATGTGTGTTGCGCTACCCCTTCTCAACCCCTCTCTGGCCCCGACGGACCTGACGTCGATCTTGCCTCTGCTCGTTGGTTGGGCCAACCGTTTGCTTCTCGGCGGCTTCTTGGGGGCTCTTTCCCTCGTGCCGATTCTCAACGGCAGTACATCTGCTCGGTGCCTGCCTTCTTTTGGACATTGACGTTGGCACTTTCCTTTTGGATAGTTTCTCAACTTCTTAACTTCTCCTTTTGTTCTGTCGCTCTTGCTTGTCGTTGTGCATCGCCTCCTCCCATCTCCGTATCCCATCCACACCCTCAACTGCCCTCAAATCGGCCCCCCAATCCCTGTCCTTCCTTATTTCTTTTCGGGGCCCGCCTTTCCCTTTCCCTCGCCCTTTTAAAATACTTCCCCATCTTTTCCCACCTCCCGCATGCTTCTTTTCCCTCCTCTCCCAGTCAATTTAAACCCAGTCCCTTTTTCGCATTCTTCTCCTTTCTTTCCTTTTTTCCCATTCCTTTTCTCCTGTTGCGCCACGCTCCTCGTCATCCCGCGTCTATCTATATCGAGCATCTTTAAGAAACAGAGTTACAAGCAAAACCTCACATATTGCATCTTTATTTCTATATTGCATAGATCCCCTATCCCCTATTCTATCTCCCACCACCTACTACGTGGATTCTCCCTGCGCATCCATCCCTCTTCACCGTTTTCTCGGAGCGCCTTTGCGCGTCCCCCCTCTTCACCTCGTCTTCGTGCTGCTGTGCCACGCCATCGCCTGCCCCTATTTGCCGTCTTCGCCCACTCCCTGCCCAGCAAACTAAAAGGGTTCGACACCCAGCACACTCTTCGATCGACTCGAAACCTGCTAAGGAATCCAAAGACGACAAAAGAATCCAGAATCCAGAAACCCAGCAATCCGCCCCCGTCCAACTCGTCCCCTGGTCTTGGTATTCCCGTCCGCACACGGAGGATCCATATCTGCACAAGCAAAAAAAAGATACTCAATACACGTACAGAACGCCGTGCATCTTACATCCTTTTGTGCCAACTGCTGCCGCCAGAACGCAATCCTCACCCTCGTCGTTCCAGAAAACAGAAAACAAGGTCCCCTTCGGCAATCCCACCCCACTTCTTTTCTTCGCCCGCACCCCTTTTTTCTTGTCGCTCCACGACTGCTCGCTGTTTGCTTTCTGTCTCCCTGCTCGAACACTTGCCCCGGTCGTTCGACAACAGCTTGCTCGCAGACTTGCAGAATCGCAAACCACACCAGCCCACCTGTCCACCCGCGCCCGGCCTTCGAATCCTCGTCCGCGCGCGCCCGCTCGACAATCGCATCGTACAAACTCCCGGCTTTTTAGCTCCTTCACAGCCCTGTCTCCTTTTGCGGCCTCATGGGCCCCGGTTAAGACGATTGGGGTCTCAACATATCTGCTGTCGATCCCCTTTTTTTGTTCGCAGACGTTCGTCCTGCGTGCAAGACCTTTGCCAGCTTGCCTGTCCAATCCAAAACCAAGTTTTCCCGCCTTTGCCCGTCTCCTCGCAACAGGGCGCAACCGACCCTCCCCAAACAAGATTTCCACATACCACCTCGAACCCTCGCCCCTCCTATCCCTCCAACCCCCCTTTCTCTGCTCGCCCTCCTCTTTTTGAAGAAGAGCGCCCAGCGTAATTGTGTGCGCGTGCGTGCATCTTTGTACGTGGGAAACGACACGATAAAACACCTTAATTATACTTAAATACCTTTCGCACTCCTTCGCGCGGGCCCGTCCCTCGCACATTCCTTTCACCATGTCCGACTTTTTATCAGACCAGTCAGGTACGTACTATCTTGCTTGGACAATTGTGTATATAGGCGAAGTGCATGCGTGACGCGTGGCCGGCATATCTTGACCACATTGCTGGGCCTTGCATCGTATTGCCTACCGTGATCTCTATATGTGCAGCCCGCGCTGCTGTGTTTTGAGAACCTGCCGCTTGCAAGCAAAGAAGGCAGAGAAAGCAGAGAAAACAGAGAAAACGTCGAGAGCTGGAGAACAGAACGGAGCACAAGACGCAAAGAAAAGCACCGAGAACAAAGCGCATCAAGAGAAGACCGCGCCCCTACATATATACATACGGAGCTACGAGACCGCAGATTCGATCGATTCGATTCGACCAGGCCAGGGTTTGCGTCCATCCAAACCAGGGGCCCCTTGGTTGTCCTCCGCATCACCAAAGGTGGCATCGCCAACTCACCTCAACCAACAAACACACTCCCGCATTCTGCGCGGCCTCAAGTCGGGATGAAAGTATTTTAAGATCTCTCGTGACTTTATCGCCTTGTCATTCGTCATCGACTCTGCGCGCTGCCGTTGCAACGGCCTTTCCCACCCGCTCCCATTTTTTGCCAATCGAATTCCAAGCCTGTTCCAGGATTCCAATTTGTCTGAAACCAACCTGCCAAGGAGCCAACATCCACACTGGAGACGCGCAGCTTTTACCCTGTGCTTCCCTCTTTTTATCTTTTTTCAACAAACACCCCGACCTGGCCCCTTTTGCTGCCTCGTTCGACTCTTCAATCTTCTCTCTCGACTCTCTGATTCTCTGATCTCTAACTCTTGATTCTCTGTTTCTGTCTCTCCTTGCCGAATCATCGTCTGAATCTCAGCCTTCTCTGGGCATTTTCTCAGCCTGCCCTTTGCTTGCTCTCAGGACTACCAGCTCGCTGCACTTTGCCTCTCACAAGCCTCTTTTTCTCGGTTGAGAAAACGATTTCGAAAGACACCATACTCACATCATCGTTTACTTTAGCGGATGCCCGCCAGTCGCACCTCTCTTCAAACAATCCCTTCCGCGCGCGCGCCGTTTCCCCCTCCATCCCTAGCCCAACATCTCCGTTTCTCGATCCCACACCATCAACGTCCAACGGCAGACCTCTTTCGCGCAATCCGTTCCTTGACCCGCAAACGACAAAGCCCGCCTCACAATCAAACGGCGATTTGTTGATTAGCCTCGACGATATGGCGGCCAGACCTGCGGCGCGGTCATCCATTGATGATATTTTTTGTAAGTCACAGTCGTAACGTTTTTGCCCTTTCATTCGTATTGTTCTGTACTGTACCGGTCGCATTTACTGCGCCGTGCTTGTTGCTGTCTTTTGGCTCTCGTTTGCGTCATACATGGGAACCGCGCTCTAGTGACCCCTCGTTCCTTCCTTTTCGGGTGCCACAAGACGCTCCTTCCCGTTGTGCTCGTTTCTCCCTTCGTTTTGTTGTTTGTTTACCGCGTCTCGCTTTCCCCTCCATGCGCTCAAAACTCATCGCCCTCTTCCTCTCTTTCTTCCTTTTCAACTTCACACAACGTCCTGCATGACGACTTGCCAAGACCGGCGACTAACTTGCATGCAGACGTCTCTAAAGGTTGACGACAACGCCATGTCCGCAATCAGCAACCCCAACACCTCCGTTCCCACGAGCAGTGGTGAACTGCTCAAGAAGCCCACAGACGGTCGTCCGCCACGCCCGCCTGGTGGTCCGCCAGGCAGCCGCCCAAGCCATGGTGGCCGTGGAGGAGCCCCGCCGCCGCGCTCTAAGAACGCACCGCCGCGACAGTCTCCTCCGGGCAACCACCGCCCATCGCAGTCACAGGAAGAGGCCGCGAAGGCAAAGGCCGGTGCCATTGGCATCGCCAAGGGCGAGCCTGTCGGTGCGAGCTCCTCGACCCGTCGCCCCTCCCAGCCTACACGTGCTCGCCGCAATTCCGAATCGTCTGTTGCCCCCGACGACAAGACCCTGTCCAGAGGCGAGAAGGTGCTCCGTGACCTACGCAAGCGCGAGCAGAACAGCGTACGACTGGCACGACCAAGCCCCACCGGCCGCCAACGACATTATTGATCAGATGGATGCCTCGAGCATCTTCGGCAACGGTAAGCCCCTTTTTTGACACAGCCACTCTGTACAATGCCACACACAATGATTATCTGATAGATACTAACAACATTGCAGTTTTCCACCACGACGGCCCCTTTGATGCGCTGAACCCTCACCGCAACCGTAAGGGCAGCCCGCCGGGCCCCCATGCAGGCCTTCCCCAAGGACTCGCTCAACAACAGCATTGGCGGATCCGGCCCTCTCAACAAGCGGCCTGACCACCGGACCTTCATGGGCCAGGGTGAAGACGAGGCGTTCAGAGAGTTCTCCAACAACCACCAGCCTCCGGCGAGCGGCAAGATCGCCCCTGTTGGTGTCTTTGATCCCCTGCAGCGTGGCACTTGCTCTCCACGGCGACCAGTCTCTTGGCTTGGGTACCTCGACGTTCCTTGAAGGCACACCGGCGGCCCGCACGACTATTCAGCGTCGCGAGGCCGAGCCGCGCACAGGACATCCAGGACAACCCGCTGCAGCGGAAAAAGTCTCTGGCACAGCGTTTCCGCAGCATCAACCGCGGCCCTCGTGAACCCCACCCGACGCGCGCCTTCAGCACTGACGGCGGGCCGGCCTCTGCTGGCGCTACAAACTGGCAGCATACAACAACGAGACCAATCCGTTTGACGAGTTCGACCGCAAGGGTGGCGACGACGTCATCACTGTCCGCAGAAAGAACTCGGCAGCTCTGCCCAACAGCCCACCGCCACTGAGCCCGCCACGTGGTCTAGGTCTTGAGCGCCGGTCGACCACCGACGGCACGACTGCCAAGTCGTCCGGCGGTGATTGGCACTTAACCCTACCACAACTGTTATCTCCAGCGGTGCGGGTGAGGACTCCCAGCAGAAGCCCTCAGGCCTTCTGGCACGGGTAAAGAGTTTGAAGGGCGGCCGCCGGCCGGCACCACCTCCTCCCCCTCCGATGGTCAAGGACTCTTAGAGAGATAAACTTATCGCGAGGGCAACAGGGGCGGAGCAGTTGCCGGACGTCTGAGAATAGCGAAAATTGAGGCCAGTGGCAACCCGAACTACCTAAGAAGAGAACCGATGATAAGTCAAGGTCAAGACCATTTGGGTGCCCTGGCCAGTGGCCCTTCTTGTTTTTGGAAGACAAGAGGCCAAGAAGGAAGGGTTTTATGTACTTTGTTGTTCTAGAAGGGAAACAAACAAGGGGAACCCACAAAAAATACCCGAGCAAAACAGAAGTAAATCTCACAAGCATTCACGCCGCGATATGCACGAGCATAAGCGGTGTTGGGAGCCGGCGACGAGTGGACTCGCACTTTTTCTTTTATTTCTTGGTCTTACCTTACGCCGTTGCTCTCTCGACTTGTTCATGAACTTCTGCTTGACGGGCTGACAAAAAAAATTAAAGGCAGTTCTGGGAGGAAATTTGGCGTTTTGTCTCTTTTGATACGCTCCTTTTTGATTTCACCTTTTTTGCTCTCTTTTGCTTTCTTCTGATTTTTATTGTTCTGTTTTGGTTTGTTCTGTCACCGACACTCCTTCCCAACTTTTCTTTGTAAACATTCCATATAGTAATTGAATCTGGAATATAAGAGATCAATCTTAAAATTACTTTCATCGTGACCATATTCCGTGATGATGTGGCCGTGTGTAAACCGACCGCGGCGTCACCATACTGGAATCGCAGAAGCCCATCCATATCTGCAATACTGCACAATATTACGGCAACTGTTCCTTCGCCTTTTTTTTTTTGGCAAGGCCATAGTGGACAAGTAGACGGTCACTCCTTCCGTCCAGAGTTCTTTCGGGTATTTATCTGCACTTGAAATGTCCAGTTTTACATACTGACGTGGTGAATTGAGGAAGGAGCGATGTTGTCAATTGCTGTCAGCCCCGGCCGCCGATCGGTGGTGGGGAAAGGTCAACTAATTAACATACCAAATGGCAAGAGTGACTGACTGACTACCTTTCCACTAGAATTGCACACTTTACCTGCAACACCTCACAAAAGCAGAAGGAAACGGAATTCGGAAAAGGGGGCTCGATTCTGAATTTAATTTTGTTCAGGCCACTCTCGTCATTCATTACCACCCCGGCTCAGATCCGAGTCGCCCACTGTGCTACGAGAACAACCAATACCCCTCTCTTTAAGAGCCGCAAAAAGCTGCCTGCTCAACCTCTACCTGACGATTGACATTGACTGCGCGCCAAACAGGGAGGACAATTTTCCGCCGAACACAAACTCAAGATTATAAGTTCGAGCCCCGGGAAACGATTGCACGGAGGCCCAAGAAGGGAGAGACAGAGAGCACCTCCCATCTCAGGCATTGAGAGAATCTTACATCATCAGCGCTGACAGCTCGGGGCTGATTTACTCTTCCTGTCTTCTCATACCTTGGATTGTGCAGTGACATGAGCCAAGCTGGAGTGCTCGACCGGCGAGATGGAGAGGGTCTCGCTGGATATTCCCAAGTTTCACATCGACGAGCCGTTACAATCAGACATACACGTCTCCGGAGACCCAACAGCAGCAACGACGACAACGACACGACAGTATGCTACACGAGCGGCTGCCCCGAGCTGGACGGCCGTGTCTTTGGCGGGCGGCTAAACGGCGGACTGACGGGTGGCCTGGTCGGCCTCAGCTCGGAGGGTGATATTGGCATTGTGGTCAGTCGTCTCCTTACCTTTCTGCTCCTTGACCGGCTTCTAACTCACGGGCAGATATCTCTTCAAGTGGCTGTCCAACATTTACACCAGAATGTCGCCGCCACGACACGACTGATCACCACCCTCCCCGTGGCCATGTTATCCGCCTCCTAAAAGGCATTCTAAAGGGTACCCTACTGCCGGTGCATATGCAATGCACCCGAGAAACGCAAGCTTTCGCACGAGGCTAAGGCTTCTATCCTTGGTTCGTATCTTGATCTCTCGCGTCTATGGCCATGAAGACCTGCAAGCTGTCCTTGGCGAGCTCGAAGCTGGAATGCCCTTCCAGCGGCTCTGGTCGACTGTTCAACCGGCAAGAGCAAGGAGCCCAGGCAGATGAGTGAAGCGGACCAGACGGGACAAGTGGACAGTACAGGTGCCACGACACCAGCAAAGCCTCCTAGAATCGTCATTCTCACAGAAGATGGACCATCATTTCAAGTGGATGCGTTGCAAAGCAATGGCGGTCGACTATATGAGCTATACGGACAATTGATGCGTCGGGTAAGGGCGCTGGCTGCTGCTCGACCAAGCTTGCCCACAAACGACACAGCATATCGGCCACTCGTCTTTGTTCTCAATAGCACAATCACGAAGCGTCCCGAAAGAAGGGCCAAGCATCGCTGCCGCAGCCGACGATGGCACCTTTGGTGGCCCAGATGAAAGACAAACAACAGTTCTAGCACACACGATCGACCAGGACACTACATACCGACTCGCCCTCACGGCACTACAGAAGGGCCGTCACATCGGCCGCCCAGACGTCTTCCGGCTTTGTTGCGACGAGCTTGCCAGAGCTCAATGCATTGAGCCCCGGTACAAAACGCTTCTGGACTACTATTGTAGTCTCCACGTCTGCTTTACGCGCCTGCCGATCGACCTTGTGGATCTCTGGGGGAGGCCAAGAGGTGGCAGCACCAGCCCTGCCGACTCGCCTCTCTGTGTCGCCACGGTCGAAAGTGACGAAGCCGAGATCAGCCAGCGAGCGGTCGATAGGACAAGCGTTGCCTACCTCACTCGTGGCATTGTTCACGATGCGTCATCGACATGAGTCGATATGGGTGATTGATATACAAAAAAATACAACCAATTGATATGCTTCTGGCTAAATAAATCGGACACGAACGGCATTGGGGCCGACACCACTTATTCTATATACAAACCAACACCAGCCACCGTCCCTACTTCTAACACACATCTTACAACTTCGAACCGGCCTTCCGTGCCTTGGCCTTCTCCTGGTCACGCAACAGACGACGCAGGATCTTGCCACTGGGGCTCTTGGGATAATGTCGATAAACTCAACACCGCCCTTGAGCCACTTGTACGGGGCCTTGTGCTCCTCGACGTGCTTGGCAATCTCGCGCGCCACCTCGGCCTCGGGCTTCGATGCGTACGCGGGTGAGCGGACAACAAAGGCCTTGGGCACCTCACCGGCGTTGTCGTCGGGCACCTGGATGACGGCCGTGTCGGAGACGGCAGGGTGCGTCAGCAGGTGGGCCTCCAGCTCTGCTGCGCGACCTGGTGACCCTTGACCTTGATCAGCTCCTTGATACGGTCGACAATCACCAAGTGCTCATTGCCCTTGGGGGACAGCGTGACAATGACCTCGTCACCAGTGCGGATCCAGCGGCCGTCGTCGTGGAAGACAAATGTCTCGTTGGTGGCCTTTTCGTTGTTGAGGTAGCCCAGGACGACGGAGGGGGCCTGGACGAGCAGTTCGCCGGGGGTGTCGTACTTGGTGACCTCCTGGCCGTCGAAGCCGATAATCTTGGCCTTGGCGCCCGGGACGAGGGAGCCGGACGAGCGGTCGTATGTGTCGTGCTCACTTGTTGAGCAGACGACAGTCGAGGTCTCGGTCATGCCGTAGCCCTGGCCGATGATCCACTTGGGGTAGATGACGCGCAGGTCGTTGATCGTCTCCTCACCGGTGGGCGCGGCACCAGTGTACATGAAGCGGACGGTGCTCAAGTCATATTTGGAGCAGACGTCCTGGCTCCGCAGAAGACGAATGACAATCGGGGAACCTGGTAAGAAAGTTAGCGACGAGCGACAAGCCACTGCACAAACAGGGCGACAAAACAGGGCGACACTTACAATACGAAGCTGCTGGATCTTGTACTTTTGGATGGCGGCGAGGAAGGTCTCGAGCTCAAACTTGGGCAGAACAATAATGGCGTCACCACGGTACGAGCCACAGTGTGCGATAACAACAAGGCCATAAATGTGGCTGAACGGCAGCAGGCCAATCTCGACCTGGGTGTCAACGCCGGCACCCTTGCGGCCGACGGACTCGTACGTGGAGATCTGGAGAACATTGGCGATGACGTTGCGGTGGGAGATCATGACGGCTTTCTGTTAGGAAGGAGCATGCTGGTTAGCAACCGAAATACGAAATGAAAACTTTCCAAAAAGAAAAAAGAAAAAAAAAAAGAAAAGAAAAACACCACAGCGGTCACTCACAGGAAGTCCGGATGTGCCGCTGGAGTAGCACAAAAGGCCGGCTGCCGCGCGCCCTGGCCCTTGGTCCACTTGACCGTCTCGAGCGCGGGCAGCTTGGAGCCCTCGGCCACAAGCTGGTCCAGGCTCGGCTGCTTGGCCGCTTCCCGCTGGGCGGCATCGGGCGCGCCGGGCACGTCGATGATGTACACCTTTGTCGTCGGGGATCTTGACGGCACGCGTGGCCTTGAGGGTGGTCTCGAGCAGGGCCTGGCACGTGAAGACTGCCGAAGCGCCCGACGTTGTGAGCTGGTGCTGCAGTTCGAGGGCCGAGTAGGCGGCGTTGGCGGGCGTGCTGATGCCCGAAAAGCGGTGGGCGGCGTACATGGCGGTCATGTAGTCGACGGCGTTGAGGGAGAAGACGGCAATGACCTTGTCCCAGGGGGTGCCCTCGGCGGGCTGCCAGCCGAGACGCTTGCCGAGAGCGCGGGCCAAGAAGTCGACGCGCTGGGTCATCTCGGCCCAGGTGTACGTCTTGCCGGTGAGGCCGCAGGTGTAGGGGTTGCGGCTCTTGCTGAAGGCGCGGCGGCCAAACTGTTCATCGGTCATGAACTGCTCGATGGTAACCGAGTCCGGGGGGTCTACAAGGAACGGGGAATCTGTCAACCGTTTGCTCATGTGTGGCATATTCCGCCCGCCTCTCTTGACTTACCAATGGGCAGCTGCGGCACCCATGACGGAGGATGGAACACCATGGCTGCTGTGTGTTTTGATGGTGATCTGCGGATGCGATTGTCAAAGGGGAGATGTGGGTTTTGTTTGAGGGCCAATACAAAGTACGTCCGAGATTGTTGTTTGTTGACTGTCGTGGAGAGAGAGGTATGAGATATTTGGAATCCTGAACAGCGTGTGAGGAGTGAGGAGAAAGGTGTGAGAGAAGACAAGATACGATGGACAAAAGGATGAGCGGAAAGAGAAGTTAAAGGGAGAGAGAAGATCTAGGTGTGAGATTCGGTGGGAGGAGTTCAAGATGCGGAAGCCAAGACCAAGAAATAAAAACGAGCAAAAATGAGGAGGCACGGAAGTTCAGTGAGGTAGCCTTGCTGTCGTGACCTCTCCTAGTCTTGAAGGCGAGCGGGACCGCAAAGGAGCTTCCCTCTCATTCCCTCCTGCCCTCCTTCTCCTCTTTCCTGTCGTTCCTTCTCCTTCAGTGGGATTAGCGTGTGGAGTTTCCTAGTTCCAGAGTTCCAGTGCTTGGGAGAGACAGGCAAAAAAGTGTGGAGGTGAACCAGAGGCGGGATAGCGCGCCTCGGCACATCTGTGGGGGCCCGGCGGGGAAGGAGCAACCTGGACGGCGCTGTATTCGTGGAAGGAGCTGTGGTCGACAGTGCGTTTTGGGTGACTGTGGGCACCTCGACGCTTGCCGTTCCCAGCATCCGAAATTCGAGATTCGCCGGACCTACATAATCTGAGGGGGGAAAAAGAAGGAAAGCGCGATGCTGCGCAACCGCCAATAGCTGTTGATCTATCTCTACGACATGCTCCGTCCCCCAAAATAACGGCTTTCAATCAGAGGCGATAGCCCGACCACCATGCAGGTTTTCGGTGGTCATCTCGGTGCTCTACATTAAACACGAAGATTTGTCGAGCTTAACCGGTACTTTTTGCTCTCTCGTGTAAACGTACGTCGTACTCCGTATATATATTGCTCGAGTGCAACCTCCCATCTTTAGCTTTAGACGTCTGCTGGTGGGATTCTAACTTCTTACATGAGGTTATCAGACTGCGACACAGTCTTTTTTTCGCGGTAAATTCTACTCTCTACCAAAATAAATTGCCGCGTCCCTTTGTCCATGGGGTAAGAAGACAGGAAAGCACTGTGGTAATGAGTTGAAGGACTGTGCTGATCGCCGTGACCACCGAAAGCTGGGTCGCTCCTGCCCGCTACACACCCGACCCTTCCTGGCATCTGTCGGCTTTCGGCTTTGGAACCGCCCTGCCCCGTTTTCGATAGTTTCGAATTTGGGGAAGGAGCAATCAGCGAAGCGGAAGATATACTGAGTCGAGGGAATAGGGTAAGACTTGATCAATATACGACGCTCCGTATCAGTTGTAATTACCCCCCAAAAATGGCCGGGTTGCTTTTGAAGCTACACTATCGCAAGTCGGTACTTTGCTGCTGTATTCCAGATAGAACGAAGAGCCATGTGGAATTACTTCCATTTCTCCGCAAGAACCTAGCGTTCTATTTGTTTCTATTTGCCCTCTGATGGCGTCAAAGTGGAGAAGCGGAGAAGAGAGACAGACAATGAGGACAACACCCAGCCAAGCCCAGCTACTCGATTTCGGACCCTACGGTCTATCTGTGTCTGCGGCCATTCCCCGCTGTTCCAGTCAATCAGGGCGAACTCGACAGGGCGGATCGTTCCGTGGGCAGTGGTTGCATATTGTCTCGTCTCATTTGTTTCCCGGCTTTCAATTTTACGTGAAATCTCGCATTTCAACAACGTTCGGATAGATGTTTTTTTTTTTTTTTTTTTTTTTTTTTTGAGAATTACGGCTTTGCCTCGTGAGGATATATTTAAACGATGCTTTAGTTGAAGAGAATATCTACCGTCTATACATGCCGGGATTCTTGGAATGGCTCAAGATGGTGATGGCTTCGCTACGGCTTTATTTATCCTGATGCAGCGGTGTGTCCTTGATACTCACGTCCTTGATACTCACCTTCGTTGTTCCATGGGTGTTCAGTGAGCTCTCATAGTGCTTCAAGCTTCCAATGCATGGTGAATATGAGTTTTTATGTTTCTATTTGTACAGTTGCGGTATCAAAAAGTTTTCTTCCTACTCCCACTTCAGCTCACAAGCAGCACCACGCTGCCAAAGTGCCGCCGCATGTCCACCTGCTCCACGTCGTGCGTGTCCTCCACCTCGCCCCACTGCGCCGTCTGGAAAGCCGTCTCCATGTTGGTCGCAGCAAAGGCGTCCTCAATGGACAAAGCGCTGCCGTTCTCCTTTGTAGAGGTGGCCGTCGGCGACCACCCGGCCACCAGCCGCGACGCAACCACCATGCTCTTGCCCGCCAGTGTCGCCCGCTCCACACCTGCCAGGTCCCAACCGTTCAGCTGCTCCAGCCATGAGCCCACGGCCGTGCGCGTCTCGGCCGGGTGCGCCTTGGGAAACAGCAGGCTTGCCTGGTCCGCACCGCCCAGCACGGGCTCCACCACCACTCCGGGCCACACGTGTGTCTTCATGTACGCCAGAATGGGGCCGGCCGTCTTCTCCTGCAGCTGCCGCAGCGTAATCTCGCCGTGGCCCTGCACAAAACGTACGGCCGCACCGCCAGGCCCGTGCAGGCTCGCCAGCTCGTCCGGCGGCGCCCAGCACAGCAGACTGTCCGTATCCAGATAGCGCAGCAGGTTTTCAATCAACGCTTTGCGCATGGGGCCGTCACCAGCAGGGTATTGGACGGCTTCTTCTTGGAGGTCCACTGCCCGGCACACCAGCGACATCAGCGGCACCCGGTGGCCCTGGGTGGCCTGCTTCACCGACGCCAGCCCGTCCCACTCTGCCGCCAGCGCGTGCGCCAGCAGCTTCTTGTGCGCCGGGATGTTCAGGATTTTCTTGGTGGTCGGGTGCCGCAGCGGGCGGCTGTCGAGGCGCACCTGCAAACTGTCGTCCACTGTTTCAAGACTGGTCTTCTTCCAGAAGCGCGTGCTGTCGGGCCCGCTGGTCTTGGCGGCGAGAGCTTTACGGCGGGAAATGCGAATGGCGCGGTCTTCGGCTTCACGGACGAGATCGGTGGCCCGTTTGGCGGCTTCTTTGGTCTCGCGGGCGGCGGCTCTTGCGCCATTGACTGCGTCGGGTTCTTGCGGCTGCGACTGTGGTGTCGGTGGGTTGGGCGGCGGGCCCTGGCCGTACATGGGGACGACATCGGCCGCGCGGGGCGGGGTTGGGAGGGGAGATGCGACGTCGGCAGAGGTGTGGAAAGGCCGCGACCGAGAGAGAGAGGATTGTGTCAGTGTCGTAGAGGAAATTGCCGTCATTGGCGTCATAGGCGACGATGTGCTGATCTGCTGGAACCTGCATTGGACTTGAACGGCTTGTGTAGTGCGTGCCGTAGACGCAGATGCGCCCGACAGGCGAATTCTTGAAACAGACCGCATTGTGACTTTGGCCCTTGTGTGTTGTGCGGACAAAGGTTGCTGTTGTTGGAAAAGAAGTAAAAGTCAAGAGCCAGGTCGAAAGGTCGAAAGGTCCCGCTTTGTCACGAGTCACCGTTGCGGGCGATTTTTTTTCTTCAATTGGAGAGACTTGACCAAAGCTAGAGCCGACTCGGCCGACCATTCGTTCGGCACTATCTAAACAGACCCACTTTTAGCTTTCCGTACCTGTACCATTATCTGTACCTGTACAACGTTCCTGGACGTCACTTTCAATATGATATGCTTGACAACAAAGAAATAAAGGATACAGGCACACCTATTCTGTTTCTTCATTACAATTGCCGTCGATGCTTGAAGGCGGAAAATCAACGTGGAATAATATAGAAACAAGGTAACCAAAAAAGACCTCCCAAAAAGCGCGTGCTAATATTAACTGGTAGTATACAATGCAAAGTGTTTCTCTTTTGAACAAAAAAACAAAAAACAAAACAAAGAACGAGAACATGAAAATAAAAAGAGTCGAAAAAAGTACAAAAAGTGATCAAAAAGACATCTAGTACGGCGGCCGGGACAGGTTGCCCAGCCCGTTCTCGCCAGCACGACTGTCAATGCCCTTGAGCAGTGACGTCAGATCCAGCGGCGGTGTGTCCATGTCGTCGCCCAGGACGCTCGACAGAATGCTCTCACCGCCGCGGCTCTTGACATTGCGTCGGGTGGCCGCAGCCGCAACGGACTTGGCCGGCGGCGAGGTCATCGGGCGCAGAGGTGTTGCCGTCTTGGCTGCGTTGGCATTGGCCTGTTGTTGGGCCTGGAACTGGTGCTGCTCGCGAATAATCGGCGACGGCAGTGGCGGCACCGGCGGGACAGACTCGTCGTCATGATCTCCGCCGTTGTTAGCGCCACCGCTGGTCTTGTAGTTGCTGCCGTTGCCGTTGGGCGCCTCCAGGAACTCGCCCGTCGTCGAGCTCTTGCGGCTCGGTGACGTCACCTGCTTGGTCGGCGACGATACTGAACCGTCGGCATCAGGTTGCGACGATTGTTGTTGCTGCTGGTCGGCACCACCAACAGCAGCACCAGCGGCTGCTGCATTGACGCCTTGCGGCGGGTTGAAGGAGAACTCTGAGGCTGAGATATCGTAGCTGGCCATGCTGGAGCTGTCGTCATCGTCATCGTCGTCATCGTCATCGTTTTGGCCGCGGGTCTCGCCGTGGCGGCTGCCTAGGTTGGCATGCACTGCGGCACCCGACAGCGCCATCTTGAGCTGGTCAACCGACGTAACGAAGCCAGTTCCGTTGCGGGCACCGCCCCGGCTCGACATACTACCGCCGGGCGAGGGCGAGACACCACTGCGGATGCTCGATTTGCGCAGCTTCGTCACTAGCGGCGCCAGGTTGTCGTTGTTGGCGCCCAGGTTCTGGTGGCTGCCTGAGGGCGACGGACCATTGTTTCCGCCACCGTTTACGTACAGGTACTCTCTCCCCAGGCCGCTCGACGTGTTGGCCATCAGGCGCGTGCGGCCACCAGCACCAGCAGCGTTGTTAGAGTTGGTCGCCATCGTGCCGGTGCGCGACCCACTAAGAGACACCGACTTGCTGCCCGCGCTCTGCTGCACGGCCTGGATGACGGCGTCGCGCGACCAGTCCGACAGCATCTGGCTCTTGTACGAGGCGGGGACCTCCTCGTCAAAGTCGGTCGTGCCATTGCCGTTGCCGTTGGAGGCTGCTGCTGCACCTGCACCACTCCCTGCGATGCCAAAGTTGAACGAGCCTGTGGCTCTGCTGGGACTAATAGCAGGGCTCTGCGGCGGCGAGCCGGCCGTTTCCTGGTAGCCTGCGCAAATGTTCTCGACCAGCGACAGGCGATCGTCAAACGGCAGCAGGGCCTCCGTCTCAATCTCGTGCAGGGGCATCCGCGGCTGTGGCCGGATCATGCCGGGCGTGCCCACGAGCTCCAACAACGAATTGGGCGGGACGTGCACACCCTCGACCCAGAAGTGCTTGGAGCGGCGGCGGGTGACTTCGTTGCGGATGGCGTGGCCCACCATTGTCGTTTCGAAGCGAAACTTCTCGGTCAGCGTCCAGAAGTAGCCGTGCACCAGACTGCCCACACGGACCTTGGCCTGTGGTGTCTCGACGTCCTGGATGGCCTCCTGCAGCTGGAAGATCATGGGCAGGCCATAGCGCGTGGCGTTGACGCCCAGCTTGTCGACGAGCTTGTACAGCAGAACGTGCAGCAGGACAATATCGGTCTCATAGTCGACATACTGCAGCGCGTTGTCGTAGATGGCGAGGTGGAGCAGGGACAGGAAGAAGGTACGCCGTCTACGGTTGGATCCGGGCTGCTTGGCAGTGCTGCTGCTTGCCACGCCGTTTTCGCCACGGTTCGATGCGCTCGACACGGCGCGTCTTGCCAGGTTCGAAGCTGCTCCCCAGCGCCGGCTGCCGGGCCGTTCTTTGTGCTAGGGCGGTTGCCGATCACAGAAGTGAACGGTAAAGATGACCCAATCGTGTTGTCGTCACGAGCGCGCTGGTCGCCGTGGGAAACCTCGCGGTTCGAGCCAGGTGATGAGGGCATCGACGTATGCCTTACGCACCTGGCCATCGGGGTCCCGCAGCAGCCAGTGCGTGCCCTCCCAGACCTGGATCGGCACGCGGTTCCGTGAGAGCGTCTGGTTGGCGCCCAAGTTGGTCCTGGAGTTGGCCACCAGCAGAATAGCCTTGATCGACCGCAGCACGGCCGTCTTGGCTACACTGAGTGAGAAGAGCGAGTCGACTGTGGGCTGGTGCAACGAGTTGTTCTTCTGTGGCGAGTCGCCTGCATCGTCGTTGTCGGTCTTTGCACCCTCGTTGGATTTCTCGCCCGGTGGTGTGGAGTTGCCCGTGGCGCTGTTGGACCGTGGCGGCTTCATCCGGTACAGAATGGTCGAGACCATGTCGGCAATCTGGTCGGCATAGTATACATGTGTGGCAAGGTCACCGATGCACTGCTGCAACCGCGTCAGAAGCTCCTTACGCTTTGACGCAACGGTCGTGGCAGATTCGATGGCGGCCAATGTGGTGGGCGAGCGAGGGTCGGGGCGGCCGGGCAAAGGGCCTTCAGAAGCAGCAACGGCCGCTCCCGCGGCAGGGTCACCAGGCATCTGGACGAGCTTCTTGATATGCTGGATAAAGCCCAAAAGCACGTCCATGACGCTAAGGCCAATCAAGCTCTCTTCTGAGCGGAGTAGAGAGCCGATCATAGTGGTTAGTGCAATGTGGCGATCAAGGGTCTCATCGGAAAGGGGCGTGCGGGCCAGGGCGTCCATAACGGTAATCAGAATGATGTAACGCTCCTGTACAGGTGCCCAGCGTATGAGGAGGCCACAGATCTTAACGGACCAGCCTCCGTCCCGGCTACCGGGGCTCGTGCGTACAACGGCTTCGCCTTGGTCGATGCGGTCCTTGACGAAGTCCAGCAGCGCCAGAGTAGCGTAGTGAATGAGCGAGCGGCTCGATGAAATAAAAATCTGCTTCAAGCACTGGATAGCCAGCACACCAATGTCCTGCTCAGCTAGCTTGTCGACATCCATGGCGGTACCAGAAAGGGCAATAGGGTTTGTATCGCCCGCGGTGTCGGCGGTGCGCACAGTGGCCACACTGTTCCGCCGTTTCAGCTGGCGGTCGTTGTCGTCCTGCTCTTCGGCTTCGGCACGGTCGAGGAGCACGTCGAGGAACTCTTCGTTATCGGTCCACAGGTTCTCGAGGATCATGGGCACCATCATGCCGTACTGGCGACCGGCAATGGACGAGAGGGCGTCAGAGGCGGCGACAGCCTTGATGGCCTCGAGACCGGCGCTGCGCCATCGCATGGCCACGGGCTTGCTGGGCCGGCTCTTACCGGGCGACAGGCGAGTGGAAGCGAACGACGCATAGTGGCGCACAACGGCCTCAAACTGGGCAAGGTAGAACTGGTCAGCGAGCAGAGTAGAGGCGTCGTGGTTCGAGCAAAAGGCCTCAAAGGTCGGGATGGACGACTCGACCATGGTGATGTCGTTGGAACGGAGGATGACGTCGAGAATCTTGAGGACATTCGGGGCGAACAAGGGCAGGTCTTTGGGGTTCTTCTCGATCAGAGCCTCGAGGATCTTGAGAGTGACCTGGACATTGCCGATCCGCTGGCGCCAGACGTCGCTGGCGGTCTTCCGCTCGAGGAAACTGCCGACCTTTTGGATCTTACTCCGGCGGGAGGTGGCGTAGTAGAGCAAGTAGCTCAGTTCGCTCGAGTTGGGCTTGACATCGATGGTGCCCTTGGTGGTGCGTGGGTAGCACTTGAGCACCAGGACCTGGTGCTTTGGCCGGCACTTTTGAGCGATTGCGTGCATGGTGAAGAGGGTGAACGAGCTGTCGTTCGAGGTGCCGAGGTATCGAGGTGTCGAGGAGAGGTTGAGGTAGGGATCGTCGGTCTAGTTGAAGCTCACGGCAACGGCCGCTGCAGCAGAGGAGCTGGGACGCGTGGAGTGTCGTCTTCAATTACCGCTGAGTTGTGGGAGGGCAAAAGCGTAAAGGGAGAGCAGTTGACACCGTGGTCCGAGGAGAATAAGAGGGAGAGTGGTCGTATCGAAAAGCTGATGTCATGAATGAAAGGAGGACAAAAAAAACAAAAGTCGGAAACAAAGAGAAAGTCGCGAGAAGGTAAAATGACGAGAATTCCGAAACAGCAACAGTTACTGCCGCAAAGAGACAATGTAGAGCACAGTCAATTGCAAACTGAGAGTATCGGTGCTCGACGTTTCAAAGCCGGGTCGGTGGTCGCACAAATTGAGGTCGACGATGCTGCAGCAAACTGGCCACAAGACGATGACGAGGCGAATTTGGAGAGTTTGGAGACTCCAAAGTAGCCAGGGCGCAGATGGACTCGGCTGGTGCCTTGAGCTGTTGTGGACAGACGAGGCAGTGCGAAGGGCCAAGTGCGATTAAAAATTAAGATGTACGTCGTAATGCGAAAAGAGAGAGAAAAAAATGTTAATGTGAGGCGTCGAAGTTCGTTTGTCGTCGCATGTCGAGCTCTCGAGTGTCGTTTGTTGGAAAAGGGGGTGGAGAGAGAGACCAAAGCAAATGAGATCAAGAAAAAAAAAGTGAACAGGGGGAAAGGAAGGCAAGAACGCGCGCGAGGAAGGAGGCAGGGGATGCGAGAAGGAAGGAGCGAACAAGGAGCAGTTACAGGGGGGTCACAGCGTGGTGATAGCGCATCGGGCACCTGCACAAGGCCTGAACCGGGGCCTAGAGCGCGTGAACGATACGAGTGAATGACGGTCGCTGCTACCCACGCAAACATTCTTACAGGAAGGTACAGGGGTACACGTGTACCCTCCTGCCCGCGCCAATATGGGCGACTTGCTCCTTCCAACTGTCCAGGCGCGAAACTGTTGCTCGATAGCGCCTTCCAGTTGCAACTAGCGCGGCCACTTTAGCAAGGAAAGCGCCAACGGCTGCATATCCAGCGGACCACACATCCCCCAGATCAGCGCCAATTAACGAGGTGTAGAAAAACAAAACAACCAACATGCAAGCTGTCGGGCGGGTTCTTTGTCAGCTTTTGGCGCCTTTTGGCTTCCTGTGGCTTGTTCTATCTATTTGGTGCATCCCTTATTGATAAGCTCGACAGGGTGTCCGGCCATTTACACATTTTGCATCCGAAAGACAGGTTTTGGAAAGAGCGCGGCGCGGAGGGAAAAACGGAAAGAGGTTCACGATAGTCGGGGGGAAGAGGGAAACACCGCCACCGGCAGGCCCGGAAAGCTGGGAAAGAGCGACCCCGTTTCCCTCCCCTCTACAACCTAAACGACGATCGCTGGCCAACCTAGCGGTTTTTTTTCTACCCCGAAAATGCACAATGACGAACGTGCCTCCACGTCTCTTGCTCTATCTACATGTGAAGCCGAAATGCCTCAAGTCAACTGGCAAACTGGCATGAGGACAAGAGGGGCAACTCGACGACGTGCTATTCTGCGCTCACTGATTCCGCTGATTCTCACGATCTTTCTCACGATTGCATGCTCGTCCTACATCGAGCTCGCCGCCTTTTTGTTCTGTAGCCTATCTTTGTATCTACTCATCAGCCTAAAGCGTATTACTCCGTACACATCTTACTTGCAGCTTTGCGAAACCTGCAAAAAGGTGAGCCTTGTACGGAATCTCTTTGTATTTTGTTGGGGTGTTTGAAGATTTGCCGTCCATCAAGGAACGCCACAAGGAACTGCCAGAAGTGCCGGGACGAGTAGATAGAGTTGGACAGGTTGCTGGAAAGGCTGTCTCACATTTTCTTTCAAACGTGTTTAAACATAGCCTCCACAAAGTCAGCAACGTCAGGCCCCTTTTGTATGGCACACCTGACAGCCTATCATGAGGAAGAAACAACCAAAATTGTTGGGGAAGATGAGGGATTGAAAGTTACAAAAAGCTTAACGCACACTCCGCGAGACACTTAACCACATAGGAAGACATCAAAACAGTCGGTATGACTTATGGCTTCTGCCGTCTCTCTCGTGCCGTCTCATTTCAGCCTTATGACCAGCCTGCGGGACAAGAAAAGCGACGCGTTGCAAGGATGTTTTTGTTTCTGGCCCTTTTGGAACATGCCCCACGTTGCCACTTTGTAAGATACCTTGCACGGGCGGGACTCCTGTCCATATTTTTACAGTGCGACTGTAAAAAATGGACTTTCAATATTGTTCAGAAAACCAAGTTATATTCCTACGCGGCGTGTTTTTGGGCTATATCCGTGTTATGTACGTCGTACATTGTAGGTGTACACCGTCTTGTTTATGCCAAAAGTACGCTCAATCACGTAGTTGCACCGAGCAAAGACGAGCTTATGGGACATGGAACCGGCGTTGTCAAAAACGTGCCTTCGACGTGTCTTTCCATATTTTCAAGCAAGCTACTAGGCGACGGAAACGTGGGACCAACTGGTGACGTATTTGGCTGCCACTGGAATGTCCTTTAAACGGTGCACTAACAAGCGTTCTTGACTACTACCTCCCAACGATCGGGACCGACCGCCTCTAAACTTTCTTTTCTGACTTCAGCAGTGTTCACTTAGGTTAGGCAAAGATGAAAGTTAGTATTTTTTGTCCCTTTAATTCTCGACTTGCTAGCATCAACTTTTATAAAAACCGTCGCTATTTAAACATGCTTCCCCAGAAAGAAAGTACCACTCTTTAAAGCTAAAACGCAGCAACTGTCATATTCTGTCTAAAAGCCCAAACACCGACTTCGACGTCCCCCCAAATACGAAGACCGTTCTCAAATTATGCTTTCATCGTGCTCAGCATTCTTGGCGGCCTCTCGTGTGTGGCCCAGTGCAGATTTTGACCATGGGCTGCCCATTTCTTCCATGTCGACGCTTCGGTTGATCTACACCCTCAGCTGCTCAGGTGACACGACGGTATCTCGGTGAAGGCGCTCGAGTTGTACTGGTCGAGCAGCTGGTGTTTGCCCTGTGCGGTCACCTAAGCTTGTTGTTGACGCACAAAGTACCTGCGATACCATGGCACGAAGATCGGGATTCTCGCCTGTCGGAGAAGGTTCTTGGCCAAGCGGTTGTTGGCTTTTGCCTCGTGGGGAGTGGGCGCTGTCTGACTTCGTTGAGCTGTCATGAACCAGGCTGGCCTGCTAGGCTTGCACTCGAGACCATTGCCCTACACCGTCCGAGTGGAGGAGCGGAGCATCGTCGTTTACCTCCCGCAACCTCGCGTGCCTGGAATGGTTGGCGCCGGCTAGGCTTTCGAAGCCACCCTCAACCTGGTCTCGATGTTGAGCTTGAAATGCCGATGTTTCCCCTTCAAATGTCTTTATGTTCTTCATGTTCTCCCGCAGAGCCCGTCGAAAGGGACTTTTCCCACGGAAAAAAGTACTGTGGTGGTGTAACAGGCTGGCCATTAGCTACTGGGGGCAGTATGGGGATGTCTGGCAGGCTAGGGTCAGCTGGGGTAGTTGGGGCCGACTGGAAGGCGAACGTAGCATTTCCCTTTTTGTCTCCATCATAAAATGGGTCGTCGTAGGTCGTCTGTACCTTTGCTACGTTCTCTTCTCTCTCTCCATGGCACACTTTCTGCAGGTTAAGGCTCAACTCCTGCAGGCGGCGAAGAGCATCCGGTGCAATCGCTTGCCTGGGAGTACCTCCACGACCACTGCTAGCGAGAGAAGGTGACGAGGACGAAGAGGAGGAGGATGAAGATGGGCTGGAAGAAACTTGTGCAGCACGCCGCATACGGATTCCAGACGCCAATAGCCCAGCATCTCTGTCAGCCAGCTTCCGCGGCGGAGGGCTTATGGTAGGGACCTGCGATAAACGGTGTGCGTCGGCAACTCTGTCGTGGGGCTCGGCCTGTGGAGGTGCAATGGGTGTAGAGACCTCGGGCTGGCCATTGTTCTCGGAGATGACAGGCAGTGGTTGAGATGGAAACTCACTTGCCTGTTGCCGGTTGCTCGCTGTTGATGAGGCCCGCCGCACCGAGCTGGACCAGCTCGTAAATCGCGACGTCTCGCCGCTAGCCTCGCTTGGCACAGCCTGTCCGGTCTCGTATGCGTGGACGACCGTCCCGGCATCGTTGTACTCGGAGCTAGTATGTAAGCCATTGGACATGGACAGCCGCCTTTCTCGTTCTGACATGAATTCTTGCCCGCTGAAAAGACCCTCGTGTGGCGCAGGGGTTTCGATGTGCTGCTCGAGCACCTGTTCTGAGCTGGAGTCGTCGCTCTTGGGGTGGCTCCAAAAGCTTCTCAGTCTCATCTTCACCCTCTTTGACACTTTGCTTGCCGTGCGGCGTAGGCTCCCAGTGCTGCTGATCTCGTTTCCAAGATTCTCTTCTTCTTCCAGGGCTTTGGCCTCGGGTACTTGCCGCTCAGGTAGAATGCTCGGTCGAGGTGTCTGGGGCTGGTTCTTCCGGAGAGATTTGCGCATACTCCTCTCGTCGCTTCGTGGCGTCCGCAGGGTGAGGCGTTTGTGAGAATGTTCCATGTTCGAAGGGCCTGCCGTGAACCTGTCGTCATCGTTGCTTGAGAAAGAATAGTTGCGCTTTTTGTGTGGCCGCAGGAAGCTTTTTGATGTTGTCGGACATGGTGGCGGTACGCCAGCCATCCCCACGGTCAAGTCGGCCATGCCCCTTGAAGGGAGGTAACCACCTTCTGTCTGGAAACACCCGCGGTTGTAGGCGTCATGGAGTGAAGGTATTGCCAAAAGCGGTTGCCTTTGAGTTGCACCGTGAACACCAGGTGCTAGTTGCTTGTACTCATAAGTAAAGTCTGTCTTGGCAGCAGCAACACGATAGTACGGTGGCTGGCCATATGAAGGGGTTGTATGGTTGGTCCCATCTGTAACTACTCTCAGAGATTTGTTCGCAAAAGTCGGTGCTGTGGCAGTCTTGTTATGCTTGCTGTTCCTTGATGGTGGACGTGACCAGTGCCTTTGGCTCAACATTGTGCGGCGAGGGGCTGTGCTGACGTGGATGGTGTTTCTTTTCATGGCAACGCTTGCTGCCACATCTCCATAGTTCTCCTTGTTCCGGGCCTGTGAAGAGGACCAGGTTTTGTTGATGTTTTGCCTAAGCTTAAGCATAGGGGTACTGGGTAACGAAGTCGTATACTGAGAGTAGTTGCTCTCGCTGATCGCAGCGCGCCGTGTCGAGGGTTGGGTATCGGAGCAAGCTAAATTTCGGATTGGTGTCCGATAAAGGGCTGGTGTCCACGGTGCATTGGCACGTGTTGCTTCGAGCCGTGCGGAGCTGATTGTTTGACCACCATTTTGGACGAAACGAACACTGCCGCTCTGTGGGCGACCGCTTGAATGTGATGCTGGTGGACGGATACTGCTCTCGGCTTGGCCGTGTTGTGTGATCCGCGCCGCGGTGCCAACATAGGGGTCAGGAAACAATGTCTGTGGTGCTTCGGGGCCGCTTTTCTCTCGGTTGTGGACAAAGGCCTTGCTGGCAGCAATGTGTGCATCTCTTGTGGAATCGACTGCATCCATATGCTTGAGGTGGACGCCGCGGATGCTCGAGCGCCCGTGGCCGGAAACATTGGATCGGGTCTTGGATCCTGGCATGGTAACTTCGGTGTTGATCTTCGGGATGTGGTGATTTATTTAGGCTTGTTGTTGACTTTGCTAACGTGTAAAAGTGGTGGTTATGGTGCAGAAAATAAGGCTCGGGCTTAAAAAAGTAAGTAAAAAGGGAAGCAGAAAAATATGCGGTGCTGATGTCAATGAACAATGGTGTATGGATAGATGGATCTGTGGTGGTGATAATCGCAGACGGTAGTTGAAGTGAAAGTAAACAAAGAAGCCAAGATGCGCAAAAAAGGGCACATGGCCAAAGAGAGACGGACTAATTAAGCCAGTCCGGGGAAACACATGGCGGAAGGAGCATACTGACAGACATCAGACGAATGTGGAAAGAACGACACAGTCGCATGGATTACACCCAAAAAGGCAAGATGCTGTCGTCCAATCGCATAAAGGGAAGGTGCGGCCGGCCCTATTTACAACATTTATATCGCAGTCACGAAGCACGACATCGAGTAAGATTTTGAAAGTGTGGTTTTCAAGAAATAGGTTCCTACGGTACGAAAGTACAGAATAAAAAAACCTGGATAGGAGAAACTAGCCCGCCTAGTAGTAGTATATGCATATGTATGTCATGTAAAAGAAAAGAGAAAGTGGAGTAACAGTGAGTTGATTGTGAAACCAGAAAAAAATGTCAAAAGAGAGATAGCACAGCGTAAGTTAACGGTGAAGCCAAGCAAAAATACAAAAGTCCCAGACTACTACAAAAACATGATAAAGGAAAAGGACATAAGAAACATGTATGCCATTTAGATGTGGCGTGCCAGTATCATCCGGCCTCCATCATACCTAATGACACACTACAAGAAACTGGTAGCTATAAAAGAAAAATTTACAGCTTCAGCTCCTCGAAGAACTCCTTCAGCTCCTCATCGACGAGCTCATGGATCTTCTCCGAGAACTTGTGGGCCTTGCGGCCGAAAGCCGAGGCCTTGCCGACGACCTTGCCGGAGACGACCTCGAAGTCAGCCTCAATGGCCTTCTCAAGCTTGGTGACGGAGTCAAGGACGACATCAGAGGCAGACTTCTCGGCGACCTTGTCGGCGGCAGCATCGTAAGCACCCTCCTCGACAATCGAAGTGTAGTTGGAGCATCCGCCACCGTTCCAGATCAGCAGGTTAGGGGTGTCAGCGGGGATGTCAGTCAGGGTGCCGACAGTGGAGACAGCAAGCAGGTTAGACTTGAGCTTGGCGGGGGTGATGGGAGCAACCGAGTACTCGGAGTCGGTATCGGGCTGCAGAGACAGGTAGTAGGCCAGGAGACCGCAGACGTGGGGCGAGGCCATGGAGGTACCCGAGATGGTGTTGATGGCAGTGTTGCTGCCGATCCAGGTGGACTGGATGTTCAAGCCAGGGGCGAAGACGTCAGTGCACTTGCCGTAGTTGGAGAAGTAGGCACGGCTGTCATCAATAGCGGAGGCACCGACGGTGACAGCGTTGGCAGCAGCAGCGGGAGAGTAGTTGCAGGCATCGGCGTTGTCGTTGCCGGCGGCAACAGCAAAGTGCAGACCAGCGTTGACAGCGGCGTTAACGGCAGCATCAAGAGGAGTGGTCTTGCCACCGCCCAGAGACATGTTGGCAACCGAGCCCTTGAAGCCCTTGCGCTTGCCCTTCTTGGCAGCAGCAACCTGCTCAATGTGGCGCTGAGCAGCGAACTCGACACCGGCAATGACGTCGGACATGGTTCCAGAGCCGTTAGACTTGAGCACCTTGACAGCGTAAACATTGGCCTTCTTGGCAACGCCGTACTTCTTGCCAGCAATGGTGCCAGAGCAGTGAGTACCGTGGCCGTTGCCGTCGACATCCTCATCACCCTGGGGGATGGTCTTGCCCCAGTGGGCACGGCCGTCGAAATCGACGTGGTCGACGTTGGTGCCGGTGTCAATAACGTAGGCATCAACACCCTCACCACCCTCCTCGGCGTACAGGTACTTGTTGAAGGTACCGAAGTTCAGCGACTTGCGGTGGGAGACACGGGCCAGACCCCAAGGGGCGCCCTTCTCGGTCTCGGGGAGCACGACTTGGTGACCTCGATCTCCTGGTACTTCATCGTGTGGACGACAGTGTCACGGTGGATGTACTCAACCTAGAAGAGGAATGTCATGTTAGCCAGTGATTCTCGGTGTGTAACTTGTGTAAGTGTAGTACAGTGCATGCTGCAACCTAGTACAGTGCAAGATGACGCATCGCGTGATCAGCGGCTGCCTTCGGCGATAAGACGCCAAAAGCGAGGAGGGAAGCAGATAAGCGGCAAGTTGCAGCTTTATCGACAAAGGCAAAATGGAATCGATGGAATCGATGGAATTCATGGAAATGGGGGAAATACTCACGTCAGGGTGCCGGCGGACCTGCTCGATGATGGAGTCATCAAAGTGGCCAGCGTAACCGACAAAGCCGCTGCCAATCTTGTAGGTGTGCTTGAGGCCCTTGAAGACATCGCTGGACAGCTCGAGGCCGAAGCCGCGCTTGCGCAGCTCCAGAATACGCTCGTCCTTGTTCTCGGGGAAGGTCTTTGTCCAGGCGTCATGGATGCTGTTGACCCACGAGTGGTGGTCCGAAGCCGCCTTCTCGTCGACGTGGTCCTTGAACTTGATGATGTATGCGCCAGGCACCTCCTCAGCGTTCGCGGACGACAGAATGGGAGCGGCATCGCCGTGGATGGTCTCCGTGTTGAAAGCAGGCGCCGCCGAGGCGACCGCCGCCAGAGAAAGAGCAATGAAGCCCTTCATTGTGATGGAATAGAGAAAGAAAACGGAGACAAGAGAAAGAGTCAGAGAGCGATGTCGGGATTCCGTTCGCTCGCAGAGAAAGAGCTAGAAATACGGAACGGGGCGGAGAAAAAACGAAACACGAAACAACAGAAAAAACGACGAGTTGTAGATGACCCCGGAAAGAATACGGGAAATGATGGTGATGATGGGGGATGAAGAGGAAAAGGAAGAAGAAAGAAGAGAGAAGAGAGGAAGAGGAGGGAAAGAGAAGATGGGGGAGGAGGAGAGAGCGTCGGAGTGGCGTAGATAAAGGAAACAGCGGCAGGTGCGTGAGAGGGAAAGAGGTGGTGGTGGATGGGGGAAGGATGGCACGGCAGCAGCAGTCCAGAGGCGAGTGAGTAACCGCTAGCGAACGAGCAGGTATTACGTGCGGGACCACACAGGTGCGCTTGCACCTTTGATTCCGAATACAGCGGCGCCAGCGATACCTGTTGCGCATTCGGCGGCCGCTGTTGCCTCATCCATCAGCGTGACGCAGGACTGGGGGGAAGTTGGGGGGCCGGGTTCTGGTCAGAAGGTGGCTGATTGGCCGAAAAGGGACTAGCGCTGGGTTCTGGCCAATAGGCTGACTGAAACGAGGAGGCGGAGGGTTTCCTCGGCAATGCGATAAGGGATTCGCACGGTGCGCTGGGTCGCAGCTTCCCCTTTGTGTCTGGTGTTGTCTGGTGTCTGTAGCGCAGTGCACATCAGCCTAGTGGCGGCAGGCGGGCACCCTCTTTCTTTCTACTGTACGACGTAGGTACGCAGGTACGATACGGGCAGGAGCTCGCAAGGGCGCAAAAAGGACAGCATCGACAGATGCGCAACGATTGTTGGAATACCAATCGGATACTGGAGATTTTGTGCATCTTCTCTCTGCGATGGCATCCGTACTGTTGATGGGAACAGGCATTGACTGTCCAGCGAGATAGCTGCCGTTTGGTCGTCGTTTGGATGACGTCTTCTTCGGGCAGAATTACAGCGCTTCCTATCGTTAAGACCGCCCTGTTGAACTCTCCGCACTGGGCAATTTATGGGGCATCTGGGTCCACAGTTGCGGATGAGACAGAAGAGGGTCGCTCTTTCCCCCAGGCTGAACCCCCGGCCAGGTTGATAGGGCGTGCTGCGCCGTCTGGGCTCAGGGCTGGCGCTGCCCCATACAGTGTTCCTGACAAGATACCACGTACGAAGTAGTACCTCGCTGGCCTCACATGGCACAATGGCACATGACCTCCCCCTGTTCGTCCATCGTAGCTGCCGCCTTGGGAGCTCGAAGGAAGCTGCGCGTCACAGCGTCACTGAGGGCGATACTGGCGGACATGTTACTCCGTGATGAGTGGTGGTTTCTACGAGTCAACAGCCGGTGACCGACTGACTGAGTACTCGTAAGATACGTTCTCGCGTCGGGACCGGCTCGACGGACGCAAGGACGGTGCTGATAAAGCTATGCTAGAGCGCGATAGTTATCGGGATGATAGGCACCTTCTGTCACTAAGCCCGGCGCCTGCCCGCTGTAATCTTGCCAATGACATGAACGGAAGGCACTGCTGATTGCAGATAAAGCACACCAGATACGTACCAGGCGCCAGGTCCCCAGATACAGATACCCAGATACGACGTACAAGTGAGATAATACAGATACGGAAAGAGGGCCTGGCGAGCTTGCCATATTCACTTGAGCACTCGGACACTTTCCTCCCATGACACAGACAAACAGCTCTGTTTGCAAAGAGGAAAGAGCGACCAGTCACAGCAAGCGGGCCCTGAGCTGGCCAGAACAGCAACCCCTGCCTGTTGTGGGCAAATTCGGGAGCTTCCCCGCCCACAAAGGCGCCCACATGCACGTTAAAGTGTAAAATGGTGGAGACGAGGCGATACGAGGAGATAAACAACTGGAATGTGCAGGTCAAATGGAGTCAGCGAGAGAGAGAGAGAGACAGCAAAGACGTGAGAGCGATAGTTGTCGGCGTCATAGGCGTCCACTGTGCTGTGGCATGTGGGGCGCGGCCAAAAGAGACGAGAGAGACAGGGGAAGGAGCAGAAAGCGGGCAAAAACCAAGGCACACGACAGAGGACAAAGAAGGCTCGGAAGGGAAAGAGGGCGCCGGGCGCCACCAGGAGAGGCAAGAGCCAGCCGATGCAGGGACGCATCAGCATGCTGCCTGCGCATTGTCGCCAGGCCAGGAAGGACCAAGAGCCAGAGCCAGAGCCAGGCCAGCCTTGTTTCGGTTGACTTGGCCGCCACTGATTCTGTTGGGGGTCTCGTGACTGCCTCAAGATCCATGACCCAAGACACGGGTCTTGAGGGCGTACCGTATCTTGATGAATCGGTCGTCTCTCATCCTGGTGAATGAATCACTGTGCACGACGCCCTCCGTACGTTGTGCTCTGTACTCGGTTTATTTCACTTCGATCTGAAGTCTTAACGCTCGTCACATTCTACTGTCGCCAAGCAAGTGAAGCCATTGTCAGTATGGCCAGGCCATCTGTGCCTGCCTCAGACAGCCTTTGCTAGCCGAGCATAGCGGCCCGGAAACGGCCTAAGTTTGGCAGGCACAATGGCCACACACATTCCAGCGTGAATGGCACTTGGCCAAACGCACTATGAAATTCACATCACGTGACTTTCCACGCCTTCTTCTTTGTCATCTGGCTATCTTAGCGGCGGCTCCGCTTGTCGGCCGCAACTTCCCCTCCAACAGCAGCGCTGTACCCCTCGCCCCTCCAATGACTCAAGTATTTTGGAGCACCGGCGCCTGTAACCGGCTCCTGTAACCGGCGCCAGTTAAACCGTCACGCAAACGCGACATGCTACTGCCGTGCTCCGTAGATAATTTTTTTCTCCAAATGTTTGCTCGGTATCGGACGGTCACCAAATTCTTCCAACAACCAATTCGACTCTACCACGCGCATTCCTCCCAATCTACCATCACAATGTCTTCCCAGAAGTAAGAAAGAAACGGCCGAAGTCTGTAAATCTTCCAATATCAAGCTTATTTGCTTACAAAACGTCTCTTTCTCGTGCAGGGTTCTTATGCTGGGTGCCGGTTTCGTCACGAAGCCCACCCTTGAGATTCTCGCCAACTCCGGTGTCACCGTCTCTGTCGGTATGTCCTCCGTGACTCCTGGACTAACTGTGTCAACAATTGTCTAACCTTGCACCCACCAGCTTGCCGTACTCTCGAGACTGCCAAGGGCTTGTCCGCCGGCATCCAGAACGCCGTCCCCATCTCCCTCGATGTGACCAACGACGCCGCCCTCGACGCCGAGGTCGCCAAGCACGACCTGGTCATCTCTCTGATCCCCTACACCTTCCACGCCACTGTCATCAAGTCGGCTATCCGCCAGAAGAAGCATGTCGTCACCACCAGCTACGTCTCGCCCGCCATGCTCGAGCTTGACCAGCAGTGCAAGGATGCCGGCATCACCGTTATGAACGAGATCGGTCTTGGTGTGTACCCCGACGACTGACACATTCCGCAAAAACTCGTGCTCCCTGCTAACAATTGGTTCAGACCCCGGTATCGACCACCTGTACGCTGTCAAGACCATCGATGAGGTCCACAAGGAGGGCGGCAAGATCACTTCGTTCCTGTCGTACTGCGGTGGTCTCCCCGCCCCCGAGGACTCTGGCAACCCGCTGGGCTACAAGTTCTCGTGGTCGCCCCGTGGTGTCCTTCTGGCCCTCAGAAACGCTGCCAGCTTCTACAAGGACGGCAAGGTCGTCAACGTCGATGGCCCTGGTACGTCCTACCCAATAAGCCAAAAAAAAAAATTGTACGAACTTGACTAACAACACAACCAGACTTGATGGCCATTGCTAAGCCGTACCACATCTACCCCGGCTTCGCCTTCGTTGCCTACCCCAACAGAGACTCGACTGGCTACAAGGAGCGCTACAACATCCCTGAGGCCCAGACTGTCATCCGGTATGTTCGCACCTGACCTGTATATTACATATATATATCTACCTTTGACACCAACTAACCCGGCCAGTGGTACCCTGAGATACGCCGGTTTCCCCGAGTTCGTCAAGGTCCTCGTCGACATCAACTTCCTCAAGGACGAGGAGGAGGCCTACTGGAAGGAGCCCATCGCCTGGAAGGAGGCTACCCAGAAGATCCTGGGCGCCAAGTCGTCCAGCGAGGAGGACCTCGCCGCCGCCATCGTCTCCAAGACCAAGTTTGTCGACGACGAGCAGAAGGACCACATCCTGGCCGGCTTCAAGTGGATCGGCCTTTTCTCGGACGAGAAGACCATCCCCAGAGGCAACCCCTCGACACCCTCTGCGCCACGCTCGAGAAGAAGATGCAGTACGCCGAGGGCGAGCGCGATCTCGTCATGCTTCAGCACAAGTTCGAGGTCGAGCTGGCCGACGGCACCAAGCAGACCCGTCTCTCCACCCTCTGTGAGTACGGCAGCACTGAGCCCAACGGCTACTCCGCCATGGCTAAGCTGGTCGGTGTTCCCTGCGCCGTTGCTGTTCAGCAGGTCCTGAACGGCACCATCTCCGAGAAGGGTGTCCTGGCTCCCATGAACTCCAAGCTCAACGATCCCCTCATCAAGGAGCTCAAGGAGAAGTACGGCATCTACTGCAAGGAGACCATTGTCTAAGCCTTCAAAAATTGGGCAATGTCTTCTTGACTTAGGGATACGGACAAATACAAAAGTTTTATAGATTAAGTGACTCGTTTGAATAAATTCACATCACTTCTGTTTCATACATGCCAAAAGCCAGTACAAATGATTAACGCTTTCGTATTTGACACACTCCAGTTATTAAACAGGAAGGCGCGAAAAGGTGCGTAGTAGAAAGTACAGTAGCATGGTTGCTCTCCGTCATCTTGCGATGTGCCTCCGCCATGGTGTTGCGGATGGCCTTGAGCGTCACATCGATTTCATCCGACGCTTGGCCTATGCTGTCGTAATGGTCCATGTTCGATCGCGGCGGAGGTAGCGGCACGTTTGACGGCGACGATGATAACGACCCTGACTGGCCATCCGTGTTTTTGGTTGACGGAGACTCCGTAGTTAGAAGGCCGGCTGGTGAAGAACCCGCCATTGGGCCACTGTTGACTATTGCGTATTTGGAGTTGGACGTGTCCGACATTGTTCCAAGATGTACCGGTAGATGCTCTTTAGAATAATGTAAAAATATGGTCTTGCTTCATCAAAATCGAGCCTGCTTTCTCTTTGATGGGGCTGAAGCATGGCTTATGTTGTTGCTAGGAAGTTGAGAAGATAGAAGGTCGTTAAAAGACCTTATTATCTAGTTGTAAAAGCTTATGGTCGAGATGGTCGTGATGGCAGAAGATAAAATAGACAGGAATTTTTATTTTATTTTTATATATATGTAAAAAAAAAAGGAGAGGCGATGTGACGCATTTTATACTGTCAGGTTTTATTGCCCAAGTTCGTCGACGTTAATTATTTTGTCGCTCCGTCAGGTGTTAGTGATAAAGTCAGACTTTGCGTGATACTAGAATTAAGTACAATTTTTAATGTATTTTCTGTACTCTGTACACATTTTGCACTGTAGAGTGATAAAGTGCAATATTATATGAGAAGACACAGGTACACAGTATTAAATCGCAAAGGTATATAAAAGGAGGACGGAAACAATACGGCCGACTGTGCAGTTTCAGTCATCAAATGTATGTAAAGTCCGCATATTACATCTCCAATCCTGCCAAGTATTATTACAGCATAAATACAGGCAGCACTTGGGTAGCCTGTCATAGCTAACCAGTGTCATTCGGCGGTAGGTTCGTATAAGCCAGAGCTGCATGATAGGGTAAATGAAAGCGGGAATATTCGTGTCAAAAAGAAAATACGTTGATGGACGCAAAAAAAATCGAATTTTTGCATCTTGAGATTGTCAAAATCCCACGAGGCTGCACTTTCCTCAAGCGGACTCAACTTGGTGGCGTTTTGCACTTGCCCTGTTGGTTGAAGGTGCAAGACTTGCTTTTTGATACTTGCTCCTTCCCTGACTGTATACAGCGCTTTCCTTCCCAAACGTCCACTAATCGCCAGGTGATCCTGCTTACCTGCTGCGCCCTGTAGATGACCTACCGCTAAACAGGGCTCCCCGATAGCTCTTTCTTATTCTGTGTCTGGACCTGTTACAGCCCCTCCCTTGTTCCCCACATTGGCGTATCGTCTGTAAATAGTGCTTAGGCAGGAGCGACTGGCGGATTGCATACAATTCGCACGCGCGCAGCACCGAGTTCCATCGAGCCCTCCTCGAAACAAAAACACAACCCTGGTCGTGTGCCAGAAACGACCGACCTCCCACTTTTCGACTGCAGTTGCACCTTCCTGCTCGACACACGCAGACGCCTCTTCTTACGACATAAACTTCGAGCTCTTGTTACACGCAAGCAGCCACGAACGAGGCGCCTCTGGGATCTCTGTCTGACTGGTCTTATCTTGGCTTGCAGAGCTTCTCCAATAAACGCACAAAAACCAGACGCAACAGAACAGACGCAAAAATACCAACAACCAAGCTCACCGACAGCTTCGAAGCGAGCTAGTTTGCTGCTCAGGACACGTTCCAACCACTCGCAAAGCCGACCCGGGCGCTCTTGTGCGCTTGCCCACACTCGATACTGAGGCAAAAGCATGAGGGGCGGTGCCAGAACGAACGGTCGGGCGAGCACCAGAAGCGCCAGCAGCCAGCCAGGCGAGGCTTGAGACGCGCAGAACGAGAACAAAGAACGAAGAACGAACATCGACAGATACGATATACGATACAACTGAATACAAGCTCGATTACAAAATACACGAAACGAACGACAGCTCTGTGGACGGCTGAAGCCAGGCAGGGCTATAGACCCTCTCACCACATACACACATACACATCAACGACCATGGCGACACGGCCGAGCCGTTATCGGTCATCGACCTCGGCGTCGAACCCGCTGACGACGAGCAAGGCAGCCGAGGTTCTCCAGAGCTTGCTGCACGGTATCCAAGCTGTCATCTCGCCGCCATCCTCCTCCCCAGCACGCCAACAGCTGCTGCCGACCGACCAGCGAGCTTCGACACCGCCACGGCGACGGACCGTCGGCGGCTACCCCGATATCCAGGCGCTGCTCAAGTACGCCCGGCAGATTCACCAATACCTTACCGCACACCCACCGCCCAGCACCGCCCAGGATGACTTCCGACACATGCACGGCTTCCAGCTGCTCCTAAACGTCCTGCGGTCCTTCTCTGGCTTCTACAACCCACAGGTGCGCAGTGAACCCGAGAAACGCGCCCTCTTTGAGCTGCTCCATGTGACGCTGGCCGTCCTGTCTGCTGCTTTCCGGGGCCACCATGGCAACCGGCGCTACTTCCGCCACAGAATCGAGGGCGGTGGCTGGGAAGCTCTGGAACAGGTTATTGCTAGTATCGGGCTCGGTTTGAACGAGGCGGACCTCTGGGGCAACTGCCAGCTGTTTGGCAAGCTTCTGTCGTTTGCACTCGATGACCAGCGGATGGACGAGCTCTGCCAGTGGGTGGCCACAGTTTCGATTGCGGATGCGTCAAAAACAAAAGCCACTACATCCAGTACGGACGAAGCTGCAAGCAAAGATAAGGGCGCGAAGGAGGACGCAAAGGAGGGTGGCGGAGACAAGGCTCAAACGGAAGCCAAGACGACCGAGGCCGACGAGACCACCGCAAAGGACGAGAGCTTCGAGCATGTCAGTAAGGAAGACGCGACAGAAGATACGGAGCTTGCGGCCACATTTGACGAGGCACAAATAATGAAGAAGCTCCGTGACATCATCGGGCCCAAGATGGAGCTGCAGAACGCCGAAGTCATGCGCACGGTCATTGGGTTTTGGAGTGTATCCCGCGCAGCCGGATAGTGACACAGACCCCATCTCTCTCATGGTTCTCGACACCATCACAGAGCTCATGCGCGTATCTCTTGCCAATCTGTCGGCTCTCCACAACGCCGGCATCCTATCACGATTCCTCCGCCTCTACTTTGCTGTGCCATCACCTCTCACCGCCGTCGAACGCGAACACATCCTCCCCATTTGCCGGTCTCTCATGTATCTCGGTGTCAACCAGCTGTCTGACGCCCAGTTCCTGCTCTCGAGTACAGACCCTGCAGCATCCGTCTTCTGCCTAGATATGGCCTCCAAGTACATTGGCCCCCCCTTTGTCCAGTTCGACTTGTCGCACTGCGGCCACTCCTCGATCGAGCTGCCCAACCTCGGACGCTCATTCCCACCCATGGCCGGCAATGGCTACACCTTCACGTGCTGGATGCGCGTTGACACTTTCGACCCCAAATCGCACACGACAATATTTGGCGTCTTTGACGCTTCACAGACGTGCTTCCTCCTTCTCTACCTCGAGCGCGATACACGCAACTTTATCCTTCAAACTTCAGTCACGTCGTCTCGGCCTAGTGTCCGTTTCCGGTCTGTGAGTTTCAATGAGAAGCAGTGGTATCATGTGGCTCTTGTGCACCGCCGTGGTAAGACGCGCGCGTCTCTCTATGTCAACGGCGAGTTCGTGGAGCAAGTCAAGGCCGCCTACCCCGTACCGCCACCCACAGCACCGACTGGCGCCGAGAGCTTTGTCTCCTTCGCTAGCAGCAACCGTGGCAAGCCCAACCCCGTCCAGGCCTTTTTGGGTACACCCAAGGATTTGTCTACACAAGTCGGGTCTGGCTTGGTGTTCTCAAAGTGGTCCCTGGCCTCTGCACACCTTTTCGAGGAGACACTTAGCGACGACTTCATTGCTGTCCACTACCGTCTTGGTCCTCGCTACCAAGCCAACTACCAAGACAGCCTCGGCGGTTTCCAAACATACTCGGCATCAGCTCGTCTGGCTCTTCGAAACGACTTCCACGGTGGCAAGGATGAGAACTCGGACATCCTTCGTGCCATCCGCGACAAGGCCTCATCGATTGTGCCAGAACAAAAGATCTTGATGAGCACGCTCCCTCGCTCCACCTTCCGCACCGACGGTACCTTTCTCGAGTCACTCCTCTTCCGGTCTCTTTCGCGGGCATCGGCAGCAAACTTGCTCTCCCTTACTGCTAAGAGCGGTACAGCCATTGCCATTAATGGTGCCCTGCCATGTATCAACGACGCTCTTGTGCGCTCCCACGGCGTATCCATTCTCACGGGGGACCCAGTGCTGGCGACCCCATATTACTTCGACGACAACCTGTGGCGTCTTGCCGGCTTCTCATCACTTGCCCTGAAGCTGGTGGAGCGGACAGTCACCGCCGAGGAGCTCCTTCGCGCCACCGAGATGGTGTTCCATTGCATCAACAGCAGCTGGCGGAATAGCGATGCCATGGAGCGCGACAATGGCTATGCCATCTTGAGTATGCTCCTGCGTGCTAAATTGGGGACTGCACCCTCCTCGTCACCTTTGCTCATCACTACCGCGCCTCTTGCGTCTGAAAGCTCTGGCTGGAAGGCGACACCCGTCACTGGTGACCGGAAGGAGACGAGCCTGCGTTTGCTAAAGCTGGTACTTGCTTTCGTTGGCTACGACCATGCGAACCCCCTTGAGTCACTTATCATCAACCCATTGGCGTACCGCATTCTTCTCATCGACTTCGACACTTGGCGGAAGGCGCCACCAGACACACAAAAGCTGTATTACGAACAGTTTGATTCGTTTGCTGTTATGAGCAAGTTCCATCAGTTCAACAGCCGGCGTCTTCTCCGGATGAGAATCATCAAACGGCTCCTCGACGCTATGAAGGTCGAGACCGTCTCCGAGGAGATTCTACCGTACTTTTTAAAGTCGTTTGAAAGCCTCGTACGGTGCAACTATAACGCAGAAGTCCACAGGTCGTTGGCTCTATACATCACATACGCTCTGCACTCCCCAGCTTCGGCCAATTTGTCGAGGACACCAAGACCACTCGGTGCGGCTGGCCGGTCCAGTGCCAGCCTTGGTAGCGGTCTCCAGCGACGCCATACTGGCAGCTCCTCTATTGGGGCGGGGGGTTCCGAGTCCAGCTCTCTTTCAGTGGCGGATAAGTCCAGGGGCCTAACCAAGAAGCAACTGGGCGTTCGCATCCTCAAGCTGTACGAGCAGCTCCTCTGCGAGAAGGGCACTGTTGCTAATATCCGCAAATTTGCCCGGACCGTCACCAACAAGTGGCTACTGTGCCTCATTTCATCCGACGACTTGGGAGTGCTATTGAGTGGGTGCCGGATTTTGACTCGTCTTCTTGTCACACAGGGAACGAGCTATGCACAGAAGTTTGGCAGTAAGTCTGGCGGCTTCTGGATCATGGCACACCGACTCAAGCACTGGTGGGACGTCCCGAGTGTCTGGCTCTGTGTCCTAGCTATTCTCTTTGGCAAAGATGTGGCTGGTATCGACGCTCAGCAGACGCTGTCCTTTGACTCTCTCGTTTCTACATTTGGTTCTGGCTCTAAGATCGCTTGTCCGGACGCCCTCTTTGTTGTGGTCGCCATGCTTCAACAGGGCCTTGGCGATGTGCTGAAGGCGACTGATGCCTCACCAAGCCCTCCTTCCGACGGGAGCAGCTCCCCAGCTGTAGCCTCTGCCACAGCGCCTGCTTCTGTGCCTGTGGCTGCAGCGCCTGAAAAGGCCGACATCTTGGACTCTGTTGTGAAGTTTTTGTCGAACCTGCACGCCTCGTCTCCAGAGTTTCGGGACTTCACCCTGGCTTCTGACTATGTTCGACTCTTGGCGTGCGCTCTTTTCCCCGCCGTCGTCAGTATGGAGGCCCTCGCGCCCGAGACGGAGCTTAACTCTAAGGATGCGCCTCTCCGGTTTGACGGCGCAGACATTGTCGTTCGGCAGAGGCCTACCTCGGCGGCTATGGTCCGTACATCGAGCATCAACTCAAGCCTTAGTTCCAGCTTGCACTCGACTATCGGCGGGTCAACGGTCGATGTAGCCTCTGACTCGGCCGTCCTCACCTCAACGGAATCGATCCACACCACAGCCAGTCGTCCAGGACCTTCTGTCTCGACACGTGAACGCCGGTCATCGTCGTTTATCTTGCTCACAACGCAGGCTGCACCCCCATCGTGGCACACGGCAAAGCTGGCAGTGCATGCCTCGCCCAAGAGACAACTCGTGGTCATCCCACAGGAGGAGACCAACAAACTGCAGGACAACTTGAAGGGCCTGATTGTTGATGGCTTTGTGGACCAGGTCCTTGTCCGCAAGGAGTTCCCCGGATTCCATCTTGGCCTTCGGACGCCGCCATCGTTCCAAGAGCACCAGGCATACTTCGAATCGGCCATCTTGCGGAGCACGATTGCGCGCATCAGGGAGGTTCTTAAGCGCGACCTGCGTATTCTTTGTGAGCCCAAGGTGTTGACGAATATGGCTCGCTTCACTGCACACATGGTGGACGCGACGTTTGACGGCACCTTTGTGAATGGCGTCGACCCACTGATGAACTTTACAGGCCTGATTCTCGAGTACCTCCACCGGCCCGATGTTGCATCACTCAAGAGCGTGCGGCTCTGCAATCAAGCCGTGATGTCGATTAGGACGTCGTTCCTCAAGCTTGTTCTTTTCCGGCTGTCGGATGTCGATGCAGACATAGAAAACAACGATGGTCAACAAAAGCCAAAGACCGAGGCCGCCCTGCCCGTGCTCGAGGGCATCTTTTACTGGCACTCTGTGCTTATTGACTGTTTGTCGACCGAGATCACGTCGGACGAATATTACATGAAGTTGATGTTCTATCAGCTTTATGCGCGCCTTCTCGACCCGGACGAGTCAGTCCGCCTGGCAGCAGCCAGCATCTGGCGCGTTATCTTGGTTCAAAAGACCAACGAGTCGGCCACGGTTCTCCGCTCATGCGCCACCACCGACCAACTACACCTGGCGCGCTCATTCCGCAATTTGACCGAAGTAGACGACGGGACGTTCCTCGAGTGGGTCGACAAGCACCGGCCGTCGCTCGATGCCTTCTTCCTCGGCGGCATGTCCAAGTTCTGGGAAGACTTTGTGACGGGCGAGAACCAGCGTGCTGCAGAATCAACCAAGTCACGGCTGTCGCGTCGCCGTGACAAGCTCAAGCAGTGGCATGCGGAGACGCAAGAGCGTGGCAACATTCTGCTTCGCCATGAAATGGCTAATACCGCGTGGATGAAGAGCATTTTTGGCACGGAGCACTTCAAGCTGCAGCGCCACCTCCAAGATCAACAGGATGACCTGACGTACCTGGCCACCACATTCAGCAAGATGGAGCGGGATCTGCGGCGGCCCGGAGCCGTGTTTTCTGCGTCGGGTGTCCCCATCAAATGGAAGCTCGATCGGACAGAAGGCCGCAACCGCATGCGCCTCCGCCTTCTCCCCGACTCCTCTGACAGGGTCAAGAGCATGTTCCAATCCAAGAAGAAGGCCACAGATGCCGCCGCCGCCGCCGCATCCACGCCTACATCGGCAGGAGGCGCCCCGAACGGCGGCAGCAGCCACCCCGCATCCGAGAAGGCCCAACCCGCCCTCAACACTGTGCCCTCAAACTCCTCTGCAGTGTCTACAGCCACGCTGCGGCCTATCGATACGACCAACAGCCCGGCCGGTGGTATTTCAGTGACTCCGAGTGCTTCCAACGACCCGCCTAATGAGCCGTTCTCTGCCGTCTCGATCACTGAAGGTGCAGACGGGAACGGTCTGCCCGGCGGTGCACTGAAAGCACCTGGAGCCGACAACAGTGTTGCTCCAGAGGATGACTTTGAGCTGATTGACGATCCAAACGAACCGGACGGCGAGGATGGATTCGAGGACAAGAACCGGAAAGTCATGCGGCGTCTGGAGCAGGGTGATGTTGTGCAGAATGTTTTCAATGTGTCCCGCATTATCGGTCTTGACGCGTGCGAAGGCATTCTCATTGTCGGCAAGGACGCACTCTACATCATGGATAACGTGTTCCAGTGCCGCGACGGCGAGATTGTCAACGCTTGGCAAGCGCCCTCCGAAGAGCGCGACCCCTACTCCCAGATTATCGCCACGAAGCCGACCAACAGCCACGACAAAGACAATGCGGCCAACGGCAACAATGGGCAGTCGCAGTTCCAGGGCGTTGAGCAAGAGTCGCGGAGCTGGCGGTGGTACGACGTGATCAGTGTGTCAAAGCGCCGGTTCCTCTTCCGCGACGTTGCTATCGAGCTCTTCTTCCGCGATGGCCGGAGCTACCTCTTGACCCTGATTGACAACGCGAAGCGGGACGACGTCTATGGGCGACTGATTGGCAAGATCCCGCATGCGACAGGCCCGACCAATGCACTGCCGAACCCCGAAGACGCCTGGCGCCTTGAGGGACTTCGTGTCACGGAAGAAGGGCCGCAGACGCTCGGGTCCAAGTTTGGTAGCATCTTCAACTCGTCGCCGTGGAGCCCGTCTATGCGGCGCTGGCAGAAGGGCGAGATGTCCAACTTCCACTACCTGATGCTCGTCAACACTATGGCTGGACGCACATTCAACGACCTGACGCAGTACCCCGTGTTCCCCTGGGTGCTGGCAGACTACACGAGCAACGAGCTCGACTTGACCAATCCGGCCACCTTCCGTGACCTTTCCAAGCCGATGGGCGCGCAGACCTTGCAGCGCCAATCTGATTTTGCGATGCGGTACAACACGTTGGCAGAAATGGGACAGCCACCGTTCCACTACGGCACGCACTACTCCTCGGCAATGGTCGTTTCGTCCTACCTTATCCGCCTGCCACCGTTTGTGCAGTCTTTCCTGTTGCTGCAGGGCGGCCACTTTGACCACCCCGACCGCCTGTTCTACTCGATCGAAGGCGCCTGGAAGTCGGCCTCGCACGACAACGGCGCCGATGTCCGTGAGCTGATCCCAGAGTTTTTCTGTCTGCCCGAGTTTCTGGTGAACATCAACGGGTACGATTTCGGCCGCCGCCAGGATGGCAGCAAGATTGACAATGTGCTGCTGCCGCCGTGGGCCAAAGGCGACCCAAACATCTTTATTGCAAAGCACCGCGAGGCACTCGAAAGCCCGTACGTGTCGCAGCACCTACACAAGTGGATCGACCTAGTGTTTGGCAGCAAGCAGCGCGGTGATGCTGCTATCGAAGCCCTCAATGTGTTCCACCACCTGTCGTACCACGGCGCCATCGACCTTGACAACATAAAGGATGAGCAAGAGCGTGCCATCGTTACCAGCATTATCCACAATTTCGGGCAGACACCACGGCAGGTGTTTTCGCGGCCGCACCAGGCGCGCGAGCACGACGCGTGCCCGATCCGACGACTCGACTCGCTGGCCGACTCTCTTGCCCGCATCCCGCACCCGATCCTGGAGAGCCGTGAGCGTGTCGCTTCGCTGATTTACGTACCGAAACTCGATCGCCTGCTATGTGCATCGCCGTTCCGGCTCAACCTGCCGCCGTTCTACGACAAGTATCTGGAGTGGGGCTACACGGACAACAGCGTGCGGTTCTACCACAGCGACAACCGCAAGCTGGCGGGCCTGTTTGAGAATCTGCACATTGGTCAGATCTCGTGCGTGGCGTTTGCCGACTCCAAGACGCTTATCACGGCGGGCGAGGACTGTGCTGTCTCAGTGTACGCGGTGGTACAATCCGGGTCGGGCAAGCCCGTCGAGCTCTTGACGCGCAGCTCCTTGTTCGGGCACAAAACGCCAGTCACCACGGTGGCTGTATCGAATGCGTTCAGCACGCTGCTCACCGTCAGCCAGGACGGTGTCGCCATGCTCTGGGACCTGAACCGGCTCGAGTTTATCCGCAAGCTGCCCGGTGCGCGGCCCTTGGAGTGCGCGCGAATCAACGACGTGACGGGCGAGATTATGCTGTGCTCGGGACCCAACGTTGTGCTCTACACGCTCAATGGCGATTTGTTGCTGGACCAGAACGTCTGCGATGGCGGGCCCGAAGACTACGTGCACGCCTGTGCCTTTTACGAGGGCGCCGGCAACGAGTGGCTCGAGAACTACCTGGTGTTCACGGGCCACCGGCGCGGCCGGGTCAATATCTGGCGCAAGACGGTCGGCCCGCGCGGACGGTGGGTGCTGGAGCTGGTGCGGCGGCTGGACCATGTGGACCCCAAGTCGGAGAACGGGGCGAATGTGGACGCGGCCATTACGTGCATTACGCCGATGCCGCAGATTGTGTACACGGGCGATGACGACGGGCGTGTGGTGAGTTTTCCCTTCCTCTTTTAAACATGTTCTAGTGTGTATAACTTTACTAACATTATGCAGTACGAATGGGGTTTGATTCACAGAGACAAATAGATAGAGACAAGCAAAGCAGGCTAGGGAGGAAAAGGAGTGATACCAAGGCAACAAACAACATGGAGTTGGAATACCTGAAAGGGGCAGTATATATATATACTGGAAGCATTGCATAGAACTGGCGTTTTTTGTTGCATTTTACGTTTATTTTTATATACACTCATTGATTGTTGAAAGTCATTCTCTAGGTTTCTGGATAGCATACATTTTGGCAGTTTATAGCCATCCAATCGTATTTACAGACTTCACATTGCAGTATGGCGACACGTCCACATATGGTACACCGTCCACGTGTTTGTTTGAATGTTTGAATGTTATGATGTTTTTTATTGTGTTTGCGGGTTAGTCTCTTCTCTGCTTCAAGAAAAGGCCCGTCGTTTATGTACACGGGGCTGCTCGATGCCCTTTTCTCTTTTCTCAGCTCGTCGTTTCCACGGACTGCGGCTGCGCCCTTTTCTTCCTCTGGGCCGCCATATGTTTGTATGTTGTTCGCTATAAATGGAGTTGTCCGTGGCGTGCAGATTGTAGTTTGTATTTTGCTGCTGTTTTATATGATTGTGGTATTGTCTCGCTCGTCTCGTTCGCCTTCAATTCGTCTTTGTCTTGATCGATCACTTCACTTGTCGTTGGCATCGTCGTCGAAGCCCGACAGCTGTTTCCGCGGGCCAGTGGGGACTACACAGTTAGTCGTGATTTCTCTAAATTCATTCTCGGGGTGACTGCATACTAGGATATGTCATGGGAATCGCGGGCGGGTTCTCGTCGCCAATGAGACGGCGGAAGGGCGGTGCAATGACAAACGTCAGCGGCGCGCCGGCAGCGATCACGCACGACCAGAAGTAGGCCGGGCGCTCGCGGGCGGCCCAGCGCATGTAGCGGACAGGACCGGCATAGAAGCGGGGGATGGTGGACGACATGGTGGTGGTGGTGGTGTGGTGGTGGACAGACGGAGGTGAAAGAAGAGTCGTTGGTAAAAGGTCGTGACGTCCGCGATAACTCAATTCGAGATGCCCGGAAAAGCTGGGCACGCCAATTGGCTCAACGCTGATTCGGCCAATTCGAGGGGGGAAGGAACAGCCGCAAGGCCAGAGCGCGGATTAACTGTGGTTCGGATTAATATGACTAAGCATGCGTCTTTCCGGACTTTAGGAGGTCGTCGTACGCAGCACTGGACAGCTCTCTTGTTAGTACGGAGTACTCCGTACGACGTACTGTCTCCACTTTATTGCTCCTACTCCAAACGCCCCTGGCACGGCTGGGCTGCCCGCGCTAGCTGCTGGATACGTATCCTGAAGGGAAGCTCCTAGGTTAACACGCGGCTTGCACTACTTTTGGGGCAGGAGCCACAGAAGCCATTGGGACACCGTTTTCCCTATTTCATCGAAACAGCTTCAATCCATCGACGTCTGCTGTTGCTGTTCCCGCCACGCAGCTTTTCTTTCTTCGGCTCGGATTATTTTCTTTTTTATTCTCATTCTCTCAACCTATGGCTTTGTGGCAAGGCGTTTGATTTAATTGATTTCCCCCGGCCTCACATTCCTTTCGACGACAAAAAGCGCCTCCTCGAAAAAGCATCGCGAGATTTCGATTTCGACAATCGACGCTCGAACGCGCAACGCCTCCAATTGGCGCACCCGTCGTCTCTTGGCAGACACTCCATCCTTTTTTCTTTTTCTTTCCTACACACCCTTCACCATGAAGTTCCTCGCATCCGTCGCCTCCTTCCTCCTGGCCGCCGTCTCGGCCGTGCAGGCCGTCAGTGTTTCCGGGCCAAGACTTTTGGCCGTCTTCGACGACCTTGCCGACAAGGACACCTACTCGACCTTCCTCGGCGATCTTGAGGGTGCGTCAACCCCCAGCCATCCCATATATCTCGACCAAAGTGTTTGACAGCAGCTAACATTCCCAGGCCGTGGATTCAACGTCGCCTACGAGACGGCCAAGAGCAGTTCCGTTTCGCTTTTCCGTCTCGGCGAGCGTGCCTACGACCATGTCATCTTCTTCCCGACCAAGGCCAAGGGTGAGCACTCTCTCCTTTCTGCATCCTATCCATCATTTCTGCTAACAATCCAGGCCTCGGCCCCAACCTGACCCCCCAGCTGCTCGTGCAGTTCCTCAACTCCGAGGGCAACATCCTCGTCGCCCTTTCCAGCGCCAACACTGCCTCTTCGTCCATCGTCTCCCTCCTCAACGAGCTCGACATTGCCATCCCCGCCGACCGCACCGGTCTTGTTGTTGACCACTTCAACTACGACGCCGCCGCCGCCGCCGACCACCACGATGTTCTGTTGCTGCCCGTCCCCGCGGCCAAGTCGGGCGTCAAGTCGCTTTTTGACACGCCCGCATCCGCCAGCGGCGAGCAGCTCCTGGCGTTCCCCCGCGGTGTCGGCCATGTTCTGGGTGACAGCCCCTTCCTTGCGCCCATTCTGTCGGCCCCGCGCACCGCCTACAGCTACAACCCCAAGGAGCAGGCCGATGCTGTTTCGGGCGGCACCGACAGCGAGCTCTTCGCTGCTGGCTCGCAGCTGAAGCTTGTCTCGGGTCTGCAGGCCCGCAACTCGGCCCGTTTCGCTCTCTTGGGCTCGGCCGAGCTGCTGTCCAACGCCTGGTTCGACGCCAAGGTCAAGCTGCCCACGGCCGGCGCCAAGTCCGTGCCCACCTACAACCGCGAGTTCGCCCGCCGCCTGGCCGGCTGGACCTTCCAGGAGACGGCCGTCCTGCGTGTCAACTGGATCGAGCACCACCTCAACGAGGCCGGTGCCAGCAACGAGTCCAACCCGGAGATCTACCGGGTCAAGAACGATGTGGTACGTCACCCCGACTGACCATGCGCTATTCAATTGATTTTTTATTTTATTTTTTACTTTACTAACTATACGACAGACCTACTCTGTCTCGCTCTCGGAGCACAACTGGGACAAGTGGACCCCCTTCACCGTCCCCACCGACGACGAGCTCCAGATTGAGTTCTCCATGCTCTCGCCCTTCCACCGCCTGCCCCTCACCGTCGTCCCCGAGCAGTCTTCTGATGATGCCAACGTCTACACGGCGTCCTTCACCCTTCCCGACCAACACGGTATCTTCAACTTTTTGATCGACTACAAGCGGCCCCTTCTTACGTATCTGGACGAGAAGATTACCGTCTCCGTCCGCCACATGGCCCACGACGAGTGGCCGCGGTCGTACGTCATCTCGGGCGCCTGGCCCTGGATCACGGGCATTGGCGCCACCGTCACGGGCTGGTTGGCGTTCTGTGCTCTGTGGATGTACTCCAAGCCGACGGGCCAAGTGGCTGTCGGCAAAAAGACGCAGTAAGGTGTTTAAGTAGAGGAGTTGAACAAAAAGGAACTATAGATTTTGTAAAAAAGTGAAGCGGAAGGGTGTTGAAAAGAAGAGCAGACTTATCAATGTCTGTCGCGGGTATCTAACAGAAAAGATTAACCCAATATCTTCAGGAAAGAAGGGATTTAGCAAGTGTTTTTTTTTAAGTACTTTGTTTCATATCAATCGTTTTTTCGTCTTGCTTTTTTTTCTCTTTTTTGTTTTCTTTTTATGGTGACTAAAACGAAACATGATATCCTAAACAGAAATAATGTTTCGGTATTATTATTATTATTATCCGCCTTTCTCAGCCACTCCTGGCTATTGGCGACTGGCTAGACAGAACCCTCTGGGGAAAAAACTGTCACAGATCTAAGTGTGTAGTCTTTCTAGTTACAGTTGCGTGCGGTGAGCTCTGGTGGCCACCAAGGAAGTCAAAACAAAACAAGATAAATAGACAAAATAAAACAGAACAGATAAAGACAGGATAAATAAGGAAAATAGATATCGTGGAGAGTGTAAGGAGCTCTAGGCCGGAGTCGGCGACCGTTCGAGCTCCCTCGCCAGGCTGTACTCCGGGAGCCTGCCGCTCCGGATAAGCCAGCGGAGGAGTGGTCTGGCCGTGAGGCCGCCCCGTAGCCGGTGGTCTAAGTCTTCGGGTGTTTGCGGCCAGTCCGGTGGCCGTGGTGGTGCCGCTGTGCAAGATAGAAGGACGTGCCTTACGGTCTCCTCCTCTACGCCGCACTGGCACGTGGGAGAGTCCGTGGCCTGGCGCCGGAAGAGGTAGGCGCGTAGGCCGATGTGGCCGGTACGGATCTGTGTGAGGAGGCTACTTTCAGCCTTTGTAAGGTGCTGGTGGCGACGCCGTACCGCCCGTGAGGTCCAGCATGGCGTCCGTGCCGCGAGTGATCTGGCGGAGCGGCTATTGCTGGCGTCTTGCTGCCAGCGAGCCTTCCAACGGTCGGTAACGGTCGCCCAGTCCGTCTCTCCGGGGGCAGGTGGCGGGGGCGGAGCGAGGATAGGTGCGTAGTAATTAGTGAACGGCCGGGGGCGGTGGACTACGCCCCGGGTAGCTTGGGCTTTCGCTTGGTAGTCTGGCCGGGATAAGAAGACAGCGCGGCGGTAGGTTAGATAGAGATCCAGCGGCGGTATACCTGCTTCGGAGTGGAGGAGGTAGATAGGTGTAGATCGGTAGGCCCCGAGGACGACACGGAGGTAGTTATGGAAGATCGATTCGAGGGAGGTCGTTAGCCGGCGGTTACCCGTCTCCGGGAGGAAGACGCTCGCGCCGTAGGCTACTGTGCTCCGGAGTACTGCCGTGTAAATCGTACGGGCCCACGGGAGTGTACAGCCCCACGTCTTCCCGGTTAGTCTCGTAAGGGCGTGACTTTGCGTAGTGAGACGGCATTTTATTCGTCGGAGGTGCTCCGAAAAGAGGAGCTTCCTATCGAGCCAGATACCGAGGAAGCGGGCCGACTGACGGGGAGCAAGAACGGTGGTCCGGTCGAGCGTGAGTGTTGTCGTCGGGGCTATATGGGTGCGGGAGAAGTGGAGGAGCTCGCTCTTTGCTGGCTCGAATACAACGCCTCTCGGCCGCGCCCACTCCGTTATAGTAGTCCACGCCTCTCGTAAGAGGTGGCAGCAGGAGCTTGTCGTGCGGCCACTCGCGAGGAGGTTAGTGTCGTCTGCGAACCCGAGGGTAATGATTCTATTATGGCGCTGGAGGGCTTGGTAGAGTGGTGTTATAAAGAGGATAAATAAGATAGGTGATAGCGGGGACCCCTGTGGGACGCCGGCGGTAACGGGCCGCGCCGGGGCTACCTTCCCGTCGAAGGCGAGCTTTGTTGTCCGGTCTATTAAGTAGCTGGTTATCCAGTTAATTAACCAGACCGGGAGGGAGAGGGCGTGTAACGTGTAGATAAGCCACCCGTGGTGAACGTTATCGAAGGCGCCCTGGATATCGAGTTGAAGGAGAGATGCCGTGGTGCCGTTAGCCCACGCGCACCGCACGGCGTCAGTGAGGAGGCGGGTTGCCAGCTCCGTCGACCGGTAGCGCCGGTTACCCATCTGGCCTTCCGGGAGGAGGTGGTTTTCTTCTGCTGTCTCGGCTAGCCGGCGGGCCACAATAGCCTCGATGGCCTTACCGGCGGTACTAAGGAGAGCGATAGGGCGCCAACCTCTTGCTTCCTGTCTCTCCGGGGCAGTCTTGCCAGGTTTTGGGATAATAATCGTGCGTGAGGCCTTGAAGTGGGACGGCCAGTGGCCGAGGCGGAGACTAGCGGTAGCTATATTACGGAGCCAAGGGAAGAGGGAGTCGCCGCAAGCTCGGAGGAGTGCGTTTGATATTTGGTCTGGCCCGGGGGCCTTCCTCGGTGAGGTGCGGTGGACTGCTGCCGAGACGTCGTCTACGGAGACGTGCTGGCTAATAAAGATGCGGCCGAGCGGCGTTGCGGGCGGCGGTGGGGGTGGTACGGCGTTAGGGGTCGGGAAGAAGCGGCGGGAGAGGATCTCCGCCTTGTCGTCAACGTCCGTGGCGAGCGTGCCGTCCGGTCGTCGTAGTGGCGGAAGGAGAGGGGGTTGGGAAGGGCCGTGGCTCTTGGAGCGAGCCCACTTCTCTAGCCTCCATAGGTCCGTGTCTTTAGCCGAGGCCTTATATAATACGGCGCGCCAGTGGCGCCTGTTGGCTTGGCGGAGGGCTCTCCGTTGCGCTCGGCGTGCGTCTCGTACAGCGTTATAGGTGGCTGCGGACTGGTCTCCGGCCCGTACTCTCTTCTCTGCAGCTCGGAGGGTGTCGGTGGCGGTGGCGGTAGTCTTATCCCATCCGGGAAAACGCTGTCCTCGGGGAGGTGACTTAGCCGGGGCGCACGCGTGCATAATACCGGTGAGCTTGCCGATAAGGTCGTTAGTTTGGTGCTCTAGTTCGGTGACAGAGTCCGGCGGTGGCGGTGTCGGGAGGAGAGTAGCTCGACCGAGTGACGCGGCCTTATCTTGGTCTAGTCGGGACCAGCAGAAGCCGTCTGCCGGCACCGGTGGCGTTGCAACTGGTATAAGGCAGGCCTGCGGCGTGTGGTCGGAGCCGGGCCAGTTTAACTCAGCGTGGGTTGCCCGAAGGGAGGCTGAGGCCCACGTGTGGTCAATAGTCGAAGGCCGGTGGTGGGACCGGTCGCCTTGCGGTCGCCAGGTCGGTGTGCCAGCTGGCGTCAAGAGGGACAGGTCCCAGTTAGCTGTAAGGTTAAGGAGTATATTAGAATGGGTGGATGTCCGCCCTGCGGCGTCCCACGAGGGGTGGTGTAAGTTGACGTCTCCCATAATAACCACGGGCCCCGGGGGCCGGGGACTAGAGGCGAGGCGGGGGAGGGGTGAGCTCCATGGCTGCGGGCCGGGGGTGTATGGTTCGCTGTAGATACCGAAGATATGAAGGGGCTGGGTTCCGTCTCCGTGAATAGTGATGTGAATAGCGTCCTTTTCTGCAGTGTATTGCCAGGAGGACAGTGGGAGCCGCTTAGACACGTAGCCGGCGAGCCGGCCGTCGCCGGCCCATAGCTTATGGTATTTACCGGAGGCCGGCCCGGGGGCGTCGCCGTTCTTTGTTTTAAGAACTTCTTGTAAAAGGACGACCTCGGCATCGAGGGAGTCCGCATAGTGGAGGGCCGTCTGTGCGAGGTGGTTAGTTTTATGAATATTCCATGATATAATAATCATTAGTTATCATTCAGGGAGAGGGGCGGGAGTTGTGGTGCGTGTTTAGATGAGAGATCCGGTCTGGACGGCGGAGGACGGCCGTTGGAGCTGTTGGCGGCCCGGAGTTCGGCTAGGTGTGTGCGGTAGAAGGGGCAGGAGCGCGAGTAAGCCGGGTGTGACTCTCGGCAGTTAGCGCATCGCCTCTCCTCCGGGGGCATATTGCAGTCGTGATTATTATGTGCGCCCCCGCAGTGCGCGCACCGTGGCGGTTTTCGACAGTTACGGGCCCTATGGCCCCATGTTTGGCATCGGTGGCATATCCGGGGCCGTGAGTCCTCCCGGTACGGAGTAGTGAAGTAAAAGCCGTAGTCTATAGTTACTCCGTCGCGGAGGAGGGCGGCGGCGTCGGCGTCGGTGGCTACCGTGAGGCAGAGGCTGCCGGTCTTCGCCGTCGGGTTGCTCTTCTGAACCATAGGTCTCGCTTGGATGACGGGGCATGGGGCGTTGAGTACCGAGATAATGTCGGGGCGGAGGAGGGTGTCTAGCGGCACGCCGTGTAAGACGACTCTTGGGCCCTGGACTGTGACGTCGGCGCCAAGGCACGCCGCCCAGGATAAATCGGCAACGTACCACCGGTCTGTCCCTCCGGGAAAAATAACAGCGCGGTCCCCGCTTGGGAGCTGGCGTACAGCGGTGGCGGCGGTGCGGTCCCGGGCGGCCGAGGCGACAGCCTTAACGATAGCCTCATTGGAGGGCGGTGACGTCATTTGGCTGGTGTGCAGGATGACCTCGTCGTGTGGAGGTGGTCTAGTTGCCTTGGTGCCCCGGTTGCCGGGTTGTGTGTGTGTTTGTTGTGACAGGGGGGTGGTTTGAGCGGCCGCCGCCGCCGCCGCGTAAGAAGCGGGAGGGTTAGTGTTGGTACGGCCGGCGGCCGGGGCAGATATATTTGGGCTGGCCGGGTGCGGTAGGGTCAGGCGGAGGGCCTGGGAGGTGACGGTGTAGAAAAGCTTTTGGAGGACTGCGTCGAGGGTGGCTCCGGCGTAGGGATCAGCTTGGTACACGGTCGAAAGGGCGGCAGTAATAGTGCTGGTGTGTGCTTCCGTGATGCCACAAATAGCGGCGACGTCGGGGGGGACAGAGGTGGTGAGGGGTGCTGTCGTCGTGGGAGTGTCATTGGAGGCAGTAGACATCGCACGGGGGGCTGGGGGGGTGGAGGGGGAGGGAGCAGTTCCCACGGCCGTGCGGTTTCGCTTAGCCGGGGACTGCCGGAGGCCGTCAGGCTGTGGAGCGCTGCGGTCGGGGGTCCGGGGGAGGGGGCTGCTGGTTAGCACGGAGCTGCTAGCCGTCGGAGGGCGTGTTCTTTTCGCAGGGGCCGCCGGAGGCGGAAGTGACGCGGTTGGGCCTCTGGCTCGCGCGGCGGCACGCTGCGCCCGGAGGGCGACAGCAGGCATGCCGGCGGGTGGGCGGCGAGGGAGGGGGTTATTTATTTATTCGTTTGTTTATTCTGTGTTTTTTTTTTTTTTTTTTTTGCTCTTACTTTCACATTTTAATGTTTCGGTAAATATGCTAACAAAATGCTTACACTTGACCACAAACAGTAGCCGTATCGTACACAGAATCACACAGAATCCCATAAAAGAACAGAAAGGAAACAGTTAATCAATCAAAATATACGATCGCTAGTTATGTATGCACAAATTTGAGATATCAAAGAGCAGACGCCAAGCCCCTCAGCACATATCGCCCCAGTTCTTCTTCACCCAATCGGCAAAGTAGTCGGTAAACTTGTTCTCGAGGTACGACTCGACATCCGCGTCCGTGTAATGCTTGTAGGCTGTGCCGTCCGGCGCGACACCGCCAGCATTCTGCTCGGCATAGGCCAGGGCCTGCAGCACAAACTTTTGGATAAAGTCAAAGAAGACAAAGTCTACCGCCTCCGGCTCGACAGCAGCCTCCAACTCATCCTTGGCCTCGGGGAAGCTCGCCTCGGCCTGGATGCAGTTGGGCAGACGGAAACGCGGCAGCGGCTCGTGGATGGCATCGTCACCGTCCAGACCAAAGTCATCCCATGTCGTGTAACCACCCACCAGCGGCGGGCGGGCTGCATCGTCACCATCGCTACCAGTGTCGGTCTTTCTACCAAACAGAGGCTTCTGCCTAGCAGCACTGTTGCCAAGGATGCCACCGCCAGTACCAATGGTGTCCTCATCTCTCAAGGAGTACTGCTCGGGCACACCCATCTCGCGCCAGTCCATGACGTTGGCCCAAGCCTCTGTCTGTCCCGTGACACCGTTTGCGACGGCCTCTTCAGCCATGGCGCTCAAGATGGGGCCAAAGCGGTTGAGGATGGGCAGAACCTGCCGGGCCAGTGCATACGGCACATCCGGGATGTAGCGCACGAGGCTGATAAAGGGCGACACAATAAAGGTCGTGTCACGCGTGAAAGCACCGTGGAAGATGTCGAAGCGCATGGCGCCCGTGTTGATGAGCACAATGCGCGGCACGTCGGCGCGGTCGGGACGCACAATGGCCTCGGGCAGCACGTGGTTCCGCAGCAGGGAGAACACGCTGGACGGGTGGTCGTGCGGGCGGCGCTGCAGCCAGTAGTTCTGGGGCGCGCAGCCATAGGGGGTCTCGAGGTCGAGATCCGAGCGGGCGGCGGCAATGGTGGCCGTCACATTGAGGCCGTGGTCGGTCGGAAACGTGGTGGCGTTTTTGCCACTATGATAATAAAGACCTAGCAGGTTGTTGTCAATGTAGCGACGGGCAAACTTGATGGGAGCGTCCTTTTGGGCGTCCTTTTTGGCCTTTTTCTTGGCACCGGCATCTTCCGCGTGCTCAACACCCGTCACCGACATCCAGCCAATGGTCTCAAAGTAGCGGCCGCTGGCGATAGCAACAGCGCGGTCGTCAAAGTGGACAGCGTCACGGACGTGCGCGTGGCCGGCAAAGATGGCAATCGGCGTGTGCGGGTTCTCGGCACGGATGGCATTGTAGATGACACGCAGTTCGCCCATGCGGGCACCGACGTGGCCAATGACGACAAAGAGGTCGACCGGCTCCTTGGTGATGGCGTGCTTGAACCACGACTCCTGCACCGTCTTCTGCACGGGCTGCACAACCGAGTTGGCGGCGTTGGCCGTAAAGTTGAAGAGGAAGCCAAAGGCCACAATATCCAGCTTCTGGTTTTTGGTCTGGAAGGCCCGGTACCGGTTCTCGGACATGGGCACCTGCTTGCCTGTCTTGGAGTCAATGTAGTCGAGATTGGAGGCAAGGTAGTGGCCGGCAAAGTTGGGCACGGTCTGGTAGTGCTCGCGGTCGGCAGTATCGGCTTGGTAGAGCTCGTGGTTGCCGGAGCAGATGATATCAATGTCCTGGTTGCGGAAGATATCGTAGGTGTACTCGCCCTTGGGCGTGGACGCGTCGTAGAGACCGTTGCCCTCGACACGGTCGCCCGTATCGACTAGCAGCAGATCTACACCCTCGTCGTCGGCACGCTGCCGCATGTGGTTGGCAAAGGAGACATAGTCACCCCAATCAGCCGAATATTGGGATCTGGAGAGGGAGTGCTGTGAGCTTGTGCCAGTTTGTGTAACATGGTCCGTGGTTTTTCTTACTCTTGAAGATGTCCTGCATGCCATCCGTGAGTGTCCTATGCCATAGAACCAGGGAATGTTAGCAGCAGGAAACAAAAGCAGACGCAAACGCAAACAAGGCTACGACGCACCGTTGTGTGGAGGAAGTTGATCTGGCCCCATTGCAGTGGACGCATTGGTGCCGGCAACGGAGGCACAGCATCGGGCTGCATCGCTCGGACCAGCGGGAAAAAAGCAGCCATCGATGCCACAAAAGCGGCTGTCGTCATGGCTGAAGCTGTTGTCGGAGAATAGATCGTTGAAGAGGTGTGAAGTTCGAAATAATGGATGATGGCGTGCCAGGAGTTTGTTTGCACGCCAAGTTGCGCTAATCAGAGACCGACAGTCGTAAATATAAACGAAGGACAAGACTCGAGGGTGAAAGGCGAGAAAGGAAAGTGAGCGTTCTGCGCTCAAAGGCGGGTGGTTGTAGGTGGAAGAGTGATGCTTCTCGTAGGCAGTCACAAGCTATTCGCAGATGACGGGCGGGCGGCTGGAGATAGTGACCTCGTGATAAGAGCTTGGGCGCTGCAGTGGGCTGCCTGGTACCTGGATGGCACGCTGGCTGCGGCTGGCACAGGGCTGTTTCCAGGGTGCTCTTGCCGCGTTTGTACTAGCGCGCCTTCCTTATGTTGACTCAAGAGACGGGATGGCAGGAAGGTGCAATCGTACATGGGATGGTTGTTGAGGAAGGAGCGAATGGCAACTGTCGAGACGAAGCGGGGAAAGAGCCAAACAATCACAAATAGTTGCAAAAAAATGACGAGAAAAAAAAGCAATACATCGAGTTTTGTCGCAGCAATTCAGGACGCAAAAAAGGCAGAAAAAAAAACTGCCCAGACGCGGGATCGAACCGCGGACCTCCTGCTTACTAGGCAGGCGCAGCTACCACTGTGCTACCCGGGCATGTTGTATGGTGGATGGTCCTGTTACTTAGTTTATAAAGACTGACTTCAAGGCAGTTGGCTGGTAGTAGCCATTAGCGCACTCTCATTGGTTGAAACAGCACCGCGCCCCCGCAAGGCTGGCCGCCATATTTTCCACTGTGAACGACTTCTCGTCGCGACAGCTCCAAAGCGTGTTTTCGCGATTCAATATCCACGACGGCGACGACGACAACCGCGGACTGTTGACACCTTCCCGACTTTTACACACGCGCATACAGACAAAAAATACATTAGTCGAACTACTCTACGATCATAGTCACGCCGTTCTTCTCTCCCCTTCCGCCACCCCGTCCCTCTTCCCCCTTCCTTCCAGGCATCTTTGCCTTGCAACCGACAATATGGTACATCTAAAGCCTAGGCACACGTCCCAGATCCTACATTTTGCTACATTGAGCTAACCCTTGTCTTCCCCTTCAGGCGCGCAACGCAGAAAAGGCGCAGTCCATGCTGTTTCGCTTCCGCGAATCGCAGGCTGCCGACCTCGGCATCACAGACATTGGCCGCCAGCGCCGACCCAAGGTCATATCGGAACAGACAAACGTGGCCAACTGCGAGCGGTGGCGTGGCCAGGTCTTGAAAGAAATCTCGCGCAAAGTGTCCAAGATCCAGGACGCAGCGCTCAGCGATTTCCAGGTTCGCGACCTCAACGACGAAATCAACAAATTGATGCGCGAGAAGCACATGTGGGAGGTGCAGATTCGCAATCTCGGCGGACCTAACTACACACTACGAACGGGGCCCGGCGGCAAGTCCAACAAGGAGTACGACGAGAACGGGCGTGAGATCCCAGGCGCGGGCAAGGGCTACCGGTACTACGGTCGGGCACGCGAGCTTCCTGGTGTCAAGGAGCTGTTTGAGGCGGCACGAGCCAAGGCCGGCGGGGGACGGCGAGACGACAGGGGAGGTGCTGGCGGTGGTGGCGGCGGTGCAGATGCGCCACTCGAGGAGCGCGACGACCTGCGCAAGGACGTGGATGCGGCATACTACGGCTACGGCCCGACGAGGAGGACAACACACTACTTTCCTACGAGGCGGCACGCGAGGCGGAGGCACAGGCACGTCTGGCCGCAGCAGCAGATACAGGAGGCAAGCCGCCACCAGGCTGGGAGCCACTGCCGGGCGACACGGGCGACGGCAAGGGCTGGCTCCTGCCGACGGTCGAGGAGGTGCAGCAGGAGCTGTTGGAGCGGAGAAAACGGCGGATACTAGATCAGCTGTCGTGAAAGCGAGGCGCTTATCGGCAGTTGAAAAGTTTTGTCTATTTTCAGTCCTGCTTTTTGTCTAGGTTTGGGTTTTGGTTTGATTTCATACTCCGGTGTCGGGCGTCATCTATTAGCATCAAGCAGCCGATGTGGATTTATGTCTACTTATATTCAGCGATCACGGAAATATCACGATATTCTTGCATTTGGCTCTTTTGCCTCTCCTGCTGCCCAGCATGACGTTTGTGAAAGTTGATGGCCAACGCCAACTCACGTCCTGATGACGTCTGTATATGGCGAACTCACATGCACATTCGTAGGCATAGCAGCCTTTTAGCTGGCGCCTATGGTCTTTGTTCTCCTTCTCCCTTACTTTGGTAGATAGGAAGGCAAGGTTCGTAAGGTTTACCTTGCCAGGACAAACCTTCCAAATCAACCAGGCTTGTGACCATGGCATCGGCCACTCACGGGGCTGCCCTCATCTGCCGTTCCCTTTTAGGCCGGCTGCATCGGATGCCGGGATCGGTGAACAGGCATCCCGCATCGCAATCTGTGGAATGGACAATGATACCGGCGGTTGTTTTCTTTCAGCCCCTCGTAGGCGGTCTCACCCTTTCAAAAAAGTGACTATTATTTCTTTTTTGCCGTACAGGGCAATCGGTCCTGCTCGACACATATGCTTTGTTGTCCTTTTTGATATGTCGTTTTTCGATGCATAAAAAGGGCCGCCTCACCAATTGTCTCCGCATCTTTGCTTGCGTCGCTTGGCAGTAAATTTATCTCGATTTGTTTTAATATTACAGATTTGCGCCATGCGTCGTTCTTGGTTCGAGATACAGAAACGAATACGGACACAATGTGGAAGAATGGAAGACACCGCAATCATGGGGCTATGCAGTCTAGGATCGATAACACAGAACAAGTGCCCGACGCAAAAGGGAACTCTTGGGAAGATACCAAATCTTGTTGAATGGAGATAAGGGACGCTCGGGTGCGTGGGAACGTGGGGATCCTTGGGGGAATTTGAAATATTTGGAGGGTGGTGGCATGGAAAATACGTGGGAATACGCATTTCCCAGGACCAAAAGCGCCTGAAGATGGTGTTGTTCGATACGCGATGCGTATCTCTTATGCCTAGCTGGCAAACGAAAAAATGACACAAGATCAAAGACGCAAGGGGAAGCCCAGCAACGGCTCAGCCAGAGGTTCCCCTACTTTGTCTGCCCTGTCTTTGAGCGACATCCGTAGACGGTCATATGCTGGACTGTATATCTTTGCGACAAGGGTTGTGATTGTGTATTGATAGAATTGAACCAACTGCCGTAGATAGATATCAGTATCTAGTTTTATCTTTTGATTTTATAGATTTGGTCTATCATTTGATCCTCTGTCCCATTGTCTCGGTTCCCTGAACCCGTCTTGAAGCCGTCTTTCCCTATCAAGTGCCACCCAAACTAATGGACTTTTTAAACATACCGATATTATATGACCTTCCCTCCAGATATTCAGCATGTCCCCCTAATGGGAAGTTCCGAGGAGACACGGGCACACAAAACAAGGAAATCAAAAGGTCACTTTAAAAGAGAACATACATGGGAGTCGACCGATCAAAGAAAATTAACACGGGAGGGGTATCTCAGGGGACCTGTCACTCCCATCCACACCATGTTCGCAACTGTATTTTGGCCAAGCCGCCATACCCACCCCTCCTTCTTGTCAGGCTTTCTTCTCACCTTTTCAATTCAGTTCTCGAAGACATCGACAGGGAAATGGCAAGGAAGATTGGACCTGATTTACATTTCTCCAAGGCGCGGACACTGAGTCCGGACTCTTAATATTGCCTTTTCGGGTTATCGCCTTTGCAAGTTGAAGGGCCTATTCTTTGCACCAAGATAGGGTTGGGAAAAGGCGAGGAAGATCTTAGACGGCGTATTATGCTGGGCGTGGCATGGGAGGCTCGGAGTGTTGTTTTCGAGCGTTTCCAAGGCTTGGTTTGAAGCCTTGGAAAGCCTTTGGGATAGCATCCTAAAATATTTTTTCCATATGCAGCCGCAGCTTGGTCGCATGTTAGTGTTTTGGGGCTAATCCTCACTCTTTGAGCATTTAAGGCAGGCGGTCGAATGTACTCCGTCAAACGGTGTTCTTTCACACGTCCTGGCTTACCAAAAAGAGAAGGGATATGAGCTGTATGGGCGCAAAATGCTGGAAAAGAGGAGATTGACGTCGACCGGGGCTTCGGCACGCCACTCTGCCGAAAGTAAAACGTTGAACCAAGATTGACGAGGCGTGATGAGACTGTGATGAGAATGTGATGAGAATTAGGGAGTGCATGGCGCTTACACTTGATGAGAGCCGGGCTTTCTTTGTCCAGCAGAAAACAAGATTCGGAGCATAACCGCCCGGCATTACAGCTTTTACATGGTTTCGCCCGCCCCAGAATCCACTGCGGACGGTCTGTGAGCCACCCGGGATTCAATCCTGTACCGAATGATCAGTGCCCTAACGGCGCACAGCAGCGTTCGGACCGAAAGTGTGTATTCTGTAGGCGGAGGTCATTTTCTAGGAATGTACGGCGAGGTTGTGTTTTGACTTTGTATGTTTGCGGAAACGATGAAATGAGGCGTCAAAATGTCAAAGCACAGTTCGATAAGAGGTGTGGTCGTAATAAAGGGAGACGGACCAGACCGAATACGACCCACAAGCGTGTTTATTTTTTTCCCCGGAAGGCGCTCCCGGAGGAAAGAGCGAAGGGACGGCCAAGCAAAATGGCTTTTGCTGTCCATACGAGCTGCACGGAACCAACAGAAATGAGGCGTAGGAACAAGGTGAGGTGAGAAACGAAATAGGGAAATGAGAAAATAAGAAAAAAGACAATAACACGAACACAAAAGCAATGCTGGCGCCATCACATCTCTTCATCTCAGGAGTGCTTCGCCGTGTCAATCGCTTCCTTTCCAAGTTACATACAGTGTGGCGGGGATCGGAGGTTGCACGGTCGCTCCTTCCTTACTTTACAAGCCCGTAGGTTTTGGTCCGAGATGTTGGCCGGGTTAGGTAATCGCAATCCGTCCGCCGTACGGAGGGGGGAAGAAGGAGCGACTGGATGATAGCAGGGGTGGTGCAGAGTAGGAAAGAACGGCGGAGGTATGGTCAAAGAAGGTAAGAAGAAAGGTGCACAGAAAAAAGCAAGTGCAATGGTGAAGAAAAGTACGTCGTAGAAACAGTCTTTCATATCACAAAGGCGTGAGGAGGCGGCGTGAGAACAGCATGCGATGTGCACAATTCCCGGTCGTGTTTCTTCACGTTTTGATAAACAGAAACAGAATTGCACCGAAGACGGATGGCAATGCCCCGAAGATATCGAGTTTTCTGTTCCGGACAGCTTCATTTCGGTCCTTTCCCCGCCTTTTGTTAGTTTTACTAAATAATTTAATTTTGTTCTTGACAAGTTGTTACCAGTAAGGTTTATTCTTTGTCATTCTCGTCTACGTCCCAAGAACCAGCCGTGCCCATGCACGCCTTTTTGCGCATGACACATGCTTTGCAAGTTTGCTAATTCCCGGAATATGTGTTTGTGCTCACCGCAGCCCTGCTCCTCCCGCAACGCACGCTCCCTCCCTTCCTGGCGTTGGGGATGCCAGGGCCATGAGAGGCAGGGGACGAAGAGACGCGAGCAAGGATGAGTGCGGGCAGGTTAGAGGCAGACCAACAGAGCCAAAAGCACATCTTACGACGCCACCGATGCAGTGTGGTCGGCGCCAACATAACGCAAAAGCGAGGCGAGCTGGTTGCAGGCAGCGAGGATATGGGCGATATGGGCAAAAAAGGGAAGAATCAAAATGTAACAAAGAAAACGAGGACGAGAGACATGGATCAGCAGCTAAGAAATGGCCAGACGCGTGCGTTTGCCCGCGTTTTGTGATTTTCTACAAGGGGAGCGAGGGTTTTGGTAGTTTCCTCGAAGGAGAAGAGGCTCCTCGCTCTCTTTTATCACGAAAATCTTCACCGTTTCGAGAAATTCCCCTTCTCTTCCCTTGTCAAGGGTGTCCAGGCCAGCTGAAGAGGAAGGAAAACGACAGCCAGGCAGCCAGTGAGTGGCTAAAGAGGCAATCCAGCCTGGAGAAGACCCCAAAATACTGTCTCACTTGTTCTTCGACTCGATTCCTAGCCAAGACAGCACCGAAGTTATGGAGTCAAGAGAGCGCAGATCCGATCGTCAGGGAGTTCTTAGCTTCTGGTTTCTGCATTGTCTCCCCTCCCACAATTCCCTCGACTCTTCCTCCGCTTTCAAACCCCGAGTTACCCTGTCAAGCCTGTCAGTTATCCGAGCTGCCCTCGCTCTTCGTGGCAATTGTTGTCCTAGCTTCTCTTTTGCAAGCCCTGGCCTTGTTGTAATTCCCTGGAACCTTGTCTTGCCCAGACTGTTGGGGCAGTTGTTTGGGGAGAAAACGCGATGGATTCAAGCCATGTGATTCTTTTTCACGTTTTGTGTTTTCTGGAACACAACGCTTTTTTTGCAGTTCACTTGTTTTATGGGATTGTGCGCCGATAGGATGGACGTCCTGGTACCCCGGTTCCATGTTTTCATGCTTTGATCCTAGCCCTGGTTTATCTGACCCAATTCGGAATGAATGTCGCTTTGACTCGCCGCTGCGATTGTAACGTCGATTTTAGCAAGACATCCTTTTGTTGCGAGTAGCTGTTTTTTTTAATCATTAGAGACAAGTTGTTGACGCTAACAGGCCATAGCAGACGAACTGTCCCGAGCAAAACGACGAACATAAGTGGGCTGGAATGGGCATTTTTCGGGGACAGCAGCCGTTGAACGGAACGGCAGTGAGACTGTCTTGCCTTTGACGGCTGAACGTGAACAAAAAAGCAATATCGTACAATTACAGTGCCACAACAGCACAGTTTGACAGCTCCGGTTGAACGGAAAGGTGCGGTACACCACGGGCTAGATGGACCCGCCGGGAAGGGCTCTCCCAGTGTGGTGTAAAAAGAGTGTGTGTACATGGAAAGTACAGCTTGAGAACAAAGAAAGTGCTGTAAGCAAAACTAAATAACACGAAAATAATGTACTCTGAAGTCGTCTGAACACTGTTCTTTTTGTCGAGGCGGAGTTGGCCCACCATGCGTGTCTCTTCCTATTTTGAGCCTCCTCCGTTTCTTGGAAGACGCCTTGAGGTTCGATGACCTTGGGCCCAACAAGGCAAGATTTCAAGTCATAAAAACAAGACGGTGAATGTGCAGAAAAAAAAGTAAAGCCCCATTCTATTTTATCTCTTTTATCGAGTATTTTTTGGGGGCTGTTTACTGCTCAATTTAGTGTAAAATAAAATGGGAGGCCTACCCACTCTCGCATGCTGTCTCTCCTTATATCTCACATACATAAGTGTATAAAATGACCACCGTGAGCAAACAAAGTGACCGCACGAATCTATTACTGAACACGGAGTTGTTTTCGTTGTTTTATGCTCCCTTTGCATTTTATCAACTACTTTTTATTGAAGTAGCCAAGGCCCCTCCAAGCCCCTCGCTCTATCAGTTCTCATTTAGTGGCAGAGCGGTGTGCTGTTTTCCGACGGAGAGACTCGAATTAATCCAGTTTGTGAACAAGGATTATGAATGCCGCTCGTTGCCCACTTAATTTGTACAAACCCCCTCGGATAGCAGTGCCGTCGCAGACAGATACCCGTACTGAATCACATCTCAATATTCTGTCTTATGTTGAGTGTCACAGATACCAAGAAAATAAGCACTGCCTTTTTTGCAACGGTGGTGATAGGATGTAGTCTGCATGGTAAAAGTAGAATAACGTTGAAATAAAGTGACACGATTATTTTTCCTGGAAACCGGCAAGCCGGTACACCATTGCACAAATCGAACCTTCCTGCCAAGTTACCAAGGAAGCACAGACAGGTGGCAAACTATTGAACATGTTTGTGGCCCCTTAATTTCTTGTTCTCCCGCTTCTTCGACTTCTTTCAATTCTTCTACGTCTTCGATTGTCGTCGGTGAGGGGCTAGAAGGTGGCCCATTAAAAGGACCCTTTGCCTTGAAAAAAGCACAGGCCATTGAGAGGCCTTTCCATGGCGAGCCAGGTGCAGGATGGCGGACACATGCAATGTAAGCCTGGCCCGCCCCGCCCCAAAATAAAAAACCCCAATTGCCATTTCCATGGTTCTGCCAACCAAGCTGGCGGTGTAAGTCAGTTTATCGGTAGCAATCTTGACAGCAAACGACGTATGTAGTGCCCTTTGTACCTCGTATATTCGCAAACGTTCCTGCACCTTGACATATAAATTACGATGCGTTTTTTATTGATCTTCATCGGGAAGCACAGCCAGACCCTTGTAGACTGCATATTGGCGCATCGATTTACAAAAAAAAAAAAGTCAGACGCTCACGAGATGTAACATGCATCTTCCCTCGCTTCCTTTGCGTTTTTCTCCTTCCTATGTTGGCCTGCAGAAACGAGGGGAAAGACGGGAAGCTTCAAAAATGCAATACATCATACCAAGACAATGAGATGAAATGAAATGCACGCCAACCAACCAGAATAGTCTCTTGGACTGTTGCAAACGAACGGCGACAGCGGGTTACTGCGGGAGACAGCAACGGTGGAGAGAACGGGCCATTGGTCAAGTATGAAAATATCCCAGAAGAGAGCAGAGGACAGCTCCAATTTGAGCTTAAACGAGCAGAAACAAGAAGGAGGCTCGCACGATCTTCACACGTCCTCCCTCTTCTTCTTCTTCTTCTTCTTCTTCTTCTTCTTCTTCTCTCTCTCTCTCCCTCCCTCTCAAACGGTATCGCCATCTACTTGTATCGTTTTTTTTTGCCACCCCCTTGATCACCCTTGGTCCACCGTTTTTCGACACGAGATGTGTGCATGTCGGAATTTGGGAGGCTGCAGGGTACCCGCAGGCCAAACTGCAAAACTGGTAAGCGAGTTGAAAATCAAAGGTCAAAAGGCAACCAAATAGAAGACAGAGGTAGAAATAAAGGATAATCGGCACTTCACTGTCAAGCGAATTGGACGAAAGGGAAATAATGAAACATAAAGAGTCCAGATTCGATTATGTGGAAATTGTATGGGTGCACATTGTGAATTCTGTTTTGATCCTTTTCTTTTCTTTCCCATCGTCGAAACACTGCTTCCTCATCGGACACATTCGCCGGTGAGTCAACCGCCGCCAGATGCATCTTAAACATCATCGCGGAAACAGAACCGTGCTGTGACAAGACATGGGCTACACGGAGTGAACTCTCTTACGGCTCGGAGATTTCTTTGGAATCTTGCGCTGCATCTTATTTTTAAGTTATTAAAACCCGCAGTCTTCACTATTACGGACATTCATTTTGTGTCCTGTTCCGGTACATTTGAGTCTCACAGCTTTGAGCCCTGTTTATGAGCTTCCTCTTTCGATGACAGGATGTGACAGGCTGGTCTGGAGCTTCGTACTCGTAACTCGTGGTGAGATGCCGAATATGGAGAAGCTGTCCATCATATTGATCTACTCCGTAGTATGTATTTGTGTAGTCTGTCCACACAATACACCTCCACTTCATCCCGACCCATCTTCGGAGCGATCTCGACTCGCTTTGAGTTGCGCTTTTGAGGCTGGGCCCATGGCTGATCTTCGCCTACTCTGTACATTCCCCGAGACACAGACGATGGATTGACGATAGCAAGAAAGTACAGTACACATACTCCATATGCACACAGACAGTATACACACAGACATGGTAGTGCGTCGTGGGCAGTAATGGAGACAGTAAGATGGAGACGAATGGGGGCGAAATGTGCCAAAATAGGAGAATAGCGGCCACTTCGGACTTTTTCCGCGTGCCACAGCGGATCGTGCCTCTGGGGATCACTGCAGGTGGTGACGAACAAAGTATACTAATCTGTATCGTGTTGCGGTTTGTGTTTTGTCCATATTTGTTTGTATCTTTCCTGTCTTTGATTTCCTATTTCCTACTCTTCGAGGAGAAATGCTACCACTGCCGATTACCCCATACTTTATTGGGAATTTGGTACCGTCTATCGTTCTTCTAGATTCGTCACAGTATCGGTCATAGTTATCGTCTTTTGTGACATTCTGTTTATCCTTTTTTTTTTGTTGTCGTTATGTGTTTTCTTTTTCCTTCTTTTCTTTTTCTTTCCTTTTCGCCCAGCCCCATTCGCAAGCATTTCCATTTCGGGACTGATAGGTTAGACTCCCCCGCGGAGAACGTCCCTATTAGCACACACCGGTCGAGGGCGCCCGTGTTTCGGATAGGGGGCGAGGGGGCCATCACTTTGGAGTTAGTACATTCGTCCGAGAGTACTGTGTATGAAGTAGTTTCGTAGCTCAGCTTATCCCATTCTTTTCTTTTTGTTCTTTGTCTCTCCTTCCCTGGTCTTCCTCTTTCACACTTTTTATTTTTATTTTTTAATCTGCAATCCGATTTCAGAGCGCCTCACTCGTTCGGCTGTCTCTCGCTTGCTCATTGACTGGCCGCTTTACCCCTGTCCTTGGCCATCGGTGCCGCACCCGCGTTGCGATTCGCTTTCTGCGATCCGACCTTTTCGAGGCAAGATTTGCACAAGGACACTCAAAACCCCCAGAAACCACACCACTTTTGCTTGCGGTTCGCTTCTTTTCCTTTTTCAAATCTGGAGTCAACTTTTTCTTCCTTTTGTATTCCTTTTTTCTTCTTCTTCTTCTTTTTTTTTTTGTTTGGCTCGTTCTCGCTCTTCTCCTCATTGAGTTCGACAGGTCACGCTGAAAGAGGCAATGATGTACACCGGTAAGATCAGTCACCACCACACCACGCCTCTCACAACACGCTATGGAGGCTATTTTTTCTGCGTGTGAGGAAAGGGATGTGTGAGTGAGAGAGTGGGTCGTCACTTCCCTCCTGTTTGCGGGTTCGTCCAGGGATCATGCCGGCCAATCAGGAAGCACAGACCACGAGCTGAACCTCTCACACAAAACACACACACCACAAAGAAAAAAATATAGATGATCTATGAAACGACGAATGCGAATGTATGTCATATATCGTAGATGAGATGGAAATAAGATACATGAAGCAAGATTTGAATTAATTAATATAGGAAAATATCATGGTTTGTAAGGTGGTTGATATTGAATTTCAAACATCAAAATATTGGGATATCGGTGGTATTTGCATACTGAATGATTCTTTCCTGGCCTGTAATGCCAGCAAACGTAACAAAAAAAAAAAAACATAGCACTCCAAGTGTCATACTTTGTTTGTACGAACAAATCGTGCCATAGACCAAAGGGTAGCTCCGAGCAAAAAATCAAACAAAAAAGGCCAGAGACACAAAGTACTTGCCAAAACGTGAAACCAAAAAAAAAAATCCATTCACGTAGCCCGATCGCTCACGGTGGAGGCAGGAATTAAGACCTCCTGAAACTCCGGATATAAAAGAAATAAAGGAAAACACGGAAGAAAAGCCAAGGGATATGACATAAGTGTTGGGCGTAGTCTCTTCTGTAAAAGTATAAAAAAGAAGAAACACAAAAATGGCAGAAAGAGAGCCGGCGTGCTTTTGGTGGCAGATCTTGCCATCAAAAATGTGCTTTTGGTCTCGTGTATCATCATGAAAAAAGGAATAAGAAATGAAGGTCCAAGGAAGGTAAAGCAAAACGGCCAGACAACAGCCGTTCAAGGCACAATATGAGTCTCCACGTGAGTTTGCACACGCTGTGGCTCGTAGTCGTCGTAATCTTCGCCTCCGTTGGCTGTCCGTCGTGATGAAGTCTTGCGCGGCTCTAGGGTGCGAATGATCCATACCGTCTTGTTCTTTTTCTGCGGAGTAGGAGCAGCAAGCGGTGAAGGAGCAAGGGGAGCTGCTACGGAGTGGGGAGCGGGAGGAGCATATGGGGCCGCAGAGGAGTGACAGGGGCCAGATGCAGATGGACATGCAGATACAGATACAGACACAGAAGCGGGTGGCAGCCGAGGCGACGGCGATGTGCGGGTCCTGTGTTGTCCACGGGAAGCTCTGGGCGTGCTTGACTTGCTCGAACGGCGATGGTGCGTGGGTGTGGATACCTGCGGTGAAGCAGCTCCGTCAGCCATCATACTGCAGCTGCCGTTCCCGCTGAATGATGCTGCGGGAGACATGGCAGCGTATGTCGTTGCTGGAGAGTAGCCGTTGTTGCTGTTGCAGTAATAGTAGTCCGGTCCGGGTGAGAAAGGAGCCGAAGGCGTGCTCACTTCGCTGGCACTGTAGGCACTGCTGACACTGCCTTCGCTTCCATGGCTGATCATGTTGCTGATGCTGAACGCGTTGCTCGTGCTGCTGCTGATGCTGGTGTTGTTGTGGCCGTGTCCATGATGATCATGTCCGTGTCCGTGACCTTGACCGTGACCTTGACTGTGTCCGTGGCTCATACTACTCGTGCTGTTGCTGCGGCTGCTGTTCCGACTGGTGCTCCGCAACAAACTCGTCATGCGTGGCGAGGCTGTTGACTTTCGCCGGCCGCTTCTGTGGCCTCTTCCTTTACTGGAGATCTGCTCTTCGTGGCGAAGCTCTTCCTCGTGGGTCAGAGCCCTGGCCGAGTCGATCTCGCGGAACGGAGGAAGATTCACCGTAGCCTCTTGGTGTCTTTTGACAATTTGTTAGTTTTTCTTTGTTCTCGGGAAAATATGCACAGTCGACCCGTGAACAATCGTCGCTGTTGCACATTTTGGGTCCTTTCCCTTGGGGATAGCATCGCCCAAAACAACAACCTACAGGGCGTCAGGCCAGGAACGGACCGGTAGCATATGTGAAGCCATCGCCATGGATGATGACTTTTGGTGCGGGTCCTCGCTTAGGATGTAGTTCATGTTGCTGCCACGGTGGCTGTTGCTTCTGCTTTGCCGTGTTGTCGCCGTCGACGAGTGCTGGTATGAAGCTGGTGATGTCGGCGGGCCGCTTGCCGAGCCTGCCGTTGATGAGCCGTAGGCCATCTCAACGTCTCCGTCGTAATTTGGTGCCGAGGGTGAGTTGTGTGCGTTACTGTCGCTACCGCTGCCATTCTGCCTCAAAACTGCCTTGCCTGTTGCCAGAAGGCTCTCGCCGCCGGCTGTCGCCAGTTCTTGCTGAAGACGTCCTTGTGAGTCCTCGGCCCGGGCGGTGTCCGCTGCCAGTGATGCTCTCCGGCTCTCGATAAAGTTTTCTGTGATGCCGAGAGAGTCGACAGACGGGAGATGACTGGGCATGTCTGGCTGTTTTACTGGCAAGACCTGCATGACTTCGCCTGTCTGGAGGCTTCGCTGCACATAAAACGTGCCGTATGGTGTAACGTGGAGACCCATTGTTGCTGAATGCCGAATGTGGTGATTGCGTTGCTGTTTGTTCTTTTGTGGCCGGTGATATAATCCAAACAGTGCCGGGCTGTTGTGATGCTGGTAGCTGACTTCTTCTGAAAAGAAGAAGATATGAGGAAGATGACAATATGACGGAGAAAGGGGGGAGAAAACGAAGGACAATCGCAAAAAGGGGTATATCAAACGAAAATGGCAAGGATAAATGACAAAACACGACAATGGTGTGAAAGTTGATTAGGTGCAGTCAACCCCAGAAAGAAAACTAGGAAGAATGGTAATATAGGCAACGAGTGTAGATGAAAAGAGGATGGAACTCAATGAGCGATATCTTGTAGAAAAGCCGAGATGAAGAGAAAGAAGACCGAAAAGGGAAACACGAGGCAAGAAAAGAGAGGAGGTGGAGGAAGGGGGCTGAGGGAGCAGGATGCAGATGGTATATGAATATGTATGTGGTCAGGCCGGTTCAGTATGGGGATCCGTACACAATACAAAATATCCAGTACAACGGTACTCCGTGTTTTGTCCAAGGAGATAGAACGGCCGGCTACTTACTTACTTTGTCCTCGTAGGATTTTTCTTTTCTGGCCTTCATGTTGCCACACCACTCTTGCTTGTGGACAGGGCCCCCTCAGGCCCCAGCTTGGCTTGCTGGTAGGTAGTGGAAGTGGAGGGGGGAGGGGGTGTAAGTTAGTTTGTTTGTAGTTGCACGCCTGTCAGCGTTTCTCGACTTCGTCCTCGTTCTTAGCCCACTAAAGAAGCTAGGCCACATGCTGTACCCCATTGGCTGCTCCAGAAGAAAAAGAAAGCAGAACAGAAAAGCAAGTGTGCTCCGTCCGTCGTAATAAAAATGATAGAAATTAAAAAAAAATATAAAAAAAAGGAGAGGAGAGAGGGAACCCACATTGTTAGGACGAAACAGACCTGCTACGAGCCTGGCGTAGAATAGAAAACATGTCCAAAATGCAAGAGTGTAATTTTGTACCTTTGTATCTTTGCGGCATCTTGTTGTATCTTGTGTGTAATTACATTTGTCGTGGTGGCCCGTCCACATCGAGCTTACCAATTCTCATCCAATTGCATGTCTTCATGCTCCCCATATTCTAGCAACAAACATGGCCGTCACTTGACCACAATGCACAAGCATGAAACGAGTGCTAGGCGACATACCTTGCATCTCGATGTAACGGTCTACATATGTAGCCTACATGCAGTCTGTGCTTCCCAGCAGTCTCGGAGAGGCTGTCGGCGGTGGTGGCGTGAAGGCGATGCGCTTGTATTTGTTCAGGGCACAAGATATGCTGGCCAATAGAAGGGGGGTGGATGCTGTGTTGTATTAGCTGTCGGACTCTCTAAGCCCAGAGCTCGAGTACTCATCGAATACCGACGAGTCCCAGTCGACATTAATACATGCAGCCGCTGAGGTTGCAGCAATGTGAAGCGTGGTTGCAAATAGGCATGACTTTGGGATACATCGTGCTGGAGCTCTTGAGCTGGCGCCCAGAAGAGCCTCTTGGGGTGAAGAACGCGAGAGTGAGGGTGACATTGTGTTTAACAAGATACTTTTGGGGGGGGGATGCAGACAGAGTAAAGAAGCCAAGTGCGTGTACACTTGTATGTGTCGAAGAAAGAGACAGGATCGTCCTGATCTCGCTGTACAAAGTACGAGTAAGTGACTCTCAAAATCCAAAGGAAACATCCGCCAGGGCAAATCCCTGGCTACAATATCTCCACTTGGGGCCTCACAATAAAAGCTGTTAGTCTGCTCCGATCGTATCTGTATTTGTACGAGCGGCTTGGGCAAGAGATGGGGGACGGCTAAGCTGCTGGCCCTATTGAAGATTTGAAGAATGTCCTGCACAGACGCAACGGATGTGCAGAGGCCCTCCGGGCCCATGAAAATGCTCCGAGTGGGCTGTGCTTTTTGATAGTCAGCTCCCAGGCTCCGTTATTTCTTTCGTTTTGTCTATTTGTCCATTTTGCTGTTTGAGAGTTCTGACCTCAATACATGCTTCAGAAAGTCTCGCCTCAGCTCCCATGGCAAAGTATGGGCCCCGTCTGCGTGCTCGTATATACACGTATGAAGTCACACCAAGACTGGCACGCGAAACGGTCAAATTCCACTGAAAACTTTCTTTGCGTGTATGATGTGCCTGTACCTGTGAGTATGTCTGTTGGGGCTCGGGGGCGGGCGTTGGCAGGTGTCAAAATAGTACCGTGTGTGGCACTGTGAGACCTGGAGATTTTTCGAGGACTTGAAAGACTGTCCAAACTGCAAGCCTGCAAGGCATTGTGGCATTGCGGCATTGCGGCATTGCGGCATTGCGATCTAGTTTCTCAGTGCTTGCCGGGGGTAAACAGTCTCGTCTATCGAGATTCGGCGTGCTGGGGCGTGTATTTTTGTCAGATCCTCTGTGAGTTGGTGAAGGACTTTCGAATTTTTGTGGCTTGAGGTGAGAGTGCTCAGATGACGGAGAAGCCGTTCGCACGAGCGCTGAATACACGTACACCGTACTCGCTCTCGCTGGCCTTCTCGAAAAGTACTCGACTCCAGATGAGAATGCTCCGTGCTGGTAATACGTGCCAAAGAGGCTAGATCGGTATGGAGAACATTGTATGGAGCAGAAGCCAAAACGGGGAGATGATCGGCAGTGATAAAGCCCCGGAGGGAGACAAATGGCGAGAGAAGAGAGACGGCGGAATGCTTCGGTGGGGAAGGCAGGGCGAGGACGGAGTATTTCGCAGGTGAAGGGTGCAGGAGGGCAGGGGGAGCAGAAAAGGCGAAGCAGAAGAGGACATGTCAAGGCGAAATAAATCTTTGGCGGTCCGGCGATGCCAATATCGAAGCTCGTTTGGGAGTCAAGATTCGCTGGATGTCTCGACTTTTCGACCTTTGGGCTCTTGACACTTATATTTCGTTAGTCGGGTCGGCTCTTCGTCTGCTTAAATTTTTCCTCTTGTTTCTTTTGGTCTGTCGTCCGCTAGAGAGCGTTGGCTAACGGCGGGTGGAAAGGCTGGACGGCGGTTGAGACATCTTCTTTGTTTTCTTTCCTGGTACCCCCCCTTTTTTTTTTAATCTCTCCGCTCTGGGTCTTGATCCCATTTCTGCTTGTATTTTTGGATTGTTTCGCTTCTTCTTCGTTTTCTTTGTCTGCAGTATTCGACTTTCCGTGTGTTCGGGCTAATCGCGGAAATGTGGTGGAGGGTGGCCGTCGAAAAAAAGGAGATGAGGGGAGGCGAGGGAGGATGGAAACAAAAATATGACAGAATGGAAGAAAATGTGACAGAATCTGAACAATCGCAAAAGGAAACAGGGGGAAACGAAGTTAAAAAGAGGGCGACGAGTTGTAGACCCATTTGGCTACTGAGTAATGTAGAGTCGTAAATCAGAAACAGCAAGACAGCCCTTCGTTCCTTCCTCACATTTTGTAACACTTGATACATATGGATGCAGCCTATGAAAAAGAGGAAGGAGCGTTGCACAAGACTTAAGAGGCAGTAAGCATTTGCAAACCCAAGGCAGGTGCAATCCAAGATTAAGTCTCAACTCAGAAGGAGCAAAGGAGCAGCCTGCAGGCCGCAATCCCACAACGTTCCTTCCGCATGCACGGTCGCATGCATGGTTAATGCAGCAGAACAAAAGCGACAGGAGATAATATGCAGCATACAAGGCAGGAGAGGCAAGAGGCATGTACAGGGTGGGCAAGAGCAGCTGAGCGGCCAGCGAGTTAGATGCAAATAGAGGCAAGAGCAACCTACACTGTTGCCAACAAACGGTCCCCTGGTGACTTTGTATTTTGAGTCTCCAAGACAAGAAATTACAAAGGAAAAGAAAACAAACAAAAAACATTCAAAAACACAGACCACATTGTCAACCAAAAATAGTGCCAACGCCATAACGAGATGTCTGGCGTATCACGATGGCACCCACACTCTTTGGCTGTTCTTTTTGCCTGAGACATGCACAAGCGCGGGCGAAAAAAAAAACAGCAGAAGAAAAAAAGAAGAAGAAAAGACAAGAGGACGACCCTTCCAGACCAGCAGCCCACATGCGCCATTGAAACGGACGGAGAGAAGGAGATTGCAAAGAAGGGCTCGAAAGCATGGGTGAGAAGAACAGGAGAAGAGGAAAAACGACAGAACACGTTCAACACAAGCATCTGGTCCAGCTCTGACACATGGTACGTATCTGTTGCAACGCTCATCTTTTCTGCTTTTGACAGCGGAACTAGCGAGACTAAGCACCGTGGTCAGAGACAGCAAAGGCATGCGAACCCGCAATTGTCGACAAGAAAGTTCTTTGGTGCTTCTCTTCTCAGCTTCGCCCAGTCGTGGCATCCCTGTGGTCCACTTATTGGCACGAGCAAGGGGCAAGGACAAAATCCAACGGCGAAACCAATAGCACAAAAAACGAGGACTGCCAACAGGCACGCCAGTGAGGCATGGACGTCAAGACAAGCAGATGTAAGCACAAGTTTGTGTATGTGAACTTAAGGAACTTACACGAGACACTGGTCAAGAGTCGAGAGACGAGAGACGAGAGACAACAGACAACAGATGCAATGTATGACGACGACGACCCCGAACCAACAATCTCCAAGAAGGGTCGCAAAAGGCGGAGACACTGGTGGTCCCAGGAAAATGAAGAAGAAAAAGAAAGAACAAAAAAACAGGGAGCAAACGGCGGAGTGCAGGCGGCAAGCATGCGGAATGCAGACAGCGCAGCATGCAGCACGCAGCACGACACGGAAATGATGCAGTAACCCTGCCACCTGCATTCGACATGATCACCCATATGGTATGGACTCGAAGCAAAGAAAGGCGCATCGGACGCTTCGGGCACGGCGTAAATACACAAACTACACACACTACACACACTACACACACTACACACACAAAAAGACAACACGGAGATGCATCCGTGTCAACAATGGGATCGACGGTCTAGAGCACGCAGCGGCGCGAAATGCAGCAGCGGCTTCCATGGTGGGCATCCATGGCGCGCGGGGGTAGACAACAACAAGTTGAAGACAAAAACCATAAAGCGGTGGGCAACGACAGTCATGCAAGAACAAAGCAAAAAACACAAACGGGCCGGCGGTGGTGCGGTGCAGCCATTACAGACACTGGGGTCAGAGAATGGGGAAGGAGACAAGCAACTGGGTGTTGATATGAGAGGGGGAAGCGTCTTGGCTTTTCGACTTTTTACCCATTCTGACGTCGAAGTCGACAAGAACTTTGATCTGGCCGATGCATCGACACAGTGACAGCACATCGGTGCCCACCAACATTACTAGGAGCCAGGCATTGTCAGCGGCCAGACTCAGGGTGAAGGGCAAAAAGAGTGACACATTCCTTCCTTGAGCTCCTCTCAAGACGGGCCGTTATGCCCCAGGTGTCAAAAAGCCAAGACCGACCAGCCAGGGCACGAGCAACCACAAAGCAAGTTTACGAGAATGGGACAGCCAATTACACAACCTGGCCGAGGGTATCTCACAGTGTCAACAGTGTCTGCAACCTGAGGAAGACAAAGAGAAACAACTGTCTGAGCGCAAATTGGCAGAGGAGCCATCGGAGAATAAATTCGAGAGGGGGTGCTGTTGGTGGGAAGCGGCGTCGGTGTGGTGGTGGGAAGGTCGCTGGTTGACAAGACCAACGTCCGACAACAGACAACAGTGACAAGTGACAAGAAAGGCCATCAGTTTCGAACATGCTTTTCTGTGTCTTTGTGTGAAGCACGGGCAAGCACTCGTCAACAAGGGTCAGAAAAGAGGGCTCGGAGGGCATGCCGGATTTGACGGCCTCAGCCAACCAACCAAAAATACGGAATACGACGTGCGAAAGAATGGGGGGGAAACGAAAGGAAAGACAGCAACAAGCCAAGAAAAACGACGGGGAAGGCCCTTAAAATGGCGAATGGCTTCACTGATTTGTGTCGAGCCCATCCTCTGTCGGCAAAACTGGCCAGCCTCGGTGACCTAGAACCAGCGGTGCTCGCCTGAACTCGGCAATCTCACTTTCTTTTCAATGTCTGAGCCGGAGCCATGGGCCACCGAGGTCGCAGTGTTGCTGGATACTTGGAATTCTTAATTCTGGAAGTCCTAAAAACAGTCCCCAATTTTTTGGTTCTGGTGTTACCTACGCCGCTCCGTTCCAATGTCTCTCTCGCCCACCCTCATTCTCCCATTTTCTCTCCTCTGTCACATCCGGCATGTTCCGTCTGGAACCAAGCTTTCTTCTCTCTGTCTTCGAATGGGGTCAGGCGGATCAAAGGCCGTTTTCCTTGATGCCATTTCCCATTCTCAGACCTATTTTCCCCCCATTTGAACTTTTTCGTACAGCAAATTTGCCAATCTTTTCCCTTCTAGGTGGCCATGTGCAGCTCTAGAGCGGTCGCAGAACATGGAAATGGTTTGATGCTCGATGGTCTTTTCTGCCCTGGCGGCCCCCAGCAGCAACAAAAAAAAAAACTCTCAATAAACATGGCCGGGCCCTATGAAAACAGGACTTTTCTGCGAAAATCAGATAACCTAATGATCGGAATGGAAGAACTCGCACGACATCTGCTTCCCAGGCAATTAGGGTAGTATTCTACACGCCCATACCCTCGTCCTATGCAGCCAGTCCTCCCAGGTCTACGGGCGATGCATCGCTACGGTCAGAGAGGCAAGCGAAGCACGCCAAAGGCAACAAGCCAAGCGGCTTTTGATATCCAAATAGGGCAGAAGGGCAGAAGGGCAGACAGAAGAGGGGTGCGCACAAGTTGCATGCGAGATGCACGTCCAACGGCCCCATGTCTGCTCCCCATCTGCAGACCAAAGCAGCACATCCCCCGGCCGTTAGATCACCAGACCCGCTGGCGGACAGGCTGCAGCCCAACACAATGCACAGGAAAACGTCGCGAAATCAGAGGTTGGACGTTGAATCGGCGGTAAAAGAATAGCG